>JARDWD010000612.1:0-600000 GCA_029034505.1 Ornithoptera priamus | reverse complement strand
GGACATAGGGGATTCTCCGAGTACCTACACAGGTTCAAACTCAAGGAGAGTTCCTCGTGAACCTCTGATCCGGCAAAGGATCAAACCGTGCTTCATCTAATCGTCATCTGCCCCATATACGGGGCACAGCGGGCGGAAGCGGAAGTCCAAATGAAACGAAAGATCAACTGTATTACAATCGCCTCTGGTGAGAGAGGACCACAGCCGACCAATATTCCTAGAACTCTGTAAAATAATAAATACAACTATAAATTAAGATAAAATTAATAACAAATGAGCGAGTAGAAAATAATAAACAGTAGAACTGTAAAGAAGATAAATATAAAACAAGAGGAAGTGTATAGAGTGAGAACAAAACGTAAAGCAAAACAAAGATAATGTAATAGTTGTAATTAAAACTGAATAAGGAACGGCGTCTCATTCATTAGGTGCGATGTGTGCCGGAAGGAAACGGAATGGAGAGCGAATGAGGAACAAAAGAAATGGTGAAGTAAGATGAGAACGATAAGGTGATAAAGCAAAGATAAAATTTTTAATTAAAGGAGCATCGAAGCCCAGGCCCACAAGTGCCCGGGAGCGAGAAAAAAAACGTGGTTTTTTTACAGAGGTTCAGCTCGTGCTTGGCGAGAGTAACGTCCGAGAGGAACAACTTGCCAGCGTATTCACATTCATCTACAGCGGATAGACGTCCGCTGCAGGGGCTGATGCAGGCTCGTGTGGAGGGATCTGGGCCGTTTCCCACCCGGCTGCACCAACGCGGGTACACACACACACACACACACACGCCGCAGCACGTGCTTGTGATGCGATATATTTAAATAATTCCTATATCCATGTGTCTATTGTTATTATATTTTTTCTGTGCACAACACTTTACTTTCTCTTTTCCTTTCCTTTATTTAATTTATATATATTATTAGCTTATTATATATATATTAGCCTTTTCCGCTATGTAACTATATTTTTAGACGTTAGAATGAAGTGGAATATAGCACTAATAAAGCTATTAGAATTTTTTATCTGTGTCTCTCCTTGTGACTACATTCATAAGTTATTCTCTCTGACTTGGTAGGAAAGCAACTTTTCATTTTTACTTTTAAAGTATTTAATCTATACATATATATATATATATAATGAAAATGGTTGTTTGTTCGCCATTCACGTGAAAACTAGTGAACGTATCGATGCAGGAACATGAGCATGCTACGCGCGATGATTTGTATATGGTTATAGGATATTTATATTTTGAATTTCATAGATCCTTCATCATTTTATTTATAGTTAAATTTTGTGAACATTATCATTAGGTATTAATTACGCGGTTGCTATAGTAACGGTTGTATTAGAAAGTCATTTGTGGTTGCGTTTGCTCACAAGGAATATGTGCTACAAATGTAATAACATATATTATTTGTATGTAATAACGTATTATTGTTTGGAATTAGACAAATAAACGGTGGGGGTGGTGGTGGGGGTATAAAAAATAATTTATTGTAAAAAAAAGTTTAAGTATAGTAGTAAATCACATGTTTTGTTGTCACTGAGTGTAGGGCTCACTCCGCCGCTGTCTTCATCTGCTTGTGTATGTCGGCGACGAGCGCCAGCGCGCCGCCCGGGATGAACCGAATGAAGTTATCGCCTGTGAGGGGGCCCAATGCGTACAGACCCTTCGGTGCGTTTAGCAGCTCGTGGGTGCTCTTGTCTATGGCTACCGGGTTGGACCTGCCGTCGACCGGCTTCGCCGGATCCACGCCGAAGCCGAGCCCGCCCGAGTAGGGGTTCACCGGCTGGCACTGGCAAAGCTTCCCGTCCGCTTCTGCATCCGCTGTGACCTCACACTTGCACTCGTCCAGTCCGTCCGCGTTGCCGGCCATCTCTGTGTAGTTCAGGTATCTCGACTTGCAGCTCTGTATGCCCTGACCCAGGACCGATTTGAAGTAGTGCCAGTGGTTCTTGAAGAAGCACTGCCTCTGACTCTCGTCTTCCTCCTTCCTCTTCTCGTTACACTTAAGGCAGTCTTTCTTTATGTCTATGTCGCTCAAACTGAAGTTGGTCTGCAGGAAAAATAGGTCCGGCCTGGAGCCGATGAGGACTACGATTAGCGAGACCGTGACGTCTGTGGTCTCGTTTGTGACTAGATTCAATAGTTTGACCCTCTTTAGGCGGTATTTGTCGTCCGCCGCGCGCCGCCCGTCGGCGAGCGGCGTTACGTCGATCACCAGGTGGTCGGGGTAGGGGGTGTAGTTGGAGTGCCCGCCATCAGGGCCGTCGCACATCATTTTGTAGACCTGCGGAAAATTTTGCATCTTAAGACAATGGGACTTAATATGTTAACAGTTCATGCACTTTATGTAATGTGTGTGTGCGTGCGTGCGTGCGTGGGTGCGTGCGTGCGTGCGTGTGTGTGTGTGTGTGTGTGTGTGTGTGTGTGTGTGTGCGTGTGTGTGTGTGCGCGCGCGCGTGTGTGTGTGTGTGTGCGCGCGCGTGTGTGTGTGGGTGTGTGTGCCTGTGTGTGCCTGTGTGTGGGTGTGTGTGTGTGTCGGGTGTGTTACCTGCCAGTAGTCCGGGTAGGCGGCGGGTGGCAGGCGCGCGAGTGCTGCGGGCGGCTGCCGGTGCACGTGCAGCACGCGGCGGCGCGCGCGCAACGCCCGCACCGCGTCCGCCGCGCTCAGTCCCGAGCCCACCACCAGCGCGGGCGCCGTGTCGTGCGCCGCCTCTGCGTGAAGCAAAGACTATACACTATTAGACTACACACACGTCTTACCAGGTCAGGTCTGTGCGGTCTGACGGTATATGAAGGTACGTCTGATAAGTGATACGCTCGCTTATTACATATACCGCACATAACAACGTGATGATGCTTAAGATGATTATACACTGCACCATATTGTGCTCGTCGCTTTGTCACTGACTACAGCACTGGTTCAAACCGGTTTCAACCAGAACACATGCACGCTACTGTTCAGTGGCAAAGTGAATTGTTTGTTATTTGTTTGTCCCAGCTTTACCATGTGCAGGGCTCGTGAAAAAAATACTTATTCACAATTAACATATTTATTTGCAGCCTTTCAATAGACTCATCATTATCATCAGATAATAGACGTTTACTGTCGGACATTGACCTTACCCAAAGATCTTCACATACGGTCAGTATGGTCTCCGGGATTTAGGCTATTTCCTACCACGCTGGCCCAACGCGGGTTGGTGAGAGCCAGAGCCTCGTTTGTTGATTAGCAGATCCCACCACGAGCAGGTGAGGTTGGCTCGGGTCCTGTGAGTTGTCATGCGGTACACCTTACATCCCCGCAATAGAGTACTTAATGCACACTGCGTTCGCAGAGCAACGGCTCATTTTTTTTATTCCACGAAGCGGTGGGACGAGCGGGACGTTCACGTGATGGTAAGTGATACACCTGCTAATAATATAGTGGCTCTAGTTGGAACGGTTTACACTGCACCACATTATGATCCTCGCCGCGAGTTTAAGCTACAGCGCCCTTCAAACCGGACACAATAATGTTTTCACACTACTGTTTGCTTTGTAACACAGGGATTTCTATCCGGGGCAACATTTGCTAATTCTGCTGGTTATAAAGTTGTTTAGTATATACCTGGATAGGTTAAAAGCTTTGATGTGTTCTGGGCTAGGAGTCGATGTGCGTTGTTAGTGTAATGCGGAGCGGTGCTCACCTGGCGGCAGCTGGTGCAGCGCGGCGAGGTCCTGCAGGGCGTGGGGCGCGAGGCGCGCGGGCGGCGCGTTGGGCGTGTCCGCGGCGCCGCACGCGAGCACCACGCGCCGGCACGCATACCGCACGCAGCGGGCCTCGCGCGTGTCGTACCTGCGCAGGCGCAATGTGGTCTAAGTACTCGAACCTTGCATTAGTGCATTTACGTGAGTGCATGATGAAAACAGTAGCAAACTTTATTACTTCATATTTATTGAGTAATATTATTACTGTGCAAGGTTGTAAGCAAGAAAACTATGGTCACACTGAACATAAAACTGTCCCATCTCATCACATCCATGCATGATATGACGTCTTCTTCCTACTAGACCTTATCCCATCTTTATTTGGGGTCCGTTCTCCTGGTCATACTCCTAAATCTATCTCTATTTTGTGTCATAGCTCCTGTCAATTTGTTAGATCTTTATTGATCATCGTGAACCAAGTAGTCGGGGGTCCCTCAGGGACTCTCTTTTTAGTTTCGTGATCCAGCGCTACCCTAACCATATGCATTACTGGTCTCTGCATAACATGGCCGTACCAGCACAGGCTTCTCTACCATTTTCTCTTAGACCGATTTTACTTTTAAGCAACTTTTGATATGCACCTTTTCCACTCTGTCTTCTAAGGTAACGGGCGTGGTGTGGTTATGTATAGACGTTTGCTTTATGCTGTTGTGTATTGGAGTAATTACTCACCCGGACACGCAGAATGCGGCGGCGCGTGGGCAGCTGGCGCTGCTGCAGGGCGGGCCTATGGCGCGAGGGCTGCGCGTCACGCTCGTTACTATCACACCAGATGTGAAGAAACGCTGCCGGAGAGAATTTCAATTTCATTAAGCGGCGAAATGGGAGAGATTTTGATGACAGGTTTCTGTGGACCGTCTGAACTTCAGAAACCGTACACGTCGGCCGCTGCGCGGCGAGGTGAAGTAACGATGATGAACCTACCAGCGACACGAGAAGTATTTGGGATGGCCAAAAGGTTTTTTTTCTATCTACCATGAGTAATAATGAGGCTGTGAATTGTGCCACTCTCCCAGAATACTCTGATATTCTGACCCTATCTCTGTCTCAATGAACTCGGACGTTGTGTAACGTTCTTAAATAGCACATCACAGTTATCTTCTACAAGCCTTTCGCCTACTGAGGGAACGTCCTGCTCGCCTTGTCGGTTTTTTTTTAAAGAAAAAAATATGTATATGAGTAGTGACCTGTAAGTTGCAGACGCGCACGTATCGGCGGCAGTAGTGTGCGAGCGCACGCGCGGAGAGACGCGCGTGTGGCGTCTGCGGCGCGTGTGGCGCATGCGCGGAGCGGTGCGGCGGCAGCGCGAGCCAACCCGCCGGCGAGAGCGTGCGCAGCGACGGAGGGAACGTGTTCCACGAGCCGCCCGGCGGGCCGCGCCCCAGGACCACGTGCTCCACCTGCCAAATAGCATTTACTTCACAGTGAGGAATATATTCTTCACTATAACTAAATTTCCGTTGCAGGAAACCACCAGTCACAACAGAGTGCAAACAATAACTGGCAATGAATTGGCTGGCCTACAGACACGAGATGTTAAACTTTAACATCTGGTGTTATCATCATAACGCCGCATTGTTTGAACATATTATTTACCGTCAGGTAAACGTCGTGCTCCTCCGTCATTTCCTCATATATCGTCGCGTGCATGGGACGGTCCATTCCTCCTGTCTCCGTTTGATGCTTGGCTGCTGAAGCACACGCCCACAGTCAGTCTACTGGAAGAGATGGTCAGTTACCGTAGTTACCTACCTGTTTCTCGACGTCGTATTTCCACTCTATGAGCGGGTCTGCGTGGTAGCCGAGATCGGCGCAGGGCTTCAACAGGTTGTCCATCTGCGGAGACAAGGTCACTGGGTCAGAATCTATCTATTTAATTACCGCTTTTCCTGTGTGATTAGTATCCGGTATGATAATTTGCACAACTAGTCCACACCAGGCGTGTCGGAAAAGGCAATTAAAATGACCAAAAAAGGAACAGGCTGCAGCTGTTCATATCACTTACCAACATACTGCGCTCGTCAACCCTCGTTAAGCTGTTCGGCAGTCAATATCAATAGGCTGAAATGATGATGATGAATGTACTTTCATCATCATTTGGTGAATAATGTTAAGCAGTTTCTTTAGATGCATCGAGTCTTTAAATCTATCAGATTATCAAAATTACTATCAGTTGAATGAAGAAGCAGAAGAAGAAATAGATTTTTTTAATAAAACCGTCAAATTTCAATATGAAGAAGGAACCTGATGATGGTCAGATTATAAATTGAATTGATGGCTTTTGTTCATAGGACTGGTGGACAATGGGGCAACTGTTGCAGCCCCGTACCGGCAGACGGGATGTTGGGTGACCACAAAGTGGTGACGATCGCTAGGAGCCGGCTACATGAGGGCACAGCGAAGCGGAACGGTGCTCTTCCAGTCTGCCTTTGTCCAACAGTGGGCGCCTTCCGGCTGAAGGTGACGATGATAATTTCAATAAATACATTGTGGTAACGGAATATTCGGATCAAGTTTTACTCATTTGTGTTACTTAGATGCTACTTACCAATAAAGGTAATGGATTCTGACTCCTCCCCTCCAGACCTTCAGCTAATTCCATGATGTCAGTCTCTAGAAGGCACTGTCCCGGTGGCAGGTTGGACAGCCTGGAAATTGACGTAAATATGTATCAGTAATTCTTTGAAGTTACTGTTGTTTATTGTATGTGTTGAAAAGGACCACGGTCATATTTGAACCTTGCATCATTTTCCATTGACATGGAGCTCCAAGAACTGTAAAGGTGATTAACAGGAGGGTCCATAAAAAGGATCTATAGGTCTGAGCTTCCTGTCGTTATCCAAATAGTATGTAGTATAGATTTGATCAAATAGAGCTTGATGCCTGCTGTGGTTGAAGAATATTGTGCTCCCTCTGGTGGTCATTGGAGACCGAGAGACTATCTTTGAAGAGCTATAATTGTGGTCATAAAAAATGGAAGACAACAGAACTTTTTGGATAGCTCCAAATCAAGTTTTACGTTTTATGACCTGCTAAAGACTATCAAATGTTTATCATCATCAGGGATCATCAGAGAAGATCAAGACTATATTTTGTAGGGAATGAAAAGCTTTGATGTTGACCTGGCCCGCAGCATGTCGTCAATGGGCAGATCCTCAGGTATCTCCTTCCTCAAATAAGGCACGTTTCCTGCGAGCATGAACGACGTCACCAGTCCGCTGGGTCCATTGCCTGATGAAAAAAGTCACATATATCCAACTATCTCCGCAGACACACCCTTACAGGAATCGTACACTACTGTTATAGAAACAGCCTTTACAATAGGGGATGGTAATCAGGTAGGGGACTTAGAAGAAGACCCACCATCATTTAAGTTAAATACAGATTGTGGTGAAGATTGGAATAAATCTTATCACCATCCAAATGTCTCTCTGGTAACATTGGTGCTGAACTTAACACCTCGATGTTCCAAGGTAAACACAGCTTCGGCGCTATTGAGAGCCATTTTATAGGTGACCGTCCAGGTCAATACGATATTGCATATCAGCCACTAAGCAGTTTGCAAAGTAAGCAGTGTGTGCAGCTTATCATAAAGCAGTAGAGTCTATTATCAGCTAAACAATCATAAGACCTTTGGGATCCAGGAGGTAGACTTTTAATGGGGACAATTAGGTATGTCTGGTTGTGAGGCGCGGACATGCTAAAGGTCAACTCTTTATGCCCTGGGCTATTTTAGACTCTTACTGCAACGGTGATACGATTCTTTATCATCATTTCCATCGATGAGCGTCCACAAAGCGATTCTTTTAATGATGTCTATCCAGCTGGTGGGGGATCTGGTAAATATGCGGAGTCGCCTTTCCAGCACTCAAGTGCAACGTCTAACGGTTCTATGAGCAGCCCCAGCCTCGCCTCTAGTAGGGCACCAGGTTCTACAGATCTGCTCAATTCTAGTATGACCACGCAGAGATACTCCAAGCACAGCCTTCTCCATCATCCGCTGTATGACTTGGAGCTTTCTTCTCAGGTGATACCGTTGACGGTGATATAATTTGGTCGTAGACTGATCATAACAACACTATACCGTACGGACGAGGTGATGACTGTAAGTATTATATATTGTATGTATATGTCCCTGAGAAGCGCGGGTCCGATCCCCAGCTTCCGGTTAGGGATATCAGACGATGTTCTAATACACTTCCTTAAGACAAGTTTTTTTATTCAATTAAGTGAGGAGACGATGTGGACAGTCATCTGATACGCCTACCTATAACAATGTGGCGCTAGTTAATTTCACTAGCTACAGCGCCTTTCAAACTGGAACACAGTAATGTTTGCAAACTATTGTTTGGCGACTGTCCCTGACGGTCTCCACCAAGACCGAGATGGGATACTTTTGTCAGTAATCCAATGCGGCGGTGATGTCCAAAAATTCATTGGAATAAATTTAGAAATGGTTATCAGCATCACTCACCAATCACCACCACCTCCTTGTAAACGACGTCGTCCGAGAGCGTGTGCTGGCACGGCTTCATGCTGTCCCTCATATTAGCGCCGAGTATGTAGCAAACGCGCCGCTCCCACGTGAACCGGAACCGCTCCGGATGTCTTTACTCTATGATTCTATTTTCAAACTAACGAATTCACAATTCCACCGTTCGAATTTCAAATTCAATCAATAAATTAAATAAAAAGTTAAATTATATCACAGGGCGTTTAGAGTCGCGCGGACTTGTCTATGGGCTACGTTTTTTCCTTCTTCGCCTGAGCCTCAAGTAGTACAGGTGGTCGGTGGTGGCCGTTCTCTTTGGAGTATTCAGGATGGTTTTTTTGTTACCTGTAACAAATATAACGTTTTAAATATGGAGGACATGGAAAAAATCGCTGGCAGCCACTGGGATTCGAACAACGCAAGGCCGTGATTTGTGGGACACATTACAAGAGACCTATGTCCAGCAGTGGACGTCCATCGGTTGGAATGATGATGGTGGTATTCCCTTTCGCTTCATTGGCCTTAATATAGAATTCGATTTGAAATTGACACATGAGATTTGTCCGATTTTTTTTTTAATTCTTCCTACCACAGCAGCTCCTGTTGCAGCCGACAAACACTAGTCTGCAAACATTATTGTCTTCCGGTTTAAAGGGCGTTGTAGCTAATGTTAATATTGGAGTATCGAGACTTAACATCTTACGTCTTAAGTCGACGAGCGTCACATGGTGTTGATAAAAAAAAAATATTTTCGCCTTCCGTTGCAATCAGTCTCTTCCCGTTATTAACACCCCCGCAACTCCTTTTAGGGGTAAGATTTCGTAAAATCCGTTCTTAGCCGACCTATACTCCGCAAAAGGAATAATCCTACTAAATCAAATCCCAAGGTCTTATGGCTCCAGAGATATGGTGATGTCTACATAGGTGGAAATCTCATATATACAGATAGTGTTGGAACTGCGCACACACACGCACCTGTGTGTATATTGCACTGTATGTGTGTGTGCGTGTGCGCAAATGTGTCGCGACAGTGATAGTGCAAGTCGCAAATAATTGTTGATAAGATAACTCTCGGATATGTTAACTACTTGTGACGTAAATAATATAAATACTTCATGATTTCCAGTTTCCGAATAAGCGATGACGTCACTCCTCGCGCCTATTAACACCTTCATAAAAATTCATTCCCCGTTAAGATGGACTACCCTCTTCCCATACTCCAACACCTCTATATCTAGGTAATGCCACTGCAGCTGCTATCCCTTCCACGACCAGTAGTGTGCAGTCATTGACGTGTTCCGATATTAAGGGCGCTGTATCCAGTGGAGTTGGGTGGGAACGAGCGCAATGTGTCATCGTGCAGTGTGCATCATCCCAACTAGCGCCGCATAACAATGTCAAAAAGCTGTTGAACTTGCGTTCGGGTTCACCTGATGGTAAGTGATACGCCTGTCCATAACAACGTGGCGCTAGTCAGAATGATATGCACTGCACTACAATTCGCTTGTCGCCTTACGACATAAGATGTTCTCGTCACAACAGCAATTTCACAGTATCCTTGAAACCGGAACACGTTAATGTTGGCATACTGCTGTTTGTCTGCAGCAGTAGCTGCGGTGGTACCGAGACGGTCTCCGGCAGAGACTCACCAGTGGAATGACGTCACTAGTAACACCTACCAACAACCTAACCTAATACCATCATAAAAATTCATTCCTCGTCGAATCGGTGCTCCGTCCTCTCATTCCCTCGAAGTAAATGTGTCGCAATAGTTATCAGTATCAGACCTGTTACCGCATTACCGGGAACACGTAGAAATAGATAAGCGTGTCGTACAAGTGCAGTAATCGCTGTTACTTCATACGTATGGCTTTACTTGCGCGGCGTCTGAAGAGAACAATCAGACTTGTCAGAATACCATTAGCCTCCCCTCTAACCTAGGGTTGTCATAAAAGGCGACTAAATTGGAACAGCATCAGCAGAAGCACAACAGTTCTTCTTTATTCCTATTAGTCAATTTGACGATACGAGCAAGGCGCTAGTTGATGTACACTACGTAAGGGTTCCCGCACGTCATCTCACGGGATCCAAGCCAACCTCACCAGGTCGTGGTGCACCCGGTTAATCATGAAACGAGGTTCTGGCTCCCACCAATCCGTATTGGGCCAGCGTGGTGGGAAATGGTTCAAATTCCCCCCACGAGAACCGCTACAAACGACAAGGCCTAATGCCAGGCAGTGCCGGAGGCCATGCTGACTGCAGCGCAGGACTGATCGATGTGGAGATTTTTAGCGGAGGCCTACCTACGTCCGGCAGTGGACGTCTATCGGCTGATGATGAACGTAAGATAAAGCGTCGTACAACTATTTAACCAGTGCGTAGTAACGTCTGCGGTAACCTTGGCGACGGCATAGAAGCAGTCGACGGTATAATTATAACAGATCTCGTTGTGAATATATCTCAAGGATGTCTCACGTCCAATGGAGATCTAATCTAAACATAACGGGACGTTCACTTGATTTTTAAATGTTGGACCTGGATGTAGCAGTGTGGTTGTGTGATACTTAAGGTGTACACACTACCATACAGTTAAAGATTATTTGAGACAAACTCCAAGAGACTAAAGTAAACCTTGCCTGTCGTAGAAGACGACTAAGAGGGTTTTCGGGTTCGTGGGCTTTGAAGTACAAGGGGTGATGTAGTGCTTATATCAATGCAAGAGATCCGAGGAAGACTACAACCCTTTTTGGGATGCGTGTTAAGCTCCGTGCTGGTATGCACCATTGCATTCCGTAAATCTCTGGGCCTCTCGTAACGCACTGAGGATTACCACTAAGGAGTTTTGGTGGGTAAAAATCCTACATGAGCTTGTCTACCCCACAGAAGCCGGGTATCTTTTCAGAAGATCCCCCTCCCTCATAAAAAAAAGCCTCTCACCAAAGATCTCGAAACCGATCCGTCCTGCAAACACACATTTATACACATATATATATATATATAATACATGTGTGTATGTAGATGTGAGTACAAGTGTGTGATCTATATATTTATTTACATACATCAACTATTATATGTTAATATATTCTTTTTACGGTAACATTGAAACATATTCATTTAAATACATTTTGTCTACCGAATAATTCAGAGGTCGTCGTAGCGCAGCGGTTAATCACCGTCCACCTAGTATAATGCATAAGTCGTCGGATCGAATCTTGAATATGATGGTAAGTGATACGCCTGCGCATAACAACGTGGCGCTAGTTACGATGGTACACATGGCACCACAATGCCCTCATCGGTAAGATAAAAAAATATAAAATTTTCTTTACTGTTGCGATTTCCTAGCTATAGCGCCCTTCAAACCGGAGCATTGCATCTGACAAAAGCCTATTGCAAGAGTAATCTGCAAATATTGTGTTCCGGTTTGAAGGGCGCTGTAGCTAGTGTAATTACTGGGGTAACGAGACTCAACATCATGTCTAAGGCGATGAGTGCAGATGTGGTGCTGTGTTATGGGTAGGGGTATTACTTACCATCAGGTGAACGTCCCGTCCGTCTCGTCATTTAAATCTCGAATTAAAAAAATCCAATTGGAGGTGGTATCTACGTAGATGGTTTCCGACACTCGAGACCTGCCACCAGTAATCGTAATGGGAACTACAACAGTACACGCGTGAAGTTGACGTCAACGCGTTATTACTACACGGTAGTGTAGTTATCGAGGGCTTCTGTGAACTGCAGCTCTAAGAATGCAGTTTATAAAAAGGTCCAATTCAAACTCCAGGGTCACCAGTCGAACCCGCGACCTCAGTTCTACGACCGCAACAAACCATTCTAGCACACGTTGCTTTGACAACTAAAACTAATTAATTATCTATACTAATAAATTAATTTGGCGCGTCTGTATGTAACATGATCATTTTAACTTAATTCATATGATGCTGTATATACTTAAATCAATAAACTTTAACACTTAAAATGGCGTGAACCATTTTTCATTGGGAGCAAAAAACTATGAATGTACTAAATAAGTCACCTATGTGAGGTCGCGCACTACGCACGGGGCCCAAGCCAACCTCAACTGCTGGTGGTGCACCATTCTAATCAATAATTGAGGCTTTGGCTTCCAGCAACCAGCCTTGGGCCCGCGTGGTGCGTAAATGGCCAAGTTCCGCCATATGGGCCAACAAATGATGGCTCCTAGTGCCCGGCGATTTGGAGCGCAAGACCGGTCGATGTGGAAGTGTTTGGTAGAGGCCTTGTCCAGCAGTGGACGTCTATTGCCTGACGATGGTGAAGTCGTCTATGATAAATAACCATGGATAAAAAGCATTAATATAGGTGAACATAGTAAAAAGTATAATAGGCGGAATGTGTGTATGAATGGAATGTGAATGTCGGAAGAAAGCATGATAAGTAAAAAAAATGTAAATATGTTAATATTTATAGAGCAGTAAAGGTTGCATATCGTAACAAGCACAACGAAGAAGGTATTGTAGATGTCATAACATGGAGAATTCGAGAAATTATTAAACATCACTAGGTAGGAGAGATGATTTTTAATTGAGAGAATGAATAGTGATTTAATCTGCGGCGGGGGCGCAGTAGCACCTCGCCGCGCCGGTCACGAACATCGTCAATCATTGAGGATAAATATAAGAAAAAAAAATCGCCCAAAAAAACCCAAGTACTGACCCGAAAATACCGATGCAACACTATATAAAACCGGTATGAAATAAAACACCACTACAATACCAGGAGGTCAATCACTAGCCTATACGGAAAATAAAAAAAACGTAAGGTCGCATTCACAAATGCCTTAAATCAAACTTTAACAATCAAATAAAAAAAATGTAATTTTATACGAACATAAAATAAATTGATTATTTAAAACTATTAAGCTACTTCCGAACGGATACCGTTCAATATAAAAAAAATATAAATTGCGCCAACACCAACGCGAATAAAAAAACTTACTTATGACACTGGCACGACGCGAAACTTGATTTTAATTAAAAAAAATATATATAAAATCGCTGTAACGGGCCGTCGGCACACAACCGCGAGACGCTGCGTCCGCGACGCGACTGGCGCGCGGGCCGCGACGATTCGAAATTTGAATTACAATAGTGAGAACGCGCGCTATATTTATTAAACAACTAGCGTCGACAGATTAAAAAGCAATATCACCGTACTGTTACACGTAATTATTTAAACATTACATGTGGCGAACGATTGTGATGGATTATGCATACCTATACTTTATTATATATAAATATATATAATCTATAAATAGATACGCAGTGTACCTAACGTAGCCTCTGTTTCTGTCGGCGGACCGTAGCGTGCAGACGTTGCTGTGTTCCATTTAAGAGAGCGTTGTAACTGATAGTAAAACGAGACAATGACATAGCGAGAATTTATATTTTATGTCTCACATCATCATCATCATCATCAGCCGATAGACCTCCGCTGCTGGACAGAGGCCTCCCTCAAAGATTCCAGACGATCGAGTAAGGATTTCTATGGTGAGGATTTGTGCCATTTCTCACCACACTGGCCCAATGAGGGTTGGTAGGAGCGATCACGGCGATGAACATAATATAATACAGTGTACGTCTAATCCTAACTGGCGCATTTTTATGAGCAAGTGAATCACTTAACATCAGGCGGACGTCATACTCAAGAATTCTTGCTGCATTATATATGTACTAGTATTATTAGCTGTTCCGTGCCCGTTTTGCTGTCCCCCGTCTCCCGTCCATTCATTATTAGCTAACCACTACGAAGAAGGAACATCTCTGCCAAATTTTAAATGTTTACGTGTAACAGTTTCAGAGATCCCGTGATGAGTCAGTGGATGTCTGGATATCCTGTGTATACATACCTATATTTCCTACCCATTGGTATGCGGGTAGTCTTTAATATTGAAACCTATTAATCCACTAGCCTATGTATATATCTACATCATTATCGAAACCTAGTAGTTCACATGAATAAAAACGTATATATGCAAGTAATTTCACAAAGTATTACTATCAGTATTGAAGATAAGCCAGTCATGATGAAGTAATTTTTCGAATGATGGTCTAAAGCTAAAAAAAAATCAAGTAATCGTTTGGTAGTGTACAGTAGGGACCGACTACATTATACAAAGAGGGATCAAAAAGTAATGAGATGTACATATATACTCCTTGGTAAGAAAAATAAATAAACACTGGCATAGCTCAGATACATGTTTGTAATATTGATAAAGAAAGAAATCTTCGATTCTCTTTTGTCTATTTCTGAATGTAGTCATTTGTTTGTTTCGCTTCGGCACGTGTTCCCGGAAATGGAGGAAAACGAAGTGCGAGCCGTTATTAAATAGCTCTGTTTAAAAAAAGTTAACGACGCAAGAGATTCATTGCGATCCGGAGACAACGATAGGAGAGTGCTCTGCCGTATTCCACTGTCGCAAGATGGGCTTCTCAATTTCGAGTGGGGAGAACGAGCACTGAAGACGAACATCGTTGCGGCCGTCACCACGTCCATCGACGTCAGTTCCGCAAGTCAAGAAAATTGTATTGAGCGATCGAAGAGTTCCCATCCGATACTTACTCGTAATTCAAGAAACGGGCGTTGCATATGGAAGTATTCAATCCATATTGAAATAATCTTTGAATATGAGATAAGTGTCCGCAAGATGGGCGCCGAGAATGTTAACCGACACTCGGAAACAAAACACGACGACGACTTGACATTTGGAAGATATTGTCGGACAAGTTTCAAGAAGATTCTGAAAACTTTTTCTCTCGTTTCATAACAATAGACAAAACATGGCTCCATCATTTTGATCACCAGACAAAACAGCGATCTTCGCAATGCAAACGGCCATCATTACCGACACCGAAGAAGTTACGTGTCGTGGCGTCGGCCGCAAGGTTATGGCTTCAATATTTTGAGACTCGGAAGGGATATTGTTGATTGATTACCTGGAGCGTGGGACCACTGTTACAGGCCAATATTATGCAGCTTTAATTCCCAAGTTGAGACAGGCACGAAGACGATAACGAGGTGATAGATGCCGTGGAGAGCTTTTTGCAGGACAAAGACAAAACTCTTTTTTTTTAAAGGGATTGAAGCCTTGGAAAAGCTGAACTCGGTGTGCGTAGAGACTCGGAGACTATGTAGAAAAATAAATGATTAAGTTATCAATAGTCATATTCCATCTCATTCTCACTACTTTTTGACCCCTCCTCGTATAACTAGCACCTCCTAACCATACCTCGTAGTAGTAGCAGGTTTATCGTTAAAGTATCATCATCAGCCACGCTCTAAGATCTCCTTGTTAGAGTTCATTAAAGAGAATTGGAACTTAGCGTACCACGTTGGCCCAGTGCGGGTTGGTGGGTCGTCAGAGCCTCGTCCGTTATTCAGCAGGGTGCACCGCGCGCAGGTGAGGTTCATTTGCCCTCCGTAAGACCGCTGACCGGAAACCCTTGCACCCCGTCAAAGTAAAGTTGAAACGAATATCTGTCCAAGGTATCAAACAAAACATCAAGGAAGTACAAAGAAAGGCCAAGACGGAAGTTTGTCGGTGAAACCATATTTCTTGGACACACAATTGGGTGAGCTTATCATTTAATTATTACATAGTTAGGTAAGGTTTCGCCAGCAGATGGAGAGATATGCGAATTCCGGTCTTATCAATCGTACATTCCTTTATCTGATATAACATTATGTTAAAATTTAGTTTTATATAGATTTTACTAAAATCATACTTATTGAGATTATATCCTTCTTCCTAGTTTAAGTGAAATAAATTAGATAAGAAAATCCTTACATATTATTTGCAGAGTATTGGAACAACATTTCCATGTCTTCAAGATGTTCGTTGAATATAACCTATGTTAGCAGCTGAGCTGATTATAATGATGATGGTCTCCAAATATAAATTGGGGAAGAGGTTGAGGTCCCACAAAGTGGACCGACGATCTGGTGAGAATCGCGGGAACCCACTGGATGCGAGCAACGCGGGACCGATCGATGTGGAGATCATCAAACCGGAACACAGTAATGTTAGCACGGTACTGTTCGTCGGCTGCAATAAGCGCTGCGGTGGTACCTACGTAGACGGTCTCCGGCAACAGAGACCTGCCACCAGTAAAGCCAAGCAAATATTATCGTGTTCCGTTATAATAACAGAAGACAATGAAGTTAATACTTACTTCACAAGCCAAAGCCGGTCGACAGCGAAGAAGAGGACGAGGGACAGAACAGTCTGACTGGCGACTCGAGAGCTGTATTTATACTATTTTCACAGTTCCCACTCCTGTACTTCATAATGAGCGTCTCTACCACTGGAGGTTGGTGTCAGATTAGCGAACTCATGTCTATCCTGGGCCGTATGGAACAGTTGTCCAGCACTGCCAATATCAGTCAACTCCCCCATATATCACTGCCGAGATTTTTTAATGACCACTCTAAAAACCGTTTGATTAACTCATTTGCTGTTTTCTAATCACTTGATCAATTAATTTAGATTCTAGTAATGTTGCCAGCAATAGTTATAAAACATATTTTGGGGTGCAGAGTTTCCCGCATATAAACTCACGGGATCCAAGTCAATCTCACCAGCTCGTGGTGCACCCTGCTAATTAACAAAAGAGCCGCTGACTCCTACCAACCCACATCGAGCCAGCGTGGTGGGAAATAGCCCAAGTCTCCCCGTATGGATCCCTACAAACGATTGAAGGTTCGATCGATATGGGGATCTTTGGGAGAGGCCTATGTCCATCAATGGACGTCTATCGGCTGATGATGAACTACACATTGATGGTTTCCTTCATAATTAATTTAATCAGCGGTATATAACATTTTGTAGTTTATATTATCCTTTCACTGGTAACCCTGGTGTCCATTTGGTCATCATTAATTAAATTCTTCGTTTGCTAAAAATTTCCGTCTGTTGTTCATCAAGTGATAATCTTTGGTGGAGGCCTATGTCCAGCAGTGGACGAAAGCCGGCTGATAATAATAACAATATACTACCAACAAACCTACAACAGAAATATTGAAGCCTAGTAATTACATTTTTTGTAATGCGTTATAAGGTTGGCCGATCACTGCATGTTGAGTCAAGCGTAAACTCCAAGGTCTTGGGTTACGTGAGATAAAACTGAACAACTTAGGTACTAACCTGAAACGGATGTAGCGGCGTGTACCTAAATAGAATCGGACGCGAGCCGACAACGCAATGCCACCATGGTGCCGGAGACCAGGATTCTGCACAGCAGATGCTCGCGGAATACCCAACATGAGAGCCTGAATGAAGAATCCAGATCCATAAGGTTAGGCAAGACGTGTCTCCGCCAGCAGTGGTAGCGGCTGCACTGGCGGAAAAAGGTACATGGATGGCACTGGTTTCCTTTTGTGAAATTACTGGTGACAGGTTCTGTTGTCGGACACCGTTTAGGTAGGTACCAAAGCAGATTCTATTTCTACTGTCAAATAGTAGTGTGCAAACATGTACTGTGTTCAGGTTTAAAGGGCGATGTCGCTAGTGTAATTACTGGGGTAACAAGACCTAACATCTTGTCTCAGGGGACGAGAGTATATATATAATAAGTACCACGTTGTTATGAGCTAGTGTATTACTATCAGGTGAACGTTCCTCTCATCTCGTTGCTTAATTAAATAAAAACCGTTTTGGTGTAGGAGATCATTGAGTGGAATCGGGAGAGAGGGACAAAGAGACCGAGGCTGCGGCTTTGAAACCCACAGCCATTCTGCACTGTATTCTCGAGCTATTAAGAATAGCACTAAGATAGGCTGTGCTTGTCGTAGAGACTCAAGGGTATTGGGGTTCTTGGCCTTTGGAGGTGGGGGTCCTCATTGTTCATTACGCGAGTCCGGGATGAACGACAAAGAAGAGGTGGTCTTGTTCATACCGTACCCTAGTAAGACGTGCTTAGGGGTAGTGCAAGGAGACGCCGGTGCGTTCTGCAAGTGATCCCAGGGCCTCTTGCAACACAGTAAGGATGACCACCGAGGGGGTTTTATCGGGTACAAACCCCACTTAATTATGACTTCTCCCCAGAATCAGAGCATATTCAGATTTCCTTAAAAAAATCTCTTGCGGCTGTGAACTTTCATAAACCAGCATAGTATACATTTCTGATGAAAGTAGTGTGCAAACAATAACGTATCATTTGCACTGTAGCTGGTATTATTGATAATATGTCTCATGGTCTAGGTGGTGTGCACTGTGGTGCTGTCTGTAACTGTGTACCACCGTCGTCGGTGGTCTAATTTGGAATCACTGCAGCTCCAATTTCCACCCGGAACAGTACAGTGCAAACTAATATTTTCAGGCTTAAGAGCGCTGTAACGAGAAAAATTACCGAGGTAACGAGACTTAATGTTTCATAGCGAAGACTATTATATGGTGTAGTGTATCAACATCCTAACTGGCTCCCATTTACCAACAGAGAACGTAACGCTCGTCTCGTCGTTTATTGAAAAAAAAATCGGCCCAATCTTGATAAGTCCTTTATGAGTTCCAAAGGTTGATCCTGGAGAGCAAAACTCCTGGAAAACGTGCACCTGGTAGGCAGCTTAAGAAATGGTTTGACGACATAAAGTGGACCGGGTTTAAATACCATCAGTTACAAAGAATAGCTGAGGATCGAATTGGTTTTCTCAATCTGATCGCCAAACTTCAGTTTCAAGTGGGCACCTGATGATGATGATGAATCTTGATAACAATTTTAATTTGTTATAGTTTAAAAGATTACTTTGAGCTAGATCATTATTTTGCATTATTATAATAAATAACTAAGGTGCATAATTCCTATGCACATATCCCTGATACAGTATTTCTTATCGTCTGCATTGTTATCTTCTATTAGATTGAATTTCAACAAATTTAAACTAACCATAAGCTGTTGGTGTCCAAATTACTTGAACTTGGACACAGCATCCATCAGTAATACATATAGCTTTTTACGAACTAATCTGTTTAGGTTGGTTTTTGCTAATGAGATCAGGAAGATCGGCTCAACGTAAAATTTTAAGTGTTAAAGCTCTTAAAAAATTCAAATGTCTTAAAGAACATTTGGTTTAATAAAAATTATATTGTACACAAATATTAGACAGTCCAAGTTCTCCCGTGACGGGGGGGGGGGGGGGAATTTTTAATCATTCAAAATGTTGCATAACAAATAGTTCAATTAAAGTTGTGAAATCTCTAAAAATTTTGATTTCCTACAAATGCTTTCTCCTGGGAGACATTTTACAAGCGTTTGCTTAGTATAGACAAATAAGCAATGCAAATCATAGATTCCTGGACCTATGCAAATAATAATCTCTCAATTAAGTTTAAATGTGCACAAAAATCTAAATGAAAACTGTTGATAACTATAGATTTAGGGGACGGTATGCCTCCCCTACACGTAATGCCTGTGTACGCCTCAACTACTTTATAGTTCAGTAATTTAAATTTCTCTTCGTAGGATATGTTTCTATCAAAAGTTTACCAGAGTTAGGTTTTTCTTCTTAAATGCAATCCTGGTCTGGTCTGATGTCGCACCAACACTACATACAGAATCTAAACAATCACCTAAAACGGCAATAAATGACGTAAGGATAACACTTCATTGAAATATATCAGCATGCCTTTTTATCATGGACGGAATAATTCTCTAACATAAACAAAGGTTAAGAGTTGACAGACGTTATTGTAATTTTATAAAGCGTTTCGTAGATAACAGGCGTGCCAATCGTGCCCATCGTGCCAATCGTGTCAATCGTGGCAGTCGTGTCAAGCATAGAAATTAGCGACGCGACTAATGGTGCAGGCAATGAACACGCAATGGGTTGTATTGAAACTACCTTTGTTAAGATTTTCCTTACGTAATGCTAGATGCTAGCTTAGATGTAAATGCATCAGATGTTTATATCGAGCTATTCGAACATTCCTGACTACAATCACACTTGACCACATTTTCCAAAGACAAAAGCTTTCGAGCAGATTTGGGGTAATTCTGCACTTTATCTATACTTCGATTCGCTACTAAGCTAGAATCTTACTTAACGCTCCTCTCCATAATTATGAGCTGATAGGTTTTGTTACAGGGTATCTTTTGTCACAGACAAATCTGTGAAAAATTAAGAAGAAAAGTTATGTTTCGTTAGTAATCTTACTAACTATAGCGTCTTCAAAGCGAAATATACATAAAGGCGATGGCAAGATATCTACGTAGGCAATCTCTCTTACAACAAAGACTTTCTTTTTTTATCTTAAACCGAAATATTTCAAAGATATACTGTTTCAGGAGGAAAGTGAGGCTTATGTGGGATTTATTTTCTCTAAAACTTCTTCGATGATCTTCTTTAGCGCATTAGAAACGGCTTCAGGTTCTTCCGAGGAACACATCGATGCTGCCTTGCGTTTAGGATGAACACAAACCTACTGACAGTAACGTTATAGTAATTGGAAATGGCCATAGATCATTTTGTGTTCAACAGTGGAGGTTCCTCGGTTGAGATGATACTTTTGTAGTCCTGAAAGTTAACTTGTATATACTTATGTTGTTGATAAGGCGGTTGCTATAATCATATGAACTTTGTACCAGCGTGCCTCCACTCCATGTACGTCGGCAATACATCGAATTAATAGCAGCCCCACTTGTTAAGGTCATCATGCGGGCATGGAGCTGATAAACTTAACTGGAGGTTAATTATGAAGATGTTCATTACACAAGCGAAGCTTTATCGTTGGAGTAAAATGGGCGATTGTGCGACAAGAGCTGACACTGTGCAGTTCAGAATTGGTTTTATTTGTATCCCGTTTACTTCATACAACAATATAAAGGGGGTGCCTATACTGTAAGAACCGATTTTGGCCACATAGTAGGTAAAGGTGACAGTTTTCGCAAAACTGATGGTTTTTAAAAGACCAAAGGGAAGAGTGTGTGAACGAATGGTGAAGAATATCAAGAAGATGAAGTGATCAAACGAAGCAATCATCGTTTATCAAATTCCATACGATAAGTAAGAGACGCGCTAGATCTCGGTACAGGCAGATCCTCGATCCATACGACCCTAATGTTGACCATGATGTTCAAATATGTAGGTAGGTAGGTTGTGTTATGTTTTTCCAGGACGCAGCGCCAAGTTTCATCCTCACCACCTGGATGATGACTGGCGATTTTCCACTGTGCGTTTCAATCGTCACATTTTACCCCGCACCACCACTTTGCGGCATCAGTTATCGCCAGCTGTATTTCCGAACCAAGAAGACATGGGGATCTTCAAGAAAAGAGCGTATTATTTATTCCCTTTAAGCATGGCAATGCAGCTGCGATTACTCAGGTGTTGCGACTGTTCATGGGGGTTAGTGATCACTTTCCACCTGGTCAACTGTTCACCAGTTGGGCCACCCTACTTAAAAAAATATGATGTAGCAGAGCGCTAATTTAGTTACGCGTGCAAAGTGCTATGCACCGGCGCAGTGCCTGCCGTCCAATATCGTGAGCCCAAAGGACCGAGCTGCTCTCGTGGACGCATGGGGCAGTAAGATCCTCGAGTGGCGTTCGCGTACTGGTAGACGTAGTGTTGGGAGATCTCCCACAAGGTGGATCGAGCATTTCGTGAGAATCACGGGAACCCACTGGATGCGAGCAACGCGGGACCGATCGATGTGGAGATTTTTGGGAGAGGTCTATGTCCAACAGTGGACGTCTACCGGCTGATAATGATGAAGCCAAAATGGTTACATCAAGCACAGACAGGCCGGTTGAGACAGGAATACGTTTTTTTATTTTACGAAGCAACCAGGCGAGCGGGACGTCTACGTGAAATGGAGCCTACGTGTTGAGGAGCACAGCGTGGGATGATCGCCTGGTGAACCAACGAGCTAGTGGAGAATACAGACAAGCGTTGGATTAGAATGGCATTAGATCGGATGCTATGGAAATCTGTGGGGCCTGTGTTTCGGCAGTAGATCACAACAATGATGATGACGATGAAAATGTTAAATTTCAAGATTGGCGCATGGTTGTATTATGATCTTGACATAAAGTTTTTTTTTTAAGGGTTTGCTCATTCATGCTTTGGTAGAGATGATAAATATACAAAATAAGCAATTGAACAAGTTTATTCTGTATCTTCAAGTGATAGGAATCGTTCGTTTCTTTGTTAACATAAGTATATTAAAATCCGCACTGCATATATTTTTTTTTTTTTATGATTATGTTCTCGCCGCAGTTTTATTGACAACCATAGCAGCTTCATCGAACTCAGGGCTCGGTATCCGGTATCCGCGAGCTAAAATAATAAAAAATAAAACTAATATATAAAGGGAAAGGGGAAGGGTGAGAAGGTATTAGATGCGGATGGGTCGAAGGAATGGATAGTGTTATGGAGGGAAGGCGAGGGGGGAAGGGGAGAAGGCGAGGGAGGAGGGGGAGAAGGCGAGGGAGGGAGGGGAGAAGGCGAGGGGGGGCACTGCATATAAAAAGTAGGTCTCTTAATGTAGTGCTCAATATCAGTTTCGAGTTCAATAACCTCGAGCGAGTTATGATAAGAAATTAGTATATCTTCCGATTGGAAGGTTTAATTAATAGCCAATTTAACTCGAGTTTCGAGGTTAACAAGTTAACTTGTGATAAGCATTACACTACAGCACGCAGCAATGGTACACTGCAGAAACGTCTACATCTAGTTGATATCATGCTCAAACTATTTCTTGTCGAAGACTGTCTGCAGTTATCACGTCAAGCATTAATGTGAAAACGTTACTGTCTTCCGGTCTATGGTAAACTCCGGTAAATTACTGGACAACGACACATATCTCATAGAGTCGAGTGCAAATTGGTGCTTTAAACTAGCCATCATCACCTCATCCTACATCACCATCATGTGTCTGTGTGGTTAGATTGAGACTGTCCTGATTTACAACCTTCCTCTCAACTACTGGCATTCAAGCCCGATCTACTTTATATCGACCAAACTTTCCTTCTTTATTTACCAGGATCGTATTACTCACCACCAGGCGAACGTCCTGCTTATCTCACTATTATGATTGCAACTATATCAAGACTAATAAAATAATTTAACGATTTATTAATGGCGGGGTGGAAGGGGTCCTATGCAACAACTTACGGGAGCCAAGCCAACCTCAACCTGCTCGTGGTGCGCCCTGGTAATCAATAAACGAGGCTCTGGATACCACCAATCTGCATTAGGCCCGCGTGGTAGGAAATGACTTAAACCTCTCCTTATGACTCTACCCGATCAATGTGGGAATCTTTGGGAGTGGCCTGTGTCCAGCAGTGGACGTCTATTGGCAGATGATGATGATTACAATCATCATCATCTGCCAATCATCACCAAATATAATTAAATATCAAGATTAAAATTTGATGATATCACTGTGACTGTGTGACTGTATGCTTACGGAATCCATTTCTGTTGTGGTCTGATGCAATTTGTTTTGTGAAATATTCAATAATGAATAAATCATTGATGCTGATTAAATACCATCACGATAATGAATGCCTGTTTTTTTTTTTAACTACTAAGCGAAGAGACCAGTGGAGCTTTCACCCAAATGTAAGTGCCACGCCTGCCTATAACAACACATTGTCTTCATCGCTTTAAGACGAGATGTTGAGTGTAATTACATTAGCCTCAACGCCCTTCAAACCGGAACGCAGTAATGTTCGTACAGTACAGTTTGTCGGCTGCAATAGGCGCTGCGGTGGTACACACCTAGACGGTCTCCGGCGACAGACCTGCCGCCAGTATATATCGTTATTGTTATCAACTTTTGGTTACATCCTGTTCCAGCATCACATCATACTCGTTGTCAATCTTTCGCTACACCAGCACAGCGGTAATACTACTTATAGCAAGCAACGCTCTACCATGTAGGGTCAGTAGCCCTAATGTCGTATGAAATTTGTTGCAAAGTATGAGGTCATTGTATATAAAGAATTGGTGGAAATCCGCAGAGCAAAAGTTGGTGATAGCCCAACGAATGGCTTTTGTCAGCTAAAGGTGGTATTGGGAGGGCTATAGCGCGTGAAGATCGGACGGACAATGATGCAGGAAGAGTCTTGAGTGGAGATTCCTGCCGGGTGTCCCGATGCCCAGGTAAATGATGTTGATTACCGTCCGATGCTGGAACCGGAACAGTCGTAGGTGGAAATAGGTTAGGCAGTGGACAATGATAGGCCGAAATGACGATGAGGTAAGTAAATCGCCTGGCCATAGCAACGTGGCGTTAGGCTGATGTGCATAGCACCGCATTGCTCTCGTCGCCTTGAGACATCAGATGTTAGGTCTGATATTACCTCAGTAATTACACTAGCTACAGCGCCCTTCAAACCGGATCGCAGTAATATTTGCACAGCACGTTTACACAATTATCAGTCTATTAGCACTAAATAAATTCGCGGATATCGACGCGACCGTTATAATTATAATTTCACTCAAAACTTCGTGATAAGGCGGGCAGAGCTGTTATCAAGCCCGTGATAGCGCTTATCACGGGCGCGTAGCCACCGCAGCACCAACCGCCGCCGGCGTGAGACCTGCTCGATAAACTCTTGAAGAGTGCGTGACACCGTGATAGGTTGAAAATAATTACGTGATAGTCGTTAGTAAATAGTCCAATGTAAAATTGTGAAGGAAATTGTCCAGTTTACCTGGTTCCAGTATGAAGAGGAACTCGGATGAGGGACCTCGGAAAAGCAAGGGAAAGGTCCCGGGGTTTGGCGACGGTGCACCGACAGAGCAGTAAGATCTTTAAGTGATGATCGCGATGGTGCTTGTGGATTATGATAATTATAAGAATGAACCCATCCCTGATAAACAAGGGAAACTCCTAGTTCATGAACCAGGAGTTGCAATTTTATGATAACTGCGAGAAGCCATCGGCTCTGATTGGTACATCGATGGTACAGGAGTTTTTCGAATAACTCATACACGAAGTTACCAAGCTATTATCTCAGGGTTGTGTAAACATCCTAACTGGAGTTTGGTTGTTACGTGTAATACATGGTTTCAAGTTACACGGTGGTAGTATATTATCCATCCAACCATCCATTAGCCGATAGACGTCCACTGCTGGACATAGGCCTCCCCCAAAGATCTACAAATCCATCGGTCACTATAGGCCATTTCCTACGACGCTGGCCCAATGCGGGTTGGTGGGAGCAAGAGCCTCGTTTGTTGATTTGCAGGGTGCACCACGAGCAGGAGAGGTTTTTTTTGTTTGTCGGACTTGCACCGACTAAAACTCGCACGATGTTCTGCCTCTTCGCTTTATAGCAGGGTCACGGAAACGCTCTCGCACTCATCTGCGACCCCGCTAGCGCCAGCCGTACAACGCAGCCTCACCACGGGAGGGAGGGAAGAGCCACCACCCCCTTTCCACCTCTGTAAGGGCACGCCGGAACACATTGCGCGCCCCCTTCTCGGCCTCATACAGTAACCTGGGCAACAAATTCCCCCCAATTCGTCACCCAGAGGCCATGGGAACCAATAGAAAACTCTTCCGACTTCCTGCGGCGGATCCGATCTTGAGTTTCGCCGGCACCCGTTATACGGCCGCGGAAGAGGGGGACAGCGGCGGAACGCAATAACGACACACCGGCACGCATCGGAGATGAGCTCACGGTGGAGCTCTAACCTGGAGCGGTCGCCTCACGCCGGCCGGGTAGGTTCCTCTTCGCTTCACCGTGGGTAATCCAGCCACGGCTACTAAGCCTCTCCGCCACGACGAGGTGGGAACCTGTTGGGGGGACCAGGTGAGGTTGGCTTGAGTCCTATTCGTTGTTATGCGGAACCTCTTACACCCCTTGGTATATCAGAATACATATAAATCTATGTCATATTTTTTTAAATGGACGTATGACTGATCGTGGATGCCCTTGTGCTGGTATCGGATACACTATCACCATGGACACGCGGGCGCAACACAATCAGTTGAATAATGCATTCGTCGTATCGATTACCACGTATCGCTGGATCTAAAATGATGACGTCACAGCCTTAGAGGAAAATAGACCTGTTTGCACTGGTGTTAGGTCACTGTCGCCGGAGACCGTTACGGCACCACCGCAGCCGATAAACAGTACTGTGAACACTGAGTTCTGGTTTAAAGGGCGCTGTAGCTAGTGCGAACAAAGCGACCAATCCTATATGGAGCAGTGTATATCATCCGAACTAGCATCACGTTGCATCTCTAATCTGATCCGACGCATTACATTTGTCCAATTTTTTTTCCTATTCGACGAAGCATTTATATATATATATATTATTTATACATAAATAATAGTGAGAGAGAATTACGGTGGTACCTTTCTAGACGGTTTCCGGCCTAGACCTACCATCAGCGTATGTTGAATTTGCTGGTGGTTTCATGTTTGTATGATTGTAGCTGTTCCCCGTCCGCTTCGTTGGTCAGAAATATTCCTGCCGTGCGTAACTAGTCCTTCCCCGGAGCCCTTCATGTTGTTAACACCCCCGAAATACTATTCGGGGGCAACATTTCGTAAAATCCGTTTAAAGCTACCCTACACTCGGCAAAAGAAATATTCCTACCACATGTCAAGTGTCCAGGCCTTAATGTTCCACAAATATCGTGAAAAGTCTCCACTTAGGTAGATAACTATCGTATACATATAAATAATAGATAACCACCGCACTGCGTCACAATTTTGTAAATGGATACCACATCAAGTATTTATCAGTTATTGTTGACAATCGGGTGGTGGTGGCACCAAGGTCGGCAGGGGTCAGCAGTGGGCGTGTTTAGGTGCGCATAATTTATTTGAATCGATGCCGAAAACATGAGCTCTATCGATCGCTGTATCGTAACATTGATACCGTATCGTATCGTATCGGGTGGGCACCATAGTGGAAAGTATTAGGTCCTTACATATCAAATTGGCGTTTTTATCCCTTCACTACAACAAACCATGGGGGGGGGGGGGGGGTCGAGAATCAATAAACTCTTTGAAGGCGGTTTGGACTGCCGCATCAGAGGTGAATTTATTTTCTTGTAAGAAGTTTAAATTCCGCAAAAAATGGTAATCTGTTGGGGCAAGGTCCGGGGAGTACGGTGGATGTCGCAGACATTCCAATTGTAGCTTATCTAAGTCAGTGGTTGTTTGTTGTGCAGTTTGTGATGGTGGTGGTGGTGTTGCTTTGTCGTGAAGCAGCAGTGGCCTGGAGCGATTGACCGATCTCGGTTGTTTAGCAGCTAATTCTTCCTTCATGGTCTGCAGTTGCTGACAATAGATATCTGCCGTAATCGTTTGGCCAGATTTTAGAAAGCTGTAGTGAACGACACCGGCGCTATTCCACCAAACACTCACAAGTAATTTTTTCTGAGTCAATTTTCCATGGGCATCCATTTGGGCATGATTTGGCTGAGTTTCTAGTGTTCAGCCATTGCGACGAGCGCTTCCGGTTATCATACAGTATCCACTCTTCATCACAAGTAATGGTTCGATTTAAAATCCCTTCATCATTGTATCGGCTGAGCAAAGTAACACAGCAGCAGCAGTCGGCGCGTGTTTACAAGTTCGGTTCACTCAATGGATGAGGTAACCATCCTTCAAGTTACTTTCCCGATTTGCTTCAAGTGGATTAATACAGTTTTGTCACCTACCCCGCGCGATAGTCTGCAGCTATGTCTGAAGTGCTTTGCGATGGATCCACTTGCACAATAGCCTTTAATTCTTCATTTTTCACTTTGGTCTCCGGCCGTCCACGGGGTTGGTTCTGAAGGTCGAAATTTCCAGAACGAAAACGTTGAAACCGAAAACGTGCCGTGCTTTCTTTCGCGACACCAGCGCCGTACACATCATCAGTCGTTCGAGCTGTTCCTGCAGCACTGGTACTGGTGCCACGGTAGAACTCGTACTCGTAGGTATACCGATATTTCATGTTTACCATTGTGCGGGAATAAGCGATGCCAAAGCAAGAAATAATGAGGAAAAAACATATGAATGACTGTTTCCAAAACTGAAATGTGGCAGCTAAATGAATTTATAGATTTGAATTTGGAATTCTTAACCAAAGGGCAGACATTTCCTAACAAAGTGGTCAGAACGACAAAACAGTAATTTCATATGTCAGGTTCAACTAATGTTATCGGAGTTGAAACAGTCAGATAGGTTATCAGTTCTATAAATATTTTTGTTTGTTTACCTCGAAGGACCGACGGCCGATGGAGCAGTAAGGTTATTGACTGACGCCCGTGTACCGGTAGACGTAGTGTTGGGAGGCCTCTCACAAGGTGGACCGGCGATCTGGTCAGAATCGTGGAAATCCACTAGATGCGAGCGAGGCGGAACCAATCGATGTGGAGATCTATGGGGACGGCCCAAGTCCAACAGTGGATGTCTACTGGCTGATCAAACGAAGCGACTAGACGAGCGAGACGATCACACGTTGGTAAGTGATACACCTGCCCATTACATGGCTCTAGTTAGGATGGTATGCACAGCACCACATTGTTGCTCGTCGTCTTCAGACGTAAGAATTTATCTCACGTTCCTCCAGTAATAACACCAGCTACAGATCCGTGTCAAACCGGAACACAGTAATATTTGCACACTAATGCCTGTCGGCTGCAATGGGCGCTGCGGTGGTACTTCACAAGGCGGTGTTCTATAATAAAAACCTATCGGTAGTAAGTACCACCCGAAACTCTTAAGGTCATTGAACATTTCAAGAAGTTCCTCATAACAATAGGTAAGAAAGGTGTATGCTGGAAGAGGTGGCGAGGGAGGTGTAGAGGGCGGATTCGAACTCACTACAATGTTGCCAACTTCGCAGTGCGTCCCCGCAACGCAATGCCGGATGTCCAACCGCCCAAGAGATAAATAATATAAGAATTTATTAAAAATTAAATAAAATGTTTTAACATTAAATGGTCTACAGTCACCCCTAAGGGTTGGTGACTAAATAGCCTACTTTAAAACGTAAATCTTTTAATATCACAACGGCTGGTAGATCTCTGTGGTCAGAGACCGTCTAGGAAGATACCGCCGCAGCGCTTATCGCAGCGGACAAAAATTGCTGTATCCCGGTTTGAAGGACGTTGTAGCTAGTGAAATTACTGGAGTTACGAGTTATCGACAGGCGTAATTCTTACCATCAGTAAAACGTTGTATCATGTGTAATAAGAAATAAATTAAATCATATCGTCACGGCTCGTCCACATTTGCGATTTGACTGGGTGCGAGTAAGGTCTCGTTATCATTTGGTATTCTTGTACTAAACTGCCTGCCGCCGGAAGCAGGCGCTGCGCTGGTACTTCGGTGCGCAGTAGTATATCAATTCTAGCACAATACAATTCGTATTGGGAAGTTGAACGGTTCGTTGCGAAATATTACGCAACAGTTTGACGCAGAAACAAAATGGCGGCGGCGCGTGGCCGGGTGACCTTGGCGGCTGCTGGGGTTAACGATGACTGTGCGAGTTATGGTGCAAACAGCAGATAAGTAGTCTTATCGACGATTAAACGTATTGCGGTTCAGCAAATAGTTCAATTACGCGGCATCATCGTGAGGGATAAGGTTGATAAGAGCTGGTGGTGGGTACCACTGCAGCCGTCAACCAGTAGTGTGGAAACTACCGTGTATTGAAGGGCGTTGTAGGTAGTGAAATTACTGCGGTAAAGACACAGCATATGTCTGTAGCGTCACGTGATGGATGGGCGTATCACTTACCATCAGGTGATCTTGTCGTCCCGACGCGTCGTATTATAAAAAAAATCCTTTCACAGAACTGGTTCTGATTGCAACTCTGTTCATTATGTTCCTTACGTCTTCATCACAGATTTGAAGTGTTCGATGGTGACTCCTCATCGATTCGCCTCGTCGAATCAAGAGTTGGTCAAGTTGTATTAATAATTATTATCATCAGCTCGTTGATCAGTAGCAAGGTAATGGTGAGCAAACCTGGAATTAAACCCAATCGTATCGGATACATTTTTTAGCATCCGCTCTATGTTCATTCAGCCGATGTTTCGTTATCTATCTTAAGTACTGCGGCAATGCCAGAGGTTAACAACCTTTTACAGAAGTGGATCAAATTTAGTTTAAAATTTTAAGTCTTTTTTTTTATCGAAGTGACTCATTTTTCGGCGAAGACGAGTGAGATGTTGACCTAATGTTCACCTAATATTAAGTGATATGCATGTCCATAACGTGACGTCAGTTAGGATAATGCACACTGCATCACGTTGTGCTCGTCGTTACAGACATACCTCGGTAATATTACTAGCTACAGCGTCTTTCAAACCGGAGCAGAATATTGTTTGCACAGTAGTTTGTCGGCTGCAACAGGCGCTGCAATGTTACCTAGACGGTCTGTAGCAATAGAGAGCTTTTCTTTTGTTTTACGTAGTGGAAATGCATTCGCATACCTGCACTCGCGGAGGCACAGACAGGTTATGATGGACTTGCACCGACTAAAACCCTCACGATGTTCCACCTCGTCGCTTTATGGCAGAGTCACGGGAACGCTCTTGCACACCACCGTGATCCGCCTGCCGCGCCACCGCCGGCTGCACCATGCTGCCTTACCTCGGGCGGGAGGAACCTCCCCTTTCCACCTCTACAAGGGCACGCCGGAACACACAGCGCGCCCTCCCCTCGGTCTCTCACAGTCACCCGGGCAATGGATCCCCCCGAATCTGTCACCTAAAGGCCATTGGAGCCAAGAGAGAATTCTCTCCCGACTCCCTGCGGCGGATCTGGTCTTGGGTTCCACCGCCAACCGTTGTACGGCCACGAAAGATAAAGAGAGCGGCGAACCGCAAGACCGATACTGCTCTCCATCCGCGACTCCACCGCGGCTGCAAAGGGCAGTATAAACCTGCCCTTTCAGTCCACCTGCACACATCCGAGGTGATCTCACGGAACTCACCTGGAGTGGCCACCTCGGGCCGGCCAGATAGATTCCTCTTCGCTTCACCGTGGGTGACCAAGCCACGGCTACTGACCTCCACCGCCACGACAAGTCGGGAACCTGTTCGGGGGGACAAACAGAGACCAACCAGCAGTAAATCTTTCTCTAGCATCCGCTCCATAATCATTCAGCAGAGATGTTTTGTTATCAATGAGAACTACTGCGGCAACGCCAGAGGTTAACAACCTTTTAAAGATGTGGATCATATTTCGTTTAAATTATTAAGTCTAATTTGTGGGTCAATAAATCAATCATGAAAACTAGTCTACAAACGGTAATCATCATCATCATCAGCCGACAGACGTCCACTGCTGGACATAGGCTTAATACTTAAACGTTTTTTAAAGATAATCAATATTTCACAGTTAAAGTAATCCAGATTAATTAATTAGTGTTAGCACTGCAGCCAGCGACCTAATTTGATTGTCAATAGCACGAGTACGATGATGGTGAAGAGGGTGTATCCAAAATGCTTCTGACCCCAGATTTATTATCTGAACATATTAATGATCTAACCGGTCCAATATACATTTATTGGACCGGTTCAGATATCCGTCGCAGAGACATCACCATTACAGTGACCATGGAATTGAACCGGAAATTACTGTGCACTCACATAAATATAAGATCTCGATCTATGTATAGATTCGTCAAGGTGTCTCCGGAACCGTAAGGCCTGGAGACTTGACATTTGGTAGGAATATACCTTTTGCCGAGTGTAGGGCAGTGGAAGGGGCCAAAGGGGTGTACGGGTCCAGCACTGCAACTCACGGAAAGCAAGCCAACTTCACCTGCTCGTGGCGCACTCTGCTGATCAACAGACGAGGCTCTAGTGCCCACCAACCCACATTCGGCCAACGAGGTGGGAAATGGCCCGGATCCCCTCATGTGGACTCCTACAGATGACGAGCTCCTATTGCCCAGCCGTACTGGACGCCACCCTGACTCTATGTGGAGATCTGCGGAGGGGGGGGGGACGTCTGTTCGATGATGATGACGATGGGCAGCTAATAACGGATTTTACGAAGTGTTACCCCTTTGCGGTTTCGGGGGTGCAGCTAACTTCTCTCAATCAGAGCTTATTCTGTTCACCGTTTAACTAATCCAGATTTTTGGCTTAGATCCAATAGTTTATTATCTGTTACAAGAACCGATGCGCGCGCGGATATCAATAGAATCTAGACTGCAGACAGGTCTAGATTACGCACAACCTAAACCACTAATGCTCTAATCGTACAACGACCTAGTTACGGTGTGTTACATAATGAATGGAGGCTATTTGTTACAAATCGTATTGGATTCATCATCATCATCAGACAATACATATCCTACTGCTGGGTTCCGAGTTCCATGGATCTACATACTTGATCTTGTAGGCCGATTAGTGTAATTATCCTCATCATCATCATCAGCCGATGTCCACTGTTGGACATAGGCGTCCTTCAAAGATCCCTACATTAGACGGTCCTCCGATGCCCTTAATGCCGGACACCAGGGGCCATCGTTTGTAGCGGTTCATATGGGGGGACTTAGGCCATTTCCCACCACGCCGGCCCAATGTGTGTTGGTGGGATATAAATAAAGATAATTTTTATGCGAAGGTGGTTTTAATGTTGTTTGTCTACATTTACAAGTTATTACGTTTCTTGCGGTAATGATTTCCGGTTTTAATGTAGTACCGGGAAGTGCGCGCGTGGTCGTGTTTCCCTAGCCTCTACATGTCTTCCTTGTAGTACTGTGTGTCCAGTTCGGCATAGTTAGGAGTTCACGTATAAAGTGTCAACTAGTCCTCGGAGTAAAGCGGAACAAGTGGAGAGTATGCAGGTATTGGTGGAAATATTAAGTACTTACATATGAAATTACCGTTTTGTCGCCCTGTCCACTTTGATCTAAAATATCTCCCCTTTAGTTAAGAATTCCAAATTCAAATCTATAAATTCATTTAGTTGCTACATTTCAGTTTTGGAAACAGTCATTCATATGTTTTTCCTCATTATTTCTTGCTTCGGCGCCGCTTATTGCCGCACAATGGTAAACATGAAATATCGGTATATTTACGAGTACGAGTTCTACCGTGGCACCAGTACCAGTGCTGCAGGAACAGCTAGAAGGATTGATGATGTGTACGGCGTTGGTGTCGCAAAAGAAAGCACGGTACGTTTTTGACTTTAAAGCTAAGCTTTCTAAAATCTGGCCAAACGATTACGGCAAATATCGGAATTTGGACAACTTCTTACAGGGATAAAAATTCAACTCCGATGCTGCAGTCCAAACTGTCTTCAAACAGTTTATTGATTCTCGACTCCGTGGTTTGTTTTAGTGAAGGGATCAATGAACTACCTATGAGATGACAAAAGTGCATAGATAACAACGCGGTGCATACTTTGATTAATTAAATGTATTTTACAAAAAACAAATGACTTTATATTCCTCCCGTACAAACGCTAATTTCATATGTAAGGACCTGATAAATTAGTGTTTTAGCAAGTGAAAATATTTTTGGTGATGAGATACTCGGCAAGAGGCATCACAATTGAGCCTGCTTTAATTTCCTTTAGGAAGTTATCCTCTAACCTAGTCCGCTGCCGACATGTCAAGATGGTCAAGAGAGTATCCTATTCCCTTACTATGGATATGTTATTCGGCTCTACAACCGATCATAGTTCCAGCGGCACCGTTGAGTGGTAAATTTTTGAGAGGAAGACGCCTACTCATCAGGTTCATCTTTACTCCGCGGTTTACGATCAAGACTAGCTACTGCGCTCTTCCGCCAGAAGGAACTGGTTTGGGGACTACTAAAAACGCCTTTTTTTATATTCAACTAAGCGACGAAAAGAGCGAGACCTTCATCAGATGGTAAATGATACATCTGCTCATAACGTGGTGCTAGTTAGGATGATGTACACTACACACGATTGTGCTTTTCGACATATTTAATTTCGTTACACTAGTACCTCCACTAGCTACAGCACCTTTCAAACCAGAACACAGTAATGTTTGCACATTGCTGTTTGTTGGCTACAGCAGGAAGTGTGGTGATACTTAGATGGTCTTAAGCAACAGAAATCCATCACTGTTGCTCTTTTATCAGTAGTTTTTTTTTAAAATATCATTAGACAATAAAGGATAACTTGTATTTTTTTTACTAAGATATACTTTATACATTTGCTATTATTCTTTACATAGATTTATAGATACATATTTAAGATGTTATAAAACTAGCTATCTTTCGAAAATATTGTTCATTTAAAATATATTTAAGAATTCCTCTATAAAAATTATTTAAATATGATGTGATTAACACAAATTATGTGAAGTTTATAATTCATTGGAGTTAAGTTACAGTCAACAGACAAGTTTATAAAAGTTATTATAAAATACAATATGTTGTTGATAACATGTTCATTGTCCCATTGTATCCACTGAATTTACACGCAAATCCACTTGTACTTAATATACATCTAGTACGACCCACCTTAGTTTACAGAGTTGGCATTGTCATCATCATCAGCTTGCTGCCTTCAACAGTTAGACATGAAATAATGCTATGTAGTGTAGGAATTATAATAGTAACAAATAGGAATTAACAATAAAACAAACTTGAATGTATTACATATCACTATAAGAGGTATGGTATGAAGTAAGAAAAACAAGATGTTCAATTAACTGAGAGGCTTCAAGAGTAACTAAAAATAGTTTTAAGAAAATAGACACAAGAAAGGTTACTTGTCCTTACATGAACAAAATTCAATATGCAGTTGGTGTGCTATTAGGCTTTATAGAGTATCTAATTACTTTAAAAGTCAATGTGTCTCTAACATAAATTACTGAAATCATTAATTTAGACATTATTAAATATATTTAACTGTAAAGATTCCATAAATAGAATAATAAAAACCACAATCAATGTGTCTACCTTATTATTACATGTTACACTATTAAAAATGATTATACAAATCTAATTTAATAAACAGATTTCAAGGTTGAATGTAATTACAAGGTTGCAACAAATATTATAAGAAAAATTAAGAGTGATTTAAAATGAATTATAATAAATCATAAATAAATTAAGAAATAAATAATTTTAAAGACACTACACTTCTAACAATTTTTTATCTACAAAATAAAATATATGGACCATATTTACAGGGGCAATATTTATGACATGCTATTCACACTTCTTACCAAGTGTAATCGTTTATCAGAAACAATCGGTGTTCAATGAAATCAAAACAATTACCGGCATAAGGTTTGTTACAATATATCGTGGAAGGTATCGACTGAGAAATGGCTATCATGTTACGTAAATCAAAAACGAGTGAAAAATTATATAAAGATAGCTTTTACACTCTTCCCGACTAAATAAAAATGTAAAAAATATCGGTTTGTCTATTACGATAAGGGAAATGGAGACTAAGGACGGCCAGGGACAGTTTAAATAAAAATTGCGCTCGTAAAAATGAGCGCAAATACTTGTCAATGAAATCTAAACGTAAATCGATTTATACTTAAAGAAATATACTGAGAAAAAAAATATATTACTTACCGATAAAGTCGATGAAAATATACAGTAATTAATCAGACACTTATTTTCATAATATACAATTTATTGTTCACTAAAGTATTTATTGGTTACTTTTATAGTGAGTAAATTAAGACTTTGCGGCAATATTTGATATTGAATACACGAGATATATTCCATGAACTCATAACTTTCTTAATTTAATTTTTTTCAACTTTCCGCACCTACTTGCCGTTCGAAATATTAAGTTTTGCAAATCTGTCATAATATCACTGGCGCCACTAGAGTTTTTTGACATTTGAGTAAATACATTTCAATTTATGCATACGCAAAAGATTACCTTGTAATATTTATATTATTATTTTTTTCGAAGGCCGAATTTCGGCTATTAAAACTATTTTTAAATATGAATAGTTCCGTTTTTAATAGTAATGTTCTTTAATAAATTATCAACATTTTTATTAAAATCAGCTGAATTAACATAAATAATTATCTGTATGTTATGACCAAAACTAAATAAATATTATTAACTTAGTATTTATTTCGACTGTGGTCTGTCATTTTTGAAAGGCGGCAAATAGTTTGAAGAATTTGTATAGTGTTGTTTTAATACATTTTGGGATATGTCAGGTGCACGCGTAGTTCGACTTGAACGTGAAATCAAAAATTTCGAGTCAAAATCACCGTGGGGGATTAAATGTAGACCTGAGAAGGAGGATGTTTATGACGTTCTACTTGTAAACATGCAAGGTCCAAAAGGATCACCATACGAAAAGGGAACTTTCAAATTGATCATTAACGTATCCAATAGATACCCATTTGAACCACCACTAGTGAAATTTGAGACTCCGGTATACCATCCAAATATTGATAAAGGTAAAAATGTTACATTACATATGTTGTATCCTTTCAAGTTAATACATATCTAATAAATTGCATTTATTTACAGAAGGCCGTATTTGCATGGATATGTTAAAAATGCCACCAAAAGGCGCCTGGCTTCCAACTATAACACTAGAAACTCTATTAGTGTCTCTGCAGACACTACTTGCAAATCCAAACCCCCATGATCCCCTAATGATGGATATAGCAAGTGAATACAAATTTGACATAGATAAGTTCAAAGAAAATGCTAGAAAATGCACAGAGAAATATGCAACTAGCTTGAAATTATAATAGAAGAAGACAACATTTGGATAGCAAAAACTAAACATGCATTTGTTATTCACCAGTTTGTTACCAGATAGTACAGCTAAAATAATGAATTATTGCTCTACAGGTTTATTGGATATATTCATTAACAGAAAAAGTATTTTATGTATGATTATTCTGAACAATCAAAAGTTGATATCTAGGTGATGATGAGAAAGAGAGTAAATGTAAGGTGTAACTTCAGTTCTATTTTGTAATAATTTTTTGTGTATATTCTTTGGAAAATAAATAAGTATTGATTATTTAGTATTATGCATTTATCATGTATTAGAGAACTGTTATATGAGTGATATTAGGTTATAAAGTGGAATGACAATATTACATATTTAGACTATTATGCTCCATTTGGTATGGTTTGAAATAATTCCTTGTGTATTTAATGTTATATAAACAATAGTAATTTATAACACTTGTCAAATATTTAATAACAAAAATATATTAGATGTATACACCAAATGTTAAAATTGTTGAGGATATGTGTGAGTGTACCTGTGGCCTAGCTGTAAACTGATGCAGGTGGACCATTGTGGGGGTTTTGGTCAGTGTTAGTACAAAACAGCTTCTCTTTATGCCTGTTAGAGAAGGTATGCGAAGGCATTAAAACAAAAAAAAAGAAATATTAAAATTGCCTTAACATGTGGATCTGTTTTTTATGGAATCTCCGCTATAGAAATATCTATTGTATTTCAATTATAGTTACTGATGACCCTATAAAGCTCTTTCATGTTATTAAAGTGATGAAAAGTTATCTGTGTATGAAATGATTTCCTCGCACACATCAGCTCTGTTCTGACCAATCCATGTAAGTAAAAATAACCGTTATTTCATTACTGTTGCAAAATTTTAAATGAGAAAATTATTTTCAATATTTCTTTATTTTCATTTGATCTGTTAAATGCATCTATTTTATAACTTCTGTCTTATAACTGAAGTTTTTGAATTGGTTTCAATGTAATATATGTGATATAGGTCAGGTGGTGGACATTGTCAGCTGTCTCTCTCATTTTCAATCTGCTGTTACGATTCTTTAGTGATGATGATCATTTGCATAAGGGAGTTCTTAGAGTGAACCGATTGCACCAGTGTCACTTGATCACATAGAGTTACCATCATAGTTGTATATAAGAAAATAACTTTTTGATATGATATTTTGTACTTATATATTGTTTTAAGATTTTAAGGAAACATTAACATTACATATTTATAAATTGCTACATACATCAGAAATTACACATAAAATACTATCACAAATGTGACGAAAGATAAATGGAAATAGTAGGAAGAAAGTATAAACTGCCAAATTTATTTATGCAAATATTTCATTCCCTTTCATATTTGTCCTAGACTCAGTATTGGATTTATTTAATAATTGTCTAGCTTTTTATTAGTCGGTAGACTAATCGGTTGAAGCACAAAGTTAGCAGCGTTTTACATGACAACAATAAACATCACTGCATTATGATGATCACAAAATCCCCATATAACCATAAGCGAAACAGATTATATATTGTCCATAATCTCTTTAGTGATGAGATCAGTATTTTCAATTTATCCAATGCTCATATGAAACTGTCAACCGGTGTCAGTGCTAGTATCATCACCGGAACTAGCACTCTCAGTCTCTGATGAACTGCTACTCCTTTTTACCTTTTTTCCCATGAGCAGAAATGTTTCCGTTATGGGTATGCCTTCTTTACTACATTCAGCTTCTGCATTATTGTTTACCATGTTTTGTTTAGTTTCTTTTTTGTGTTTCTTGCTGTCATCACTAGTTGTAGGTTTTAATGTCTCTGTGGATACAGTGGCGACCATTTTAGATTGTACCCTGGTTTCTGAAGATCCGAATGCTTCGTCTTCATCTTCATCTACAGGCTTCTTATTGGTAATTGAAGCAGCAACCGCTGTTTTGTATGCCTCGGGATATTGTTGACTAGAACAGAAAATAGCTGGTTATTATGTGATTTACCAATAAAGTAACATTAACATAAGTAATAAGTTATTGAACAGCTAAAAGGTAATATTGAAAGTAATCATTAACATCATCATCAGCAGATAGACATCCACTGTTGGATGGCATATGAACATTCTTTTTTATTTAATATGTACAATAAATAATACATAATAATTCATTGTTATAACTTTACATTTAAATGGAGACTGTTCACACAACTCCACATATGTAATTATTTAATTATTGTAGTCATAGTCATTATTATTATCCTACTACTTAAAATGTAAATGGTTCAGATTATCGACATCCTTATTCAATAGGGTTATGTGCTATGCTTGTCCAGTCAATTAGGCACAAGAATTCCTCCGCGCGGAGATACCCCGGAGCTGGAGCCTAGTGTGCTAGGAAGCACCTGCCACATCACTGTCAATCGTTGTAATGTTAACAAAGTATGGTTTCAGAGTCGCCAGCCGCACCCAGTGAGATATTTCAGTTAAAGTAATTGCAGTCAGGACTATTACAATATTGTCTAATGAAAGTCAATGGTGTTATACTAATGCAATAAGAACACAGTGTAGTATTGTGTAAATGGTCAGAAACTATATTTGTAACTCGAAGTTTAAAAAAATACATTATAATTATACTGTGGCACGTTTCATTATTATTTTATTTGAAGAAAAACAACTCTGTGAACTAAATTGAAGTAAATAATCAGATAGTTCTGTAGGTTATATAGACTACACTGTTGGTGGCCCATTTTAGAATACTTAAATCAGTTCCCTCCACCATTAATCAATGTGCTCATCTGATTAAATTGACTACAGTTAGATTTGCCATGTAAAAGCATAGACAAACCTAAAACCCTAAACCACCAATGAAATTATTGAGACTAATATACTGTAGCTTTAATCAAAACTTACCTCAACTTAGTCTTCATTGCACGAATTTTCTTAAATATGAATTCGAGATCTTTTCTCATATCAAGCAAGAGTTGTGTGTGTTTTTTAAACTCTGTTGAAGCTGCTCTAAGTCTACTGGCCGATAGTTGGTTGCAGTTTGTCAGCATTTCTGTTGTCTTCTCAAAACGCTGTAGCCTGTTGAAACATGTTTAATTTAAATCAGGGATGTAATTAGTATTTTTACTTGCAGAGATTAAATACCTTAACCATGAAAGTTTTTAATTTAAAACATATGTGAGTAAAAGGTCCTAAAGAAATTTGAATGTAGACAGAACTATTCCAGGCCAGTTTAATTATTATTTATTGATTTAAGGAATATATGTTTATCACTATCATTACCTAAAGACTAACACTCAAGCTTGAAAACCTTAAAAAGCTATATCCGGCAAAGGATGTCCGTCAGCTGTTATGTGATGATGAAGCATGCAATACCTTTCTACTGTCACTAAATCGTTGGTCCATCTAGTGGGGCATTTACTAGCATTAGCAACTAGGTATACAGCGGCTATTTAAAAATCTGTCTTTCTTCAGATTTTGTTTTCAATCCCATATTATTAATTGTTTAGTAAACTTCGCTGCATTTGTCGGATAAAGTTATTTTAATAAATCTATATTAACTTACATGACTTTTTGTGCGCGTATTATATTCTTAACGTCACTTTGGTCAACCATTCCCGCCAGCCCCTGTACGAAAACCTCTGCTGCCGTATAATTTTGGAAGCATTCTATTGAAAAGTCGCTTTCAGGAGTATCATTTGCCATTTTGCTAAGCAGTTATTTTATGCTGGTTAAAGTATACAGTGCAGCAGTATGCCTCTCTTGAGCAGTTGTATACGTCAATGTCATTTGAAAACTGCCTGTGTGTTGGATTTAAACGTTTCGTATTAAAATTTTAATATACGCACATTTTAATTTTCCAATATATTTAAAGAATTTGTGATACGAATAATTTCTAGTGTTGTAGATTTTTTTAATGTTTTCAAAAAATAAGTAATTTGGAACAACTTCATCCAAATTTTTAACATATCTCTGAAAAATAATATAATTAAAAATGATTTTTACTTCTATAATTTCAGTTGTTGATTATGTATCGATATTGGAGAAGTTATATTCACATTTTTTGATAGGAGATACCTATGGAATGAAAATTCAATTTTCTCCTTTTGTAATGCTAGCAATAGATGTCAGTAGTAACTAGAAATATGATAAAATTCTTTATTTAAGAAATATTCGTTATTAGTTTCAGTTTAATGAGCTTTATTTTTTAAAAATGAGCTGTTGGCCGGCCTAGAGATCGTTGGAAGGATGTCGTAGAGCACGACCTCCGCGAGCTTCAAGCAGTGGACTGGCAAGAGGTAGTGCAAGACAGACATCGCTGGCGCTCTCTTGTGCCAGAGGCCAAGACTCATTTTGGATCGCTGCACCAGAGGAGTAAGTAATGGAGCTGATAGTGAGCATTGGAGGTTAGCAGTGCGTACATAAATAGGGTTCGTAAATTATACAGACAAAATCATAGCTATTTATTGCGAGGAATTAAACAATTTTTTTAAATGAAGTGATGGGGAAAGCTAGTCTTCGTTATATTGAGCAAGACCCTGAACAGCAAGCTCGAACGGCATCCCGTATCTTTGTAAATCTTGGTCCAAACTTCGGCGCCATACTCTACTTATTGCGGGTCCACGGGATTGATTCAAGTTTTTATTGTATAACAGTTTCCTTTGCTTGTAAGTTAAGGGTAGTATCCTCTTTGGCGACCTTAGTGGCTTTGGTTTTGTGCTTATTATTAATTTGTAAACCCATTTCGGGACTACAACGTTGTTGGAATTGTCCTTCGAAGGAACGAATTTGATTCCACTGTACTTTCCGAATATTATATCGTTCACTTCGCGCTTCACCTCGTTTTGCGTCATATTTTCTTTGTTGGTTCTCATTTTACCTTTAAGAATTCTTATTTTACGTTTCTGTGTGTTCGTGAGGGTTGATAGATTGGGTCTTTTCATATTCTTATGGGTGATAAAATCAACGAAATTCTTAATCACTTTCTCTTTGAGTGTAATGTAGTGTTGAGAAAACTCTTCAGGATTGGCAGATTCTTTGCTATAACCAACAGAACGTTGAAGGTCACCATTTCCATTACTCAGTCCTGATTCATTGTAGAATCTACTGAGATCAACGATGATGGCTTTGACGTTGTTTTGATTATTTTTGATACGGGCACTGCGGTGTTCGAGGTCACCATGTATCTGTTTATTTATGTTATCCATTTTGTCCGACTTGTCATTTTGTTTAAATAAGTCGCCTAAATCTGATAAATCATTTATCGTTACTAAGTCTAAACGATTGTTAGGTGAATGAACTTTATCAGGAATTCTATTAACATAATTCGCATCGTTTGCTTCATAGTCTTCGTCTCTCACTATATTCAAATGGTCGTCAACATGGTGCTTGGTGTCATCATTGTCATATCTGGTATTGTCTCTATCACCTGTATCTCTATCATCATCTCGGTCCACTCTGTCATCGAGATCATCAATTAGTCTTTGAATTTCGTCTAAAGTTTGCTGATTACTTAAATTAGTCTTACCACACCTGCCCGCTGCTTTTCCACATCCACATCGCCCTATTTTACGGCACAGATTTTCATTTGCATTTCTTAAGAACCTGTCAAAGTCGTCATCATTGAATTGATTATTGTCTTGGTTGTCTGCAATACGTTTAATAAATGAGTTGAGCGTGTTTATGTCTATTCGATCTTCGCTGTCGTCATCATCAATGTTTCTATAAGTATCTTTGTCATTTGCTTCTTGGAGATTTGAGACATCATCTGGATCATCCACATTTTGGTCTACAGACCTTAGAATGTTCTCTATATCGATCAATGTCTTCACATCGAGATTTCTTTCAAAAGTACCTTTTAAAAGTCCAATAGCGAATAAAATCTGAAATATATTTTCGAACATCTTTCTTTTTGATTGTAATGCGGCAAATTTTATTAACCAAATAGTTTATGAAGCCTGCGACGCGAAGGAGCTATTCCATTTCTTTTTATTATTAGATATTTAGACGTCAGTAATTGAGCGTGTGATTGGATTCTTAAATGAAAAAAGTTTTAATTGTTGATATCAAGACGAGATTATTTTGACTATTTTCTGTGGTAACAACCTTGATTACATATTTCTTCATCTTGGTTAGAAAATGTTGGTTGTTTTTCAAAACTTTATTAATGAAACAGCTGATTGATTTTTTCAAGATTCATCTGGATAAGTAGTACAGTTGATCCTCATTATGCCGCTAAACAGTAGCATGCATATATTATTGTGTGGCGGTTTGCTATGCCTGTAGCTAGTGTAATTACGGGTGAAGAGAGACGCCCCTACCTTATATTGTAAAGCTTGGGATAATCTGTGATCATACACAGTGATTGTTAAGGTGATATCAGTCCTACTTTTTATTTAGTTACCATAAATGCTGAAAATCGGCAGAAACCTGTAGTTCACGTGGTGTTCGATCTGTCTGTATATATCCACCTGGTAGACGTGTTATATATGTATATATCTAGAGCATCTTAATTGCTCTGCCGAACCAGAGACAGAAGCGACTGTACCACGTTGATCGTCAAACTTTACTCGTTGGAGAGGCACTTTAAGAAGAAGATGTCTTGCTTGTGACGTCTAAAGGTTTTGTCGGTTCTGACCGAAGATGAAAGCATTCATTTTGTGATGTAGGTTATGTACGTGGGTTCCTTCGTCAGGACAGATATGAGGTAAAGAAGGAATTAAAAAGCTTAAACGTTTATTTAACAAACGGTGGTGTTAATAAATATCCGCGCAGCACCATTTGTATTGGAAATGCGTAGTCAAAGATGGTGTCTTTTTTATCATCACCAAGAACACTCCCCCTGCGTCTGCCGCCGAGATTAATGAAAACGTTACTAAAAGACTTCTTGGCTACAAAGTCGTCGACATTGGCTTCAAGTTTTCCATGGTTATCGTTGGTTATAATTCTATCATGGCCATTCTGGGATCTTATCCAGGCGTGGCTTAAAAGTTGCGCTATGTTATCTATTTCCTTATTAACATTTTTCTTCATACGTTGCATTATCTCTTCTGCTTCTCCTCTTGCTTCTGTTTGATCTCCTTTCAGAGTTATCCATTCGCGTCTGACGTGGTCGTTCCGCGGTACGTCACCGCGGTGGCTGCGTCTGCCGGAGTTCAATGAGTTGTAATATTTATTCTGTAAATTGATCAGCGGTTTGATATCGAACCTATCGTTGTCTTCGTTGAACGTGATGTCCGGTTTGAATCCGGGCATCGAGAAATACTGCGACTCTACTGCAGCCACCAATACTAGTATGATAATTCCGATCTGAAATTAAATCGTCGTAAACTTAGTCATTGTATCTTTAAAGTCTAGCCATTTTATGGTATAAGCTAAAGGCTTGATGTCTTATAATGGTTAAAGGAAATTTTGACAGCAAAGGCACATGACTGATATGACTAGAATAATCTTCTTTTTATCAGGCATATATACATTGTTGACTAATTTTTTTTTATTTCATACAACGAAAGGATGAGACGAGTGGGATGTTCACCTGATGGTAAGTGATACGTCCGGCTATAACAACGTGGCGCTAATTAGAATGTAATACACTGCACCACTGAAGTGTTGGGAGGATTCCCACAAAGTGGATCGACGATCTGGTGAGAATCGCGGGAAGCCAGTGGATACGAGCAACGCGGGACCGATTGATGTGGAGATTTTTGGGAGAGGTCTATGTCTAGTAGTGGACATCTATCGGCCGATGATGACACTGCACCACATGCTCGTTGCCTTGAGACATAAGATATCGAGTCTTCTACAGTGCCTTTCATACTTGAACACAGTAATGTCGGCGCACATTTGTTTGGCGGCAGCAAAAGGAGCTGCGGCGGTTCCTAGACAGTCTCCGGCAACAGGGACCTTCCACCAGTACAACAGATCAAAACTGTATTATAAATATTATAATTTTTTTAAATAAAACCATTGATTGGAGTGGGTGGAGAGTCTAGTAGAGATATATAAATATCAATTGTTATAACTTGAGAGCAGTTTCACAAGATACTTGGTTAAGACCACACTCACCATAATAAACTAAGTTTCAATACGTGAGCCTCCGCATACTATTTAGTTGGACTTTAAATTAAAAAAAAAATGCGACAGCAACTAAGTACGGAAACGCATGAAGCAGAAATGATCAATCGATTGTTTCGGTGACTCGATGGAAAGGTTTTTTAATTGTTTTTCTCCTTTCCGTTATCGATTTAGTTGAGGTTAATTAACTTTCAAGTTACATTGGGCTCCTATAGTTAAATAATAATCCTATTGTTGTTTCCAAGTTATATTAAATATATAAAATAACTTTAACATGTTTTTCACAGCGACTACAGCTCACGGAAGATGATGTTTATTGCTGGTAGGTCTCTGCTAGAGACCATCTTGGTACCACCACAGCGCCAGTTTTAGCCGACAAACTATGCTGTGTTCCGGTTTGAAGGGCGCCGTAGTTAGTGTAATTACTGAGGTAACAAGACTCAACATCTTTTCTCAAGGTGACTAGTACAATGTGGTGCAGTGTATATCATCCTAACCAGCGCCAAGTTAGTATGGTTCTAATCTCATCGCTTCGTGAAAAAACGTTGTGGTGTAACACCATGTATTTTTTTCTGAACTTCATCATGCCTTACTGGTAGGATTCGCAGTTTCCACACAGAATTACTGTCCAACAGTTTCCAGACAAAGAAAGGTTTAAAGTTGTGTGCTTGGAGACGCTGGAGTTGGGATGTAATTGAATATTTAGTCAAGTGGAGACACGACATTCAAAAATCGCTGGGGTTTATACATTGGACTCAAACAGCAAGGCAGCGTTTTGTGGGCTTCATAACAAGAGTGACATGTCCAGCAGTGGACGTCCACCGGTCGAGATGATGATGAGGCTTATGGCAAATATAAAACAAACATGTATTTGTTACAATCCAATCGTGCACTTGTATCCGCGTGCTGGGTCGGGGCGGTGTGCGGCAGCGGGCGCCGCCGGCTCGCGGTCGGAGCGGGAAAAAATGCAAATGGCGGCGCGTGACGTCACGTCCGCGGCAGCCGGCGCCCGTGCGCGCTGATGCCGCTTTAATTGCGCTCGCGGCCATATTTTATTTGGTTCGCGGGCGTTCGCGTGCTTCTAACTGATCTTTCATTGTTATTGCAACACCGCGCGGTTTGCGCTGCCGTCAACTTTCCGTACATTACCGTGTTCCGGTCTGAAAGGCGCTGAAACTAGTGAAATTACTTGGTTGACGAGTAGAATATAGTGCACATATATCCACATATAAAAAAAAACCATTTCATCGTTATCAACAGCCGATAGACGTCCACTGCTTGGGCTAGGTCTCTCCCAAAAGATCTCCACATTGATCGGTTCCAGCGTTGCTCGCATCCAGTGGGTTTCCGCAACTCTCATCAGATCGTCGGTCCACTTTGTGGGAGGCCTCCCAACACTACGTCTACCGGTACGCGGGCGTCACCCGAGGACTTTACTGCCCCATCAGCCGTCGGTCCCTCGAGCAATGTGACCTGCCCACTGCGAAAAAAACTATTTATATAAGAAAAATAATTGTTTTTATAGATTGAAATTAATAAAAAGAGATAAGAATAAGAGTTAACAAGAAGCTCAATATTTAAGTAGGTTTAATACAACACAAAATCATGTCCTTTGTAGGACGAAAAGTGGAGTGTCTCCGCACAACTCGCTAATAACTTCATCCCCATCACGCGCACATCTCTTGGACGCGGGAGGAGCTCTTCGCGTTGACAGCAGCGCGCGTCGCCGCCACCAGCTCGGTACCACCTGAACCGAAACGCTGCTGAGGCAATATATATAAAAAGTTGTAAAATTCGCTCATTACACGCAAGCAAGCTATTGAAGAAGTTTTATTCGAAACCTAAACAGAGTGCCAATAATTATAATTATGAGATTTTTAAAAAAAATATTTTTTATATCATTATCACCATCATCATCAGCCGATAGATGTCCATAGCTGAATATAATCCTTCCCCAAAGACCTCCACATCAATCCGTCCCGATGGTGATGATCGATGTTTTTTATAAAACAGCACAAATATACTAACTACTAAAATAATAATCATGCTGTAACCAGCAGCGTTGATCTTCAGTCAGATCCGCCATGCGCTTGCATGGGTGCCAATCTACAGTTTTTTTTTATTCTTCTAAGCCACAGGACGAGCGAGACGTTCACCTGATGGTAAGTGATACGCCTGCCCATAACGTGGCGCTAGTTAGCATCACTATCACCTGAGACATGACCCAGTAATGTCACTTGCTACAATGCCCTTTAAACCGGAACAGTTATTTTCGCACAGTACTGTTTGACGACGGAAACCAGCCGCTGCGGTGTTACCTGGAAGGTCTCCGATAATTAAGGCTTTACCATCAGTGAAGCAGCGAACCTTTTTCTACCGTAGCGTCCATTTCTATCTTTAAGTAGTAATTTGTAGACATTACTGTGTTCCGGTTAAAGGAATACTGTACCTGGTGAAATGTAGAGATAGAAGTATCGATACTTCTTTGTATATAAATACATCTGTCACTCTATATAAAGTGTTTTAGCTATAATAAAAGTACAACTGAACCTTTTGAGAAAGGTAGTGAGACAATATCGTAATCGTCGTGCAGTGTAACCATCCTAACTAGCGCCATCTTATGGACAGGCGTATCACTTACCATCAAGCGAACACCTGCTTGTCTCCTCGCTTAATTAAATAAAAAAAAAACTTTTTACAGTCAACTATTTTATAATATTGATCATATAATAATGCAGTTCGCGTCATTGTTGAGTTGCACTATGTATATGTTGTTTGTTTTTTATTATGTCTGTATTATAACTTTTTATTAAGAATTATTTAATGTAACTTATTATTATCTTTTTTTTTTGTTATAATTAAAAATACTAATTATAATATATTTGCATTTAGGTTATGATTACATTACTATAGAAAAATGATTTATAGGACATTATGTTTGTATACCTTTGCAGCCGGTGCCGGTGATAGCATGACGTTAATATTTAGGTCTCACGGAAACTCAGGTATGCGCTCCTCACAGGCTACAACCTAATTTATTTTAATTCCTTTTTCTCCTATTTAATATTTTTCTGGTGGAAATAAACGATGTATTGATATTATATGTAATTAATGCTGTATATAAATGCATGTCAAATGTAATTAGTCCAGTTTCCGAACATCAATGAGCGCCACACTGACAGCAGACGCCCGCCCATAAACAATTCAAGCGGTAATCACTGTAGTGCTGTTGTCTATGGCGCCGCCATTAAACACGCCCCCGACCTGTAATTTGAAGGCTATTAAACGAAGCAGCTTTAACGATTACACACGTAGAAACAAGTGTAAATGTTTATGAATTTTTAACTATTTTTTTTTCTTTCAGGTCCAAAAGTATTGGAACCGGAGCACTCTCTACCCAACTTTCACATTTTACGGTCAATTGTCATAATGGCGCTGTAAATTGTTGTAACAAAATCATTCATTCACTGCTGGTTGCTACAGACCGTCTAGGTAGGTACTAATGCAGCGCCTGTTGCAGTCGATAGACAGTACTGTGTTCCGGTTTGAAGGACGTTGTAGCTAGAGAAATTTCTATGTCAATATCATATGTCTAAAGGCGACGAGCGCAGTATGCAGCAGTATATACCATTCTAACTAGCGCCACGTTATTATCAACAAGCGTGTCACTTACCATCAGATGAACATTTCGCTAGTCTCGTCGCTTCGTCGTATAAAACGATATTGTGTTTACAAAATTAGTTGGATAACAGCCGGCCACTAACTGAAGTCCAGTATTTGGATGGCCCAGGTCTATTCCTTTTACCTTGATTACATACATTTTGTTCATCGGCTAGTACATTTGGCGAGTTGAATGAAATACGCTTCAATTGTGATCTATTTACGAGTATTAGCTCCTTACATATGAAATTACCGTTTTGTCGCACTGACCACTTTGATCTGAAATATCTCCTCTTTGCTTAAGAATTCCATATTCAAATTTATAAATTCGTTTAGCTGCTACATTTGAGTTTTGAAAACAGTCATTCATTTGTTTTTCCTCATTATTTCTTGCTTTGACGTCGCTTATTGCCGCACAATGGAAAACATGAAATATCGCTATATTTACGAGTACGAGTTCTACCCTGGCACCAGTACCAGTGCTGCAGGAACAGCTAGAAGGATTGATGATGTGTACGGCGTTGGTGCTGTTCACTACAGCTTTCTAAAATCTGGCCAAACGATTACAGCAGATATCTATTGTCAGCAACTGCAGACCATAAAGGAAGAACTAGCTGCTAAACAACCGAGATTGATCAATCGCTCTAGGCCACTGCTGCTTCACGACAACGCAACACCACCACCACACATTGAACAACAAACTACCACTAAGTTAGATGAGCTACAATTGGAACGACTGCGACATCCACTGCACTCCCCGGACCTTGCCCCAACAGATTACTATTTTTTTACGGAATTTGGACAACTTCTTACAAGGAAAAAAATTCAACTCCCATGCTGCAGTCCAAACCGCCTTCAAATAGTTTATTGATTCTCGACTCCGTGGTTTGTTTAGTAAAGGGATCAATGTACTACTTATGAGATGCCACAAGTGCATAGATAACAACGCGCTGCATACTTTGATTAATTAAACGTATTTTACAAAAAACATATGACTTTATATTCCTCCCGTACAAAACGCCAATTTCATATGTAAGGACCCCATATATTTATAATGAAAATGTGTTTTATTTGTTCGCCAATCACGTGAAAACCAATGAAGGTATGGACACGCAAACATGAGCATACGACGCGGTATCATTTGTAGGTGGTTATAGGATATTTATATTTTGGTACTCATAGATCCTTCATAATTTTATTTCTAATTAAATTTTGTTAACATTTTCATTTGGTTTTGTTTATACGGTTGCTATAGTAACGGTTGGTATAGAAAGTCATCTGCGGCCGCGGTAGGTCTCGAGGAATATCTCATATAACAGCAAGCAAAGCGGGCGTGGAACAGCTAGCGTGTCTTCTAGACTGCCGCGCTGCACTAACAACGGCCACAATATCACTTAACATCGCGTGAAAGCGACGCGATATAATAAAAAATATATAATTGTTGTAGCAGCAGAGCTCGGCATTAGCCGGCTCGTGTATAATCTGTCGCGTTAAGGTGTTTGCACGTAATTACAGCGCGCGAAACGCGCCGCGTCTGGCGGCCGGCAACCGGCGACACTTGGGCAAACGGCGCGCGAACGCTGCCAGCTTTGAACAGATGGGGCTGCTGAAGCGGCCGGCTTTGTGTCGCGGCGCAGGTGTTACTGAACGTAAGTAAACTTAGGATAAAGAACGAACACTTGATTACGATGCCCGTCGGCCGCACCAAACAACACGCGGAGGTAGTTCACTTATTGTTATTGAAGTTTGCTTCCACGACCAGCTACCACTCCACTAGCTCGCTCATCTGATGGTGAGTGGTACTTCTTTTTCATTTCTAAATTATGACGGTTTTGGTATTACTAGTCTAGCGCCGATTGTCATCTGACACAATAAAACCTGCTCATTTATGGTGCAGGAAAAACCGCAAATCTATGATGTTCATTCTTCGAAGGTATTTACCGTTATATAAAGCGGTCTGGTTATACCGCCTGATATCCGGTCGTCAAAGCCTCGTCTGTTGTCCAGTAGGGGCACCACGGTGGCTGCAAGAACTGCCGTCGCCGGCATTCCTAACGAACTTCCGTTCTCCCCGTACTCCCCTGAATGTAACAATAAGGTGCTGATGCAGTATCTTATTTTAAGCCTAGGGTATATATTACCCACATACTCGTATTATTATTATTATTGATGAGAACGGAGATAGATTGAAATCTTGAAAAAGTTAAGAGAGATTTTAATGTATAAAAAACCCTGATTAGTAGTTCCGGAAACATTAGGAAATGTTAAACACTATTCACTCGTTTTTATGTGATATTATTATTAGTTGTATATATAAATCTTCTTTGTATTACTATACGATTTATTTCAGTTAATTTAATCTCTAGTTCAGATCAACTAATATAATTACTATTATTACATTGTATCATTGTATGTGTAAGTATTCGATTTATATATTTATATGAATCTAACTTATGAAGTAAAAAGTTTATATTAGTATTTTTTTTGTAACTTAGTAAACAATAAACTGTATTCTATTCTTGAAAATTATGTATGGGAAGTACAGATTCTTTAAAGTCCTATTTATCGCTACGTTTAGCTGCACTCGGGTTTTTTTACAAGAGGTTTTTTTTCAAAGTTTTGGTATAAAGAACATAGTACATGCCTTATAATTATTATATAACCTCTAAATTATAATTTAATACGAGTTCTATAGTAAAGTAGTTAGTGGGAATACTCTTACAGGTCTCTTATGTGGAGAAACTGTTTAGAAAACTATTTCTTAGTACAGGATAAAAGTATATTTAGATTAGATATTAAGAATTAGTAAAGGAAGCTAGTTTCGTTATAAAACTTGAATAAATTGTTCATTTTCGTTTCATTATTAATTGTAAACTATATACAGCCGTGTACCCGGCTCTTATAAGTGATATGGGATCCACAAATTTAATGCCCCACCTGGGACCCGCGCCGATAACGACGTATTGCCAGCACTGAAAAATGGCTCGCCGGCGTCTCACGGCCCGGATGCTGATTTACGAGTATATTGCATATAAGTACATATACACAGCACGTGCACTACCATTCTACGACAACAAAGTGCAGTTGATGCCGTAAGTTCTACATACAAGTCATCAGTCATCAAAAAAACAATAAAAATTATATATAAATATAGTAATAATAAACGATAAAAAATGTTTGTGGATCTTTTCACGATCAGGATAAAAACTAGTGAAATTATTTGAGGAACAAAGTTGATATTAATATAAACGTGATTTCAACATGAAATACCTTTTTCTTGTGGATGGTTAATAATGAAAACAAAATCGGTTTATTAATAGCGCTGATGGTAATTAATAATTTTACATTTAATAAGATTGAAGTATTTTATATAATCCGTAATTATAAAGATGTGAAGGCAAGTAATTTAATGTTCGCGACAAGCTCGCCGCCCGCCGCCCGCCGCTCGCCGCGCGCCGCCCGCCGCCCGCAGAGCGCTGCGGAGCCGCGCAAAGCGAAATTTGCACCGCGTTAACGCTTTGATCGCGGAAAGCGGAAACGGACTTCGCAAAGCGCCCGCCTTGCTCGCGACCGCCAGTCGCCGACCAGACGCGCATCCGAGCGGACGTGGCCGCACGACCGCACTGCCGCTCGCCGCTCGCCGCCGCGAACCAACATTAAAAAAAAAAGAACTTATCTATAGAAGCGCGCGGTTTTTGTCTATTACATTGACGTTTCACCCCGTTCCCGCCAAAGTTAGCGTCGCCGTGCCGTTGTCACGGCTCGTGTGTGTTTAGTTAAACGTTGAATATAAAGTTTAACTATTTGTTTGTGCGGGCGCGCGCGTGACGTTTGGGCAGTGATTTGTCTGGGAGATCCTGTGCAGTGTGCGGTGTGCCGTGGGCTGCGTGCCGTGCGGCTGCAGTGTATGCCGGCGAGGCCGCCGCCTGTCAGGTGTCAAAAACGTTGAGGTGAGTTACGGCCGCGGCGCCAAACTGCGGCGGAACGTATTTCACATACACTCGTACGCACACGCGTGCTTCACATTCACAACCAACGTTACAATATCACAAATAGTTTACTGCATAAACAAATCCACAGTTACATTTCGGAAAGTCTGGTTAATATATATTTTTTTATACAATTAAGCGACGAGACGAACATGACTTTCTGATATTAAATGATGCGCTTGCTCATAACAACGTGGCGCTAGTTAGGATGTTATACACAGCATCATATTGTGCTCGTCGCCTACACATATTTTGAACCTCTATAATTACCAAACCAAACCAGAACACAGTACTATTTATCGGCTGCAATAGGCGCTGCAGTGGTACCTACTTAAACGGTTTCCGGCAACAGAGACCTACCGTCAATACTTATGTTTAAAATAAGTTACTTAATGTCCATGTTTTTCACAATCAAGTTTATTTTAATTAAATCTTTATTTCTCTCGTTTAAGTTAAAAAATATTTAGATACTGAACTTATAATATTTTATTTAAGAACAGGTTAATTATATAACAGATACATAATACTTCACTAAAACCGAGCAAGTTTCTAATGTCTGATGATGACAAGCTTCCCTTTGAACAGGTTTAAAAAGAACTGTTATTTATATTCCTGATTTAAATAACAACATTACTTTTGCCTTATTAAAATAGTAATTGTTTACATTTCTGCTTAAACGAAACGATTGGAGATATATGAATATATAAATAATTTAATATCTTTACATAAACTTGGGGGAAGGAGTAATATTAAAAAAAACCCCGATGCCGCCCCAGCCGCCCCAGCCGCCGCGCCCCCGAACACTATCGGCGGGAATAAATAAAACGTTATTAGATTCCATAAAGCGGCACCTGGAGCCGAGCAGCATCAGCTGGCGCACCCAATATATACTCATTAAACCCTTCCACGCCGCATGGCGCCATTTTAGATGTGTTTCGCGCTCTTTTTGTTTCTTGCTCATTTTATTTTTAATTCGGTACCACCCTCTGCAGTGGAGACAGGAATATAAATATATTTATCACTCATTAATATTTTACAATTAATATTGTTGATTTATTATTATTATTATTATTTTTAATTAACCGACAAAACGAGCGGGACGTTCAACCGCATATAACAAAGTGCCGTTAGTTATATGCAGCACCTCATTGCGCTCGTCGCTTGAGATAAAATGTAGTCTCGTTACCACAGTAATTACATAAGCTACAGCGCCCTACGAACCGGAACACAGTAATGTTTACACAGTACTATTCGTCGGCTGCTTGAGGAGCTGCGCCGGTACCTAGACGTAATCCAGCAGTAGAGACCTACCATCAGTAAAATTCGCATTCTAAAGCAATACATACATCCTTATTGAACTAAAGTAAATATTAAAAAAAATATATATTAATCTGTATATAATCTGTATCATAAGGATCAGATATTTTCAAAGCCCATGTCAGTACATATTGACAATCTGAAATAACGATGACAACGTATACTGGTGGTGGGTTCCTGTTGCCGGGACTGTAGGTAGGTACCGCCGCAGCTCCAATCGCAGCAGACAAATAATAGCGTGCAAACGTAACTACGGTCCGGTTTGAAGGACGCTGTAGCTTACGTAATTACGGGGGTAACGAGATTCAACGTCTTGTGTGTCCGGCGAAGATTACAATGTGATGCGGTATGTAACTTTGTAAATAGCGCCACTTTGTTATGGAGAGGCGTATCACTTAACACCGGGGGAATGCCGCGCTACTTCCGTCGCTTAATCGTATTCTGTGATCAAAAGGAGCTGGTGGTTGTGGACAGTGAGACTCACCAGAGGGTGAACGTCCTCGTCTAGTTCCTTCTATAAGTAAAATACTTTGACAACGTTTTCTTTCATAGCTGCAGTGGATAAAATTTGGCTATAAATCTCTACTGGTGCTTGACGCGCCTGCACCCCGGCCGCCCCCCGGCCACTCCCCCGCCGCACCCTCGCTAATTGCAGTTTTGCGGGTAGTTCGCGAAGTGGCGCGCGCCACGCGCAGCACCCCGTCTAACGCTCGAACCGATTACACAGCCTCATTACACCTTCATCACCTGTTACACACTTTTCTAACCCTCACCAATAGTTCCAACCATATATTAGCTGTTCCCCGTCCGCTCCGCTGGCCGACTTTCTATACCAACCGTTACTATAGCAACCGCGTAAATAACACCACATCAAAATGTGTCAACAAAATTTAATTACAAATTAAATGATTAAGGATCTATGAAATTTAGAAAATATGTACCTTATAACGATCTAGAAATCGTTCAGCGTCGAATGCTCATGTCCCCGTGTCGATACGTTCACTTGTTTTCACGTGATTGATGAACATACAAAACACATTATCACTATATATATATATATAGGAATGAGTATATTGAGTAGGCCGTTACCCACTGCGTCATCGGGGCAATTATTAACTAGATTTGGATTACAGTTAACAACAGTTAAACAGGATATGTAACCCACTAGTTTAAAAGGTACATGACCATACATGACGTATGTGTGTGTTTATACACGTGTGTGTGTATATCCACATGTGTGTGTATATTAAAAAATTATAAAGGTTTCGGTGACTTACTTCCGTCCAACGATCAATTTACCTCTCAGTTAATTTAAGTGGGAAAGAGCTAATGTTTGTTGTAACTAAATTTTTTTTTATTTAGACGCTTTCTTGGTTTAATGTGTATACATAATAAATTAAAAAAATATAACTTAATATATCACTTACCTTTTCAGGGTTTAAAACATATACTGATAACAGTGACGTCGTTCCCCAATCATATCTTGTTTTTGATCATATTTATCTTGTATTAATTAATAATTCACTTGAATTCAATTACATGAACTCTTCAACTCTTGTCTCCTATTCATGGTGTGGTGAACCACATATTGAACAGCCATAAACCATTCGTCTGATACAACGTTCATCACGCCGCTGATGACCACACGACCTGGCAGCCTCAATACGCACCAATCATTTTACCAACCCCACTCATATATCGTCGATACTTACCAAATTAATGAAGACAATGTTTCAATTAATAATTTAATAAATAACAATAATCATCATCATCATCATCATCATCATCATCAGCCGGTAGACGTCCATAGCTGGACATAGGCCTCCCCCAAAGATGCCCACATTAATCGAGTAGGGATTCATTTGGAAGAATTCGAGCCATTTTCTACAATGCAGGTTGGTGGTAGCCAGAGCCTCGTTTGTTGATTAGGAGGGTGTACCACGAGCAGGTGTGGTTGGTTACACCCCTATGTAATACAAAATAATAGAATAACTTATAATTCAAGATTAGACTGGACTACGATCACACGCCAGGTATCCTATGTGCTTAGTCAAATGAGTAAGACACTACATCAACAGAGCGCATATATAATTTAAGTTTGTTAACACTTGGTGTCTTATGCTGGTCCCTGATCTTTCTCCGATCTTTTCACCACAGATTAGAATTGGTTTAACGAGGCGCATGGGGGCCATGGGGGCTATGGGGGCAGGTTGTCGGTGCGCGGCGATGCGGGCGGCATGCGGGCGCGTCGCTGCGGGCCTGCACTAAACAATGTACTAATATTATCTTTTATCGTACAAGGGTTAACTATTGAGCTGTTGAGCTGTTGAGCTGTAGGAATAGTTTAAGTCCGTATCTAAGCTGTTAAGTGCATCAGAAACAACCATTTGTATGTATGGGGAGGCAGCGCGGCGGCGACCGTCACCGCGGCATGTCTATAGAGGAATCGACTCGCAGAGATACACGACTATTGTTTAAGTTGTAACAATAAACACTTAAATACAATAATGTAAAACTATAATATATTTAAAAAACTAATACATTTAGAATATAAATATATGTTTTTCTCACCAAAAATTTACCACATTTTTGGAAATAACTCAATTAGATATTTATTTCTACATCGTCAGTGGTAGAGTATATACTCGATACATCATTCATGTTTAAAATAACTATTTTGTTTATAACATTAATGATAAATGAAAGTAACACACAAAGATCTGTTATCATCATCAGCCGATGGATGTCCACTGCTGGGCATAGATCTCTTGTAATATATCCCACAAACATTGGTACAGCTTCGAAATCGATGTATTTTTTATACGCCTTTACGACACTATATATACTAAAAACATTTTTTTGGGTATTTTATCCCTTAGGGATGTATCAGCCCCTTCGTTAAAAAATACAACACAAAATTATTTGTGTGGAGAAAAAATAACTTATGATGCTAATATATGTTATAACATACGAAAAAGTTATTTATGTGATGTTTAAAAAAAATTAAACTGACGAAATATTATCAAAGTTTGTTCAGCAGTGGACGATTGGCGTCTGATGATGCTATTGTTGATGATCCATCATTATTACCATCAGGTGATACAGGCGTCTACTGTTGGACATGGACCTCACTTTACTCCACTTCCCACACGGTGAAGTAAGGATTCATATGAGAGGATTTGGGCCATTTACCATTACGCTGGCTCAGGTGGAAGCCAAGGTCCACCACGAGCAGGTTAAAGATTAGCTTGGATACCGTATTATTGTTCGGGAACCCTTACATGCCGAAAGGGATGATGATCCAAGGTTTATTATATTTGTTCTATATTGAAAGTAAACTATAACTTAAAGCTTGTTTAACCATTTAAAATATCTAGACTTCATTACTCTCGCCCTTTACATTTAACCAACAGTTTATTATCACTATATCTAACTACATATATTACTGTGTTCCAGTAAACCAACGACACATGTAGTAAGCGAACGCTGTTCACCTTCACCAGCTTCATTTTGATTCAAACATCATTGCTTACTCTAGTGACATAACATAAGACGTCTATCCTTTTTGTTATTAACTGTACCAGTTAAGTATCACTTATAATTACGTGATTGTTAACTTACCCAGTGCTGCGGCGTGATATACGTTCGGTATATATCTGATGATGGTCCACGATTTGTATCCGTCGCCCGGCACACCTGGGACTATTGCCACGCTCAACTGCTGCACGTGAAGTCTTGGCAAACTTAGCGGTATCTAAGTTAATTTATCACAAGTAAGTAAGCAGTTAAGTCGAAAAAAAAACTATTTTTGTGTCATCATCATCAGCGGATAGACGTAAACTGCTGGACATGGGCCGCACCAAAAATCTTCATATATAGTCAACATCGCCTCCAGTATCGCTGGGCAACAGGCTGTCGTATGTAGGGGGTTCATATGGTGGGGATTTGAGCTATTTCCCACCACGTTGGTCCAATGACTGCAGCCTTGTCCGTTGATTAGCAGGGTGCACCACGAGCAGGTGAGGTTGGCTTGGGTTCCGCGAGTTGTTGTGCGGGAATTAGGGACCTTCATGTTACAATTCAAACAGGTCGGCGATGCACAGGAGACCCTGGCTTACCAGGTTATAGATGACTCCGGATGATGAGTTCATTCGAACCATTTACTTAGTTTACTTACAACTGTTTAGTAAGTTAGGTACTCAATATATTTTCCATTCTACCCTACCTATAGCAAACTTGCAGTAGTCGGGTAATACACATTGCAGCATACTGTACTCAAGACAGTAAACAGATGTCCAGCTTCCTTACTTCAGTAATTACCTTATCTACAGCAACCTTAAAACCGGAATACGGTAATAGTTGCACTCGGCTGTTCAGCTGCAACAGGAGCTGCGGTGCTAGTTACCTAGACGGTCCCCGATAGAGACCTACCGCCAGTATCCAGTATATAGAGTAAGTATATTCTGCATATGAACATGAACACCATCTTCAGTCTCATCGTCACTGAATCTAGGTCAAGTGTTAGTCCTCGTGCTCTTTTGAACATCGGTCAAGGTCCGTAGAAGAGTGTTTTTTTTTTGGAGAGGGAAATCATCTTAAAAGATACCCTGTTTCTGGGAGGAAGACGAGGTTATTACTGGTGGTAGATTTCTGTTGCCAGAGACCGTGCAAGTAGGTACCGCAGCTTACACTGCATTCGACACAGTAATGTGGAGACATTACTGTGTTCCGGTTTGAAGGGCACTGTAGCTAGTGTAATTATTAGGGTAACGAGGGTTAATATCTTAAGTCTCAAAACCATGAGCACAATGTGGTATTGCGAATACCATCTCAACTAGTTTCACGTTGTTATTGGCGGGTGTATCACTTACTATCAGGTGAAACTCGCGCTCGTCTTATCATATTCCACGGCAAAGCTCTCCTTAGGACTGTGCTACGGCAAATACAAGACCACCTTGCCGTCCACCTAAGGCTCGTTGATCGCGCTCCGAGGCCTCCACCCTCAAGGCTCCCGAACTCGAGAACCCCTTTAGTCGCCTTTTACAACAGGCAGGGAATACCTTAGTCTTATTCTTACTACCTGGAGACTATAGAGCTGATATAATAATTATCCTGCTAGAAACAATTGTAATGGTTTAATATTTATTAATGTATAGATTTGTTATACCCGGCCGGGGCCTCTCGCCGGCTGCGGAGGCCATGCTGTTGACACAGCGGTGCCAGGGTACACAGCACACCAGCGCACCAGCGCACGAGCAGCCGGCACGTGCCCGGGTGTGGACAGCTGCTCGCCCCGCTACCACCGTCTGCATATTTACGACGAATATTGGACGATCTATAACACTTCAACGATAAAAGTCTTCAGCTCGTGCGTGTTGCCAGCGTTGACATACGGAGCCGCGACCTGGCCCTTTACTGTCGGCCTTGTAGAAAGGCCTAAAGTCATCCAAAGGGCAATGGAGAGGACTAGGCTTTGGGTTTCTCTGCGCGATCGAATCAGTATTTGGAGATCCGCAGAAGAACTAAAGTCGCCGACATAGCTTAAAAGAAAGCTGGACTTGGTGGTAGTGGGCAGAGCTTATTGCTCGAAGGACCGACAGCCGATGGGGCAGTAAGGTCTTCGAGTGGTGCCCGCGTACCGGTAGACAGTGTTGTGAGGCCTTCCATAAGGTGGACCGACGATCTGGTGAGAATCGCAGGAACACACTGGACGCAAGCAACGCGAGACTGACCGATGTGGAGATCTTTGGGGGAGGCTTGTGTCCAGCAGTGGACATCTATCGGCTGATGATGATGATTGAATTATTCTTACCACAATCACCATATTAGAGAACGACTAGAAAGAGAGAGAGAGTGATTTTGTTATCCTATTTAGATAGCTTTACAGCAGCCCAGATACTTTTCGATGGTGGTGGGTTCCTGTTGCCGGAGACGGCCTAGGTAGGTACCACCGCAGCTCCTATTGCAGCCGACACATAGTACTGAGCAGACATTACTCTGTTCCGGTTTGACGGGCGTTGTACTTAGTGACTTCGAAGCGACGAGATGAGTGGGATGTTGACCTGATGCTAATCGATACGCCTGCCCATAACGTGGCGTTAAGTAAGATGTTGTGTCTTATTACCCGAGTAATGTCACTTAGCTACAACGCCCTTCAAACCGGAACACAGTACTGTGCAAGGCAGTACTATTTATCGACTGCGATAGGCTCTGCGCTGGTACGTACCTAGAAGGTCTTCGGCAACAGATACCTGCCACCAGAGTACAATGTGGTGCAGTGTATATCATCTTAATTAGCGCAATGTTGCTATCAAGTGAAAATCTCGCTCCTTTCGTATCTTCGTGAAATAAAAAGAAATGGTGGCATGTCCTGAAGTGGAGATTATGTATTAACTAGCAGACGACTCCTCGTCTGGTGAAGGTAGCAGAATATCGCTGAACTCCTCATCAGGGATGGTCGCGCTGATGATGATGATGATCTTAAACTAGTAAGTCAGACCAAGCGTTTTTTTAATAATAACTAGGATTTTATATGTATATAATGAGCGCAAAATTTATTCGATATATGTAGACCTTGGTGATGGCCTTACTCCACATCCATGTTGATAATTTAAGTGTTTTTTTTTTAAAAACTTGTGATACGTATCTTAAACTTAATAAAACATTTTGGTCAGGTTAAGTTAGAAATAACGTTGAGTTCGCAGCTGTATACATATCTGTGTTATTTTTACTTTTTTCATTCTCTCAACGTTTCGATGTGTGATGAAAATTATATCATCATCATCAACCGATAGATGTCCACTGCTGGACATAGGCCTCCCCTAAAGATCTTCACATGGATCGGTTCCGTGTTGCCCGCATCCAGTGGGCTTCTGCAACTCTCACCAGATCGTCGGTCCATCTTGTGGGAGCCTCCCAACACCACGTCTACGTCTACCGGTACGTGGGTACCACTCGAGGACCTTACTGCTCCATCGGCCATCCGTCCTTCGGTATATATATACATACATAATGTCCAGAGATTCATTGACTTACCACGAGATCTTCGAAACTCTTTTCCTAGCTATTATCTCATAGAGTAGTGGGGTCAGTTTTCCTTGTTTTCCCTCTCTCTTGGCTCTGTCCTCGACATCATCGTTAGTCACTTGGTACTCACGCATTACTCTTGACACTACATTTTTCCACCTTGTTTTGGATCTGCCTGTGGATCTTCGGCTAGAGAGGGAAACCTACAGTGCCAAGTTGTATCTAAATCGAGACCCTTGAAACTATTATACGTAAACCCTCAAAATTTGTAAGAGATATTGCTTCCCCCATTTAGAGGTCAGCTAAGAGTGGTTTTTATATAACTCCTATCCCGAAACTAGTTGCGGAAGTGGGGGTGACAGCTAGTTACAATATATATATATATTATATATATATCCTTTCTTCTGCACGTGTTAGATGTAGTTGTCTCATCGGTGAGGTGGTGCCTTAACAGGGGGAGGCGTTGGTCCGTGGGCACACGTAATGCGCACCATTAGCGGAAACAATTAGGCGGCGGATGTGCACCCTCGGCCGGGGGACGAACTACCAGCTGATTGCCAGCGATGCCAGCGCAAGTTGCAACTTGTTAATATATATATATATATATGTTAACGAAAATTCTTTGAATATTTGTTTTTATTAGACAAAGCGACGATACGGTCGAGATGTTCACCTGATGGTAACTAATACGTATGCCCATAACGTGGCCCTAGTTACGATGGTAGATGTAAACACTGCACCGCATTGCGCTTATCGTGAAACATAAGATGTTCAATTCTATTACCTCAGTAATTTCACTAGCTACAACGCCCTTCAAACCGGAACACAGTATTGTTTATACACTTCTATACGTCGGCTGCCATAGGCGCTGCGGCAGCTACTGTCTTATTACAAATAATTTATATATAATTACTGGTGGTAGAACCTCATTGCTGGGTACCGCAGCTTCTATTGCAACCATTAACATTACCGTGTTCCGGTTTTAAGGACGTTGTAGTTAGTAAAATTACTAAGGTAACCGGACTGAACATCTTATGTCTTACGACGAGCACTGCAGCTTTACTAGTTCCACGTTGTTACGGGCAAGGGCTTAGTTACCATCAGGTGAACGTCTTGCTGTTCTTGTTAGAACCAAATTGTAAACCAACCGCCGTATGAGGTCGAGAGCCTTGCCGTTTCCGGTCGGATTGTCACTCAACTTAAGGTGTGACTGGTGTCGGCAGTTAATCAGGTTTAGTTGAAACAACAGTTTAAATGTGGCGTAAGCAGCGTTTGAGACGCTGCAGTGGACGGGCAGCTGTGCGCACGCCGCTCTTGGGCACATGTGCTGTGGTTAAATTGGACCACCCCTCGCGCCGCACCCCATCGCGCCCCGCGCCCCACACCCCGCGTCCCACTGCGTACACAACGGCTTAGGAATTACCGATTGTCCAATTACACAGCAGTAATTTATTAATGTTTATTAATTTGTTATCCCGCCAAGACGCATTGGGCCAGCGCGGTGGGAAATGGCCCAAATCCGCCTCCCCCCCAATGAGCTCCTACATACGACAGCCATTAGTGTCCGGCCATACTGGAGGCCATGCCGACTGTATGTGTAGATCTTTGGGGGAGGCCTATGTCCAGCAGTGGACGCCTGTCGGCTGATGATGTTTACAATTGTGTGAAGTGTAGTGTGAGTTGCTCACACTACTCCCGATTACTTAGCAAATGGACTCACGTACTTCAAGGTCGCAGGAGAGATAACATGAGAGTAGAGAGTGAGTAAGTTATAACTCCTACCACCATTAGAACATCATCAAATGAAAATGGTGGTAGTTATTGTTGCCGGAGCCTGTTTAGGTACCACTGCATGTACATGTAACTGATGAAGTGCACTGTGCTAATATTGTGTTCTGGTTTGAAGGACGTTGTAGCTACTTACAAATGTGTCAAGGCGACGAGCATAATATGATGCTGTGTATATCATACTAACCAGCGCTTTACTGTCTTCTGGAGGAGAGTGAGGGTTGTGTGAAGATTTCTACGCACTAAACCTTCGCTGATTGTCCTCGGCGTGTGTAAAGGTCATTGACCTCCGTCCGGAACAACCGCGCCCTCTAACGCACTTTTACGTAACCTCTTGCACTATGTGTCTTATTGAATGCTCCCTGAAGCCATGCTAATGTTGTCCTCGACCAATTGGTTGATTGTTACGGTGCTGATCCATCCATCATCAGGCGAGTCCTCCGGTGGCCGATATTAATTGCCGCCGCTGCGCACACAATTTATGGGGCGGTGCGGGCGCCGGCATGCGGGCCCCACCGCCCCAACAAATCGCTTTCTATACATTCTATCGGCTGTCACGCAGCATTCATTACTGCACGCAGATCACATCTTACTTTAATACTTACTGCGTTTACTATCCGTACTATAATGATGCGATTAATTAATTACAGTTCATTTCGAATCCAAGTTCGAAGTCGTTTCTCTGCTTTGTTTTCATCAGCGATCGGATGTTTAATGTTAAACCATAATCAGATATGCTCATCTTTCATTGATGGTCCTCCATACAGTGACTATTGTATCATTCCCACCTACTTTTTTGACCTTTTGATGTTTTTCTGCGACGATGACAAGGTTATAGGGGCCTTTTGGATCTTCTACAAAACGCGTCCTATTGAGGGTTGTAACCTTCATCGCTACCCTCACCTTCAAAGGTTTCAAATTTGAAAGCCGTTTTAGTTGCATTCTACGACAGAAAAGATTTACCTTTCGACTTATTGTTAATGACCCTGGGTTATACGGGGCGTAAAAATGTTATCTAGTCTGGTCATCACGTATCTTTCATCTTAAATCGAATATTTCATAAGTATAAGATCTTTTGATATACCACTTCGTATCTTCGATAAAAACCTTACTTCATCTGATTAATCCCAGACAATAATATGAACTAAGGTATCAAAGAGAATCAGTGGAATAGAAAGAAAGAAAGTTTTAGAGGAAAAGGGAAGTTCGAGGTTTAGCTGCAATACAGCGTCTTTTAAGTTTCTTCTGGTGGTGGCAGTAGGTATCGATTAATTTAGAAACTAGGCTACTACTAGGTGGGTTACTCTTCCCTTTTTCTGGATCACACGTCATATTTTGAAGACTTGAGAGAAGAGAGAGATTCAGCTCATTTGTAGACAACATAACCTTTGGTAGCTTGTTTCTATTCCTTTGAATACATCGATTGTTTATGACTGGGCACTTTATATCTTTTTCAACTCAGGTCATATGCTATAGTCCTCGATTTCAATAATCTTGGCTGGGCACGGTGGAAACCTTAGCAAATTCTTGATGTTGTTGTTACTGACCGATACTCTAAATCCTATGCTAATGTCTGTATTAGTTTCTCTCAACTTTGTATACTAATTTGTTAGAAATCACGATCATCATCAGTCGACATCTTGACGTGTACCGTTTCAGAGAACCTCCCCATCAATTTCATTGGATTCCATCTACCTCGTGAACTTTCATTGGTGGTAGGTCTCGGTAGTTGGGGAACGTATAGGTAGCTCTGCAGCTTCTCTTGCAGCCGACATACAGTAGTGTGAGCGGTTTGAAGGATGCTACAGTGGCGTCACTGATTTAATACGATTTACATCTTCTCTCTAGGAGACGAGCGCAATGTTCCACGTTATGGGCAGGCGTATCATTTACCATCAGGTGAACGTCCCGCTCCTCTTCACGCTTTATATATTAAAAAAAAAATTCAACGGTATTAATGTGAACATTTGTGTGCTGACGGTACGCGCCCGCATCGCCGGCATACAGACTCTGTCCCCCGGCGTTGTTTGGGATAATTTTATCTCAGTTTACACACATCGGGGCGCCCGCTATCTGCCCGTCCGTCCGTGTGAAGGGCGGGGGCGGAGGCGGGCCCACGTGCTCGCCACCCAACTGTGGGCAGGCGAATTTACGAGAACTTACTTTGTTCAGCGTTTACGAGCTCAGCTTTTATTGGATGCGGAAGCGCAGCGGTCGCGCGCTGGACGTCTTCAACGATTGTGTTTTAATAAAGAAAATTATAATTCGTTTTACACAACAGCTCTTGCTCCTGGCTTTATATAACAGCAAAACAAGCTATTCGGCGTCATTAGTACAATGGTTCGCAGCATAGGTTGCAGATCGAAAGCTCCCAATTCGAATTCAAATATTTTTTTAACAGTCCATTTATGTCCCCACTGTTGGGGCACAGGGCTACTCTCAATACGAGGTTGATGGGCCACCAGTCACCACGCGGGCCCAATGCGGATTGGTGACTTCACACACACACACCTTACAACAAATTCTAATTAATGTGCAGGTTTCCCCGCGACGGTTCCCTTCGCCGTTTGTATTCGCTGTCGTTACTGAAGTTCACAAATGTACATAACTTAGATATTAAAGTCATCGGTACATGACGAGATTCGAACCCGCGACCTTCGCAATGGAGGCGGCACGGTCTAACCATTAGGCCAGCGAGCTATTTCAAATAATGGTTTAAAGAAATTCTTAGTTGAAATGTATTCTTGAACAGTTCAACTAGAATATTCTACGGTGCAGTAGTGGACAAACATTACCATGTTCCAGTTTAAAGGTTGTACTCGTACCGAGTAAAGTTGCCGAGGTATTGGTGTTGAGACCGAACAAGTCATGTTTAAGCCACGACAGCAATGCGGTGCCGTGTACATAATTCTAACTCTACTATATGGGCAGGTGTATGACTTACCATCAGATGAACTTCTCACTCCTCTTGTAAATATTAGAAATTTAGACAGTATAACTTCTTTCCTAATTTCTAATTAATTGTTGTTTGGTTCATCTACACTCGGATGATGGTGACCTACGCTTCAGATAGATTGTCGGTACTGATTACGGACTGGTGCGAATTCAAGACCTTCAACAAAATCCTACTAGATGAGCATTTAATCCTTTGCAGAAGTTCAGAAATTCAGCTGGACGGTTAGTTTATCCTCATATGTAGACCAATTCGATAAAATTTTAAACAGCAACCGGTAGCATTCACAACTAGGTTCCTCGCTCGCTTTGCTGGTCACACCCCCGCAACCCTTTTGGGGGTTAACCCTTTTAATACTTTGTAAAATACGTTCTTAGCTGACCTATACTTGATAAAGGGAATATTCCGACCAAATTTCAAGTCTTCAGATCTTACGGTTACAGAGATATCGTCACGAGTGTCTTCTTTGTCGGTATCACTCTTCATAGAGTGATCGTGGTCGTATTAGGTGTTGGTCGCAAGCTTAACACGTCGCCATTCCTGTCGTGATCGCCTTCCTAGAGCATTCATATAGTGGCAACGATGGTACAGTGTCTACACAGGAGGACGTCTCGTATATTTATAGATGGATGGATGGATGGATGGATGGATGGATGGATGGATGGATGATGAACAGTTCGTTCATTAAATGGCGGCCGTGTGTCAAACAGTGCAAGTTAAAACAAATAATGGCTAATTGAGAATTCAATGAAGCGGAAATGTTTTGGAAATAATTCACCACATTTGTTTATTAAACAGAAAGAAACTTCAACGTACGTCTCCTCAAAACCTCGAGGTATAGGTTCCAGTGTAGATATCTTAAGAATGCATCCAATTGTTATAGATTTTCATAATAAAAAACGAGAGATGACTAATTTGATGATTAGCTACAGCATCTTTCAAATTATTTCTTTAAGCATTTAAATTTAACGGCGCAAACAGGATGTTCCTCTGTTGGCAAGTTTATCAGCGCCACATAAAGTGTCGTCTCTTATTACCCTAGTAATGTTACTATAAAGCTTTTATGACTGGTGTGCAGTAAGATTTGCTATTAAAAAGAATTGGAGAAAATTATTATCCAACAGCAGAGCATAGACGGTTGATGTTTTACGTTCAGACAAACGTTAAGACTCGAGTGATGATGTTCACCGTTACTCGTGGACAGTAATGAGGCAGGAGAGGTCGCAGTTGTGCGATGGCTGGTTAGATGCGTGCAGATGAGCTTAGAGGCTGGTGTACCATCGCAGTGTAGTTATTGAGCGCATACTGCGTGCGGGCCGCCCGCATGCCGCCCGGCCTTGTGCTAACATACGTAACATTCTATTCAACTTAAGCATTATACCGGCGATAATTTATCTGTATATATATAAAAAAATATATCTGTCTATCTATATAAATGTCTGTCTGTGGAAATATCTGTTTGTTTATTACTAGTAATTACCGAAACTGGACCAATATAGACGGCGCTTTAAAACACATCACTAATAACTGTTGCTCGCCCGCTTTGCTGGTCGTAACACCCCTACCCCTTTTGGGGGTAACATTTTGCTAAATCTGTTCATTGCCGATCTATACTTGAAAAAAGGAATATTCCTACCAAATTTCAGGTTTTCAGGCCTTACGGTTCCGGAGATAACGTGATGAGTATCTGCATGGGAGGAAATCTCTTATATACATATATATCATTAAGTATGACATTACCTAGTATGTGTACTGCGTATACAGTAACTAATACCGAGCTTATGCTAAGTATAATTACTTAATACAATAGCATTTTATCAACACTTATAATGAGGCCAAGTTAAAATGACATATACCAAGTAAGTTGAATGCGTGATGCTGCGGTCGCTCTCGTTTACATTTGCTCCCACCTTTGTCGAAGGTGGACAATGAAATAGTTTTTTTTCACATAATTAAGCGACAAGAGGATCCAGACGTTCACCTGGTGGTAAATGATACGCCTGCCCATAACGAGGCGATAGTGAAGATGGTAAGCACTGCACAACATTGCGCTCGTCACCCGAGACAAGGATGTCGTGTCCCGTTACCCTAGTAATTACACTAGTTACATCGCCCTCCAAACCGGGATACTGTAATGTTTATCCACTAATGACTAGCGGTAGGAAATAGGCGCTGCGGTAGTACCCACATAGACGGTCTCCGGCCAAGGAGATCTACCACCAGCTCTGACTGTAGTTTTATACCGACAGCAAAGACACCAGAAGACCAACACCAAGATATTACACCAAAATAATTTTTTTACGAGCTGTACCGCTGGAACGCTTTTACTATTTTATCTGTAAATAATTTTGGTATTAAAAGCTTCCGTTTCCATTTCCGGTAATTTCTGGACTAACTCTAAAATACGTCTATCCGCGACAAAAGCGCCTATTCACCTGAACGGTGACAGGAAATCGGTGAGCTTGCAGCGCGTTGACGCGTGTTGACGCGCATCAGCATATGTACGACTTTTAAAGGCATATAGCTGACGCCTGTTAACGTTGCCTAAATACATGCTATTATTTTTATTAACGCGGATGAATACCAAGTATTTCTCACATACAAACTAGTCAGAAGATGTGCTCATCATCATCAGCCGATAGACTTCTACTGCTAGATATAGTCCTTTTCCAAGCGCTCCCACATCGTTCGGGTAGAGGCTCAAGTGGGCAGATTTGGGTCATTTCCTATCACACTGGCCTAATGCGGGTTGGTGGGAGTCAGAGCCTCCTTTGTTGATTAGCAGAGTGCACCACCAGTAGATAATGTTGGCTTGTGTCCCATGAGTACTCACAGATTCGGAATTCGTTAAGTTTTACGAGTTTAAATTTTTATTATACGGACCCCAAAAATTTTTGATAAAAGTATATCATACACTATTCAATATGTCAGCCATTTGCCTGAAAAAATCCCGTCAAAGCGTTTTCATCCCTTTCCCAAATTACCCCGAACTTACAGTGTTTAGAATATCCTCCAGTTGGGTTAAGACATTACTCGTGACTTAAAGAATGAATAGTGCTATACACTGCATTCGTCTTCCGATGCAGTAATATTAGTATTGGTTCCATGGATAGATGCAATTAACTGTCTTGACAAAATGTATTGCAACGATCCTCACCGTTCCGCGGCTAACGTCCGAATGACTCGCGACAATCCCACTTCCAAAACATTATGACGTTTATTCAGTGTTGCCACATTCGAAATTTTCCAATTTATGATTACCGAAGTCAGTGTTACCAACATAAAATACAAAATATTTTATTATTTTTTAATTATTCTAACAAAATAAATAAAAGCTGTTTTTTTTAAATATCGTACAAATAATATTCTTTATTTAAACGGCAGAAATGAACGATCGGTTATGTTGTACGGATATGATTTCGTTAAGATTCGGATGTCCAACCTCGGGGGTAGGAACGCGTGCTAATCAGCAAACAGCATTAATCCCGGTACATCTGGTGGGGGAGGCAGTGGTGGGATTATCAAGTTGATACGAAGGTAGGTAAGTACCACAAGCAGTGTATTTGGATGTAGTTCTCTTCTATCCTGGTTACCGGCTATCTTTACTTTTTAGTAGTGTAAACAAAGTGAGGACATAGATTAATTAAGATAACAATAACATGATCATCATCGTCAGCCGATAGACGTCCACCGTTGGATGTAGGCCACCCCCAAAGATGCCGTCGTTTGTAGGGGTTCATATGGAGGGACTTGGGCCATTTCCCTTTTGTTAGCTACAGCGACTTTCAATTATGCGGCAATGTCCACACACTGCTGTTTGTCGGCAGGAATAGGAACTATGGTCTACTGGTCTCTGGCGACAGAAATCTACCACCAGAAAATCAATCTTGTCCTACGGCAAATATAAAGTCTTCGCATTTCTCGTTTAGGGACCGTTAGAGATCTACCTATAACAAACCCCTGCTGCCGGGAGTTGATCACCCATTTAGTCGTGGTTAACGACAACCAGACCTTACTGTACTCCTATTCTTACTGACCCTAATAGACTTAAGGCAAAATTTAAAAAGGCAAAGGATTATGCTTGTGTGTGTTTTTTTTAATTTTGATAGTGACAGCGAAAGCGACAACTTTAACACAGTTTTCACCTATAATCGAGTGTGTTGTGTGTGTGTACGGGTGCGGGTTGTGTGTGTGTGTGTGTGAGTGTGTGTGAGTGAGAGGTGTGTGCTGGTGTTTGCACGGGAGGCTCGGCGCCGTAATCGAGCTGTCATCGGCACGCCGCGCCGGCAACCAAAACTTTGATTAAAAGCAATCCAATCAACTAAACTGCCGGCTCCGTGCCTAGATAATGTGCCGTGAGAAATACACAGGTGGAGGGGTTAGGAGGGGGTAGCTGCTGAGTGAGGGTGCGGGAGGAGGGAAGACAGGAGGCGCCTGCGGGTGTTGGAGACGTCTCATTAGAACGTCGACTTTAGTGTAGTGTTGCCAGTTTAATTTCGCTATATGTTTTTTTTTAATAACAACACACTTAACCTCAATTTGATATCAATGTCACTCGGTGTTAAGTGACGACGTGGCCGCGGATGGGTAAGTGATCGCTCAAAATACTCCTGATCGCGTATGTCATGTTGCTGTAATGGCGGCAGATTTACAATACGTGAGCGGTGGCAAGCCAATCCGATTCGAAGGACTGTGACACTGGAAACTAACTGGAGAACTGCTTGGTGAATGCGACTTTTTTTTTATTATTCCGCTAATGTCGAAACCAGTGAGATCCTCGGCAGTGTTCCTCCAGTCAGGATGATATGGTAAGCAAAATAAGAATCCGTCTTTGAAGCAAACTATTACTATCTGGCGGCAGAAGTAGGAGCTGCACGATCTAGGCAGGCTTCTACTTCTGGTAGGTCGCTATTGCTGGAGACCGTCTAGGGTTCACCGCAGCCAGCAAACAATTGCAAACATTACTGTATACCGGTTTAAAGGGTGCTGTGACTAGTGTAATTACTGAGGTAATAAGACTTAATATGTTTTAAGACGACGAGCACAATGTGGTGCTGTGTATATCATCCTAATAGGCAAATGTATCACTCACTATTAGGTGAACGTCTTGTGCGTCTGGTCGTTTCTTAGAATCATCATTATCATCAGCCGATAGACGTCCACTGTTGGACATAGGCCTCCTCTGAAGATCTTCACGTCGCTCGGTTCTACGCTGCTCTCATGTAGTGGGTTTCCGCGATTCTCACCAGATCGTCGGTCCACCTTGTGGGTGGCCTCCGAACACTCATCAAATAATTATCATAAAATTGAATTCATTACCGTAATGTGGGTGACGAGTGGCAACGCGCTGAACTCGACTCGCACGAGATACGGCTGAACAAATTAAAATTAAGTTTACCCTTTGACAGCACACCATCAATTCTCCTTTGATATAACGGAACGAGCGCCTCCTGCTCCCGACGGCGACCTGTACTCCTCCCGGGCCTGCAGCTCCTAGTGTCGAGAGCGGGGCTGCTGCTGACAGCTCCATTACCGCGCCCCGAGCACCGCGCACCGCTCCGCACAAACCTCGCCCCCCGCCCCCGTGCACCGGCTTCGGCTGAACGTTCCCACTCGCCGGCGGAATAACCAGGCACCGCTGACAGATATTTTGGCGGGAAATCGTTTCGCGAAGGAGGTCACCTTACCCTCATTCAAATCGAGTTCGTTCCCCGCACCATTTGTGTGTCGTACTGTAAATATTATATTGATTTTAAAACAAGGTGCTGCAACGGGGTCCCGCACAACAACCCACGAGATCCAAGCCAACCTCGCCTGCACGTGGTGCACCCTGCTAATCAACAAACGAGGCTTTGACTCCCACCAACCGGCATTGGGCTAGCGTATTGGAAATATCCCAAATCCCTCTATATGAATCCATTCCCGACCGATGTGACAATTTTTGGGGAGCTCAATGTCCAGCAGTGGAGGTCTATCGACTGATGATGATGATGATGATGACTTTTGACATATTTTTTATAAGTCCTAAATGTATTGTGTAACTCCCTAGGATTTAAAAAAAAAACAAATATAAAATTGATATAATAATATTTAAAATAAATATCAAAGACATAGTCCAAAACATTGCTAATCTCGAGTGGCAATGGGCAGGACACATCGCTCGAAGGACTGGTAGGCGATGGGGCAGCAAGGTCCTCGAATGGCGATCGCATGCCGGACGACGCAGTGTGCTGCTTGTAATATCTATGGGTGATCTAATCAAAAATAAGGAGGTCACTGCCATAGGCCTTGTTGCGAGGCTGAAGTGGTGATGGGCGCGGCGCATAGCTCGTACAACCAATGGACATTGGGCACTTAAAGTGCTGGAATTGCGACAGACCCTCGACTAAGTGGACGGACGAAATTAAAATAGTCATGGTTATGGTCAGTGGGGTCCAGCGAAGGTTTCGAAGGTAGCCCCGTGCCCTCCGCCACACCTTTCCCGCCGCCCCGTGTCGAGGTGTTGCGCTGACCGTACGCGCGGACGGGGAGAACCGACTCGCCGCCGAGGCAGTAACTGTACCGTCCACCTTTTTCTCAAACATCGACAATTGTAATCCTTCCCCGCCGCCCCATGTCCAGGTGTTGCGCGACCGTACGCGCGGACGGGGCGAACCGACTCGCCGCCGAGGAACTAACTGTACCGTCCACCTTTTTCTCAAACATCGACAATTGTAATCCTTCCCCGCCGCCCCGTGTCGAGGCGTTGCGCTGACCGTACGCGCAAACGGGGCGAACCGACTCGCCGCCGAGGCACTAACTGTACCGTCCACCTTTATCTCAAACATCGACAATTGTAATCCTTCCCCGCCGCCCCGTGTCGAGGCGTTGCGCTGACCGTACGCGCGGACGGGGCGAACCGACTCGCCGCCGAGGCACTAACTGTACCGTCCACCTTTTTCTCAAACATCGACAATTGTAATCCTTCCCCGCCGCCCCGTGTCGAGGTGTTGCGCTGACCGTACGCGCGGACGGGGCGAACCGACTCGCCGCCGAGGCACTAACTGTACCGTCCACCTTTTTCTCAAACATCGACAATTGTAATCCTTCCCCGCCGCCCCGTGTCGAGGTGTTGCGCTGACCGTACGCGCGGACGGGGCGAACCGACTCGCCGCCGAGGCACTAACTGTACCGTCCACCTTTTTCTCAAACATCGACAATTGTAATCCTTCCCCGCCGCCCCGTGTCGAGGTGTTGCGCTGACCGTACGCGCGGACGGGGCGAACCGACTCGCCGCCGAGGCACTAACTGTACCGTCCACCTTTTTCTCAAACATCGACAATTGTAATCCTTCCCCGCCGCCCCGTGTCGAGGTGTTGCGCTGACCGTACGCGCGGACGGGGCGAACCGACTCGCCGCCGAGGCACTAACTGTACCGTCCACCTTTTTCTCAAACATCGACAATTGTAATCCTTCCCCGCCGCCCCGTGTCGAGGTGTTGCGCTGACCGTACGCGCGGACGGGGCGAACCGACTCGCCGCCGAGGCACTAACTGTACCGTCCACCTTTTTCTCAAACATCGACAATTGTAATCCTTCCCCGCCGCCCCGTGTCGAGGTGTTGCGCTGACCGTACGCGCGGACGGGGCGAACCGACTCGCCGCCGAGGCACTAACTGTACCGTCCACCTTTTTCTCAAACATCGACAATTGTAATCCTTTCCCCGCCGCCCCGTGTCGAGGTGTTGCGCTGACCGTACGCGCGGACGGGGCGAACCGACTCGCCGCCGAGGCACTAACTGTACCGTCCACCTTTTTCTCAAACATCGACAATTGTAATCCTTCCCCGCCGCCCCGTGTCGAGGTGTTGCGCTGACCGTACGCGCGGACGGGGCGAACCGACTCGCCGCCGAGGCACTAACTGTACCGTCCACCTTTTTCTCAAACATCGACAATTGTAATCCTTCCCCGCCGCCCCGTGTCGAGGTGTTGCGCTGACCGTACGCGCGGACGGGGCGAACCGACTCGCCGCCGAGGCACTAACTGTACCGTCCACCTTTTTCTCAAACATCGACAATTGTAATCCTTCCCCGCCGCCCCGTGTCGAGGTGTTGCGCTGACCGTACGCGCGGACGGGGCGAACCGACTCGCCGCCGAGGCACTAACTGTACCGTCCACCTTTTTCTCAAACATCGACAATTGTAATCCTTTCCCCGCCGCCCCGTGTCGAGGTGTTGCGCTGACCGTACGCGCGGACGGGGCGAACCGACTCGCCGCCGAGGCACTAACTGTACCGTCCACCTTTTTCTCAAACATCGACAATTGTAATCCTTCCCCGCCGCCCCGTGTCGAGGTGTTGCGCTGACCGTACGCGCGGACGGGGCGAACCGACTCGCCGCCGAGGCACTAACTGTACCGTCCACCTTTTTCTCAAACATCGACAATTGTAATCCTTCCCCGCCGCCCCGTGTCGAGGTGTTGCGCTGACCGTACGCGCGGACGGGGCGAACCGACTCGCCGCCGAGGCACTAACTGTACCGTCCACCTTTTTCTCAAACATCGACAATTGTAATCCTTCCCCGCCGCCCCGTGTCGAGGTGTTGCGCTGACCGTACGCGCGGACGGGGCGAACCGACTCGCCGCCGAGGCACTAACTGTACCGTCCACCTTTTTCTCAAACATCGACAATTGTAATCCTTCCCCGCCGCCCCGTGTCCAGGTGTTGCGCTGACCGTACGCGCGGACGGGGCGAACCGACTCGCCGCCGAGGCACTAACTGTACCGTCCACCTTTTTCTCAAACATCGACAATTGTAATCCTTCCCCGCCGCCCCGTGTCGAGGTGTTGCGCTGACCGTACGCGCGGACGGGGCGAACCGACTCGCCGCCGAGGCACTAACTGTACCGTCCACCTTTTTCTCAAACATCGACAATTGTAATCCTTTCCCCGCCGATCCCGTCGCCGTGCGGGTGGGTGGGTGATGCGGCGGTGGCGCGGCGGCGGACGGGGTGGCAACATCTGCGCCGGCAATCCCTCGCAGGCGGCCTGTCAACCGCAGCCTCCGGACCGCGTTTTATTTATCTGAAGCCGGCGAAATTGATTCGTCTGATATGTTGGTACGGTAATTTCGTTTTTGAACGTTCAGCTCTCCGCTCGCGCCGGGCCCTTTGATCTGACGCTTGTTCGCTTGTTTGCTTGTTGTTTTCAGTTTTACGCTGTACAACAGAAATGGGTGTATTTACTTCTTCGGGTGGGGGGTGGCGGGCGGGTAAGACATGGATTCGTTTTGACATTACTGAGGCAAGGCGACTAAATCTTGTGTAAATATGTTAACATCTCTTTCACTTGAATTGCAGTGGAATATGTTTTAAGGACTTTATGACACAAAATATAGTTATATTTAGAAGAGTGATCAGGGGGGTTTGTTTTTTATTTATTAACGTGTGTTACAAAATGTTTACGGAACGCACCCCCAAAACCAAGGGCCGGTAACGGGGTAGTGTCGGACTCCAACCGGTTAAAAAGCTTCACACGGTATTCCAATCACTTCCGACAGTATGTACGAGGGTCACGGGAAAACATCGGGCAGGTCTTCCGCAACCCCTGATGACCAGGAGGGTTACCCCAATTAAAGATTGGGCAAGGTCTAGTAAGAAGGTGTTTTAAGGATTAATTAATTAATTAATGTACACAGCAAAATTGTCAGCAGATTTTTTATATGAGGGTAGCAAGTAATGAGGCGGGTTTGAAAAAACCCTTCCACCTTCACGAGTGGGTCTCTGTTGCCGGAGACCAGGTAGTTATCACTGCAGCGCCTATTGCCAGCGGCAAACAGTACTGCCTAAATATTACCGTGTTTATTGAAGGGTGCTGTAACGAGACTTAGTACAATATATGCAGTGTATATAACCCAACTCGTGCCACCTTGTGGACAGGTATACACACCATCAGGTAAATGTCTCCCTCGCGGCGCCGCGTTGCAGAATAGTAAAACTGAGAAGAGTTACGGTCTGTACAGCGGCGTGAAGCAGTTAAGGGGGATATTGTTTGTACGAACAATAAGCGGGAGAGTGGTCACCCGGTTACTGGTGCTCAATAAATCAGCAGCGGCGCCGGGTGCGGCCGCGGGCCAATTTCCAAAAAATTAAGCATAAAAATTCACATTAGCGACAGCTAAGCGCCATTATATTATACGATTCCCTAAATGAAAATCCATATAACACGCCAGCCGGTGGCGTGTGCCGCTCCACCGCTCCGCCGCTCCACCGCTCCACCGCTCCACCACCCTGCAGCCCGCACAGCCGCAGCCGGCCTGCTGCTGCACGATGTGGCCTGCCTCTCTACACTCCCTGTCATTTCCAACTCCCACCCCACTCATATCATACACCATCTGAACTGCCTTCTAAAAATATAAATCTCTCTCTGTCTATATATATATATATAATGAAAATTTTGTTCGCTAATCACGTGAAAACTAGTGAACGTATCGACACGGGAATATGAGTACTCCCAGATTTGTATATGGTTATAGAAGTGATTGGCGTAACATCATTAAGACCAGGTTATTGATTAGGAGTCACGATCCTCAGCATCGGGGAACCGACCTAAAGAGAGAGACAGGATATAAATTCTTTTGAATTTCATACATCCTATATCATTATAATTCTAACATTTGGTATTATATACGCGGGTTGCTATAGTAACAGTTGATATAGAAAGTCACTTGCGGTCTGACTATATTACGGTCTGCGAAGAGGCCGGGGATCAGCCAGTATGAGTACATAACAAGTATACCCAAACTATTTACAATACATCAAATTAAATAATTTACTTCACGTAAAATCTTTTTTTCAATGAAATGCTAAGACGAGCGGGACGTTCACCTGATGGTAAGTGATACGCCTGCCCACAACAACGCGGCGCTAGTTAGGATAATATACACATACCACGTGGCGCTCTTCGCTTTGACACTTAAGATGTTAAGTCCTGTTACAGCTAGTTTCAGCGCCGTTCGAACCGGAACACAGTAATATTTACACACTACTGTTTGGAGGCAGGACTAGGCGCTGCGGTGACATTTACCTAGATGGTGTCGGACAACAAAGATCTACCACCAGCAGTAGCTTGTAATATGGTCTTACTAACCTATGACTGTAGGCATCAGTACAGCGACTACTTCTGCTGTGATGATGTATTTGGTGTGAAAATAGTGATGTTTTTAGTAGATTAAAATACGTCATAGCGGGTGTGTCAAAACCATGGTAATTATATGGTGCAGGGTACATGGACTACTTTTCAGGTAGTACTTTTATCATGTAAAGGAAATTCAGGAAAATTAAAAAATAAAAAAAGGTCATTCCATTGATCGTTTATCTATGGCGACATTCATTCAAATTAGTACCGCTCGCCGCTTGTCGCTTGCCGCTCGCCGCCCGCCGCCCCGCCAGTCGGCCGCACCTGCCGCCTGGCGCGCGACCAACGAGCGCATTGTTTTGCCGCCAACACTACCGCCTCCCAACGCACGTAGCACTGACAGCACCAGCCATAACTGCTCACGTACCACAACCGACTGTACACAACGCTGCTACTGCTGGTAGCTCTCAACGAGTCACCATCAAGCTACCACAGCGCGTTCTACTATATAGTAATTTGTTTACGCTGTGCGCCACATCTCTATTATCGAGGATGTCACAGCCTCTATTCACACTGCTTAACAGTAGTATGCGAACATTATCGTGTTCCGGTTTGAAGGGTGCTGCAGCTAGTGACATTATTAGGGTTACGAGACTTAATAAATGTTTGTAGCGATGAGCACTATCTGGAGCTGTGTGTAATAATGTCCTAACTACTAGCGAGTTGTTTTTTTGTACTACGTCAATTTTGTAATGATGTTTATTAGGAGAATGAGTTTTCGTATACCTTGTTCTGTGGTCACTAGTCGTCTATTCGAATTTGTATTCCCCAGAGTAGGCAGTCCACGCTCAGGACCTGGACAAGCGACCTATAGCGTAACTCCAAATTGGTATTACAAGATATTAAGCTTTAGTTGAAGAGCACAGCCATGATGGTGAAAAGTCCTTGCACAATACTGCTCTTATATTTTAACAGTAAGGTACAGTAATGATGTGTTGGTTATAGATTAAAAATATACGGATATATCAGGTTCGCAGCTTTTGGCGCCAACTGTCATTTTATAATATGTAACTCGGCACATTCGCCGGCGTCTGTATTAAACGACTAAATCGCATCAATACATGGCTTTTAGTGATTGCGTCTTATATAATCTCCTAACTGGTATTCATATCATTCGTGACACCTGGATGTCTACCCGGATAAGATGGTAATTAAAAAGACGGGTTCATCAGGTCCATCGGGTTCCGAATGCCTTGTAAGTTGAGTTCTAAGAATCGAACCGATGGCCTTCGTATTACAAGGTTGGTCGCCGCGCAACATACTTCGTATGCACTAGTGCTTTTTGAAGTATATATATTACCTCTTTCTCACTCGAAAGACTGAGAATAATGGGGAAGTCATCAGTCTAAAATAAGAAATACAAAGTCTAGGACTCCGTTACCGTCAGCTCTGTAGTCTCGGGCCAGTAAGAATAGGACTAAGGTAAACCCTGCCTGTCGTAGAAGACGATTAAAAGGGTCTAGGAGTTTCGTGGGCTTTGAGGATGGGGACTCTTATCGCTCAACAAGCGAATCTGCGTGGGACAGCGTATGGCTCAGCCGTAGTGCCTAGGAGGGTTAGGCTCCTACTCAGAGACGTGGAACGCAAAGTGTAGAGGAGCACCGGTGCGTTCTGTAAGAGGTCCCTGAGCCTCTCCGAATGCACTGATGCAGACCACCGAGGACGTTTTAGTGAATAAGAATCTTACAAAACCCTGACATCCTCCCAGAAACAGAGTATCTTTCGAAAATTAAACCCGAAACAAAAAAAATGTCTCTGTTATCGGGGACCAACTATGTACCACTGCAGCGTCTGTTTCCGTCACCCAATCACTGTTATCCGACTCGAAGGACCATGTAACTAGTGATAATGCGGTTTAGTGAATAATATTCTAACAAGCGCCATCTTGTGTTATACTGTCTGTATTCCGGTTTGTAAGGGACTGTACCTTGTGAATTTACTAAGGTAATATAATTTGGTCTGGTGGCTTAAGGATACGAGTACATAATGATGTGGTGTACGTCATCCTAGCTGGCACCACATTGTGATAGGATCGCCGCTTACCATCAGATGAACGTCTGTGCCGGCTCGATGTTCGTTTGCCTGTATTAGTTATTTGACTGCATTGCAGGTCAATCCGAGTGCACTCAATGTGCTGTGCCGCTAAAAATTCCAATAAAAAAGCTGTAGCCACGCAAAGGCCGAATCGTAAGTTAGTGGTGGGCGTGGGGGTAAAGTATAGGGTGGGGGTGGCGGCAGCGTCGCACGTGGCGCGTCGTATAAACACTGCCAATAGAAAGAGATGCATGTGAGCAGGAAATTGGAATGCGGATAAGGAGTGGAGTCATCGCCTCTCTGATGAGTGACGACGGAAGTCGCGAAGCGTTCCTGGGATTCTGCCGGAAGGTTGTGGGGAATGTAGTGAAAATAAATAAAAATGTAAATAGAATAAATAGATAGATAAGAAAAATTGTTAGATGTAAGGAAAAATTGTAAAGAAAATAGAGATAAGCATAAGGAAAGGACATTGGAAAAGAAGACAATGCTTTTTTCCAGGGTGTCCCCCCCCCACATACTTTCCCCCCCGGAGCGCCGAGCAGCAGTCTCCGAGTCCGAGGAGAGGATGTATGAGAGAAGGAAATGGGATGGAGAATGGTAAGAAGAAAAGGATGAAAGATAAGTTGAGAGCAAAAGTTGGAAGAGTGAGAGAGGAGAACGATGGAAAACAAAGTAAGAATGATGGTAAATGATAGATAGGATGACTAAAGACCCTGACCCAAAACACGCAGGGGAAATGCTTAAAAAAAAAAAAAAAAAAAAAAAAAAAAAAAAAAAAAAAAAAAAAAACACTGCCAATAGATTGTTGCAGGAGTACTGTGAACGTTAATTTTTTAGCTTGTTACCCAGTATACTACTAACGCTGTTACTGATGGTAGGTTTCCGTTTTGTTTTATTCGACGGAGTGACGAGACGAGTGAGACGTTCACCTGATGGTAAGTGCTACGCTTGCCTATAACAATATGGCCTTAAGACAGTCTGCGGCTACTGGCGGTAGGTCTCTGTTGCTGCAGACCGTCTGGGTAGGTACCATCGCAGCGCCTGTTGCAGCCGACAAACATTACAGTGTTCCGGTTTGAAGGGCGCTGTAACTAGTGAAATTACTACTGGTAACGAGAATCGACGTGTTATTTGTCACGACGAGCACACTGTGACGCAGTGTATAACATTCTAACTAGCGTCTCGTTATTGGCAGGCGTATCACTCACCATCAGGTGAAGGTTCTGTTCGTTGAATAAAAAAAAATTCGTTTCATTTTAATTTGTTCAAGTATATCAATATATACATTTGTATATCATATACACTAACCTAATAAAAGGTTATGTTATCATATTATTACTTAACAGCAGATATATAGCAGTATATATTTCTGCACATATTCCGCAGGCTATATCGAGAGGAAGTCCCTAACAAAACACAAATTCCATCAGCACGGGAAACTGGCCACCTGTCCCGCAGTAAGATCGTACAGTGATGATTCGCTAAAACGTACCTAATGACGCAAGAGAATAGAGCAGTTTCCACCTTACTCGGTGAGCAAGGGATGAGGGGATGATGTGGAGACGAAATTTGCATATCGGAAACCCTGCCATGGGAACGGGCAGCTGCTGGGACACTGCTGAACACACGGCCAAGTGGAACCGGAACTGTTGTAACATTAAATATTGGTAGATTTACTAGTATTGAGTGAAAAATTAACAAGTATATAGTTTGGTAAAATTTGGTAGAATGTTGCTTCTGGCGTTCAGAGGTTAGCTCAGAATAGATTATACATAACTCCTTCTCAAAGGGTGGTTGTGGGGGTGTTACGGGAAAGCAAAGTGGGTAGAAAAGAGTTTATATATTAACAAAACAAATGCGCGCCATCACACTGGATGCGAGCAACGCGGGACCAATCCATGTGAAGATCTTTGGGGGAGGCCTATGTCCAGCAGTGGACGTCTACCGGCTGATTATGGTGACCCGCGCCATCAAAAACGTTCAAACAATATCTATATAAAAACATAACTTTACCAAGAAACGACGGGATGAGCTGGACAGTGATGCACCGATCAAAAGCATCGTGTCTCTAGTTGGGGTAACATACACTGCACCATATTGTGATCGTTGTTAAAACGTAAAATGTTAAGTTGCGTTACTCCAACAACGTCTGTAGTTACAGCCCTTCGAACCGGAACACAGTAATGATTGTACTCTGTTCGGCGGCAGATAGAAGGGTAGTGGCAAATATACAAGCAACACAGAATTGGCCTTATCACTATGTACTTTTGTCATGTATTTAAAAAATAAATATAAATAAACAAAAAAAATTAATAATGTTTTTCTATGTTATAGAAAGCTGCTACTCCATAACATTATTGTTTTTGTTAACGCTAACGAGTATTTCACAAAATTTTTCATCGGCATTATCAGATGACAGACGTCCACAGCTGGACATAGGCCTCCCCAATGATCTGTATATACAGTCAGCATTGGCTCCGGTACCACTGGGCACTAATGGCTGTCGTATATAAGGCGTTTATATAGGGGATTTGGGCCATTTCCCACCGCACTGGCCCATTGCGGGTTGGTGTGAGCCAGTGCCTCGTTTGCTGATTAGCAGGGCGCACCCCGAGCTGGTGAGGTTGGCTTGGGTCCCGAGAGTTGTTTTGCGGGACTCTTTACATCCCCTTTTCACAGTACACCACAAAACTTTTATCAAATGAAAAACCTCTACAAAAATTTGTAGCATCCTCTACCGCTATGTGTCTACGCGGAGCGCGCGTTGCAGTCACAGCCTTCCTGTATGCTACGACACCGCTACGGGCGTAGCTACGGCCATACAAGTTTGCTTTAATCTCTTGGTTTGTGATGATCGCATAACTACCTGATCAGCGGCTAAGTGATAATATTTCTACAATCAAATTCGCTGCAGTCTATAAGCACCCTAACTTGTCGCGTGAACTTGTCCTTTCTACCTAACTTGGCAATGATTGCTAAGTTCTGTTGTTAACAAAATCGGTTTTATGAACACTTTAGAGAAATGATAAAAACATTAAATCTTATAGACGAGCGGAAAGTTCATCATCATCATCAGCCGATATGCAGTGCCGGACATAGTTCTTCCCCAAAGTTCTCGACATCGATCCTTTCCACGTTACTTGCGTTCAATGTCTTCCCACGAGTCTCATCAGATCATCGGTCCACCTTGTGGGCAACCTCTCAATACGTCGTCTACCGGTACGCGATCGCCACTCAAGGACCTTACTGCCCCTTGGCCATCAGTCCTCCGAGCAATGTGCCCTGCCCACTGCTTCTTAAATCCAGCAATCTTAGCGGAACGTTCACCTGATGGTAAATGTTGCCTGCTCACAACAACGTGAGACTAATTAGAATGACATACTCTGCACCAAATAGTGGTTTTGCCTTGAGATAAATTGCCGAGTGTCATTACCTCAGTAATTATTACAACAGCTACAAGGCCCTTTAAACCGAAACACAGTAATGTTTGCACAGTACTAACTATACGTCTGCTGGAATAGACGCTGCGGTGGTATCTTTTTTTAATCTCGGAGGAGATGTTCTTTAAAGATACCTTGTTTTTGAGAGAAAGACAAGATTTTGTGAGGCTTCTACTCATTAAAATCCCCTCGGTGGTCTTCCTCAGTGCACTAGGAAGGGCTCTGGAATCTTTTACGGAACCCTCTGCACTCTGGCTAAAACATCCCACAGAAGGGCCTTTCTTAGCACCCACGCTGTGCTACGGCGAATACCACGACCACCATGTATCTACCGTTCACCTAAAGCTCGCTTATTGGGCCCTGAGGTTCCCACCCTCAAGGCTCATGAACCCGAGGACCTACCTGTCACCTCGTACGACAGGCAGGGAATACCTTAGTCTTATTCTTAATAGCCCGAGACTACAGGGCATTGATGCCTACCAAGACGGTCTCTGGCAACAGAGACCACCATCAGCCGACTCAGGTCCATTGCTGGACATAGGCCTCCCCCAAAGATCTCTACATCGATCGGCGCTGTGCTGCACGCAGCATCGGGCACGAAGGCTGTCGTCTGTAGAGGTTCATATGGTAGAATTTGGGTCACTTTCCACTACGCTGGCCTAAAGCGGGCTGGCGGGAGCCAGAGCCTCGTTTATTGATTAGCAGGCTGCACCACGAGCTGGTAAGGTTGGCTTGGATCCCGTGAGTTGTTGAGCGGGAGCCCTTCCAACAATCAGACCAACCAGCGGTATTTCAGTTAAATTAAAATCGTCGGCTAACTGCTAGATCTCCGTAAATATTATCCACGCCCGAATATCCAAAACCATCCCGCTATAAATATAGATATATATGTGTATATATATATATGTGTGTGTGTGTGTGTGTGTGTTTGTTTGTTTGTCAGTGTTTGGACAGTACGGGCGGCCGCCAGATGCGTCCCGCTCCGTACGTATTTATTGTTTATCCGGCATCTGCCCGGGTACGTTTTTAATCCCGGTTAGGCATTACCGGCTCGCGCGGGTGTCGCACAGCATCCGCGTCCCCCTCGCAATCACGTACACAATGCATAAACGACATCGTCATCAGCCGATAGATGTCCACTGCTGGACATGGGCCTCCCTCAAAGATTCCACATCGATCTGTCCCGTTTAAGTTAATTTCAGCATAGGTCTACTTACCACCAGTTTGTTTGTTGTTGTTGGTAGGTCTCTGTTGCTACAGATCGTCTAAGTAGATACCACCGTAACGCCCGTTGTGTTCCGGTTTGAAGTGCGCTGTAGCTAGAGAAAAGTGATAGTGGAAGCGATGAACACAATCTGGTACTGTGTATAATATAACTAGGTCCAAGACGCGGGTCATTTACCATCAGCTAAAAAATAGAGAAAAAGGTCACCTAACCTGCCGTAGATCAGGTAACAGAACTATGGAAGATGGTCTTCCCATATTAGAGGTCAATGACCTTCCGGCTGCTGTTACTTTTTGATCATGAGTGTTTTTGTATCTGCGCTTCTTTGTCAACCGACTGACATCATTGTCGATGACCTGGAGCCGTTGCTCATGACATCAGACGCTAAGCGCGAAGACCTCGTCACTTTTGTGGTGGACGACTTCTTAATTCTCAACGCCACCAATGCAATTATCTTTAAAGAAGTAGTGTGACAGAAAGCTATTAGAGAGAGCGAGAGTATACCACCCACTTCTTAAAACCTGGACGTTATAGGAGGCTGCTCCGTTCAGCTTTCTCAATACCTGCTTGACACTGTTTAAAAAGATGACAAGCACCAGCTCCGGCTCAGAACATAGCTTCTTCAAGACATTTCGCTGTCGAAACCATTCCTACGGTTCCTGCTAAAAGTATTAGGTGAGACACTGGAGGGCTTTAACCAGTAAGAGTCCAGCACAACTCTTCTGTTAGCATCATGACATGAAGATATAGAAATTACCAGGGTGACGAGACTAATAGCTCAGCGACGAGCACAACGTATAACATAAGCTTGAAGGTCACGTTTATTGTTCAGCTGCAATCAAGGAGGTCCCTGCTTCGATGCCAAGGTCAACGTGTAATTAGGACCCTATCATCATAATGTAAAACTGTCGCTATATCAGCAACGCTGTACTTATTGTGAGAGCTGCAATATTCTGGGTTACAACTCTTCACCATCCCCGGCCTCTTCGTCACGTAACATCAAGTGATGTTGTAGTGATGTGTTAGCCGTTTACCGACAATCCCGCGCGCCCACCCATCCAAACAATCCCTGGAACTTTTTCAAATCAGTTACTGGAGGCACGACATTAATTTGTCTACCAAAAATCATTTAGCGGGCTGCTGCTGGTGCCGGGCGTGCTGCGGCATCTGGCGGCAGCCCGCCACCCCTACCGTACCTCTCTCTCCCTACCGTCACCCTCTCTAACCCACTCCCCAACCCCCATCCAAATCTTTTCAGTATTAACGCCGCCACTACACACCCCCAGCATCCAACACGCCGCGTCCACGCGTTTCTAATGTTTACGTACGTTAATAAAATTATCGCGAGACTTCCGCCATTTCCGGTTTTGATACAAATCAATAAAATCTGGATCCTTTTAATTGATCACAAAGCTGTTGATATGTAGTGTATATCCTGGAACCGTAACGTAGACTGAAGATCAGGCGAAGGTTTGTCAGCGGCGACCGGATTTGATATCTTCGGATGCGGTCCATGTGCAGCAGGGAACCTTTGATAAGTTGCTGAAAAGTATTACCATCATAAGGAGACGTCTCCACAGACATTTCACAAGTGATTGTTCACCTGATAATAAGTGTTATGTGTATATTGTATTAATATTTTTTCATAATTAATAAAATATTTTATAGTACAGCAATGGGAGACTTGCATCATTAGCCGATACACGCCCACTGCTGGACATGGGCACCTCCCGAGGATCTCCACACCAAATGGTGCTTCCCTGAAGTCTATGTACCTGTTTCTCACGACCTTCACCAGATCATCGGTCCACTCTGTGAAGGGATGGTCTGTTCCACTTGCACGCCTGCCGCCACTATATGACTCAATGTTCTATCAGCCGTCAGACCTTCGAGCTTTATCCCCAGCCTTTTACCACTGAAATCTATCAAAGCTTAAGGCTGCGTCGGTGACCTTAGTACTTCTAGAAATATGGGCTTCAGTAATGTGGCGTGCAGAAGAGACGGAATTACCTTCCAGTTCCAATATGAAACGCGCTGTAGTCATGAAGTCATTACTTACATTACTTATCACTGGGCTAACGAGACTCAACAACTGCGCAATATGGTGCAGTGTATATCATCCTAACTATCGACATGTTATGAATGTATCACCTATTATCGAGTGACCGTCCCGCTAGTTCCGTCGCTTAATGAAATAAACAAAGCTCTATAAAGAACTTATTTACCTACACCTAAATCCTTCAAAGGATAATTAAATTTGCAAAGGACTAAAACCTTGTTATGTTTTATCCTTTCGGCGTAACTTAGTTTAACGTCATCGGACTCTATATCCTTATATCATGAGCAAGATGGTGACTTGGTAATATCCTGATGGTAAATATTTAATATTAATTGATATCAATAAAACTTAGAGGTAGTACGGACCGTCACTCCAAGGATTACAAAACTTACAACGTCCTTCATACAGGATACCGCCGCGTCTTCTTGCAGTACTATGACATAACCTGAGTTCCGGTTTGAAAGGCTCTGTAGCTAGGGAAATTACTGTGGTGACGAGATTTAAGTGTCAAGGCGACGAGTACAATATCGTGCAGTGTATATCATTCTAACCAGCGCATGGGGATGATTTAGCATCAGGTGAACGTCACGCCGGGCTCGTGGCCTCGTTGAGAAAAAAAATTTGGATGTCCAGATTCCTGGTCCGCCCGTAACCTTGAAATCCGGAAGTGGTCCGGTGCTGGCCGGATGTGACGCGGGCGCGGCGTGCGGCGGCACACGTGCGGGCCATATGGCGCGGGGGCGTGGGCTATTTATGTGCTTTCCCACTCCGGCGCACGCCGCTGGACCGCTGGACCGCTGGGCCGCTGGACCACTCACACTGCAGGGAAACGCTTTCATATTAATTAATTGTAATTTTATATTAAGAAACGTTTGTCACGAGCGGCACGGATACACTCGCTTGCTAAGATGTTTACACAGCATCACGAGTGTAATTATTACAACATAGTGGAAGAAATATCGTGCTGATAAATCCACCATCCCCGATCATCCCTAGAAGGGAACGCTATATATCGCAGTATATACATTTCTAAAGCTACCCCTATACTCGGCGGGCGCCGGGCTCGGAACAATTACATGTGAAAGTAAAAATTGTGTTGAGGCGGCAGCTGGCCGGCGCACCTGTTCCGACCAGCCCCTACGAGCAGCCACCCCGCGTGCCACCCCTCGGCGCACCCCGTCCTACCCCTTTGGTTCTCCGTAACTTAAACTTACCGGTCGCTATTGAGAATTACAAAGGAAACTTGCACAGGATAATTAATGCTTAAATTGTTTATTAACGGGACGCTCATAAATAATGTACGCCCAGTCAGGATGATATACACTGCATCACCATGTCTCTACAGTAAATACACTAGCTACAACGTCCTTCAATGAATACAGAGATCTGCTCACACTGGGGCGCTAGTTACGATGACATACACAGCATCAAGAACTTGCCGCGTTATATATTGTCAGTAATCTCACTAGTGACGGCGTCCTTCAAACCAGATCAGTAATGTTTGCACACTACAGGAATGGAGCTCTAGAGCTGCGGGGTTTTTTTTGGTAAGTGCAAAGAAAGTTTCCATTTTTCGGACATCTTCAAAGAGGTTCACTTCATGAGTTACCAAGGTTGATCCTGGAAGGCAAAATTCCTCAAAAAGGTGCACCTGGTAGACAGCGGAAGAAATGGTGTGGACCTGGATCGAATTGATTTTTGTCAATCTGATCGCTAAACTTCAATTTGAATAGGGCACCTGATGATGATGCAGTGTCACCCGTGCCCATAGCAACGTGGCGCTAGTTTGGTTGTATACACCATATCGTGCTCGTCTTCTTGAGACATGTGAAGTCTCGTTACCTTCCGCCCTTCAAACCGGAACCCATTAACGTCTGTACAATGCTGTGGCTGTAATAGGAGAGGGAGACCTACCAGCAGTCACTTACTGGACCTGCGCCAGTTACGGCTAGTGTGCACACATTACTGTGGATAATACGGGTATGGTGTGGTAGTTACTGAAATTATTCAGGTAACACTACTTAACACCTTTTCCCTGTAACGAAGAGCACAACGTGACGCTGTGTATACATCCTAACTAGCACCACGTTAGTGGTAAACTTCGTCGCTTCGTACAATAATCACTTCATTCATCACCATCATCATCAACCAATAGACGTCCATTCCTGGATATAGACATCCCCTGGAGATCTTCACATCGATCAGTCTTGCTCTGCCCGCATCGAGCTGCTTCTCGTCAACTTCACCTCATCGTCAGACCATCGAGTAGAGGGCTGCCATCACTGCGTTTTCCGGTGTACGGTTGTCATTCGATGACCTTGCTGCCTCATCTGGCGGTCAGTCCTTCGAGTAACGTGTCTTGCCCATTGCCATTTGGGAATATCAGTCGGCCAGTGTTACTATTCCTCAATTCATACCAATAATAATTAAAAAAAAAAAACTATTGTCTATGGTCCGGTTAATCTTCGAAGCGGTTGCTCTTAGCACTAGCGGTGATTACCGTTGTAATGTGAAGTAACGTTATTCTTACTGTTGAGTACTAATTTGTATTGGTATCGTTGGTAGTGTGGGACGGGCTGGTACAGCAATCCCAGCGTTGGGCGCGTGGCGGCACTGGGGCGGGCCAGCTGCGTCCAGTTGGCCGCGGTGACGCGCGGCAGACGCCGGACCGGGGTACGCGCGCGCAGACCATTAACGCACAGAGATTGTAATTATTCACATCAACATCATCATCATGTTCATCAACCGTTGGACGTCCATTGCTGGACCCAGGACCACCGTTATGTGTCATTCAACACGGTCTTGCGTAGTTTTACCTAGCATTCTTATATAATATATACTTTTCATCAAATGGACCTCCCCTGTTGGATATAGTTTTTTACTCCGTCATCTGCGATATAATCTTCAGCAGCTGATTATAATGGCTAAGGTTCTGGAAAACGAGAGGTGGGGGAGAAGGAGAAAGTCATGGATTGAGGAATATGAGGGGAATGGACTTGCATTATCTGAGGTGTCCGAATTGTTCCGCCGAACCAGAGACAGGACTGTATCACGCCGATCGCCAACCTTCACTAGTTGGAGAGGTACTTTAAGAAGAAGGTTTTACTGATGGTAGGCTTCTATGGCTGAAGACCACAGGCACCATCGCAACTCGTATTTCAACAGTATGCAAACATTACTGTGCTGTGAAGGAAGTTGCACTTGCTAAAATTGAAGTATCGGGATTGTGGTGTTGCAGTATATATTCTTCTAACTATCGCGACGCTGTTACACACGCGTGTCACTTATTATTGTGTGAAAGTATCGTTCATTTCGTCGCTTCGTACAGTAAAAAAAAACACAAGTTAATAAATAGCTTAATCCTCCCTTTGCTTGGACGTGCGACTTGTTCTCATAACGCTAGTAAAAATGGTATACACCACCGCACATTTCGCTCCTCGCCTTGACACATAAGATTTTAGTCTTGTTTCTGCAGTAATTTCACTAACTGCAACACCCTTTAAACCGGAACACAGTTTAGTTTGTACATTGTTGATATAAGAGATGTGATACTTGGACGGTGTCCGTGAACAGAGACCTACTACTGGTACGAATTTATTCTGGCTGTGTATTTGTGATGTTCCTGTCGTTGCGTTGCTCTGTGCGCGGCTGGCTCGTGTTATCGCGTCCTCCATTAGAGCGCGTCGGCGGGGGCGGCGGGGGCGGGGGCGCGCGCGCGCGCTGCTCAGCCTCAATCTTTCGCCGGGCACACAGCGCGCAACTCATTTGTGCATACACCGTCACGCACTCTGCCTGTACACGTATGTACGTACACTCTACTCAACTACACTGCACTATGTTCACGTAAATTTAAGTAATGACACCCCTAATAGAAATTACTGTGTGCTGCCAAATGATTATATCGATTTGCCTCTAAATAAATTCAAAAGCTTTGGTGTAGAATCATAAATCTTTTATTTATTCGATGCAGCTTCAAGAGAAGTTGGACGTTCACTTGATGTTAAGTGGCGCTAGTTAAGATGTTATACTATGCTTCACATTGACAAAATTTTAGGTTTCGCTGCCCCAGTAATTTCAATAGCTACAGCGCCCTTTAAACCGGGACACAGTAATTAGAAACTGATGGTAGGTCTCTCTTGCTAGATATCATCTAGGTTTCACTGCCGATCTTATTTCTGCCGACAAACAGTATCATGTAAACATTACTGTTTTACGGTTTGAAGGGCGCTGTAGCTACGCGAAAATACCAGATTAACGAGATTCAACATCTTACGTATTAAGGCGATGATCAAATCCTAACTAGCGTGTACCTCAACATCAAGTACATATCCTGCTTCGTTGAATGAAAAAAAAAGAAAACACTAGTATCTGTCAGATGCATTAGGCGTTGCCTAGAGAGTCTGCTGCATCAGAGAGCTATCACCAATCGTTTAGAAACAAAATAGTGTTCATTTAATTACTTAGAAGAAAAAAGCTGGTGTTAACTGACCATCGGTGCACACACGAACCGGCGCGCACAAATAGCTTGAGCGTTGTTAACGCAAACAAAAAAAGTAACGTGGGACGAGCTGCCGCGAGATATTGCCGGGAGACGAGAGATTGGAAGCGTTGCAGTCGGCGTCCGGCAGCATCCCGCGCTGCGAATACTTCGCGAGTTTATTATTTGTTTTAATCAACGGAGCCAAGGCACTGTAACCTAATACATTAATTTATAAAAATTAATTAATAATTGTATAAAAATATAATTAATAATTAGAGCGTTTTAATGGCCCAAATAAAAATTATTTAAATTTATACAATTAATAATATAAATTAGCGAAAATATTTAAAAAAACTTGAACAAACTTATTTCTGTGTGTACAATGTCTCTGTTTACTGGAGCCGTGTGCCATACCCACATCTTTTTTTTAAATGTGATTTCATCTTATAAAAAGAAAGTTTCACTGGTGGTAGGTCTCTCTCGCCGCCGGCGAGACAGGAGTATGCAAACATTGCCGTGTTCCGGCTTGAAGGGCACTGTAACAAGTGAAATTACTGAGGTATCGAGTTTTAACATATATCTGAAGCGACGAGAACGATGTAGTGCAGTGTGCATCATCCGAACTAGGCGTCAAATTATGATTAAACGTGTGACTTATCATCACGTGAATGTTTCGTTCGTCTTGGCGCTTAAAAAAAATAAGACTAAGTTACGTCAGGTACTTTTTCATTGGCTGTGTAAATTCAACTATTGTTTATAGTATGGAGGTGCTGCTTACGATACTTACACAGCATCATTCAAATTTGTCTTCGTCGCTTCATTTCCAGTCTACCCTTAGGTATATTTGGAACAGATAATAAAAACGAATGCAATAGTGTAAATGTTAATGTTATAAATTAAAACATTAATTTACTTACAGGAAGACTAAGTTAAGGATGTGGCGTATCCTCGCCATATATTATATATTGAATGTATCTGCATAACGTGATCGTTATCCGAGCAACACACCATCTAGCAGTCTGCTGTTACGCTCGCTGCACGACACACGTCGCTTGTGATCGTTATCCGAGTGACTAACCTCTAGCAGTCTGCTGTTACGCTCGCTGCATGACACACGTCGCTTGTGATCGTTATCCGAGCGACTAACCTCTAGCATTCTGCTGTTACGCTCGCTGCACGACACACGTCGCTTGTGATCGTTATCCGAGCGACTAACGTCTAGCAGTCTGCTGTTACGCTCGCTGCACGACACACGTCGCTTGTGATCGTTATCCGAGCAACTACACCATCTAGCAGTCTGCTGTTACGCTCGCTGCACGACACACGTCGCTTGTGATCGTTATCCGAGCGACTAACGAGCATTGTGTTAAATTTCTTCCGGGGAACCACGGGATAGTTAGTGGAGTGTAAAAGACTTACAAAGTAAAGACTAAGTTAAGTATATGTACTAGCTTTACAGATAGTGTGTTGTTGCAGATGGAGGCGAAGGTCAAGGAGGAAGTGCCGGACAAAGATTACAATCAGCCAACGTCAACTGAGAAGCGGAAGCGTAAGTTTATACTTTACGATGTATTGAACCATGTTATTTTTTTGGAATATTTCCACTTTTGGGGCTTCTATTCTTTAGGGATGAAACAGCCCCATTGGATCAAATATACATAACAATCATAATGCTAATAGTGGTGTCATTACATGATAATATTCGTGGTCGGATCAGAAATGTGGAGATCCGCTGGAGGAGTAAAGTCACTGATATACTCCGAAAGATTTCTAACCTCAAGTGGCAATGGACAGGACACATCGCTCGAAGGGCTGACGGCTGTTTGGGGCAGCAAGGTCCTTGAATGGCGACCGCGAGCCGGAAGACGCAGTGTTGGCAGGCTCCCTATTAGGTGGTCTGACGACCTGGTGAAAGTCGCGGGAAGCAGTTGCATATAAATGTGTGTTTACACACTCCCTCAGCAAGTTCTGGACATCTTCTATTTTATTGCTACTGCTGCAGTGTGAAGATATATTTTTTTAGATATCCAAAACTAGTCAATAGATAGTGTCCAGAACTCATCTTATAAGCTTTAATTACTGGTCCCCTATTTAAGTTGTAATGAAGTAAATTTTTTTTTTTAAAATACAATCGAGCGTCGAGACTAGCGGGACGTTCACCTGATGGTGAGTGATACGCCCAGCCATGACAACGTGGCGCTTGTCAGTATGTACCACGCTATATAGCTCTCGCAGCATTCAGACATTAAATGTTAAGTTTCGTTACTCCAGTAATTACACTAGCTATAGCGTCCTTCAAACCGGAACACAGTAATGTTTGCACCTACTGAGCTGACGTTATATTAATTCAGTACCATATACCGTACGTTCATCAAAATACTCTCTAAACTGTTTCATCATCATCATCATCATCATCATCAGTCGACAGACGTCCACCGCTGGACATAGGCCTCCCCCAAAGATCTGCACAACGATCGATCCTGCGCTGCTCGCTAAATCGTTTACAGCACATAATTTACTGGTGGTAGGTCTTTATTACTGGTTACCGTCTAGGTATCACCGCAGCTCCTCTTGTAGCCTACAATCGGTACTGTTCAAACATTACTGTGTTCCGGATTAAAGGGCGCTGTAGCTAATATAATTATTGGGGTGACGAGACTCAACAATCATGTTTTAATTTATTTTATTCTAACTATATCACCTCGTTGTTATGGACAGGTGTATCACTCATCATTAGGTGAACGTCCCGCTCATCCCGTCACTTCATTGAATAATAAAAAAAAGTTGTAATTGTGTAAATATGTACAATTAAACTTTTATCATACGAGTTGTGACATACCTAGTCGACTTTTAAAAAGCTTGCACTAACACTGTGCTGATGAGGACTCGCATAAGCTTCGACGGCGCGGTACACTGGGTTGCGATCAGGCGTGGGAATAAGGCGTCCCTCGCGTGGGCGTTACGTTCACGGCGGGCGGGCGCGTTGGTCATGCCCGTGGGAATTCAGACAACTGTCGAAGGATCGTAATCTGGCGACAGCGCCATCCTCCACATGGATGTAGTCCCGATGGAAACGATCTAATACATACTTTATTCGTTTATTATGAAACCATCGGCGTTATTGTATAACAAATTATTCCTATCAGCCGTATAACGCCCACTGCTGGGCATAAGCTTCAAAGATCCTCATTGAGCGGGAATTGGGCTTTAGGACCACCACGCTGACACAGTGCGGGTTGATGGATGGCAATAGCCTCGTCTACTGTTTAGAAGGGTGCAGGGGCTCCGTAAGATGTTGGGCGGGAACCCCTTACACCCCAAATTATACAAGTATTTAAAGTTAATATATAAAGGTTTCTTTGTATATCAAATAAGTACGTTAGCATGCGGAAGTAGATAGTTAAAAAAATATGATTTAGGTGATGATGAAGAAAACAATGATCAAGTCTACAACCGGAACTGTGGTGAAATATCCATTTGTATTTATTTATAGATAGTATGTTATACTAGTTTTATTTATCGAGCGGGACGTTCACCTATTTGTAAGTGATGCTCCTGTTCATAACGAGGCAGTAATTAGAATGACATACACTGCACTACATGGAGCTCGTCACCCTGAGGAATATTCGTAAGGCGTTGAGTGCAGTACTGGAACACAGTAATGTTGCCACGTTGTTTGTTGGCTGCTATAAGCGCTGTAGTGGTACCTACCTAGACGGTCTTCGGACACAGGAACTTACCACCAGTAGACACATTAGAAGTTGATGATGATCATGATGATGACATTAAAAGTAACAAAGAGTACGATAAGATAAGCTAAGGACAGACTTAAGGGGAAGAAGGTACTCTCCTATATTTTTATGTACTCCATTCCTTGATAGAGTAACTCTAGAAGTACAGTATCTTATCACCGCTTTCAAAACGGTCAAAGCCAAATCCAGGAATCTCTTCCGTTTCCGTGGCGTCCTATCAGCTCGGAACAATTGAGCTCTGAACGAATATTTCAGGAAACGTATTAACTGTAACGTGCAGTACTAGTTTTTCCCCGCCCGCTCTGCTCGCCGTATCACCCCCGTAACTCCCCAAGGGTAAGAATTTTATAAAATCTATTTTTACCTGATCTCTAAATAGCAAAAACAATATCTTTACCAAATTTTGAGTGTTCACGTATAACACTTTCGGAGATCTCGCTATGTTAATAAATCTCTGGTATCGAATATATATATATATATATACATATATTATTCAAATTGCTTTCTATACATTACATATATTGTATACATTACACCTTTCTTTTGTAATATAAGAAAGGGAGACGGGGGAGGAGGGGAGACCTAAGAAGATTTCCTGCTTCTGGGAAAAAAACAAAGTTACGTGGGATTTTTACCCACTGTAACCCCCTCGCTGGTCAAACTCAGTGCGTTGCGAGAGGCCCCGGAACCTGCTACGGAACGCACTGGTGCCTCTCAGCAATATGCCTGAAGCACGTCCTAGGGAGGGTTGTAGCTCTCTTCAGCACCCTACAAGCACTAAACCCCCTCGTACTCGTCGTTCATCCCGGGCTAGCTTAATGAGGGCCGCCACCTTCAAACCCCACGAACCCGACAACCCTTTTATTCGCCTTCTGCGACAGGCAGGGCTTATCTTAATCTCAGACTTAACAGCTCAAGACTATATTGCAATTATTTATTACACCTTCCTTCAAGATTTCTTTATCTCTAAGGGTTGGCTAACAGAGAATGACATTAAAGCTTTAAGTTCACCCCTTGCATCATGTACAGCTTAGAAATAAATAAATGACCCAAAAAATAATCAGCAACTGACAAATACTTTAAGGCAGTAATAATTTGAATAGTAAATGATGACAGTAGTTAAATGTAGACAAGGGGTAGGTTGCGGCACGCGCCCGTTCCCACGCTCTATTATTCAACGTGTTTGTTCTCGTGGACCACCCTTCGTGTCATCGATTAGGGTGCGCGGTCTAGTTAACATTTGTTACGTTAAACTGTACTCGGTCATTACCGCGCCCACGCTTAAGACGGCAACACCACCAGCTCAATTATATTTACCAGGTACTTACTTGCGATGTGTGCTTTCCAAATCATTCCATTTATTCATCATCAGCTCGCAGCAATCCACGGCTGTTCTTCGGCTGTACATATTCAATTGGCCATCGGTCAGTTTTACTTCTACAGTTACTTCTACTGTAGACGTGACTAGCCTATTGCCACTTCCGGTAGCATATTTGAAATGAATTTGGTTACCTCGTCTTCCTGGTGGACTAGTTCAGAACGAAGGTTATTACAAAATAACTCTTTCCATTGGTTTGTTATACAGTGAAAACACTGCATTGCCCTCCTCGTCCCCTTTTACATATACTTATCATCATCATCAGCCGATAGACGTCCACTGCTGGGCATAGGCCTCTCCCAAAGATCTCCACATACAGTCAGCATGGCCTCGGATACCACTGGGCACTAAGAGCTGTCGTATGTAGGGGTTCACCTGAGGCGGTTTGGGCTATTTCCCACCGTGCTGGCCCATGCGGGTTGGTGGGAGACACCTTTTTGATTAGCAGGTCGCATATCGAGCAGGTGAGATTGGCTTGGATCCCGTGATTTGATCACTTACACCCATGTGTATATAAATATATATATTTATATGCTTACTGATGATAGATCTATTTTTGAAAACGAAAAAGTAAAAATAAGTAAAGTTTAAGTAATGTATATACCACTATTCACCACCATAAACCACTACCATTACCATCTGATTGCAAAACTTAAGCATATTTAGTGGTTACCGTCCTACATCACACCATATTATTCTTTGTCTTGTTTTGTGAAATAAAAAAAAATTCATCACCCCGAACTATGCTTAATTATTATTAAACTGTTGTAATTACGCACCTCTATTACATCACTTTTGTCGTATATAATTAAATAAAACAATTAAGTATATATAAATTATCGAAATTGATTAAATAAAAAACATAGGCCTCAACGTAAATGCTTTTGCCTATCTGCGCGTGTTATCTGTGGCGTGCTTGTCTATGCCCCACGTGTGCACAGTTGGCGCGCGCCCGCGGCACCTCGCCCGCTCGCACGCTGCACTGTGTCATTTCCTTCGAACGAGCTCATTTTAAAAATGCAACAATGACAACGTGGTTCCGTAATGAGTACGATAATTTGTTGATTGTGTTGAAGGCGATGTTTGAAATAAACAACATGTATTGCACTTGTCATTACATTAAGTACATTTATTATTTATTATAGGAGTGTAAGGGTTCTCGCACACCAACTTACAGGAGCCAACTCAACCTCAACTGCTCGTGGTGCAGCCTGCTAAACAACGGACGAGGCTCTGGCTCCCACTAACCCACATTGGGCCAGCGTGGTGGGCAACGTCCCAAATCCCGTCATATGAACCCCTACATACGACAGCCCATACTGCCCAGCAGTACCGGAGGCCATGCTACCTGTATGTAGAGATCTTTGGCGGAAAGTGTATGTTCAGCAGTGGACGTCTATCGGCTAATGAGGATGATGATGACAGACTTAAGTTTTTTTTTAGACAGATAAATGCCTTTGTTATTATTACTTTTATTACAATACTGTGTTAAGGTGCGAAGGGCGCTGTAGTTTGTGAAATCACTGCGGTAACAAGTACACGGTTCTCTTATCAACGACCACTGTGTGGTATTGTGTACACCACCCTAATTAACGCCACGGCGAACATACGCCTGCCCATAACAGCGTGGTGCTGGGTAGGTTGTTATACTCCGTATCACATTGTGCTCGTCGCAGCAGGTAGCTGGTAGCAGAAATAGCGAGCTGCGCTGATACGTATAATGGTCTCCGGCTATAGAGACCTAGCGGCAGGAGCAGGAAGTTTAAGAGTGAGTAAAACAGCAGGGTTGCGGCGTCGTGTGCGTGGCGTGACCCCGCGCGCCGGCTGCATAAAGCTCGTATAAATCTGTGCGAGCGCTACGCCGTAGATCACCGGCCCGTGGCAGCGGAGAGGCCCTCGCTACGAGTGCTACGCCACCAATCATTCCGCGCGCCGCCTATGCGCCTCGCATCGGCCATTATGATTAATGTCTTTCAAGAAATGTTTGTGTAAGGATGCCCGCACAACAAACCACGGGATCCAAGCCATCCTTGCCTCCTCATGGTGCGCCCTGATAATTAACAAGCCAGCGTGGTAGGAAATAGCCCACATTCTCCCATATGAACTCCTACAAACGACGGCACCTAGGGGACGGCGATGCGCGCAGCGCAGGTCCGAGCGACATGGGAAACTTTGGGGGAGGCCTATGTCCTGCTGTGGACATCGATCTGCTGATGATAATTAGAAATGTTTGCACCGGCATCACACAGGACACAGGCATCACTTAACCTTCAATTTAACTACTAGCTGTTCCCCGGCCACGATGCTGCCCATAATAAACAATTACATTTGATATTTAATCAAAAATATTCCCCGTTCGACAACCCGACATCCCCCGAGCTACTTCACGTTATTAACACTCCCGCGACCCCGTTTGGGAGGGTTACATTTGATAAAACCTGTTTTTATCTGCCCTGTACTTGGCAAAAGGATTATTCCTACCAAACTTCAAGTCTCCTGGCCTTATGATTTCAGAGATATTCTTTTTATTCTCTGAGGGTCTTCAGCGCTTGGTTCTTATGTTGACTCTTACAGCTCATCTGATACTGGACTCGTGGATTAGATTTATGGACTGTTTTCAGAGATTTCGTGATGAATCTAAACGGAAGGAAATCTCTTATATATGTAAAGATGAACCAATTTAATCTTTGTTCTATAAAATTGTGTATTATTTTACTGTGTTCCGATAAGTACCATTACTGCTCCCTAATAACATTTACTAGTTTTATTTTATTTATTAATAGGATATTAATAATGGTAACGAAATCTATTTGTAAGATGGATAAGACCAGCAGCTATTGCTACAATGAGGTAGTTGATGGTGAAGTTTAGAATACTTCCGAACTAATATGTTAATACTCGAGATACAACAAGGTCTTGGCGGTTACCACAAACCGTACCATCATCCCAACTGTACAAAATACTGCCAGGACTTGAAGCACGGACTTCCGTGTTACTCACTGCGCTACCGAGGCGGTTGTGTATATCGATGAGTTGGCTGAATTCACGCACTGCGGCGACCCATACGTCGCGATGCTTCCTCTAAGAGATCCCGTCCCGCACAATGGGTCGCATCATTAGCAGTATTTCGCTGGTAATTGCAGCGGCGGGATGAAAGCCGGCCCGGGGCGAGGTGTCGACTGTCGCCTGTCGCCCGCACTCGCACCGCACCCGCACCCGCACCAGCGCCACCACTCGATAACGAACAGTGACGTGCTGCACGAGAACACATCGATATCTACCCGATATATCGATACACATATCGCAACTAATTAACTCAATCACTGAGATTTTACCAGCTGATGATGATGATGATGACACTGTATTTATTCTTCTCTGCACGATCAGTCCTAAATATGTTACGTGGGCGTAAAAAACTTTTTTTTTAATCGGTTAGATTATCGTTTGACTACGATCCCACCTGATGGTAAGCTACCAAATCTTTGTTGGCAAAATGCACTGGTCCAGAAGTAGCCTACTTATTATTCTTTAAAAGGCTCACTTGTCGGCCCTGGTCCCAGTCGGAAACACTGACGCTGGCAGACTGTTCCAATCCTGCGCTGTTCGCAACAAGGTGGAAGTGGAACGCTTCCGATGTCATTTTCTATATGTAATAATGAAGTGATGAAAATAATTATTTGAAAATCTATATTTTAAAGACGGAGGTATAAAAACCTTGTGTTAATTATGAATAAACAGCCCACTTAATTTTCCCACTGCTGGGCTATAATTACATATGGATATATTCAAAAGCGTATGCGTTATTATAATCGAAATCGCAAGTCGATATGTGTACCGGCGGACGCGGTGCGGGGGTGCGCGGTGCGGGGGTGCGGCGGTGCAGCACTCGGCGCGCCGCCAGTCTCCCGCCAAAACTTTATATTTGGTCTGTCAGCCACAGCGCGGGACACATCAATGGCGGCGCACTCCGGCTCCTCGCCGGGCGGACCGCCGTTTCAGTTAAGATATATACATCAGCCGACTGGGAAACGATCTCTGCAGATTACACCAACTGTTAATATACGTATTTCGTACCCGTCCATAACAACGCGGCGCTGGTTAGCGCGACGCACACTGCACCGGATTGCGCGCAACGCTCTACCTCTGGCCGCAATAACCGAAAGTTACTTTCATATTCAGTTTCACGCAGTTTTACGTGCTCTTTCATTCAATTCACGCAAAAAAGGGTGATTATGCTTACTTTTTTGTCACTTGATATGAATATTTGTAGTATGTAAGTCGTATAAAAAATATTACAGACAACGTTTTATTCCTCTGTACGTGTTTTGGAGACAAAGGTATCAATATGTAAACTCCTATTTTATCAGCTACGGCGCCCTTCAAACCGGAACACAGTTATGTTTGCTCGTGCTTGCACATACGATGGTACCTAGACGGTCTCCAGCGACATGAACAATACAACCAGGTCAGTGTATGATGCGCTCTTCTAATGGCCCCACGTAGGCCGGCGCCCGGTCGGCCTGTGCAAACAGAGGTCCCCGCGGGAGGTCCAGCGGGGCGGGGGAGAGGAGGGATTCTGCATACGCGCCGCCCGTATGAATAATATTCAATCGGTATCGGCCGATCCAGGATTTGCATGCGAGCTGGTGATCTATTTAGTTAATCGCGTTTAACTGGTGGTAGGTCGCTGTCGCTGCAGTCCGTCCAGTTAGGCACCACCGCAACCGACACGCGGTAGCGTGCAAACATTGCTGTGTTCCGGCTTGAAGGGCGCTACACCTAGTGAAATTATTCAGCTAACAAGACTATATATATATCTTGCATCTCTAGACGAGTAAAATGTATTGCAGTGTACACCATCCTAATTACCATCACATTGTTATAGGCACGCGTTTAACTTAGCATCAGGTGAACGTCATACTCCATCCGGGTTAGGCGTCCCCACCGGGCAGCGGCTAGTGGTTTAGTGATGAGTAATACTGATGGAGGATGTAGTAAAAATACTAGACCAGCGATACGTGACCACGTTGGCGAATGGAAAGTGTATGTGGTGGTGGAAGAAGCTACTTTATGAGCTTCAAAGCGTGGTGAACGACCATGGGGTTAAATACCAATTATCAGTTCATCGAAAGTAACTACATTTTTTTTTATTTTTATCGACTATAATAATTTTTTTTTATTGTATATATGTCCCAGGATTGATCAGGTACATCAGCTATGGGATTTGTTTTTAACCAACCAACAGACATAATCTCGTGACGTTAGTTAGGATGATATATACAGCACCGCATTGTCCTCGCCTTGAGATACGAGATGTTAAGTATAGTTTCCACAGTAACAACAGCAGCTATAGCGTCCTTTAAACCGGCACACGGCAACAGAGATATACGAGCAGTAAATTTGGTCTATTGTCGATGAGTTTCCGCTTCCGCGTGTCCGCCCGCTGCGCTCGTGGCCGCGCGCGCGCACCCCGTGCCGGCGCGCTGTGCAAACTGCCGCGGATGGGTTCCGTGCGCCGGCATACGGCACCCTGTTTATACACGACCTCCGGCTCCGACGCGGCCCGGCGCGCGCCGCTGCCCGGCACCTCCATAAATCCAATAGCAGCTTCCACCGATATTGATTACATTCGATTTATGAAGGAAACGCGATACATTTTAACTGGTGGTAGCTCTCTGTTCCGGAGACCAGCTAGGTATCACAGCGGCTCCTATTGCATCTGAGAAACCTTACTGTGCAAACATTACTGTGTTCCAGTTTGATGAGCGCTGTAGCTTATGAAATTATTGAGGTAACAAGACCCAATATTAGTGTCAAAGCGACGCAGTGTATCTTCATCATCATCATCAACCGATCGGCGTCCACTGCTGGACATAGACCTCCCCCAAAAACCTCCACACACCGCTGGGCACTAAGGTCGTATGTACGGGTTCATGTGGAGGGATTTGCCCTATTTTCTATCACGCTGACCCAATGCGGGTTGGTGGTAGCCAGAGCCTTTTTTCTTAATTGTCAGGCTGCACCACGAGCAGGTGAGGTAGGCTTAGGTACCACGAGTGGTTGTGCGGGAACCCTTACACCCCCTACGTAGTGTATATATATCTTTATTACGTAAACATTACGTACTCTTTGCTGCTCTAGTAAAAAAAAACTAATAAATATATAATATTTGTACAATAGAATTACTCCTGTACTAAGGTTTGGATTTGTGAGGAAACCAGGTCTGCCTTGATTAGTTCTATAGTCCCGGATTATTGGGAATAGGACCAAGGTAAGCACGGCGGTGCAAGGGTTCCCGCACAATAACTTACGGAATTCAAGCCAACTTCACCAGCTCGTGATGCATCAACAAACGAGGCTCCATCTCTCACCGACCCGCATTAGGCCAGCGTAGTGAGAAGTGGCCCAATCCTTTCATCTGAATCCTCACCCTGTGTAGAAACCTTTGAGGGAAGCCTATGTCGAACAGTGTACGTCTATGAACTGATGATGAACCCTTGGTAGTTATAAAATGTAACTTAATCGGTCTTCGGATTCGCTGGCTTTGAAGGTTGGAGTCCATCGCTCTTGGAGTCTTTGAAACACGTATTGTCCTTATTCAGGTGGCAGAATAACAGTGTGGTGAGAAAGATCAGGGTTTAGACGAGATTAAGCTTCCATGTCCATAATAATGTGAATACCATAAATATATACACTGCATACTTCAGTTAAAGATGTGGTTGTGATGAACCAGTTTCTGTTGCAGCCAACGGCAGCGGCAGCGGCAGGGAGAGGCGATCTCCGGAGCAGGAGGAGAGCAGAGTGTCCCCGACGCCGGGCCCGCCCAGCCCCCAGAACAACGGCACCACTGGTAACCTATGTTCATTATAAATAAATAGCCCACATCATGTTCCCACTGCTGGGATACTGGGTATTCTCCCACAAGGAGCCAAAGACATCTTTGTCTAAATCATGTTTCCACGACACTTTATAACATATATAGGAGACATCCAGAGGTATAGTATATTGACTCAGGGCGAGATCTCCGAAACTATCAGAGGTGAACACTCGAAATGTGCTGTCTAAGAATGGATTTCACAAAATTCTCACCCTAAAAGGTATTGCGGGGTTGTAACGGGAACAGCTGGATCAAAATATGCTTGTTTTTCGTCACGAAGTACGTTCGCTTTATTAATGCAAGGTACTCTCTCCTGCAGCGAATCTATCCTCCACGGAGTCGCTCTCGCCGCCGCTGCCGGAGGGCTCGAAGGCGGCGCCTGCGCTGCAGCGGCTGCGGCGGTTCCTCTCCGCCCTGCAGCAGTTCGCGCCTGAGGGCGGCGCCGACACCGGCGAGAGGGTCCGCCAGCTCATATTCAACCTGGTTGTAAGTGGAACATGCACCTGCACGAACTCTCTACATCCCTTTAGTAACATCTAACAACGGAGAGATGTTAACGTGCGTGGAGAAGAGAAGAAGAAGTACAATGTGCTCGGTAGTGTTACTTTACGCTCGAGGATAAGACATAAAGTAACTGGTGGTGATCTTTGCCGAAGACCGTCTAAGTACCACCGCAGCTCCTATTGCTGCCGATAAACAGTAATGTGCAAACATTACTATGTTCCGGTTTGAAGGGCGTTGCAGCAAATATAACTACTAGGCAAGCGAGACTCCACATCTTATGTCTCAGGCGACGAGCGCGATGCGGTGCAGGGTATAACATCCTGACTAGTATTTCGTTATTATAATCAGGAGTATCTCTTACCATCAGGTAATCGTCGTATCGTAAAATGAGCTGATAGATGATTTTTATCGAAAATGAGCTGATACATAATCTTTGTTCAAATTAAGTTAAGAGACAGTGAGCCTGAATATGTTGAAACGTGGTACGTCCAAATTCTGTCGCTCTTACCACCGGAATACAGCGCTATTCTTGCAGCAGCAAATTGACAGTATCGGTGGTTGCTACTCAGGACGGTTTCTAAAACCTTGCCATCATAAAACTCCAGCACATGTAATTTCAGAATCGAACCAGGGACTTCTTTGTTATGAAGCGGTTGCAGATTATTACCACAGCGCTTTTTTTAAACTTTGAATTATGTCTACAGGCAGGTACGATGAGCATCGAGGAGTTCCAAGCTGGTGTTCAGGAGTGCACGAATTATCCCCTGCGAGCCTCTGTGCCCGGCTTCCTTCGCGCGCTGCTACCGCTGGCGCAGAGGGACCTGCATGCACGCGCTAGAAGAGCCAAGCTGGTATGTGTGCAGACCGTAATAGAGTACTTTTTTTGGTTTAAGAGAGTGAAATTTTCGACAGGTACCATGCTTCTGGGGGGAAGTCAGGGTTATGTGAGAGTCTTACTCACTAAAACCCCCTCGTTGATCATCATTAATGCATTCGGAGGGGTTCCAGGTTTTCTTACAGAACACACCGGTGCCGCTCTACATTTGATGTTAGCTCATCTCTGAGGAGGATCTTAACCCTCCTAGCCACCGTCGCTGATACGCTGACCTACTGCTATGTTCACTTGTTGATCGATAATGACCAACCAACCTGAAGGTCCGAGAAACTCCTAGAGCCTTTTAGTCGTCTTCCACGACAGGCAGGACTTACCTTAGTCCTATTCCTATTAGCCCGAGACTACAGGGCTGGACGGGCTGGTGTTCCCAGTACCATCGCCCGGGCGTCCTCTCTCTATCCCGATTCCGGTAATGGAGTATCTATAAGCTGGTGCCATCGCTGGTGATATTGTAATATGACACCACCGCAGTGAAGCATAAATCTGTAGCTTCCGGTTTGAACTGGCGCCGCTACCATTGCCGGACTAACTTGAACCATTGCAGTCTCCAAGTTAACGAAAGCAATGTGGTGTTGTGTAAATATCCCAACTAGTTGAAAGACAATGTTGATTTAATTGTTATAGTGAGACTTCTCACAGCACCAGGTGACTTTCCTCCTCATCACGAAGTTAAAGTGAGTGTAATCTGTGACACCTTGTATGTGGATGTTGTTTTATAAATTGTAACGTAGCGTCCCGTCGACAGACTCCGCTCCAGTACATCAGAGGTCACGAGTACCTGGTGCTGGAGGCCGGCGGCGACGGGGGCGACATCTTCGCGCAGCATCACCCCATGGAGCCCATAAAGCGACGGGCGAGCGACTCGTGAGTACTACCTCAGGAAATCAACTTCATTTTCATTATATACTATCATGTGGTGAATTTGTGGTAGGTCTCTGTTTCTGGAGACTGCCTAGACAGGAACTACCGCAGCGTCTGTTCCGGTTTAAAGGGCGCTGTAGCCATTGTCATTACTAAGATAACGATATTCAACATCTTATGTCTCAAGACGAGCGCAATACGGTGTAGCGTATACCATCCCAACCAGTGCTACGTTATTGTGGGTAGGCGTATCACTTACCATCAGGTGAACGTCTAGGTCGTCTCCTCGCTTCGTAGAGATACCAGCAAGGAGTAAATACAATTGAAGGCTGATTGTTTTTGTTACATTTGTATAAGAAACATTACCTAAATGTGAGAATTGTTCACCTGATTGTAAGTGATACGCCTGCCCATAACAACGTGGCGCTAGTTAAGATGGTATACACTGCACGACATTGCGCTCGTCGCCCTAGAGATAAGTAGTTGAGTATCGTTACTCCAGTAATTATCCTAACAACAGCGCCCTTCAAACTGGAACAGGGCAATATTTGCAAACTGCTATTTATCGGGTGCAGTAGGCGCTGTTGTGGTGCCCAGAGAGTCTCCAGCAGAGCCCTACCAGCAGTACCTGATGCATTAAAACATTCGTGATGGAGCTGGCTTGTGCATCATGATGACGCGTCCATACGTGTAGCGGATGTCGCGCGATACAATGAGGGGAAAAAGAATTCCTGATCCCATTAGTGAGCTTCCGGAAGTTGATTTAAAAACGCGTCGAGCGAAAATCAAAGCCGGGGCGCGGACAATAACCGTCCGGGGCAGGTGGGTGCGCCGGACAGGCAATTTGTCCGGCGGGGCCTCTCGCCTCCCTCCTGCCCTCCGTGACGGAGGTTAGGGCGGCGGATGTTAAACAGCTCTCACCACCTTACAATGCTGCTGCCAACTACGTGCGAGACCATTTCCGGTTATTATATCAGTAATTATTGGTTGTACGTAGGTCTCTGTTCCCGGAGACGGTCTAAGTACCACCGCAGCTCCTATTGCAGTCGACAAACAGTAGTGTGGTCGGGTTTGAAGGGCGCTGTAGCTATTGAAATTATTGGGATGTATACTATGCTACCTAGTGCCACGTTGTTATGGACAGGAATCGTCACCATAACACCTGGACTGGTTAGCAGGATCCTCTTTTCTGCCGAGTAATGTACAAATTCTATATTGTTCTATATACAATAGTGTTTTATTAACTCGTTAATTATGATATTAATGTAATGACACTGCGTCAAAACTACGAGGGTAGTATGATGCAGTGTAAACATCCTAATTTTTATACATATAACTAACCGGGCAAACGCTGTGTTAGTACCGTACATTTTATATAACATAATTATTTTATTTTGTTATAAACAACAATGTATATAAATATAAACGTTTTTATATAAAATCGTTTGGCGGAGCTTCAAAGGTGTATTCAATTCGAAACGCTACGTTAAAAGCTATAACGTTATAGCGCTATAACGTTATAGCGTGTATCGGACGCTAAGCGTTATCGCGCGCCGGGCGCCTCACTATCTGTCACATACACGGACTCTTGTGTGGCGGTCGGAGGAAGTTTTTGCGGTTCAGCGGGACGCGGGGGCGGCGGGCGGCGGGCGGCGAGCGGCGGGCGGCGAGTCGCCCGCACGACAAGTGACAGCCTGTCGACAATCAAACGATTTAATTATAGACCCGGACAGCGGACAGCGGACACGGGGACAATATTCGAACTCGTTAAATGCTATATCTGAATGCTACTTCACTACTGTCAATTTTTTTTAATCTGTGCGTTAAAATGTATACTCCATCTAAATGCCGCTTCCTGATCAAGCATCCCTGGTCCGGTAACTGTCGGGAATGCGCAATGATTGAAGAAGTAAAAGACTATGTATATCTGGCGCAAGTTGTAGAACTAGGCCGAAGTAACTTCAACAAGGAAATCGATAGATGCATTCCGCTTGTTTGGGCAGCGTTTGGGAAATCTCACCGCATCCTCACCTCGCAAATACCTCAATGTCTCAAGACGACCTTTTCAACCAATGCGTCCTCTCGATCCTCACTTACGTCGTAGAGACATGGGACATGACCATCGCGCTGGTCCACAGATTCAAAATAGCACAACGGGCGATACGATCCGGAATGAAAAAGTTTTACGGAGAACTAAAGTTGTCCATGTAGTTCACAAAATCTGCCAGCTGAAGTGGCAGTGGGCCGGCCAGGTCTGTTGTGTCAGTGACGGCCGATGGGGGAGGAAAGTCTTGGAGTGGCGGCCGCAATCAGGACGCAGGGGTATACGACGTCCACCCTTGTACATCGTAAGAAGGGTCCGCAGTGAGTGGATGCGAAAACTTGAGGATCGCGTTTAAAAGAAGATATTAAGGAAGGTCTATATCCAGCAGCGGATAAATAAAGACTGATGGTGATAATGGTGATGAAACTTTTATATTATTAATTAATTTAAAAAATATCTGTGATATTGAAGTTCGTTTCCACAAATCAGGAGACGAGTGTGGACAGTAATGGAGACATTAGGCAGCGCCTGCCGCTAAAGCGAGGGCGATTAGCGCGCGCCGGGCCCCACGCCGGGCCCGACGCCGGGGCCGCGCGGCCGGCGGGCGGGCTGCGGGCGGGCACGAGCTGGCCCGCCGGGCGAAGTTTGCACGGTGCGGGTAATCAGCGACAAGTGATTAGTACACGGTTCACGCTGCTCCAATTAATTACACCGAACTGCTGTAACGCACCGGCGCGCTACAATCATTACCAACTTCTTTAATTAGCCGTTTGACGTGGAACCAGGAGCTGTCGTCTGTAAAAAGTATTAACAGCAGATAATTCCAAAATAAACCATCACATGACTAGTCAACTCTGGACTTCTCGTTTCCTAAATCTATTTATGACCATCAGCCGAAGTCTCTGTCTACTGGCGGTAGGTCTCTTTTGCCGGAGATGTTTGGAACGGACGGTCTCCAGCAACAGAATATATAAATAATGGATGACATTAGTAAGAAGTTAAATGATAGTTTTTTTTGGTCCAGGCAAAGAGGAACCATGGTCAAAAGTGTTTTTTTTTTTCTTCGAGTTTCGTCATAGTACTCTCTTAGTAGCTGTATGTGTAATTTGGGGGAGTAGTGGTGGAGAGGTACATACTCTTTTGGGCTATTACTAACAGACACTTCCTGTAAGTCTAGGCTTTACCAGGGGAAGCCTTGCGAATGACTCGGCATAACACATCAGACGCTTCCACATAAACATCGGAGCTTCGTTAAGCGGCAGAGTAGAGAAAGAACAATATCCGGTAGTTTCATTACTCTGTCGCTTGGCAGTGTTGCGCACTGTTCGCACCGGAAGCGGCCGCTCGGCGTGTTCTAATAATTTTGCGGGCGCCATAACTCCGCGCACATGCGGCCAACGAGTGCGCGCCCCGGCCGGATTTAAAGCGCTGCCAGCGCTGCCAGCTCTGCCAAATTGTACGAACGCACCATAACTTAGACCCCGGCGGGGCCCGACGCGACCCCACGACCCCGCGACCCCGCGACTGCTGCGGGAGGTACAGCTTCGCGTTGCTTGATAAAGCACACCCCCGTTAATTACTTATACTGGTTGTAGGTCCGAGACCGTCTAGATCGATACCACCTCTACTGACAAACATTACTCTGTTCCGGTCTGAAGGGCGCTGTAGCTAGTGCAATAGCTGGGGTAAGACTCAATAACTTATGTTTCTAAGCGAGCGCTACATGGTGCAGTGTATGTTATCCTAACTAGCGCTTTTATAAGCAGACGTGTCACTTACCTTCAGATGAACGTCCCGCACGTCTCGTCGCTTCTTCTTCTTGTTCTTAAAGTGCCTCTCCATCTGGCGAAGGTCGGCGATCAGCGTGGTACAGTCCTCTCTCTGATTCTGCGGAAAAATTCGGACGCTCCAGATATGCAAGGCCATTCCCTGATATTCCTCAACCGTGACTAATTAACGGTCTTGTCGCTTAATTGAACTAAAAGAAGAGGGACCTCTAAGGAAATGATAAGTTCTTTTCTTGAAGATCTCCATATTGTGCTGGTTCGGAAATAGCGCCGGCGACAGCTGATGGTCAAGCGATTCAAGTTCAATTTAATTTAGGTGTAAAGTGATCCAGTTGCACTGAAACAGCGCAATGACGGTGTTCTATGGAGTACATTGCAGGAGACCTAAGGCCAGCTGCGACCGGGACGGCCAGCCGTCGAGGTGACGATGGGAGAAGTTAGCGATGACCAGTTTACGTGTACCTGCGTTTAAACAACGTTCCAAACAAATGGTGAAAACAAGTTGGGCTATTAGTTAGATAAATTGGAATAGGAACACAAATTTCGCAAACTACCCGCACAAAAACGGCCGCGCGTTAATGGGGTAGTTAGAGGGCTGCTGTAAATTCGTAATGAATTGAACCGAATCCAAAACCCGTTCGCCCGCCGCCCGCACCGCTATCGCAGATCAAACGCACCGCCGCGGCCCCGGGCACGGGCGGCAGCGGGCGGCGACCGTCCCAAGCAACGAGACGCCATATACATCATTCATTTATAGACGTCCACTGCTGGACATAGGTCTCCTGTAACATGTTCCACAAAGCACGGCTTTGTGCTGTTTTGGATCCAGTGGCTCGCAACAATGTATTTTATATCCTCGGTCCACCTGCGGACGATATACACCTGCCTGTAACAACGCGGCATTAGTTAAGATAGTATACACTGCACCACATTGCGCTCGTCGCAGTAAAACGATGATGTTAAATCTCATTATCCCAGTAATTTCACTAACTATAGCGCTCTTCAAACCTGAACACAGTGCTGTTTGTACTAGTACTAGACGGTCTTCGGAGCAGAGACCTAACACCAGTTAAATTGTCTGACTCCAAAGACCAATAGATCCATTTCTACATACTCGCATAATATAAAGTAAACTCTTTATTGTAACGCCCCCTGTATATTTATTTACATGTAAACCTTGTTAAGTTAATCAATGGAACATGTTTATGACTGTATACAGTAATCAGGGAGATCCCCCCATATCTCCTCTCCCCTCTCCCGGTCTACAATAACAATGTATCAGCTCCGCGTTACAGGAAAACGAGTTGTACTATCATTCTCTTATAACGCGCTCGTGAGCCAAAGTTATCTAAAAGTAATTAATATTATTAATATTTAAAGAAAAGTATTTTATTAATAAAAAATATATAAATTTTAAATAAAAAACTAATAATTATGTAACTAAAAAACAATTAACTTCAAATATTTCCAAAAATTATCGTGACGCAGGCAATTTTCGTGTTATAGGAGGGACAGAAAATCGTGTAATATAAAAACGTGGTTATCTCTTATGTTACTTTTTGGTATTAAGTTAATGAAACCTTGGCGTAGGAGACATAGAAGTATATCTCTGTCAGGTCTAAGCGTGTCAATGAAGCCAGCGCACCACGAGATCACGCTGGTGGAACGCGAGGAGTATGACAAATAGTATCACCTACAGCGATAGACGTCCACTGCTGGACATAGGCCTACAACAAAGATCCCCACATATAGTCATGCGCATCGGTACCACTGGCCGCTGTGCGGTTGTCGTATGTAGGAGTTCATATGGAGAGTTTATATAATGTATATATCACCAATATATAATTTATCATATTTAATTAAAAAAATCGCTTTAAATACGCTTCCGCTGTTGACTTGAAGCGCAGAGCGTCCGCTCCGCTTCCCGAAGCATTCAGCGGCGCGTCGGGCATTGTCCTCCGATCTAATTGTTGTGCATCGAGCATTCACCACCACAACAATCAACGGCCAATGAATACCAGAACTCTTCTGAAGAGTTCGTATAACTGAAAGTAAAGACCCACCCCCGCGCCCAGCCCCCAGCGCTTAGATCATAACTTGAAAAACTTGGTATTGTTCTTTGGATCGAATTTATTGAGGAGGTGTGCTTTGAGCATTTACAGGGGTAAACTCTATATTTCATTAAGTTAGGCCTTGATCACGGTACCACCTGGGTTTACGTGTCGCTGCGGTCTGCGCTGATGATAAACATGGAGTAGACATGATATTGCTGTAACATAACTATTAATCTTCCTGCAGGTTCTACGAGGGTCCGCAGTCAAACGGTTCCCAAGAGGACTACCCCCCGCAAGCGAAGCGAACGCCCTCCGGCCTGTTGCTCAATCCCTCGCCCTTCCTCTGCACGTTGCCCAGCAACGCCAACCTGTTCGACTACGGCCACCCCTACCCCGCCTACCACAACAGCCAAGCGGAGGCCGGCTTCGAGCGGAGAGACGGTGGGACCACTCGTATACCTGATCTCATAATAAAAGCTAATAAAGCTTTTAATAATTTTTTTTTTGGCTTTCAAACTGTAAATGATGAGCTTCCTGCTGGTGCTTGTTAGGATATTCACACTACACTACAATGGAGACTCCAATATACAGTAAACATTTGCTGTTGTGCTCTTGATCTGTCGTAAAAGGCGACTAAAACACAAAAGATCCTAGAAGCGTTCAACAGTATTCCCTGTTTTCTTTCCCATGCTGTGCTGGCTACCGTGCGCGCTGGTGCATGTATACCTGGGTAGGGTTGTTCCTGTCCAGCTGTGGACATGCATTAATTGATGGAACCGCACGTACTCAGGCGGCATATCGGTGCGCGACGTGTCCTCGATGAACGCGTCGCTGCCGGAGCCGCGGGCGGCGGGCGCGCCCAAGAGCGACGACGAGTGGCGCAACATCAACACCATGCTCAACTGCATCCTCAGCATGGTGGAGAAGACGAAGAGGGCGCTCGCCATCTTGCAGCAGAGAGGTGAGCGAGATAGAGAGAGATAGAGAACCGATACTAATGTTACACTGTTACGAGTTGGTAACAATGGTAGTATAGATTTTCGGACATCGTATCTTGTTAATAGTCTACTGACGGTAATGAGAAGAGTTAATCATCATCATCATCATTACCAGCCGACAGACCTCTACTGCTGGATATAAGCCTCTCTTAAAGATTTCCACATGTTGGAGTTCATAATAGGCAATTGGGCCGTAATTCATCACGCTGGCCTAGTGCAGATTAGTGGTTGGTCAGAGCCTCGTCTGTTCTTCAGCAGCGTGCACCGCGTGCAGGTGAGGTTGACTTGGACTCCGTAAGATGTTGGGCGGAACCCCTTACACCCGCTGTAAAGAGTTGATGAAGAAAGTTAATACACCATAATCCCTTCATCATCACAAGCAAAAGAAATTTCTTGCATCAGATTTAAAGAAACAGCAGGTTAGGGCAATGTCAACTTACCATCAGGAGGAGTTCTTCTTTGTCATACAGTTGGGAGACTTTACTGCATCATCTATGACAAGATATGATAAAGACTATAAGTGCTATACATACAGGAACGTGGTATCCATCAGGTAAGTGCGGGTTCGATACCCAGTGAGCTTGGCATTCTGGAAGACATTGAGAAGAAACCAACGCATCCCCAGGATGATAGCTGTTGTTCAAATCTAACATTTGGTTAGAGTGATCCGTTTTTTTTTATTCTGCGAAGCGAAGATACGTGCAGGACGTTCACCTGATGGTAAGCGACTCGCCAGCCCGTGGCAAGGTGGCGCTGGTTAGGTTGATGTACACAGCACCACGTTGTGCTCATCGCTTTGGGACATAAGCTGTTGCGTCTCGGTGCCGCATTAATTTCACTAGCTACAGCGCCCTCCAAACCGGAACACTAATGTTTGCACGGTACTGTTAGTCGGCTGCAATGGTACCTACCTACAGTCTCCAGCGCAGAGATCTAGCAAACTAAGACTAATAGTCTTGAGGCTTTTCTTGTGAGAAAAGGTAGTCCCAGTAGTGGGAAATTTCACGGCACTTCGTTCCAGGTGTCGAAACGACTGAAAGCAACGAAATAAAGCGGGCTGCGAACGAGATAATGGCGTCCGCGGTGAGGCAGACGGAGGAGAGGGTCGCGGAGGTGCGGCGCCGCGCGGAGGACGCCGTCAACCAGGTAAAGCGCTGTTAGTCGCCTCCATATGTTTACTGACGCGCGGCGAGGCCACTGTCTACACATACTGCACCCAGGGTGGGGCTCGTGGAATCAATGAGGAAGGCTTTGTCATCATCAGCCGGTAGACATACAGTCAGCATGGCTTCCAGTACCTCTGGGCACTGGGAGCTGTCGTAGGTAGGAGTTCATATACACCCATGGAAGGCTTATGGATGACGCACGCATCTTTAAATTGATGAAAATATTAGGACATTGGTTGTGTATATCCAAACGGATAGATCATCATCATCATCAGCCCACAGACCTGCACTGGTATACAATGACGTCTCCCAAATATAAATTGATATTTTGTGATAGACAGCCTAAAAGATCCATGTGAACTGCATCAGCAGCAAGCTGGTTTTTACTGCCGGTAACGCTGGTAGATTTTTACTGTTGCCGGAAACCATCTAAGTCACGTCCTATTTCCGCTTTCAAGCAATAAAGATTTCCGTTTGGAATATATCTGCCTTATCACCAATTGAAGGTTAGGCTTATCACCATCATATTATTCAGGATTACTCGGAGCTTGAACGTACAATGAACTGTTTGTTCCGCAGGTGAAGCGGCAGGCCCTGCTGGAACTGCAGCGCGCGGTGGGCGCGGCGGAGTGCAAAGCGCTGGAGCTGGTGGCGGCGGAGCGCGGCAAGGAGCGCCGCCACACGCCGCCGCCGCACGAGCCACCAGCAGCGCCGCAGCAGAACGTGAGTATCACCAACACCAACACCACCACACCACACACATATGATACCATGGACAAGCTAGTGAAACGAAACTTGACTCGTCTTAAGGATTTCTATTACTCTCCTTTGTAGCGTTTCATGCTTGGAGCTGGTGGTGTTACTTACCATCAGGTTGACATGGGATTTAACATCGAGCAGGACATTCTTGAAAGTACACCCCTGCGCATAACGTCACGGGGTAGTTAGGGTGATATACATTGCACCACATTGTGTTCGTCGCTACAGATATAAATCTTTTTACCCTAGCCATTTTATTAACTCCAACACCCTTCAAACCGGAACACAATAGTAGCAGAGTGGATAATAAAGACATCACTATTAATGAATATAAAATGTTTTTTAAATTAAAAAAACTATCAGCTGGTTTCCTGAATTTCAGTTTGTAAATTGCCCGTCATGTAATGCGTGTAACCCTCAGTGCTGCTGGAACTGCGGGCGGAAGGCGCAGGAGACCTGCTCCGGATGCAACGCGGCGCGCTACTGCGGCGCCTTCTGCCAGCACAAGGACTGGGAGAACCACCATCAGGTAACTAATCGCGCCACGTAATATATAAAAATGCAATTTTTTTAAAATTACAAATTAAAGAGACGATTAGGACACCTGACCTGATGGTAAATTATAAGCCTGCTCATAAAGATGAGTTACTAGTTAGGATGTCCACACAGCACCATGTTGTTACTAAACTTTCACAGTAAGTGGCAACGAAGGACTTTAGAGAAGAGAATCGAAGTCATATACTTCAGGATTTAGATGGTACCAAGATGCTTTACCATCAGTAAAGCTGACATAGAACAATATCTTCGCAGGTTTGCAGCGGACGGGAGCAGAAACCGACCGCGCTGCTCCGCACCTCCCCGCCCACCACGCAGACCACGAGCCTCGCGAAAAGCCTCCCGCGCGCGACCACGCCCATCGCCGCGCCCGTCACCGGTCCCAACCCGGCTGCGACCGGTCCAGACCAGAGCCGCCTGTCGCTGAACACCCTGAACTCGGCCGAAAGGCTGCTCGCTAACCAGGACCGGAACTTGCCGGCGAACTCCGACAGGATCGCCCTCGCCGGCCTGTCGACGGCCCAGGGCCTGATAAGTGGGATAGGCGGGAAGAAATGACGCATCAACAAGGAACTGTTGGCCAACGCTGCCAGATTCCCCAGGAAGGTCAGAAGATAGACACTTTCGAAATTGTCATTTGAATAAACGAACACTTAGAATAATTTATTTTAAAATAGTTAATGATTAAATAGGATTTTTATTAATATTTTGTTATTTTTTTTTAATATGTGAGCAGACGAAGATTATGAGCTATTCAGCCTGTTCTTTAGGCAGGGGGAGCACTAAAGTACACACGGCTGTCTTTGGTACTGTTAGTATCTGTAGGAGTCCACAAATCATAAACCACTCGCTTATCACATTGTTACGCAATTTTAAATATTTTGATTCAAAATATTTGTTATTTAAAAATAAATTGGAAATATTGTCTTACTTATTTCGATTTTTAATTTATTTTAAATACACATGTATTAAAAATATTTCTATACGAATAAATTTATAAAAAAAATATATAAAAATTCGTATATATTAAAGAGTTTCTACTTAATGATGACTGTTTTAATTAATGTGAAATAAATTAAGTCAGTGATTAATAACATTAAAGCCACAACGATGAGCTCGAGTCGCGAGTAATTCCCTGAACTAATGAAATAGATAACTCGATGTTTTTAATTCGGATGACGTTGATAATGGCGGGAATCCAACATTGTTGAACGCTAAATGTAATATATGTGCTGCGGCATGTTTGTACGTTTTATCTGTATACAGATACTAATGTTTTTTTTTAAATATTCATGTATTTTCCAAATGTTACTTTTTGTTTAAAAACACAAAAGTTGAAAATAAAAAAATTACGTTTAACTATTTCCTCTGATACGATTTAGATTTGTAATAAATTCGTACAATCAATAATTGTTTATAAAATGAAAATTTAAGCAAATAGTTTTTAATTATAAATAAATAATATGTATATATTTTTAATATCAGTGCCATAGACAAATGAATCTTTTTAAATGTATATATAATAAGCGTGTGACATAACCTGTACTATTTTCATTCGCGTTTTAATGCGACGGTCGTTTTCGAAGAAATATCATTAATGATTTATAAGAACCGTGAGCGTCGGTTACAGATAAATGAATAACTGTGTAATGATAGTGGATAGTGGAGTACAACATACATGTATATGGTTTCCGATATCGCACCGATTCGCGTTCGTAAACATCTCGTGATTTGTATATACGACCGGCAGTGAAGTTCACGAGGGCTTCTGATTCACGATTGTTTGTAAATAGCTCATAATAATAATGTACAGTGTACAACGTACAACGTACAATGTACAATGTACAACGTATAATGTTACATCGGACGTGTCTTCATCAGATCGTGCGTTTCCAATGTTCTACTTCTACACATTAGCGTGTTTTTAGATGTAAGCACTGTAATATATTTGGTCTTAGCAACTCTTTAGATATATTACATATTAATATATACTGTAAATATACTAAACAGATCCTTTATCGTATTGCAGTTGGATATTTACGAGTATAGTACCATTAAACTTTGTGCAATATTAAATAATTACTGTATAATAATTATTGTGATCAATTCTAATGTAAATCTTGCTGTTTCGCGTTTGTGTACATTTTCGAATTTAATAATGATAAGTTGTTTTTTTTTTTAAATAAATTATTCATTCCGAGTATGTTACACGTCAAGTTCCACGAATAAAAGCTACTTAGAATGAGTTGTTTTTTTTGTCCAAACCAACTTAATAACGAATATTTTCATCCTTCGTGCACGTGGCTTGCAATCGACTTGCTTCCGGTAAGAAATCTTATTAAAGAATGCCATGAAATAATGATGAAGTGATCGTTTTGTCGTACATTTACTGTAATGTAGTATTGTGAGCAAATCTGCTTTGCTAGTCAATAGTTTAGTCATTTAGCAGTGAATATTTTGTAGGAAATCAAAAGATAGATAAATTACCTAAGGAGGCGGCCAGGAACCAAAGTAGGATCTACTTAGATGAGTTTGAATATGTTCAGGTTTATAAAAATGTCTGCTATGAAAATTGGACAAGATACTTTACTAATTTATAGCAAGACAATGGCATTTGATATATGACCATACGAGCAGGACGATACCGAGTATCCTGGTTTGAAAAGTTCAATTTGAGAGTATTCATAGATTAACCTTGAGACTGCGCACCATCAGATTCCATCTACCCGGTCCAGCAGCAAATTTGTATTCCAAGAAAAAAAATATTCTCCAATGTACAAGGATTGTAATTAAAGAGAGAACAAATTGAAGAGTTTCCTTTTCTGTGTGATTCAAAGCGCACTAGCGGACCCAACATCCAAATTTGCCTAAGACCAGAATATCATCGGCTGTAAAGGGTTCCTCTCAACATCTTAAGCGGCCCAAATCAACCTCACCTGCACGCAGTGTACCCCGCTAAACAGTCTAGGCTCTGACCACCCACCAGCCCGTATAGGGCCAGCGTGGTGGATCTAAGGTTTAATTGTTCCTTCAATGTGGATGCTGGAGCGAGGCTATGCAGTGGGAATTATCCAGTCTTTAACAAATTTTAATGATGAAATGGGTTTTAGAGTAATGTCTTAAAGGTACGAGAAGATTATTTCTCTAAAGAGTTAAAATCTCAAATAAAAAAAAATTGCAGTAATATCTATCGCCTGTCATTCGCTAGGTGTGTAATGAGCTCGCCATTTATGCTGAAGACATGCGGAGACTCGTCATCCGCAAGTAAACATGGCTGACTGTTCCAATATTACTCATGATACTTTACATAAGGTTGCAGTACGTCGTGAAATTTGTATTTGTATTTATGGTTTTAATGTTCAGGACAGGCACAGGAAGCAGTCCACGGGGTGGTCGGTTCACTGTCGTTGATGAAATGTTGAAACACGTGTATATACAATGAAATAATAAAATATTATATATATATATATATATATATATATATAAATAAAAGAAATAATAATTATTAAAGACATTACCAATGTTTTTACAACGAATGATTAAACGATCTCCAATGTAATCATCGCCATGATCATACCCTGTCGGTTTCCACTGCTGGACAGATGCAATGAATATACATAATTCCTCCTCCTCCTCCTCCCCGAGGAACTGACAAGCTCAATGAATTGGTCTGTTTGTGTGTTCGCACTTATCATTATAGTAATATAGAATTTACAATATAAAAGTAGCTGTTTTTTATCAAACAGTTTATATACTAGCACTGTGGGGAAAAGCCAAGAGCCATATGAATCCCTACAAACGTCTGAAGGTCACGAGAAGCCGCTGGACGGATTGATGTGGGGATCTTTGGGGGAAGTCCATGTCCAACAGTGGACGTCTATTGACTGATGATGATGTGATATTTATGTTATCTAAACATCCATAACGTTATTATTGCATAAATAAGTTTCGAGGGCCACCCGGTGCGAAGGTTGGATGGGCTTATGTCCAGCAGTGGACGTCTGTCCATTGATTATGATAAGTAATATCAATTGATATTTGGTAGCAACCGGTACACGAACTGGTTTGAATACACGGGATCGCATATCGAGTCCCATCAGCTCAAGACCAGATGGGGTATTTCGTTTGAACACATCGGCGTGGATGCAGTGCAGCCACTAAATGGAGCCGTCATCATCCGGCGACGCGTGGTGATTGGTGGTGATTACACCGGCCCGGGGCCGCGCTCCGCGGTACGAGTGCTTCCGGTCGGACGCGGACGCGACGTGTCCCGTTAGGGTGGCCCCAACCCTCACGGACAGTGGACCGTCCCGTCTGCTAATTACGTAGGGCTGTTGCACTTTTGTCCCATACTTAAGTTAGTCCAGTGCTATTAAGTCTACACTAAGCTCTAAGCTACCGAGGATTATAAATTATCATAATAATTATTTTTAGTCTTCAGAACATCTAGACTAAAATAGAATTGGACGGTCTCTAACAAGCGAGACCAATCCAGTACATAGTACTGTGCTGATGGTAGGTTCCTGTTGTCTGAGACCATCTAGGTACCATCGCAGCGGATATTGCAGCCGAGACAGTATTGTGGAAACATGCTACAATTCGGATTGAAGGACGTTGTAACTAATAAAATTACTGGAGTAATGAGGCTTAACATCTAGAGGTGAAGTGTCTCAATGTGGTGCAGTGTATATGTAATTACTAACCTAACTAGACGCCTTGTTGTCGGCGGGCGTATCATTTACCATGAACTGAGTAAAAAAAGAAGATAAATGTGCTGCTGTGATTAAGAAATGACGTGGTGGAGAGGAGAGGCAATTTGCCTTTCAGAGGAGAAGGATCTGAAATTAATCCGTATAAAATTTGAATTCGAGGCGGAGTTAGGTTACTAGATCTTTTCAACAGATCTTAATATAACAGCTGAATTTTAACTGGGATAATTGGTGCTACCACTGAGGTCAGCTGGTGGAGAGCTACAGGTGAGTTAGTTAGTCAGTCATCATTTCCATGTAAGTGTTCATCTTGTCTTATTTATATTGTTATGTGGTACGACCTGGTGGAATGTGACAAGGATAAGTCCTGCAAAACCAAAACTCGTCGCCACAACAATAATAATTCGATTTCGCGGCGGAGTGGCCGCCTGTCGCCTGTCGCTTGTCGCCTGTCGCCTGTCCCGAGCCGCCCTGACAACTATGCTCCTGTGCTCGAACGCCTGTCGGCTGTAATTGCACCCACTTCCGCCGACTTCATATTCATAGCGGAAATAGACAAAGGGCCATAGGACACAAGATTACCACTACACGACCTAAAATTTTCTATTCATCTGCATATACAATGAAAATGTGTTTTGTTTGTTTGTGAATCACTTAAAAACTAGTGAACGTATCGACAGGGGGACACGAGCATTCGATGCGGAATCATTTATAGATGGTTACAGGATATTTATTTTCTGAAATTAATACATCCTGTATCATTATAATTCTAATTAACTTTTGTTAACGTTTTCATTTGATATTATTTACGCGGTTGCTATGGTAACGGTTGGTACAGAAAGTCACTTGCGGTCAAGTTTATATGACAACTGACACGGCGGCGGGGGAATGGCTAATAAATAAATAAAATAATATTATCACAAATATGTCGGTCATCATCATCAGCCGATAAACGTCCACTGCTGGACATAGGCCTTCCCCAACCACCTCTACGGTTGAAGGGGTACACATGGGGCGATTGGCCAATTCCCACCACGCTGACCCAATGCGTGTTGCTGGGAACCAGAGCGTCATTTGTTGATTATCAGTAAGCACCCCGAGCTAGTGAAGTTGGCTTGAGTCCTGCGAGTTGTTGAGCGGGACCCCTTACATCCCTCTGATAGATAGGGTAGACTTTATTACTAGTTTTAGTTAATTAGTTCGTAGATTTTTGTAATTATTGTTTAATCCATATCTAGATTATTTGTAAGACCTTATTCCTGTGAAACGTTTATAAAACAATAAATTCTGTTGTAAACAGTTTGCTGATCCGCGATCGCGAGGTTTGCAGTAACCTTTGTGGTCTTCAGTTGGCCGTCCGAAGTGTCACGGGCGAGCTCTTTGAGCCAGGTCGGAGTACGGCCGACACTCGCCGCGCCCTGCAGCGGCGCCGCGAGCCGACGGCAGACATCCCGCGAAGACCTGACAACCTTTCTCCTGCTGTACCAGCCTCCAGGCAATGCTTTATACTTACAAATTCTGACACGAAAAGAACAAACAGGTTAAGTCGTGGACGTCGCCGGGCCCTTGCGTCCGTTGCGCAGCGGCTGAGCGACTCCTGTAGCGCCGGGTTCGAGTCCCGTCGCAGCCGGTGGGGGTGTAAATTAAAGTTTCTAAAAACTATCTAAAAATACCAAGAAACAGCTAAAATTGTTAAAGGGATGAAATAATGTTTTTTTAAAAATCAATCAAAGAACGCTCAATTTCACATAATGTTAAGTGACGATGAAGCCGAAGATGGTGAAGACAGTTAACAGCATCAGCCATTTGTCATCAGTCGCTGTAGCTACCGTTTGAACTTACAGACAGAGGAACAGGTTCACGTGTAAAACTAATAACACACCTATTTCCTGCAGAGGTGTTCAAACACAATGAGTTTATCTCTCTCTCTCTCTGTGTCTGTGTGTCTGTGTGTCTGTGTCTGTGTGTGTACGAGCTGCGTGGGATGGACAGGAACGAAATTTTGCGAAATGTTGTAGGGAAAGATTCCCCGTAGTTCAAGTTGTGATCAAAGGCGCGCCGCGGGGGATGTTCGCGTTTCGTGACGCAGCCTCAACTGGAAACTACCACCAAACGAATCCGTTGATATAAGAAGACACAACACGATCCACCTGCTAATAGCTTTGTTCTGGCCGTGGAAACATTAGGTCATTGGATTTACGAGCGTAGAAACAAAAATTCATCTTTTTTTTATTCAATTAAGCCATGAGACGAGCGGGACGTTCACCTGATGGTGAATACCACATTGAGCGCGTCTTGAGACATGGATGTCAAATCGCCTTACCAAATATATATGTATGAATATACAATATCCTCTCTACTGCATAATATATATAGTAGCTAGTGTAATTACTGGGGTAATTCATTGGGGGTATTTAGCAATGATGTCTCAGGTGACGAGCGTAATGTGTTGCTGTGTATACCATCCTATCGCCACGTTGTTTTGGGCGGACGTATCACTTACTATCAGCTAAACGTCTGACCCGACCCGTCTGGTAGCTTCATTAAAAAAAAAACAATATGTGATAACTTAATATACATTTGTTTTGCGGATAAATAAAAACTCCATGAAGGCAATCACTTCCACGGTCAACGACTAACTGGTAATGGCACCAAGATTGCTTTTCCTTGAGGAATATCCTTTATTCACCTTTTTCAAACTTTTAACTATTGCGTGTTGGAAGTTCGGCAGCTTATTGCCGTATTAGAATGATTGCATTATTATCCCACTCGGTCGCTGCACCTCCTCACACAGGAGAGTTTCGGGATTTCGCATATCTTTGAAAGCTGCTGTCCGAAGGGTAACCACTTCACAACGTTGTCTTTCCAAGTTTACATCGTTTAATGACAAGGTCTAGTACATAATTTTTAATATAATTCTAAATTAATTCCAGCGCCATCTACATTATGTTTAACGCAACGTTTTTTGTAACCTATGAACCGGATCGATATGACATCGTGCCGTTTTCTTATTGATTATTAGAAACATAAAGTACTATATAATTTAAGATGATTAGGATCGGCAGGTCTCTCGCTGGAAACTTTTTTTAATGCGGTTAAGCTACAAGATGAGGGGGACATTTCCGTGATGGCAAGGGATACGTGTTAAAACAAAGTGGCGCTAGTTGGGATGACACACTGCACCACACTATGCTCGTCGCTTTGAAACACAAGATGTAAAGTCACATAACCCCTTTAATTGCTCTAACTACAGTGCCCTTCAAACCGGAGCAAAGTAATGTTTGCACACTACCATATCTCGGCTGCATTACGAGCTGTGGTGGTATCTACCTAGACGGTCTCCGGCAACAGTCTTAGCATCAATGATGAATTATTTACCATACTATAGAGACAGCTGTGTTTTTAAAGATTTTGGTGGACCAGCTTAAATGCGAATAGCTTAAGAATCTTCGAATACCTTAAGGCCATTGTCACGGGCGGACGTGACATCTAGGTGAGCACAGGCCCGTCCGGTCGTCTCGCTCTGTACAAATGTCCCGTTTTTTAATCTAACAAGTTGGTTACATGACTCAACAAGTTCCTTACTCGTTCCAGCGAAGGCTGTGGTGCGGCGCGTCGCTCCGCTCAGTTCCGACCAGCGCCCCTCGGTGAACACTGCGCACAATGCGTCTGACGGTGAGTGCGTGCACCTTTTGTTTATTGCTATTTGTTCTTTATTGACCATAACCACCCCCGGGATATAGTCAGTGCCTTTGCACCATTATTGCCGTCCCACATATTCATAATTGCATATAGTATATATAGCTTTTCGAATTGTCCTCATTTCTATCTAAAATATTTTTTGCGTATTTAAAATCGTTAATTTAAACATAAACTCAGAGTTATATTTAACTTTATCTTTTAATGTTAGTTTAAGTAGTGAAATGTAATAGCAACCAGACTGTGCATTATATCTCTTGATGATCAGCGCAAAACAAAACCTAAGTTAAATAAGTTACCTAGAATATTTATCTTTAACATTTAATATTGTGTAAACATCGTATCGTAAGTAACATGAGGCAGCGGAACAACCGCGATCAAAATTGATTGGAAGGTCTACGTTCAAGGGTCAAGAATAATAAACTGGAAATGTGATGGTAAACATTCCAAGTGCGCAATATCAAACAAAAGTCTCTTGTAAGTAGCTTACGAATAAAAATAATTATTTCCGTTGTGATTAATTCAAGTTATTGACCTCCAGAAGTTAATAGATATACCGACATGCAGGTCATAAGCCGTTTCTTAGCGATGTCGATGCCGTCATTGTGTACCAACTCGTGGCTCAGCTGTTCAACTGACGCACGGTTTGTTTTTCACTGACTGTACCTGTGACTAGCAGTTATCCGAACAATTCGTTACTTGGTACATTATCGAACGCATGCGTAATGCATTACATATAAAAAATAGTTATTTTTCTCCAGGTATTTCTATTTACGTTGGTGGTGATGTTGTGGGTGGTTGAATCGACACCCGTACATTCTAATGATCCTCGCAGCCTCACAGTGCACCGGCTGCGGCGGTCGGAGTACGTACAGGATGTAAAGGGCCGGAAGACGATTCATCAGCATCATAGCCATAAGGGTATAGTCTATATTCAAACTTATTCAGATCCAATAGCTGGTCAAGAAACTTAAGAATGGTAGCAGTAAGAACAGCGATTTAACATTTATTGTGTTTTTTTACTTTTTCACTCAAATTCGTATGTTACAATCATATAGGCGGACTCCGTATTAACTAAACAATATAAAAATATGGTGATATCTTAAATTGTTATGAAGATTCCATGAGCGGTGTTTATTATTATAAATCTAGACTGAGCTGTAGACTTAAACAATGAGTATGTCTAGGCAGAAATACAAATGTGTTATCTGTACGTGGTCAATACTAACTCATAGCGATAGTGTACGTAGTGGTCATTATACAGTTCTGCCTTGAACAGTGTTTACTGTTAAACAGGTTGGATACATCTAATCGCATTCTTCTAAATTACTAATTATTAAATAAATGTATTTATTTAATTATTCAGAGCGATATTAAGTCTACTCATGTTACGTCAAATGCCACAGATTATAGAAGGCGTCGATTTTATTCACCGCGTACCGAAAATGAGGAATATAATTATATTTCTTTGGTGGTGTATTACTCTTAAAAATCCATAAAAGCATGTACTATCTTGAAACGCACTACTGTGCTGCAAGCTTTAATGTGAACTATCGCGAAGCGAACTGCAGTTAAAAAAAATATTGCGGTAAAGAGATATAACATCTTAGGTCATAAAACAATTAGCTTAATGTAACGCTGGATAAATAATTAGCAAGCTTGCCGCGTCAAGTCTAGCGCGTCTAGCTAGGTCCAGGCGAAGGGCTTGTTCCTGATCAAATCTGCTAGTCTTGTTCGTACTTGAAGAAACGAGTGGAACGTTCACCTGACCTGCCCATAACATCGCGCTAGTTAGGGTGACACACATTGCACAATTCTGTGCTTGTTGCCATGAGATACAAGTTTTATTACGTACACAAATTGACTAGCTACGGCGCCTTGTCACGTCGCTTGTTCGTGTCAAATGTAACTTTGTGTGCAGCGCCCGCGATATCCACGCTGGAGAAGAACCTGCGCAAGGGCGAATACGTCTGCGGCAACAGGATCTGCAAGCTGCGGCTCGGGGAGGCACCGGCGGGATGCAACGGCCACTGCCAATATCCTGTTTGAAATAATAAAACCTTTGGACCTCAACAGCAGTTTCTTTTACTTTTCGGTTGTCCAATTTATCGAGAAGTTTGGTTATGCTTTATAGCATTTAGCAGCATTATAGTAATCAGACTATTAATGTACCAGGTGCTTTTTCCACATATCTCAGGATTCATTATCACTTCAGTCTTTAGGCTTTTACATCTTAACATGCTAGCTTAGGTAGTTGTTCTAGCGCCCACGATTAACGAGACTTAAGTATACTTTTTACAGCCCTGTAGTCTCGGGCTGTTAAGAATAGGAAGGGTAGAATTACCTTAGGGTATTCCTTGCCGGTCGTACGAGGTGACTAAAAGGGTCCTCGGGTTTGTGGGCATTGAGGATGGGGGTTCTCGGAGCTCAATAAGCGAGCCTTAAGAAGACAGCAAATACATGGTGGTATTGTATTTGCCGCAACACAGCGTACGTACGGAGGAGCGCTTTGCCCTTCCGTGGGATGTTTTAGCCATAGTGCAGGGGGCACCGATGCGATCCGTAGCAGCTCCTAATACACTCACGGATACCCTCAAGGGGTTTTAGTGGGTAGAAGCCCCACATAACCTTGTCTTCCCCCCTGGAGCAATTATCTTTTAAAATCTCCCCCGCGATAAAAAAAAATATGTGTACTTTTTGTAGCAACTATGGCAGAGTTGGCAAGCAGTGTGTCGCCGCTTTGTCTGCTAGCCTTGTCGCTGAACTATAAGAGAGTGTGCAGCAGCAACAAGCTAATAACTGCCACTATCCGCTGCTTGCGGCCGAGTCGATACAGAGTGGAAAATGGCCACCTTGGTACTTATCTTTATCATCTCTTGTCGTTGCAACAAAAGCAGTAGAAAGAAGATGCTTGCCGGCAGTGTGAATGTGTCTCAACCGCGGCCCGACAAGTACCTTACACGGGAGTTAAATTCTTATTAAGTGTATACAACACTCAAAAAAAGGAACACACTTGTTTTTGAGTGCGTGATTAAGAAATGAAACGTAACATATTTATTAATGTTTATTTGTCTGATGCGCGCTTGCGTGTTTTCTCCCACGTCTTCTCCCACGCCTTCTGCGAGAGCTTGAACGCGGGCAGGTCGAACTTGGCGGCGACGATGCGTCCGTAAGGCGAGCCGTTCAGCAGGCTTGACTTCTCCGACAATTCCTTCATGACGGCCACGCGCTGCTCCGGTGGCGCCGCATCGAACAGCTGCTCCAGCGCGCGCGACCCATGCTGCGACAGCGCCAGCCTCTGGTAGCAACCCTGGTGGCAGAGAGAGGGATATACATGGGAAGCTGAACCACCGTTTACTCTATTGTTTTAGCGATTTTCTTTACGAAGCAGAGGAGTGGTGTGATTCGTGTTCTTGGTGGTGCTTCTTTCTCATAGCAATGTAGCGGTAGTAAGGATGATATACACTGTAACCTTGTTGTCGTATAAGTATCGTTACCTCAATAATATCACTAGCCACGGCGTCCTTAAAACCGGAACACAATAATGTTTGCACACTACTGTTTGCCAGCTACAATGAGAACTGTGGTATTGTGTAGAAGATCTCCGGCAGCAGAGAACTACCAGCAGCACTTTAAATTCTAATATTTTTCTTACCAACATAACCTACCTTCAGTTTCTTCATTAGCTTATCCCTGGACTTGGCTCCTACGCACTGGCCCTTGCAGAAAGCGTCCGCCACATGGCAACCCTTGCAGTCGCATAGAATCACCATCAGCTCCTCACTACTGAGCTCCAAGAGACTGGACACAGCTTTCGTTGGCCTCTGAAAGGATCAAATACCTGCAATTTCCTAACTGCATAAAATATAAAGATCCGCGGTTCAGTTCTGGGTCTACAGGTCCACAATAGTTTAACTGATGATGGTCATAATAGTGTTGTTGTGTTCGAGCTGTCAACTTTTAAAAGCTAAAGTAGCTTTGCTGTTTCTAGCCTGGTTATTTAATACCGTGTGTCATCCCATCATCAACCGACGAAAGCCCACAGCTGGGCCTAGGTCTTCTCCAAAGATTTCTACTCCATTAAGTGAAAAAACCATTAACCTGAAAATCCAGTATGGTCTGCAAAATTATGGAGCCGTGGATGTTGATGAAGTAATCCTCCCCGAGTTTGCTGATGTCGACCCTGTCCAGTGGAAGGAGTCGCAGGCATAGCACCGAGAAGTACTTCAGATCCTTATCCTCACTGCATTTCAATGCTGCTTCTAGGCACTGGAAGGAGACAACTGTCATATATTGGTACGGTCAACAGAAGAGATGTTATCTATACTCTGATATGAAGCTCTACTTCACGAGTGCCAGCTTATTGATGGTGCCTTGTATGATACCAACATGACCCTTCTTCCTGTCATCACCAGGTGGTGTGCAAACATTACTCTTGAATTTTGTAATATTCCACTACTCAATTATTTTATAGTACCTAGTGGCAATATGAGCAGGATGTTCAGCTGATGATAAATGCTTTTACAATATGTTTCTGGTTAGGATAATATACACACCAATAAAGACATGTCACCTGAAAATAAGTGAAGCAATGCAATGTATTGTTGTGTAACTGCCTTAACAAGGACTTTAGATTAGATGAAGTAATGTCACTTTGTTGTTCGAAGAAGTAAAATTTCTGTCACCTGGACAAAGCGGACTTGTTTAGTCTTGATCTTGTGGCAGGCCTTTGCCAATGCCACCAGCACGCCGGTGTTTCCGCACACCAGCAGCTCTCCAAACTTCCCACACAACTCCTCGAACATCGGCTCGAACTGAACATAACAGTTACAACATTCTTATTTTAATAAGCTGTGATAATTGTTGATGGGGTTGATGGAAGACGGAGCATCTCTACTGTCAGATACTGTCCAGATCTTCTGTGACCTGTTATAAGAGTACTAAGCTTGAATTGCTCACATTGCAACAGGTTTTATCATCAACTTCAATCAGTACTGTGAAAGAGAACTTATCCGGTTTCAAGCATGCTGCAATGATATTACAAAGGCAATGACACATTTTTTACCTTAAAGAGACAAGCATATTGTGGTGCAGCATATTTCATCTTAATTTAGCTACACGGTTCTGGCCAGGCATATCATTTACCATCAGGACTAGCTGTTCCTTTTGTGGAATGAAATAAATAAGGTACAAAGTAAATAGGCATAACAGAGTTCATATCCGTCTCCGTGCAGTAGTGTGCAAATATTACTGTGTTCAGGATTGAAAGATGTTGTGTCTCATCAAGTTAATGGAGTGAAATGATGATCATTCACAAACATTGTAAGGAGTGTATCTGGTTAATTATCATATTTCTCTCTCACCTCATCTTTAATCTGACAGTTGTCTATCAGCCTCTGGACAGTGAAGTTGAGCATCGGCAAGGTGGCCAACTGACCTAAACGGTTGATGAAGCATTTCGCATAGATCTGAGTGTACATCTTCTTCTTAGCGACAAACAGTGCTGCTTCTAGCAATCTGTTGAATGAAGTGTTTATTTGCTGTATTTTCTAACTGCGGGTCACGAGTACAACAACTTAGTAATGAGACCTAAGCCGACAGACAGTGGCGTGCACACTACTGTGTTCAGGTTTGAAGGGTGTTATAGCTAGTGAAATTTCTGTAGTAATGAGACATAATATCTTATGTCTCAATGCAATGAGCACAATGTGTTCCAGTGTATCAACCTAACTAGCACCATGTCGTTCATCATGTGGAAGTTCCACTTGTCCCCTTGCTTCATAGAATATAAAAAGAATTATAGCAAGTGTATGTATGCTGCAGTGAATTGAGAAGAGATATCACTTTTCACCTTGCTTTATACGGGAAAAGATATATGGTTTTATTAGAGAACGTTTAAAGGAAATAATAACAATGATTCCAAAATTTCAGCAGCACAGCTGCTTGGTTCAAGTTGTGGTAAAGTAAAAATTACCTGAGTCACGAATTTCTATAAAAAACGATGCCCAATGAAAGTTATTAATGCAAAATAAGGTATACCTTTCACTTTCCCCCAAAAAATATACTCACCTTACTGGTGGTTCTGATTTAAACACCGGAGGCAGACAGCTAGAAACTGCATTACTTTCACTATCTTTCTTCATTTCATCATCCTTTTTACTGTCCATACCTTCCTCAACCCAATCATCCGGTGCAAAGCTTTCATTGAGTAGCTTCTTGATCAGATTCTTTGTCAGGGATTTATCAACATTTTTGAGAGCAAACAACAACACTTGGAGTAACGCTGAGGTCATATTTTCAAATGGAAGATCTTTGAATTGCGGCCAAAGTGATAAACGATTTGCAAACTCTATTACAATTTCTTTAAAATCATCGGGGACAACTCTGTAAGTAATGTCCGTTTGATGAGGTGAAATACCCTTATCAACCAACAATGGCTCTTTGAATAAATTCACTTTGGGCTTCTCCCCTGGTAGTAGATTTATGCCGGCAAGAGTTTTTAAAGCAATTCGAAGTATGTAATTTGCATTTCCATCCCAAACAAAATCTTCTAAGTTATTTAATGCATATTTGGCAATTTTTATTGTGAAATCATGACATACTTTGATGTGATCTTCAGTATATTTTGACTCTTTCTCAACTTTTCGCTTCTTCTTCTTAGGTGTCTCATCCTCTGTGTCTGAAACTTCACTGTCCCCAGTCTGCAAGTGATTGGTTGCTCTTTGACCACAAACCATAACTAAAGTTTTAAGGACAAAATTGGAAAAGTTGTCACAACAAAGTCTTCGCAGGTCTGGTGTGACAATCTCTATGTAATGTTCAAGATCCTCAGGGGCAGCATATGGTATTAACAGTTCTATAACTCGACAGCCAAGCTGGTTTCCAATAATGTTCAACTCTTCGCCCTTTGTTCTTTGCAGTACATTGTTTACTAGTGCCTCTGAAAAAGTTCCTTGTCTTGTTATATTGTTGTACATATCAACAACATAACAACAAAATCCAAATCAATACCAAAATAGCAATTAATATCTAAATAAATATAAAGTAAACTATTCTTAAATTATTTGTAATAAATAATTCTATTCTCATGAAGAAAATGTACATAAACAAACATAAATGGTGAGTACATGACCCATCTTCGATTCGCTGATGACATAGTAGTCATGGCTGAGACCATGGAAGACCTTGGCAAAACGCGTGAAGACCTCTGGAGAGCGTCCCGACGCGTGGCCATTAAAATGATTAGGAAGAGGACAATAATTGTCTAATGCCCATATTATACCCACGCCAATAATGATAGAGGACTCTACACTGGAAGCTGTCGACGAATACGTTTACCTGGGACAAACAGTCCAGCAAGGTAAGTCCAATTTCCAGAAAGAAGTCAATCGACGAATACAACTTGGGTTGGCAGCGTTCGGGAAGCTACGCAGCATCTTTACGTCTCAGATACCGCAGTGTATGAAGACAAGTCTTCAGCTCGTGCGTGTTGCCAGTGTTGACATACGGATCTGAGAAGTGGCTCCTTACTACCGGCCTTATAAAAAGGCTGAAAGTCACCCAAAAGGCAATGGAAAGAGCTATGCCCAGAGTTTCTCTGCATGATCGAATCAGGAATTTGGAGATTCACCGAAGAACTAACGTTGCCGACATCGTTCAAAAGATTGCTAGACTTAAGTGGCAGTGGACAGGGCATATTGCTCGAAGAACCGACGGCCGATGGGGCAGCAAGCTCCTCGAGTGGCGCCCGCATACCGGTAGACGTAGTGTTGGGAGGTCTCCCACAAAGTGGACCGACGATCTAGTGAAAATTGCGGAAATCCACTGGATGCGAGCAACGCGGGACTGATCGACGTGGAGATCTTTGGGGGAGGCCTATGTCCAGCAGCGGATGTCAATTGGCTGACGACGAATAAATAAAAATAGTGTTAAATTAAATAAACCATAAAAAGTTTTGATGAATTGTGTTAGATAAATAAAAAATTCTTATAGTTTCTACAATTAAAACTTGAGAATAATGACAAATTAAATAAATTATTTATTTATTATATAAAGCGATTATAATATATTTACTTTATCACTTTATACATATGAATAAAACAAAGACAAATAAAGATTACACAGATATGGAGTAGTACGTGCAATCATAACTCACATTGACTTCTCTACTAGCTGACCTTATTGAAAAAAGTAAGCACACATGAGTAGTCAAATGTACAAAAGACAAAAGCTTATTTATCTTATGCCTATATAATTTTATTACTTAACTAATATATTCCTTTTAAAGTGTTGCTGAAAGTCAGGAGAGACCCCATCATTAAATTAGTGCATTAGAAATTTCAAGTCAATAAAAATAAACAGTTTGGACAATTTATTTCATTGTTTTTATATCTTTTAATATATAACTAATTTATTACATTAAAAATAAAGACACTAAAAATTATATTTAAAGGTACATACGTTTTTGTTCTTCATCATCGACTCCTTGTTTTATAGCTTCTAAAATACCAACGAAATACTGGTACAACTCCTCTGGCATTTGGGTACCGCGACCTCTTTGGCCTTTTTTAGCATACTTCTTCGCATTCGACAGAAAGTTCTTTCGTTTTTTACGCCACTTTCGTTTATTTGGATTGTTTTCATCGTTTTGATTTTTATTCGACTCTGCCAATTCAATGTTTTCTTCACTCATTTTGTAGTAACACTTTAATTGAAATATGTGCTGAATTAATAAAACTTAAATCGCACCTTCTAATTGGACCATTGGTAAGTAAACTTCATTAATCATTCACTTCATAACTATTATTAAAAAGATATGACAGAAAATAAATGTAGTATATTGCGTCGCGATATTAAGCAGATCTCGACTCAGCAACTACTGCGGCATGTTCTGATATTTTATGAAGGCTTTGTTGTTTTATGAGGTAAAAAATAAAACAGTTAATGGATTTTACAGATATAGTACATATCACCACCTACATAACACTTTCAACATAAATAAAACGATAGGTTATATATGTCAAATGGTTGTGTCAGGCACACGCTGCCTAGTGTTCCTATTCACGCATTATTTGAACAAACAAAATATTTTTTACATTCAGATGTATATCCTAATCAACAATTTATATTTTATAAATAATATTTTATAACTTTATAGAATGAATAGTTTGTTCAATAACATAAAATAACACATAATATTATATATTGTATTCTTAAATTACTTTTCAAAGTTATTATTAGCGGCCTCTAGTAAAAACCGGATGACACTAATTGAAATATATATATATATACATCATCATCATATATATATATATAACAAAATAATCCCATTTTGGTTAGCTAACTTACATTTTGCGTATATGAATAATAAATTTTATGGCGATATCGGTTTAAAAGCAATTTTATGGAATGAAGTCAATGCTATTACAGGTGGTAGGTCTCTGTTGCCGGAGATCGTCTAGGGACCACCGTATGGTCAATTGCAGCCGACAAACAATAATGAGCAAACATTTTTGTGTTCCTACTTGAGGGGCGCTTTATGTAGAGAAATTACTGGTATAACGAGACTCAACATCTTATAAAAATTATTTACATCAAAAAAATTCTGTACGAGTTGTAGAAATAATTAAATGTCTCAAGGCGACGAGCGCAATGTGGTGCATACCATCCTGACTGGCGCCACGTTGTTATGGGCAGGCATATCGCTTACCATCAGCCACCATCATAAACGTCCCGCTCGTCTCATTGTTTCATTAAAAAAAATGTGAGAATCTTTTTTCATGACGTTTACAGTTTTATCGAATTTAGGACTTACGAATCTACGAGTAATTTGTAGTAAACGATTAAAATAACTGTTTATGAACCGAAACCGCGTGCTCCCCATTTTATTAACTTACTACTTAAACAAATTGCACTTCTCGTAATTGTATTAAAAAAATTATAACAGTGAAAACGACAGCTACGATCTATTTACCAGAAAAGAAGCCATATAATTTCTAATTACGTAAAATATGATAACCGCTTGTAATATTATATTCGGTGAGACAAGGATACCATGAAGGATGTATAACTTAACAGCTGGATTCCATTCTTTTTATATCATTTGGTTTATAGTGGATTACTTATTTGTAACCGAAATCCTTTTTTTTTAAATAGTTATAACTACTACTTGTCACCATGTTTTCTCATTGCAACGATTCGTAGTAAAATTGTTTACCTAGTGTTGTATAAAGATTTCTTGAAAGTCTTTACCTATCATCTTTTACAATTAAAATTGAGATGTTTTTAATGCGACCTATACTTTTCGTCACCTAATGCGCTATATTCTTTGGAAGAGGTTTGTTTAATGATTGAAAAAATGTATACATTTATTATGCTTAATGAGATCTTAATAAATTCGTATACTTAACTATATGCAAAGTTGAATTATAAATCAGACAAGTAATACTTTACATACCAATTCATTTATGACTAATCAAAAAACAAAGGTAATGTTTTGTTACATTATATTAATATTAGATCCTTTTAGGCAATAGCATTGTCTGTTTGTAGAGAAGTCTGGGAAACGCTTAGTGAATATTGAGTACATCGACGCTTCAATGAACCATTGTGAATGACATGCGAGTGCGGCGCTAAAGAATTCTTCAAGAAAGCTGAGGCAAGAGGGAGAAGGCCTGCGGTGTCTCGTTCGCGCATCAAATAAATTTCATGAATGCAGAACAAGAGAAGAGCTTCTACGCAAGTTGCTAACCAAACTAGTTTGCTGTTGCCGTTTACGAAAGTGCTCGTGTTTTAAGTGAACTGACATTTCAATTTAAATGTTTATTCGCATACATTTTAACCGAAACGTGAATACAGTTTATAATAAATAAATTAGTGTTCATTGGACTAATACGATAAAAGTTATTGCCTAAAAAACTAATTGCAAACTTTTTAATACAATTTTTTTCTTAGCAACAAAGGCGGGAAACGGGTATTGTTTGTTATCTGTCGGCGGGAACGAGAACCACAATTATATTGCAATTTCTTAAGGTAAGATTGGATTATTGATTTTAAATGTTGCTTGACGAGAAATTTGAGGCATTGACCGATGTCCCCCCGACTCGTTCACCGGCATATATGTACTAAGTTGCCTTACGCAACTTACGGACCAGACCGAAGTTGATAACCTTCCGTTGAAAGCTGTAATAAGTTTTTAAAATTAAGTTCCAACTTTAACTTAAATCTTGTTCAGTGTAACTGACAAATGTCATAGTACAGGGAAGTTTGAAGAATGATGGAGGTGATAATGATAACTAGGGTAATGAGACAGCCTCTTGTGTCTCGGGAAACGTAAAATTTTACACATTTCGCCGAATCCCTACCTTTAGACAAATTACATTACCTCACTTTTTAAATTCGCCAAAAAAATAGCGCGGCTGCACCCTCAACTACAGTGATTAAGTTTCGCGACTACCTCCATTAACATTTGAATTGCCGATTCTTTTTTCATGACTTTTGCGTGACAACAACAGTTTGACCCTACAAAATATATATTAAAAAGTACAAAATGTGCATATCGAATTCATGCCCTCTTTGCTTTCCTCCATTAATTACGTCTATACACGGAACAATGCATCTGATGCTTCACGAGAAATCTGTTTGCTAATCTATCTATCTAATGTCGGAAGTTAATTTGCTGGAGCGGAGGTGGGTGGCAGGGAGGGAAGAGTGCCCGTTCCGAATTAAATGGACGAATTGAGGTCGCGGCGGTTTATGGACTGAATCAATTTAGTGATGAACCCATCGCGTTCTATCGGTCCTTTAATCTTTATCAAACGCTTAAGGAGTACCCCTTCACAGTCAGTCTTCGCGGTGACACTCCAGGGCCAAGTTAAGTAATTGCTGAAGTAGACTTAATATGTGTAATAAAACGACATCTGCTAAGTCGCCGTGTTAACTTTCTAAGTATGGTTCATAAGAACCGTCTATCCAAAACAAAAGTTAATTGGCGGCTTTTTCTCTTCGCTTCCGATTTAGAACTTTAATATTTTTAAGAAATACGGGCGATATGAAAATTGGCCAAAACGCTTGTATCTAAACAAAATCAAAAAGGTACCACTGTAGCGCCTGTTGCAGCCGACAAACAGCGCTGTGCGAACATCACTGTGCTCCGGTTTAAAAGGTGCTGTAGCTAATGCAATTACTGGGGTAATGAAACTCGACTTCTTATGTCTCGGGCGAAGAACCCAATATGATGTTGTATATATCATCCTAACTAGTCCGATTTTGTTGTGGAGGGCGTATCTATGTAGCGTATACCATCAGCTAAACGTCCCGCTCGTATCATCGCCTAATTGAATAAAAAAGGTATCAGTCAGTATGCATACTACCGGTATGACCAGCTGACCCGCATTCCTTGACCGTGACTCACGAAGCATGTCCGCGTTAATTATGAAGATGCACGGAATCCAATTTTCCAAAAACTTTAAGTAAACAGTAAAATGACTGACTTCATCATTCAGTATTTATGATAGACATTAGATATCAATAGATATATTTTCAAAGAAGAATTACTGGATGCTGGACCTGGATAAGGTCTCTCCGCAACGATTTTTAGTTGCGCCAAACAAAAGTTCCAAATCGTGTTCCGGTTTAAAGGACGCTGTAGGTAATAAAAATATTGGAGTAATGAGATTTAATGTTATATGTTAAGGCGACTTAAGTGGCATTGGGGAGGGCATGTTGCTCGAAGGACCGACGGCCGATGGGGCAGTAAGGTCCTGGAGTGGCGCCTGTGTACCGGTAGATGTAGTGTTGGGAGGCCTCCCATAAGGTGGACTGACGATCTGGTGAGAATCGCGGGAACCCACTGGATGCGAGCAACGCGAGACCGATCGATGTTGAGATTTTTGAAGGAGGCCTATGTCCAGCAGTGGACGCCTATTGACTGATGTTGATGAAGGCGACTAAAACAATATGAGCTGCCAGAAATATCTTTGCCATCGCGTAGAGCTCGTCCCAACTTTATGCTGAAAACAAAAATATCTATTTGTTATGACTTATGATCTGTGTCATCAGAAACACTAGGTTTTTGTTTCTTGACAAAATGATTTATGCGTATATTTTGTTAACAGAGGATATTTTAAATAAATACACTTCCTCTGAAGAAATATTGAGGGTTACGCAAAATCTCCCCCACCCACAACAACCTTCTCAGTAGTTTGCTACGAGGATTGGAATCAGACCGGGAGTCTCTTATAGAACTAACCGACGCCCAAATGTGTCAACACCCTCGCTGCGGTGCCGTACCACGTGGTATTCCTCAATACACCCTATTCTCGTGATGTTTAAATCTAAAGTTGAGTTGAGGAACATCTCCGTTCCTCTTAATGCGGGAGTTCCTCATTCTATAACAAATTCTCTTCCTCATTCATTATTAGTAGTGTAGGCGTAGTGAATATATTTTGACCAAAAAAGTATTTATCTTATGTTGTTATTGATTTCTCCTCCTCCTCTCCTTCATAGCACAAACTCATTGTCATCAGCACCCAGAACTTCCTTGCAACATGAACTTGGAGACATTGTGAGTGACCTATTTCGTCCTGTGATGCCTATCCCGGATCTAGACGTAACGCTGTAACCTACGCGAAGGGTTCGCGTTAAAACATTCAATAATATCATTTTACGTTTGTGGCTCGTGTGGTGAACGAGGGCTGGCAATGGCACAGATTGGCAGCGTCTGACTGGCACCACAGATACAATATATAGCTATAAGTAAAATTGTTACGTTCTCCTCTTACTGAAAATCTAAGACTAAGTTCATGTCTAAGTTCTAGATTAGTATTGTTACAAAGATTACTTGCGGATGAGCTACTGAATAAAACTTTACTCTAACTTAATTTGGAACGTTCCAGATACAGTTTTATAATATAAATGGACTATCAGTTTTACGTGATATTGAGTGACGAAGTTGGAACCGTGAACATGTTCCCATACCCTATCGCCATTCAGTTGAAAGTGATCAGTAAAGTGTTGGCTGCAGCGTGTAGTGTGCTGGGAGCCATTTTGGATGCTGTTTATATTTGATCTTGTATATTTAAAAGCTTATAGTATTGAATTAGTATTTTCCCTTGCTCTATCCCACTTTATATACGTCTTTCTCTCTATGTTTCTCTATGTTTTACTCTTTGTGTTTCTCTATGTATTTCTTTCTGTGTTTCTCTTTATGTTTCTCTCTACGTTTTCCTTTGTTTCTCGTTTCTCACTGTTTCTCTATGTGTTTCTCTCTATGTTTCTCTTTGTCTCATTATGTTTGTCTATATGTTTCTCTGTGTTTCTTACTACTTTTCTTCTCATTTTGTAAACTAGAACAGTTACAATAAATATAGTAAGATACACGTTAATTGACTCTTACTTAAGGAGCTCGGCTGATGACGACGATGAATAGACTCCTGTATCCAGCTCACGCCACACAAACAAACAGACAGAGTATGAATCAAGTGATCTACATACACAGACCGTAAAACAGATAGGTCGACGAAAGCGAGATGCGTTACATCTCGCGGTAATGTTTGTTTTGATATATTTACACCACTTTAACTGTAGCTATTATTGGATATACTGAATTAGAATTATAAACCATTTGTTTTCGACTAACGCTGGAGGTGGACCACTGTTTTGGAGGACCTTTCGAAAACACCGAACCTACCCGAGACGTCCGAATGTTGATAAGGTACGTCTCTGCTGCCTCAGCCCTGTAGTCTCAGGCTAATAAGAGTAGGGCTAAGGCAATCCCTGCCTGTCGTAGAAGGCGACTGAAAGGCTGTAGGAGTTTCACGGGCCTTAAGGGAGGGGGCGCTTATCGCTTAACAGGCGAACCTGCGTGGGGCAGCGTATGGCTCAGCGACGGTGCCTACGAGGGTTTGACTGGTACCAAGAGACAGGCTAACACAAAGTGTAGAGGGGCACCAGTGCGTTCTATAAGATATCGCAGAGCCCCTCCGAAGGCACTGATGCAGACCAGCGAGGGCGTTTTAGGGAGAAAACAGAAAGAATCTCACGTAACCCTAACTTCCGACAGAAGCAGGATATCTTTCGAAGATTCGCCCTCGAAAAAAAGAGGTCTCTGTTGCTGGAGACCGTCTAGGTAGGCACCAGTGTAGCGCCTATTGCAGCCGACGAACATTGATGTGTTCCGGTTTGACGGGCGCCGTAGTCAGTGAAATTACTGAGCTAGCAAGATTTAACATGTCTTGGTGCGACCAGTACAACGTGGCCCAGTGTATTTCATCTTAACCAGCGCCAGGTTGTCGCTTAGTAGAACGTAATATGCCGGATAAGATATTTACACGAATAACGTTTGTGGATTAAAGTACATGTATGTTGTCGAATATGTCGTCCATTGTATTCATATGAATTATGTTACAATGTTAACAAAACTTTAATCATATATATATATATATATATATATATAAATGCGAAAAGATAAGACGTTAGTATATGTACACTGCGATGACCCGTAGTAGTTATCAATCTGACGAAACATTCATACTGGTCAGGGGTGACCAACCTTTGGAAGCCATCGAATTATATTAAGAATATATATATATATATATATTTAGTTTATTTACTTCTTAACATTCATCATAAAACGGAGTCTAATCGATGCAAGTTTGTATGTCGTCATCGTCATCTGCCGACAGACGTCCACAGCTGGACAAAGGCTTCCCCAAAGATCTCCACATCGATTGGTCCTGCGTTGCCCGCATCGCCGACCACTGAAAGCCGTCGTTTATAGAGGTCCATCTAGGGGGATATGGGCCATTTCCCACCACGCTGGCCCAATGCGGGTTGATGGTAGCCAGAGACTCGTTTGTTGATTAGCAGGGTGCACCACGAGCTGGTGAGGTCGGCTTGGGTCCCGTGAGTTGTTGTACGAGAGTTTGTATGTATGTTTAAATATTTAATTATTGAACGAGACGTTGAACCTGATGGTGATACGTCCGCCTATAGCATGACGCTAGTTAGGATGGTATACACTTCACCACAATGTGTGCATCGCTTTAAGACATAAGATGTTCAGTCATGTTAACCCAGTATCTGCACCAGCTACAACGCCCTTCAAATCAGAACGCTTCGAACCAGCCGCTGCGGTGGTATCCATCTAGACGGTCTCCGACAACAGAAGACTACAACCAGTACCTTTAGGGAGTAAGGCTACATGGGTTGGTAGTTTACAAAGGTGACCTGGTAAAAAACTGGATGTGGGTTAAGCTCGCCTGGACCATGACCGTGTAAACATTGTCTGTTATATTTGTATGTACATGTTGGTGAAATATAAAGGGGGTGTAAGGGGTCCCGCGCAACTCACAGGACCCAAGCCAACCTCACCAGCTCGTGGTGCAGCGGGCTAATCAACAGACGAGGCCCTGGCTCCCACCAACGTGCATTGGGCCAGCATGCTGGGAAATGGTCCCCCAATATGAACCCCTACAAACGTGGGGGTCTTTGTGGGAGGCTTATGTCCGGCTGTGGAGGTCGGCGGATGTAGTAGTAGTAGTTGGTAAAATAAAATAAATAAAGAAACGGACGTAAGTAGCGCGAGCGGCCCTGCCGGCCGGCAGCGGGCTGGGGCTCATCCGCGGATCCAGTTCAGGAGTGGGAGTGCGGCGGGTGGTCGCGCGGTCACGAGCGCACTGTGGTGCTCTGTATATACTACTGATCTGTTTCCGGAATGTGTAAGTTTACTGCTCTATATATTGGACCTTTTCGATACCTTCACCTGGATTTTGCTTAAAGCAGCACTTCATTGTACTCCTCAAGAGATATGACATGTTAAGTTTCCTTACTTCATTAATTTCACTACCTATAGCGCACTTCAAACCGGAACACAGTACTGTTTGTTCAATACTACTTGGCAGTGGCAACAGGACCTGCGATGGTACCTACCGTAGCTCTTATTCCACTTATACATACCTTTTTTATTGTTACCCAGGGTGGGGAGGAGAGGAACTCCTAGAAAGCTACCTTGTTTCTGGGGAGAAGACAACATTATCAGAAATTTTTACCCACTAAAACTTATTCGGTGGTCATTCTCAGTGCATTAAGGGTGACTGAGATCTCCTAATACCATGCCTGAAGCACGTGTCAGGAAGGTAGCCTCGGCATCCTTGTTTTGGTACGACAAGAACGAGACCAGCTCGCTCGTTCCGGGCTCGCTTAGTGTACAATAAGGGTCCTACCTTCAAAGCACATGAACCCGAAAACCCTTTTAGTCGCCTTCCAGGACAGGCAGGACTTACACTGGTGCTTTCCTTAATAGCCCAAAAGTACAGGTCAACTCCTCATATATACCTGGACTGTCTCCGGCGACAGAGTCTCACCACCAACAAACTACTGACATATATAACTGGTGGTATACCGTCCACGTAAACCCGCGTCTATAAGAATAAAACGCGCATTAAAATATGTACACTGCATCTCTTTTACTCATCGCCTTGAGACATAAGATTACGACTCCAAATAATTCATTAGTGTAATTAAGCTACAGTGTCCTTCAAACCAGATCGCGACAACATTTGCACGATACTGTTTGGTGATGGACACAAGCTCAGGGGTTGTACCTACCGACGTTTACCATTAGCTGTCTAATATGATGTGATGTCTGATGAAAATATAAAGTGAGAGTAGCACTTCGAAGGGTTGTAAAATACATCACCACCAGCCGATCACCAGCTCGTGTACCGTCGCCAGCGGCGGCGCCACGGGGGCAGTTAAATCCAAGCGTTGTTTGTAAATAGCGCAGCGGATTGAAAATAGCTTGCCGATAAACCGGCAGCAGTAAAGATCATGGAGCGATTGACTGCTTGCCAGCTCATTACTACCGGAGCCAACTCATCGCCTCATTCACGGCGAGCTCGTACTCCAGATACACGTCGCCACATCACAATAGCTACATTGCCCGTCAAACTTGAACTCGGATTGAAATGGAATCGGCAAGTTCTCTCCATCCTCCTCACCATTCTCCAGTAATATTTTTCTGTTAACCAGTTTCTTCCTTCTTTTTCTAGAAACTAGATAGAATTAGTACCAAGAGATACGGATGCATCAGAAGGTTAATCCAGACCATTCTGCAGTGCATCCAGGATAAATGGAATAAAAGGGTTCCTCCGAATAGATTATTTAAGCAGTGTCCACAGTTATTTTCAGGCAGTAAAAAATACTTAGATATATGTATATATATATATATATATATATATAGATATATATATATATATATGTGGCTGATAGGGCACCAAGGTGCTCGAGTGGTACCCGCGTACCGGTAGACGTAGTGTTGGGAGGCCTCCCACAAGGTGGACCAACGATCTGGTGAGAGTTGCGGAAACCCACTGGAAGCGAGCAACGTGGGACCGATCCATGTGGGGATATTTGAGGGAAGCCTATGTCGAGCTGTGGACGTCTATCTGCTGCTGCTGCTGTGCTACAAGTGCTAAATATATACAATATAATATATTTCCTACAATTGAATAGAATCTTGTTTAGATCGAGAAGCAGTAGTAGGGGATTTGCAACACGGGCAAAGAGCCAGCTTAGTGAAGCAACTGCTCTGCAGCATCTGAGATATCTCCGATTGGTACAGCGGGCTGATTCAAAACTCTTTCTATATTTCACGATGACAATATCTTCTCAGCAGAGGTCCAGGGTCTAATTGAACCCAAAGAGTCATTTGATAAGGAAACAAATCTCAATATTGTTACCACGATTCCATTCCCTTCCTCTTATTGCCGAAGACCGTGTAACTACCACCACAGCTCCTATTGCTGCCGCTCAGCAGCAGTGTGCAAACATTATCATGTTCCGGTTTGAAGAACGCTGTAGCTAATAAAAAAATTGCGGTATTCAGACTTGACATGTGTTTGTAGCGACGACTACAATGTGGTGCAGTGTACGTCATCCTAATACCTTGTTGTTATGGACATCCGTTTCATTTACCATCGGGTGAGCGTGGTGTCCATCACGCCGCTTCGTGAAATTTAAGTGATCAAAAAAAATTAAAGCTAAAGATGAAACAGTTATCGGAACAGTTCGACCGCACTAAGCTACTGTTTCCCAACCGATGGCGCGTGACTCCTTAGCGGCGGCGGCTGATCACCAGCCTCCAGAGGTCAACGCTCCATAAGTTAACTCCTCCACCTTCTGCGTTGTTTAACTTGAAATTCGAACTGTCATTTTTTTAGTTTGATCAGACACCTGGAATGTAAACAGGATGCTGTATGTTCAGGTGGTATAATGCGCGAGAGCCTGCGTCGGTTGGCGGGCTCGGGCTCCGCCTCCGAGGACGGCATGGAAGTGCGCCGCGGCGACAGCAGGCGGGTGCGCGTCGAGCTGCTGGATGGGGAGCATATCTGCGTCGACGTCAACGTATGTTCGCATGATCATTACCTTACATAATAGAAATAAATTACACTATTCATCTTTCAATCAATCGTCGCCAAAAAACAGACGGCTGCTGCTGGAAGTGAACCTTCAGAAAGCTCCACCTTCCAGTATGCCATATTACGAGAACCAAAAGACATGCCAGCGTTTGTCCCAGTGTGCATGTGCTGCGTCACAATCAATCATAGTTACCGCAAACTGAACATCGGTTCCAGCGCAAGGCGCGCGGGTCGGAGCTGCTGGAGCGGGTGTGCGATAGCCTGGACATCACCGAGAGGGACTACTTCGGGTTCCTGCACACGCAGCGCGGCGACACGCGCGCCTGGCTGGACTTGGACCGGCGGCTCTCCAAGACCTTCAGGAGTAAGTATTGTTATTTTTAAAGTCATAATAAGTCATACATTTTTATAAACAATTAGTTCCTTTAAATCGTTCATAGAGACGGCAATCCTGGTGACAGGTCCCTGTTGCTGGAGACTGTCTAGATAGATCTGGTTCGTACGGTAGCCTAGGAAGATGTGAAGAAGGCGGTGACGATGGGGAACACAATTGAATATCTAAAGCGTTTGAGAAGGAAGGAACCACATTCTTAAGCAGACCGACGCGCCGTCCGCGGGCGCAGCGCCTGCTGCAGCCGACATACAGCAGTGTGGTGCTGAATATATCATCCTATCTGACTCCACATTGTTATGGGCAGACGTATCACTTATTATCAGGTGAACGATCCGCTTGTTACGTCGCTTAATTGGATAAAATAATCCGCAGACGAGCCTTGGGACGTGCGGTTCGTCGTCAAGTTCTACCCGCCGGAGACCTCGGAGCTGTGCGACGACAACACCAGGTACCAGCTGGGGCTGGCCGTGCGCCGCGATCTAACTGATGGTGAGCATGCGCCATATCACAAAGGCACCGCCAAAGAGCAAACAATTAGTTGTGATCATTTATACAATTACCAATAATTATTAATGAGATTAAGGTTATTAGACTCCAGTCTTTATAGACAAGAAGTTCCTGGACAGTTTCCACCATCGTCATCATCTTCAGCAATTAAACACCTACTCATAGACTGGTCTCCACCAAAGATCGCCACCGCAGCTGATTATCTTAACAGGAGGCCAGTCTGGTTGCGGTAAACCGTGAAATACCAGTGAATTCTATGTGGCTAGCAACCTGCGGTTACATTATTCCAACATCTCATGGGACCCAAGCCAACCTCACCTGCTCGTGGTGCGCCCTGCTAATCAACCAATAAGGTTCTGGCTCCCACCAACCCGAGCCAGCGTAATAGAAAATGGCCCCAATCCCCCCATATGAACTCCTACAAACGAGTCCCCTGAAGCCTGGCGATACCGGAAGCCATACTGATTATAAGGTCGCAGGAAGCCGCTAGATGCCCGCAGCTTAGAACCGATCGATTTAGAGATCTTTGAGGAAGACCTATGTCCAGCAGTGGACGTGTATCTGGCAGATGGTGATCGTGGTGATATCTACATATTACAAAGTGGGAAACAAGTATTTGTTAAAATTTTCTATGAAGCTCTCATGATATTTAGTATTTCTGGACTTAGGCAACCATTTTATTACAGCATCATCCTTCTCCCACCGCTGTGTTTCCTCCCGTCCCTCTAGATGCAAAAAAATTACTCCCAGTTAGTCTTCAGAAAGTCATAGTAACCAAAGATTGTAAAATCCTTCCAGTCGACATTCACTGGGTCATTAGGGTCATGGTTGAGGTCTTTTGCATGGTCATATTATGAGACCTCTTCCTCCGTATCTCACCCAGCATACCCGTGGAGAGCAGTAAAATGTAGCAGCTTCCTCTCGATACTCACTCGTGCTCCACCTTGAATTGGCCTGGTGGAATTCTTCTAGATTCAGCGTAGGTGCTCATCAGCTACTAAGCCGTTCTCGAAATAGATAAGTTCTACATCAGTTTTAGTTCCATGTCCTTGATGTACTTGGAGTATCACAGTTGAGAGGCAACTTTTCAGACATCCTCCTCACTCATATTCGTCCTCTCTGAGAGTCATGAATACCTTCATAAGTCTTCTTTGTCTCCACGACGTTTCGCCATCTAGTCGTCCCGGTTACTACTCTGATCTGACTTTCCGTGACAAATCTGATCAGACCAACACATTGGGTTGCGGCTGCACGGACATTTTCATTCGCTTTGGCAGTAATCACCAGTTTTCTTAAGATTATCTTTGTTAGGAAGGTTTCTCTAGAAATCATGAGGTACATTTGCAGTATGAGAGTCAAAGGGGAAGTAAAAGAGAATGCGTCCGTTCCAGGGCGGCTGACGTGCTCGTGCATCACGCAGGCTCTGCTCGCGTCGTACGCGCTGCAGGCGGAGCGCGGGGACCGCGAGGGCTGCGTCAGTGGAGCCTTGCTGGCCGCGCACCGCGCCGCGCCCCCGCACGCGCTCACCGAGGACCTGCGCGAGAAGGTCGACGAGCTGTACAGGAAGCACAAGCAAGTACACACTACATACAGCAAGATTCAATCGCAGACGGTGTGTATGTAGAAGTGACCGTCAGCAGTGAGCCGCTTAACCTGGTGCACCTATAATCTACTACTTCTTATGAGCTGATAAGTTTCCAACGTTAGACATATACCCGGTAAAAATCTCCACATGGATCGATTCTGTTGCTCATAACATGATACATTTATTACAGAGGTCAAACCCCAGCGGAGGCCGAGTTGAATTACCTGGAGAACGCGAAGAAGCTCCCACTATACGGCGCCGAGTTGCACCCTGCACTGGACAGCGAGGGTGTGGACATCGCGCTGGCGGTGTGCGCGCGCGGGCTCTCTGTGCTTAGGGACGGGTGAGCATCTCCTCCTCTTCACCAATATTCAGTTCAGTTAATCATTAACCGTCTTGCCATAGTCTCTGACAACAAAGACCTGCCTACTACATATATCACTTGATTCACACGTCCCTCGTTCCAGGGTGCCGATGAACCGGTTCCCGTGGGCGATGATCATCAAGATCAGCTACAACAAGCGCGTCTTCACGCTCAAGTTGCGCGCTAACGAGTTCGACGAGTTCGAGATGAGCGTGAGCTTCCGGCTGCCCAGCACAAGAGCATGCAAGAAGCTGTGGCGCTGCAGCGTCGAGCATCACATGTTCTTCAGGCAAGTGCCTTAAGAAATATAAAAGTTCAAGTTCTAGAGTCCAATCAGTTACACTGAAAATACCAAAACCATGCTTTTTATGGACAGGTCCTACAACGGATTGTATGGAATTGGACCTGGTATCTCGGTGTACTATGCAAGCGTTTGCGCAGTTTAACTTGAAGTCGTTTGTTTCCCTCAGACGCGAGCGCCCGGTGAAGGTGGAGCGTATACTGGGCTTCCCACGGCTGGGCTCGCGGCGCGTCTCCTGCCGGCGCACGCTGCGGCAGCTGCGCGCGGACGGGGCGCCGCCACCGCCGCCGCCGCTGCGCGCCTGACCCCGCCGCACCCGCGCACACACACACACACACACACACGTACACACAGCCCCACAACACACGTACACACACCCAGACACACACACACAGCTCTCTTCGATAATAAATTAAGTAGAAATAAATAGATACGACCTTTGACCACAGAATATACACACATATACATATGTTACCTATGGTACCACCCCTACTGTACTGTCTCTGTTGCTGGCGACTGTCTGGGTAGGTGCCGTCTGGCTTGGGGTGGGGATTGCACCCGACAAACAGCACTGTGCCAACATTACAGTGTTCCGGTTTAAAGGTCGCTGTAGCTAGAGTAATTACTAGAGTAGCGAGACTCAACACCTTTTAAAAAAATAGACAGTACCTGTTAAAGATGCGACTGTAGATTGTAGTTATTAAGCATTTGGTGGAAGTCATTAGAGAAGCGGGTGGGTAAACAAAGGTTGATGCTGACGATGAATAAACACACTGATTTTTATTGAGTCAATGAAGCGAGGAGTCGAACGAGACCTTCACCCGATTGCTAGTGATACGGCTGCCCGTGACAACGTGCCGCTAGTTAGGATATTATATACTGCGCCACGTTGCGCTGCTCGCCTAAGAGATACGATGTTGAGTCTCGTTGCGCCAGTAATATCACTAGCTGCAGCGCTCTTTAAACTACAACACAGTAATGGGAAAACTGACAATATAGTGACTGTACGACTTTGATTAGCCTGAAGAAGGAAGAACGAATTACTGGTAACTTCTAAAGATATATACTTACTACATTTAAGTATAATTAAGTTTAGACGTAGTACACAACTCGCGCTTTACTGCCGGTGCGTCGAGTACTTCCGGAAACGGAACTTAACTACTGACAATACTAAGTGTGTAGTAACTTAATTTAGTACTGTACTCGCCGATATCTCAGCACGGAATAAATCAGTGTGTATATATATATAGGATATATATACTATATTGTGCCATTATATTATGTATTGTATACGGTGCGTTATATTAAATAACTGTGTATTTTTTTGCGTTTCAATTATACCCCCACCATTAAACCAGCAAAAATCCGGCGATTTCTTAGGATCTACAGGAGTTGGTAAAACTCAGAAAGACGTCAAGGTTGAAGTATTAGAGCATTATTTCTCCACTTCGTCAGACTTAAACGACGGTGTCAAGTCTAAAACTTTACATAATAATTTGTCAATTCCAACTCCTAACTATCCCTTTTTTACTTTCAATCTTCTTAAGTTCACTGCATGTGATGTTAAAAAGAGCGTTTTGTCAGTTACATCTAAAGCTGCAGGAAACGACTCCATCAGCCGATATATGGTCTACCCTATCATTAATAACATTGTCCTAGTTCAAGGTGATATATTTAACTACTCTATTCCAAATAGTACCTTCCCTTCCACGTGGAAAAATTCCCAAATTCTACCTACCTAAAAAACAATCCTGCATCGATTTCCGACTATCGTCCTATATCAATTCTAACATTCCTGACTAAAGTCCTTGAGCGACTGGTGTATGATCATTTAAACTGTTATCTCCGAGATAATTCCCTCTAAATCCTTTTCAAATCAGATTTTCGTCCCGGGCATAGCACCGTGACGGCTTTAGTTAATATAACAGAAGATATTAGATCAGAAATGGAGGATGATAAAATACTATACTAAACTATTCTTACACTGCTTGACTTTGGCAACGCTTTTAACTCTGTTAACTTTGAGGTTTTTCTTGGCACACTTTGCTCTCTTAACATATGCCATCAGCATCTGATTGGGCTCGTAGTTATCTATCCTGGCGCCGGCAACGTATTCAAATTGATTAAACCCTTTCGTCGTGGTGTACTACGTCTGCTGGTGTTCCGCAGGGTGGCATTTTATCTCCTCTCCTTTTTACACTTTTATTAATTCTTTTTCTCACTAATTAACATCTTCCTGTCACCTTTACCCATATAATCTTCAAATATATACTCAAACATATCCTAGTGCTGTTTTTAATTACCTATTGCTGTTACTACAATAAATAATATATGAGCGCGAATTTCAGACTGGAGTCAAGCATATGGTGTTAAAATCAATCCAGTAAAGATGCAAGTTGTAGTTATAGAAGTACAAAAATGATTGCTAAAGTAAATGTTACTGAAGCTTCTCAAGTTTGTTTTGAAGGAATGTTCTTCCTTTTATTGACAAAGTTAATAACTTAGGTGTACACTTAGATTACTATTTATCGTGACGAGCACAATTGGAAGAGGTAAGTGGCAAAATATTTGTATCTTGTAGATTTTTGAGAAAATTGCGTAACTTTCTTCTTAGTGACGCCAAGATTAGACTTACTGAAACCCTTCTTCTTCCTATAATCGATTACACTAAAGTCAGCTATATTAATCTTTCGGAGAAAGAACTTAATAATTTTGAGCGTTTTCGAAACATCTGTATTAGATTTATATTTGGTATGCGCAAATATGATCACGTTTCCTATTTCCGAGATCAGCTCAAGTGGCTACCAAATCGACTTCGCCGGAATACTCATATACTTTCTCTTTTGTACAACATTCTATTTCATTCTTTATGCCCGTCTTATATTAAAGAACGCTTTGTACTTCTCTATACCTCACACTCTCATGTTTGAAATCAGCCGAAAACCTTACCCTAAATGTTCCGAAGTATTCCATCAAATTCATCAAGCAATCGTTTTATGTTCAGGCTACACGTTTATGGAAACCCTTACCTCTTACAATAAGGCGGGCGCGGTCGCTCCAAGCTTTGGAGAACTATTATGTATGAGGGTATGTGTAAAGACCCAATACTTGTCTAACGTAGGTATTTGTAAAATAAGGGGGAGCTGCGCCCCGAGACAGCAGAATAAAGTGAGCGCGTTAACTGCTGCCTGCCGCGTACACAACAACAACCTTCTCAGGAATCATTATCTTCCGCTTTAATTATATATATAATATTATGAACTCACTTTAAGTATTCATCTAATGTGTATGTATGGATTTTTATTATTTCTATCAATATTATTATATTATGCGTGTATGTATGTATGTACATATATATATGAATTAAGTACCAACATCAAATGTATCTATTATTTTTATATATTTTCCATCCAAAGGTTGTCTGAAAAAAAATTTTACATACACACATTAATTTTACATACACCGAAATGGCGTCCAACTATGCTGCAGTTATAAGCTGCAACGCTAATTTTCAGCTGGTATCAGTAACAACAAAAAAAAGTAGAAATACTTAAAAGGAAATAAACACTAAGAAAGAACACAACCTAGGTGAAAAACGAAAAAAATATAAAAGAAACTATATACAAGGTTACATAACATTATGCTACGGTATAAAATTCAGAATCCGTGACAAAAACAAGTAAATATAATAATAAATAAATGTTATAAATATATATGTATATATTGCATACATTTTATAAATATATATGTATATATTGTATAAATTTTATAATTCAGAAATACACAAAAGCTCCAATTCAAAATGGCTTATCCGGTCCGGAAGCGTCGCATTCTCGAACAAGTAGGTCACGACACGAAGGAGGCTTTATTACGCGGCCGACTCCGCGGCGACCTGCGCGAGTTGCCTGCGGGCAGCAGCAGCGCCCGACGCGGAGTACAAGTCCAGCACGGCGCCACGGAGCATTACTTACTAATTACCTAAAAATAACTTGATGACTATTTAGATAATACTTTGAATGCATTATTTTAAAAAGCGGTTCGCTGCAACTGCCGCAAGGCTTTTGACAGAGAGGAGATGTGACCGGCGGCTCCGCCCCCGGGCGCAGTTAGCACGGCGCGCACAAGTGTGCCGTGTGTGTGACCTGTGTGTGTTCGTGCCCTTGCAAGCCGTTAATATTTTAGCATAACGTTGAATACTGAACGAGGCAAACGTAAATGTGGATAAATATTTATGCTTAATTATTTATTTAATTATTGTTATAAACGAATTAATTAAAGTTAAACTTCTATTGCAGCCAGTTCAGTTTTTTATTTATGAACATTGCTTGTCGCGATGTATATAACCAATGATTTTTTCACAAATAATTATTATAATTTGCGTTAATTGTTGTATATTAAAGACGTTAATAGCTAAATTACAGATTTACTCAATTTTAATTAAGTAAATATGTAATTTAGCTATTACTAAGTGTAAATAAAAATAGTTTAACAATAAATACAATAAAGGAAAACGTAACATTATCAAATTCTATTACTGTTCCCTCGGAGTGACGAATCAGTACAGCTCAAATATAGCTAGATTATTTGCAGCAAGATAATACCAAATTACTTCAGACGCGTTGCCACGAACGATGATGATCTTGATCAGCTAGTTGAGAAGGCGCTCTCGTGAAGCCGAGACGTCGGATAAATGATATGAATAGAAATATAACCTCAGTGTTACATTGTAATCAAGGTGAGCAGATTCTCAATTGCAATTACCGTGTGAAGTGACCAAGGTGAGGAGCCGCTGCTGCTCACTTACAATAACGTTTTTTTTCTCTCCTGGGGAAATCCGACATCGAATACTCTTCTACTGCCGGGTCAGCAGAAGAGTTATGCCGGACTCATACCGGATAAAACTCCACGGTATACTTCTCAACACCCTTGGTCGGAACTATGGGAACGCTTGCGCATACTTCCGCGGTTCCAAGGGCATTGATCGATTATAAGATCTCGCCTCAGAGTTAAGCTGCCACTCCCCACCTTTCACTAACGCACAGACGCACCTGTACGCACCACCTCGGCGCTTTTGATATACGGCAACAACCGACCCCCGAACTCGCTGCCGTAGCCTCTCTTATGGGGGTCGGAGGCTATTATTCATTCTCCTCTGTCGCCCAGGTCTCAGGCTACGAATAGGGAGAAGAGTTCTTTCTCTCTCCCTCTCAGCAGTCTCCTTTTGCGAACATGTGACTTGTTCGCAAAAGGCGACGCCAGCACTCCACGCCTTCTCGCTTCCTGTCATAGCCTTCATAAAAGCTTGAAGAGAGAAATCTGTCTCTATTTCAGGATGTGCACGTCTGTTCTTCCACCGTTCAATAACAGACTGTCGAGCGTGTATCGCTGGAAAGCCAGTTCTTGTGTGGAGAGCTGTGGTCCTTGCGTTAGACGTTCCGAGCGCCACACATAAGTCGACGCTAAAAACTCCGCCCCCAAGTCCCATGGAGGGGGCCCCGCTAGAACACACGCCGGCTCAATCATTTACAATAACTTAAGTTATCTTACAACTACACACGTACCAAGCTATGCCACTCTCCTATTATGATCATATATCATGTCATATAGTGACCTATGTAGAGACTGATCACGATGTCTCCGAGGCCCTAGGGGTGGTAGACTTAACATTTGATGGAAATATTCCTTTAGCCGAGCACAGCACAGGTAAGACCGGATATTACAAAATGTTACCCCCAACACAGTTGCGGGGGTGTCACGGCCACGGAAGCGGGCGGGAACAGCCAATAGCACATAAGGTAACAACTATTGGAGGAAACGAGGATGTGTATGTCTATATATTTAGAAGTAAAGGAAATTGATCCACAGATGGCGAGATTGAGTTGGAGGGCATCGGAAACTGAGCTCACGTTACAGATGCTTGTGATCTCCGGCAGGTTGCGGTAGTCGAGGTAGGACGGCCTGAGTGTTCACCAGCCACCTTGCTGGTTTGCGTGTGGTTTGTAAATACTTGTATATAACTAATTTAGCGATGACCATTTTATTTTTAAGTATTTGTGTGATGGCGGATAGATTTTCTTCTAATACACATATTTCTATTCATAATCGTCGAGAACATCCGTTTTGAGTTTACTAATTTCCCACCCTAAAACTGGTGTTAAGCGAAACCGGAAATTTATCTACTTATAGGCTTCGGCTCTGCGGCTTTATTGCTATGTTGTTGTTGACAACTCCATGTTGTTACATATGTATATATTTACATATATACACTATTAATTAGGTATTAGAGAAGGCCAACCAAATGACATATATTATTATGACTGTTAGCTGATAGACGTCCGCACCCGGACACGCGTCATCCCCCAAACACCTTTACACCAATGGGCGTCGTGTTGTCCGCATCCAGTAGTGTTAAAGGATTTTCACTAGATCATCTCTTCATCTCGCTGATGGTTACTAGTACTGCTGACAGTATAAATATTCCAAGATATAAGTGACAATCAAAATTAGCTGCTTAGTCTGCTACTGGCACAGCCGACAAACCGTACTGTGCTAATATTACTGTGTTCCGGTTCGAGAGGCGCTGTGGCTAATGTAATTAATGCGATAACGAGATTAACATGCTCTGCTTCAAGGCGACGAGCACATTGTGGTGCAGTGTACGTGATCCTAATCAGGTCGCTCCTGTAATCACTTCGTCGAATGTAACGAAGCTGTGATAAAGAAGTCTGTAGCAAAACAAAGTGTAGATGTTAACTATAACTTGGATCATCATCATCAGCCGGTAGACGTCCTCTGCTAGACATGGACCTCTCCAGAAGATCTCCACATCGATCGGTCCCTCGTTGCTCGCGACTCTCACCAGGTCATCCGTCGGTCCCCGCTACAGGAGCCCCCCCTCCACGCTACTTATTTAACTCACATAAAGTCGTTTAATAGTTAACGTTATCAAAAACATTATTAGTATCTATTTAACGGCTCATTAGTTTTCTAGTACGCGTTCATTTACTTTATACCCATCAGGAAAGTTGGCGACGGAAGTGTAATTCAGTTTTATAGTTTTCACCGGAAAACTAGTGCAGCACTCCCCCTCCAACGGGTTCTCGCCTTATCGTGGCGGAGGGGCTTAGTAACCGTGGCGCCCAACACGGTGAAGCCAAGTGGAACCCATCCGGCCGGCCCGCGGCGAAGGGCTGGCCGAAGCGGCCGCTTCCGGTTCGAGCACCGGTTGGGATAACTGGAGCTCACCGGAGCGGCCGGAGGCCGCAGGGGAGGCTGTGTGCTGCCCCAGCGGCCGCGGAGGGAGTGCCCTCTGCGGCCAACCGGTGTCGCACCGGCGATGCGGCGGCGGTGGGGCCGCGGGGGAAGAGGAGTTTCGGTATTGCGATGCGCCGTTCTCCCTATCCTCCGCGGCCGTTGACAGGTAGCGGCGGGCCTAACATCTCTCCGCCGCGGGGAGCCGGGAGAGGTTTTCTCCCGTGGCTCCCATGGCCCCTGGGCGACAGGTTCGTGGGAACCGGTCGCCCGCACACGCATGAGGTCGAGGAGGGGGCGCGCTGAATGTTCCGGCGCGCCCTGGGAGGGTTCATCCCTCCCCGAGGTGGGGCCGCGCAAGCGGCCAGCGCCGGCAGGGTCGCGGATGTGTGCGTACCCGCGTTCCCGTGACCCTGCCATCATGGCGATGAGGAGGAACATCGTGGGGGTTTTAGTCGGTGTAAGTCCGACATAACTCGTCCTTGCCCCCGCGAGGACGAGTATGCGTAGGCATTTCCCCCACGTTAAACAAAAAAAAAAAAAAGTGCAGCACTCGGCGGGTTACGAGGATACCAGGGTTGCGGCGGTGGCGGTGGCGGTGGCGGTGCAGGAATAACACGACCACACATTAATATAAAATGTAAACTCTCCAATAGATTCCTGACAAACAATATTAGTTTATATCTAACTTCTCTTGTTATCAGTTTCACGCAGTATTAAGTGATGTAGCGCACGCGTTCAGAATAATCCGGCTCTCATGTGATGCGAGCCGGAACAGGGCGATGCTGTTGATGGCAGATTTACAATATGCACGTGGCTAGTCAGGTAGATTTGTAAAAAACGTTAGCATCACCCACGGCTTCTGAATATTGTCAGTGGAACCTCTGGTGGCGAGCAGATCCCGGAGTCCCTCCTAATGCAGTGAGGGAAACCACCGAGTGAGTTTTAATGGCTAGAAGCACCACTATAACCTTGTCTTCTGCCAGAAGCAAACTATCATTTAAGAAGACTTTTCCCGCGATAAAAAAAAATAAAAAACAAAGTGGGTACCACAGCGCGGCCTGTTGCAGCCGACAAGTACTGCGCAAACTTTACTGTGTTCCGGTTTGAAAGGTGCTGTAATTAATGAATATACTGCGCTAATTGGAGTTGATACCTTACGACTGTAGCGACGAGCACAATGTGATGCTGTGTATATCACATCAGGTGAATGCGTCGCTCGTCTCGTTACTTCGGTTTAAAAAAGATCAAACCCGAGCCCGCCGTGCCAGAAGACGAGTTAGCAGTTCCGCCATAGATGCAGTTAAACTGATCCATTAGCAAGGTGGAAGCACGAGCTCAAGTGAATACCATACACTTTTAGGAGTACGCTACGTAAGGACAGTAAGTAATGGTTATGTTAAGTTCACCAGCTCTCACAACACCTTAAAAGGCATTGAAAGAATCGTTGGAACTTCAGTCAACTCTTTTTCTTTATTCGAGGAAGTGACTGATTGTCATCTCCTGACAGACGTTTACCTTGGTAAGTGGTACGTGGTACGTGGTACGTATGCATGGGCTGTTATGGAACCATGTTGCACGAGTTAGGATTGTACGCTGCACCACATGGTACTCGTTGTCTCGAGATATAAAATATTGAGTCTCGTTATCCCAGTAACTACACTAGGTACAGCGCCTTTCAAACAGGACCACAGTAATGTTTATACACTACTGTCTGTCGGCTTCGACGGTGCTTAGACGGTCTCCGACAGAGACCTGCCATTTGTAGTTGTTGGTATACTAACTTTTATCAGGTCCCAACATTCCAGAGAAGGCAATCAGATCATCAGCGCTTCAGCCAATTGTACGTAGAAGTCAAGACAAGAAAATAGTAACCTTTGGGCCAAGCTTCAAACTGGTACGCACTTGCTTCCCCGGCAGCGCGTGGTTACCGACGCCGCTGCCTGATGACCTGCAGCTTGCGTCAGTTGACATTTTCACCAGTTCAAAGTGGACTGCTAGCTTACTCTTGCAATACACGCGACGTACTCCAAGAGGTGTTGCTACGTAGCAGTAAGCAGTCGTATTTAAACGTCGGACAGCACGCGCGCGGGCCAGTCGACGTCGCGCGGCCGCACCGCCGCACTCAGCTCCACACACACACATATACATATACATATATATATATATACTTCCTTCCGTTGTATATACCTGTTACTTTTACTAAATAAACGCAGTCACAGTTACCTGTATATTTTAGCTTTAGCTACAGAAAAACGTAAGTTTGTTTTTTTTATCATTATATTATATAACCAATTTAAACCTTTTTAAAGTTATTTTTTCGATCAGGTAAACAGAATAGCATATACTGCAGCGTGTCCTCGTCATGCACCTCATAAAGTGAGATCTTCCTCCGGTCCTCATGATACAGATTTTATGTCCAGTTTAAAGTCTCGTGATGAAATTATTATTTATATTTACTTTAGTTTAATGAAGATTTTCATATTGTATTTTGTAAGAGGTCATCATCAGCATTTCATTCTTGGCTCTGGCATTAGTATAGTTGCGTCGGCGGTTTAGCACAGAAGGTGATGGTGTTGGGATCCTAATGATTTCGTTAACTTTACTGGTGGTAGGTTTCGTTAACTCTGCTGCCGGAGACCGTCTAGATAAGTACTGCCGCTCCCACTGCAGCCAACAGACAGTACTGTGCAAACATTACTGTTTTCCAGTTTTAATTGCGCTGTAGCTAGTTATAATTACTGGGGTAACGAGACTTGAAATCGTATGTCTCAAGGGGAAGAGCGTATTGTGGAGCAGTATATATTGCTGCTGTGGGCAGGCGTACCAGGTGAACGTCCTGCTCCTCTCGTTGCTTAATTGTATAAAAGAATACGAAGCTCCAGCGCTCTTCACTCTATAACTCAGTGACGTCCTGATGATAATTGTTTAAGTCGTTATTCAGGAGTCGAAGGGATACCAGGCACTCTTTGGAAGACTGTATACATATATTGAAGAGTAACTGTGTGTTAGTGGTTGTGGAGCAAAGTAGAAATATCTGTCTCCTCGGTGCAGCGGCTACCTGCACCCGTTGTAGTACAGACGTTCGACTCCGGGCTCACATTCGGTTGAGTTTAGTTGGTGGCAGGATATTTGCAACCCGTCTGGTTGGCTACCGTCCTCATATCTTTAATCTGATCTGACATTGTGTGGGGTGTTTCGAGTGTATTCAGAGTAAATACGCTGCAAATTAAACTTCATTGTCAGTTAACATGGTGTTACATTCAGATCGATTGATTCTCATGATTTAAGATTTGCTGCGAATGTAGAAATATGCACTGCGTGGTTAAATTTAAACAAAAACATGTCTTAATAATGATTGGTGATACAGGGAACTTGGAATGGTGCAGCGTCACCTCGCGCCATGTTACAACCGAGTGAAGGATAAATAGAAAACCTTGTGTGGAAAATATACATAATCGTGGCAATTTCCATGGCAAACGGCAAACCGGCTGCGGAGGCTGGGTTCCTCGAGCAATTTGTACGTTTGAGCTAAACTCGCGTGAGAACTTGTGCAGGAGATGACAATCAGTCATCCTCCAATCATTATATAACTATTTTGCAATCACAATGCCTTCATTAGATTTATTTCATTGTTACTGGTAAGGGCATTGTTTGCTGAACGTTTATTCTTTGTTTTGAAAAAGTTACTTGAATATCATGGCTTTCCATTAAACATTAACACACTTCGCCATATATATATGTATATATATGTATGTATGTATACCTGAAACGAAATTTCAGCTATCAGTAAAGTCTCCACTTTCAGCTTTGGTTCTGATATAACTCGATGCTGTTTCCTTTATTTATGTCTAACCGTAAGAAGTTTTTCTTTCCTCTTGTATTGTTTCTGAACGCTAAAGCTAAAGCATCTTAATAATAATGTTACAAATAAACAATTAACGTTTGGTAGTGACGGAAAGAATAACTGGTGTCATGTAAACATCACATCGCCTTTACTACGAGCCCCGCCTTGAATTGAACTGTTGATTGATTTGCTAAGTTCTATGTTGACGGAACTAAATCTTAATTTACAACTTACACGCATAGAGGCGACATGACGGTGACTGTAGCCTCACGGTGAGGTGAGGGTCCCCGCGACCTCCTGTTATCAAATGTTAACTAATTCATTATTTATTAATTGGCGACGTTAATCGGATGCGCCTGCGCACCGTGCGCCTGTGAAACGTTATTAAATAACCTAAATTGTTTGTTTCGCCTTGTGTCGGTCGGCTCGTCGGTCGGTGCCGTCGCTCGATAACAATTGTGTTAATAAAATTGAATGCGATACCACTCACTTCGCAGATAAAGTGGAGATATGTGTAGAAACAACATCGGAACAGGATGTTCACACAAAACTCATGTTTGTGAATGTCTAATTTTGTTCATGCACGTCTGGAAGTGAGCACTGCTTACTGCCAAACAGTTTCCTCCGTTCAACGACTGCCATTAATAACATACAATTGTACTGTGTTACTTCAAAATTTTAGTTCCAAATAAATTAGTTTATTATTATATTACCACTAACTATTAGGACTTGGCTAAGGAGACAGGTACTGCTGCAGTACCAACCCAAACGTCAGTTATCTTAAAACATTCTGTAATAATTGTTCCTGTACTAATCTCGCACTGAAACTGTATCTTTGCTAGTGATCTGTGTTCGGATTGTAACGATGACTAGTGGGGTCCATTATTGATATTCCGCAGTGACCACGTGGTCTGTAATCGTTTTCTCCTTATTTCAGCAAAAGATGGACGCAATCGCCGAAGACGTTTACGACGTTGCATTTAAAGCCCTGTTCGGTGGAGTGAGTCGTGTGTGTCGTGTGTGTCGTGTGTGTCGTGTGCATTTGACAAGTCTGCGTTTGATTTTGCTTTTATTTAGCACCAATATTTATATATCACACGCATTTACAACATTACTACGTGATTTACCTTACACTTCTAAAAAATATGTATAGTTTTTTAAAATTTTCCAAAGAATATTTTAAATTTACAGCAAGCGTCCCGCAAGGGTCTGTACGGAGCCCTTTTTCGTTTAAATCTATTGCATATTCAAATAAAAACTTTTTTTATGTTTAATTGCTCTATTTATTAATTAGACATGCTTTGTGTTATCTAAGCAAACGATATTATAACATAATAAAGCGAAGATAAAAACCGTGAAGTTTTTTTCCACAGATTAAGCAATTTAAATTGATTTCAATGCACTTGATTTGAGTTTCTTTTGCTGCACCATTTATTTTCTTTTCAATGTATTTATTGCACATTTTAAGTATGTTTCAAGATTTGCTGTACCACTTTGAAGAGAGTTTCAGGCTTTTTCGAGATTTTGTATGAAAGAGATATATTTTTCATTTATTTATTACATGTGAATACTATTAATCATGCAACCGGAAACACGGTCCACCAACATAGACATTACCCACTATTATAATCTAGTGTCGATTCTCAGATGAATCGACGCTCTAATAAAAATACAAGAAGACTTTGGAAGGAGCTGGCACGTTGTCGGTCAGTGGGTATCTCTGCCGAGGGCCTACGTCCTGATGTGAACACTATTCATCTGATTACCGTTATAAACACGGCTTTACAAATCACGATAGGAACATTAGGATAAATGAAACTGAGTATCGGAAACATGTCCGAGAAAATTATCAGAGCTTCGTTCGTGGAAACGTAAAAAGTTATTCTTGTAATTTTTGTTCGCAGGTGGTCGCGGGTCTAAGCAATTTAGCGGTCAGTAATAATTAAAATAACGTATTATATATCTGATTTACAGGGTAAATTAAAAAAATTCAAATAAATTATGTTCCCCCTGGATGTCTGATAAGTTATTTATCCGGCGGAGCCAGGCCTAGTCAAGTTTGTGTTCACTGGAGTGAAACAACGCAAGACCATGTTTTGTAGAACATATAATGAGAGACATATTTCCAGCAGTGCGCTTCCATCGGCTAAGATGACCAATAAACCATATTTAACTCATTAGTTAAATTATTTTATCCGTGCATTCATTAATTATTCAGTAACTGCGTTAACAGAATGGTAATATAATTTTGATACTTACAGAATCTATTCGACATGAACTATATAGTGGGTATGATGGTAACGTACCTGACGCTGCTCAAGGCATCCGGACAACAGGAGGGGAACCTGTTCGAAATCGTCGGCGAGGGCATACAGCAGCAGATCAGGCCCATCAAGCAGCCGATAGACGAATCCATCGCTTACATAGGCTCCAAGCAATGTGAGTGGAGACGTTTCGTTATTCCATAATGTGAATAGGTGATGTCGCAGGGGTTACAAAAATTAAATAAATTTTTCATATGACTACTTTCCGAGCAACAACTTAACAAACTTGAGCGTCTTCAAAACATCTGTATCCGATTTATATTTGGATTGCGCAAATATGACCACGTTTCCCATTTCCGTGTTAAGCTCAAGTGGTTGCCAATTCGACTTCGCCGGAATACTCATATACTTTCTCTTCTTTACAACATCCTATTTCATCCTTTGTACCCGCCTTATCTTAAAGAACGCTTTGAATTTCTTGATACCTCACACTCTCAATGTTTAAGATCAGCCGAAAATCTTACCCTAAAAGTTCCAAAACATTCCACCAAGTTCATGGAGCAATCGTTCTCTGTTCAGGCTGTACGTCCATGGAATGCTCTACCTCTCACAATGAGACAGGCGCGGTCACAGCAAGCTTTTAGGAACCTTGTCAGGAATCATTATCTTTCGCTTTAATCAATTATATATAATATATAGTTACTTTAAGTATCTATTTAATGTGTATGTATGTATTATTGGCTTTAACAATATTATTATATTATGCATGTATATGTATAAATTAAGTACCCACACCAAATTTTCGGTTATTTTTAATATTTTCCATCCAAAGGTTGTCTGGAAGAGATCGCGTTTAGCGATAGACCGCCCATTGCGCATTTATTGTTATATATATATATTCTTTCTATGATGTAACATTATTTGGTGTGCAATAAAGAATTTTCTATTCTATTCTCTCCTAATAATAATCCTTTAAATTCTGTTTAATATAAGTAACTGAGATTACAGCATATATTGCGTTTTGACGCAATGTTCGCAATTAAATGCATAACAAATACGGTAACTACTGTGAAGTTCCGCTGCCGTATAATATTTGGACTTACCGCGATTACTTAATTTTTTATTGCTTAAAATACATTAATAAGTCAAGGGAACATAGTAATACACATTCTGCTCTACTCCATCCTACCTGATCTTATCCTATCTTGTTCTATCCTATTCTATATTTGGAATTAAGCTTCTAACAATATTTTCTATGATGCGTGGATTCTCGTATCCACTGTTCTTCATCATGCAATTAAGCAAGGAAAACTTTTCACGGAGACCGATATGTTAATAACATATCGGTCTCCTCGTCACTCGTCACAGGTCACAGAAGTGTAGGACGCGCTCACTCCAGATGGATCGACATCATCAGGGTGGTCGAAAGTGGGTCGGTGCGAGAAGCTGCGGGTCGCATTTAGTGGAAGACATTGAGGAAGGCCTATATACAGCAGTGGATAAATAACGGCTGATAATGACGGTTTCCTCGATTTATCGATTTCGGCGTAGCCGTTTGTAATTACTTAATATAACGGTTAAGACGTCCGTGTGTACCATAGCACATAGTTAAACGGATTATTTGGATTAGGTAGCCATGTGAAGAAGTTGCTCGGAGTGGAGTACGAACAGATGGAAGGGGAGCGCGGACCGGATCTAGAAGCTCTGACCCTTTGGTTCAAGACCCGGTGAGTTGATTTTGGTGTCGAAATTTTTTTAAATATAAGTCCTGAAAACGTGCACACAATGATGGAAAGGGGCCGGTGTCGGTGGGAACATCTTTCTGTCCAGCGATGTTATCCGTTGGAAACTTTGAAGACCGCCCTAAGTCTGGAATTAAACTTTACACTTGGTAATGCATTGAATAAATCATTGCGTGTTTACACAGATGCGATAACAATTTGTCGTACTACTTAGTTGCAACGACCAGCGACGTCCTAGTTATCAGTTTGCAATTTCTGACATCGATCACAAGGATTAATTCACTGCATGCAATAAAAATCACAAATACTGTATGTGTATCCTGCGGATGGGAACATAACAAAAATTGATATCTGTATAATTTTTATGTTAAAAGTAATCGTTTCTAAAGATTAAGTTGCAACGGTACATATCACGAAGATTCACTCAAACATTCTTCAGGTTCAGCAGCACCGTGTATAACATAAGCGAGGCCGCCGCGGCCATCACGCGGGCGCGGGCCTTCAAACCGCAGAGTAAGCTGATCATCTTCGTCCATGGCTTCACCGACGACCCCTCCAAGACCAGCTTCTCCGATGTCAGCGACGCCTTCCTTAAGAGCGGTTCGAGAATACATTTATTTAGTAACACTCTCGACTGGTACGAGTTTCAGTTTTATCAGTTCAACAACTAATGCTTTCTTATAAGAAAACATCCCTATCTGCGTGCCGTCAATGGGGATGGAAGGGAAGTAAGCAAGCTGGGACATTACGGAATACCAAATACGAGTATAATTTGTATATAAGCGCGCGGCGGTACGTGAGGAGTCAGAGTTTTAGAAGTCCGCACTTTACCAAAAATAACTTAATTAGAACATTCCGTTTAATTCTACCTGATGGTAAGTAATGCGTCCGCCCGTAACAACTAGCTCGAGTTAGTGCACCTTGACACACAAAGTATTAAGTCTAGTAGTTCAGTAACTTCATCAGCTACGACGCCCTACAAACCGGAACAAAGTAATATTTGCACAGTACTGTTTAGCAGCAGAAATAGGCGCTGCCGTGGTACCTACGGAGACCTAGCAGTAGCGAACTTAACCTTATATAAAATTAAGTCTGAAATCAACCCCTTGTAGTTAGACAGCGCGCTCATTGAGATATCGGATTTTGTGTTGTTGTGCGAGGATTGAAAGAGTAGCGTGCGCAGGTGAGACGAGCGTCATCGCGCTGGACGGCAGCCCGCTGATCCGCTGGCTGTACCTGCGCGCGACCACCTACGTGCGCTTCATTGGGCGGCGGCTGGGGGAGGTGCTCGCCTCGATGGTGGACAGTAAGTGTGGCAGATAATACACTCGGTCGATACTCACGGTTCACTCGGTGCAATGTGAAAAAGATCACAACACTTCTGGGAAGAACACTGACATCTGTAACACAGCTGCGAACCTGACTCAGATGACAGGCGCATCAAATACTATATATAATACAACGCACACACACACACGCGCACACACGCAGTCACAGCAGCAGCCGCTTTGCATTCGATAGCTGAACCTGCGGACGTGTCGCCGCAGCGCCGGCTTAATTGTCCACAACACAGCCATATCGCGCAACTGAACCATAAACAGAGTAGCCCGTGTTAAACTCACATCACCTCTTTTATGCGTCACAGGTTAATTAATTACATTTACATTTAACTGAAGTGCCGACTGTAGTGCCATCTGTCCTAAGATGCGCTCGCCTGATGATAATAACCTCGCGAGGGGCAGACCGCGTTCGGTGTTCGCAGAGAGGTCGGAAACAAGTTACAAATCTGTTGACAAACATTATTCATATATATTTCACTTTCTACAAGTTGACATTTTAAGTTAATAATGTAATAGTTAAAGAGTAATGGCACCAAGGTTTTCAAATTGCGACCACGTGTCGGAAGACGTAGTGTTAGCAGGTCCCCATCAGATATGCTCACGATCTCGTGAAGTTTGCGGGAAGCAGCTGGGTGCGGGCAGCGCAAGATCGATCGATGTGGGTGGAGATCTTTAGGGGAGGCCTCCGTTCAGCAGTGAACGACTGTCGGCTGATAAAGATGTTGATAATGGCGCCCTGTTCTCTACATGTTGCTTTCCAACGTCTGATAAAGTATTTTGGTTATATCGGAGCCTATAACAGTTTTTTTCATTAAATATTGCATTGTATCCGCAGGCGGCACGGACCCCGCCTCCATCCATATGATAGGTCACAGTCTGGGCGCGCACATCTCGGGCTTCACGGGCAAGACGCTGCGTCGGCTGACGGGCAAGAGCATCGGGCGCATCTCGGCGCTGGACCCGGCCGGGCCTTGCTTCACGGACGTGGACGTCAACCTAAGGATCAAGGAGACGGACGCAGACTTCGTGGACGCGACGCACACCGACAGCGGCGTGTATGGCCTGACGGAAGCTATCGGTGAGTCCGCCAAACCAAAATCGGTCCTGACGTGAACGAACTACTACGCTGCAAGTACCCTTATAACATGAAACTCGGCGGGGGTAGTTTATAATTTAAATTTAACTATTATATTGTTATATTTTCAAGCAATAAAGATTTATAATTCCAAGTACTCGCCAGGGCACAGGGATTACTACCCGAATGGCGGCAAGGAGCAGCCAGGCTGCCTGCCGCAGACGTGCAGCCACGCGCGCTCGTGGCAGTACTTCGCCGAGTCGGTGCTGGATCCCAGCTCGTTCCTCGCGCGCCGCTGTAACTCCTGGGAAGACTTTAAAAAGGGACGTTGCGACGATGTAGTCAGGTAGGTCGCTGGATCCTCTCGCGAATGGGTATCACCGAAGCATGAAGAAAGCTATCAGTAAATTTCTGCTTTGACGGTACCAAGACGTTTTCCCATTCACAATGAATCCATTTGACGGTGTGCACAGCCACATGGGGTATGCGTCGCGGCCCGGCGCCGGCGGGAAGTACTACCTGCAGACCAGCTTCGTGTTCCCGTACGGGCGCGGCGCCGACGGCCTGGTATACCGCGAGCCGCCCAACCTGGTGCAGTCGATAACGGCCGCAGTGCTCGGATAGATTTCATCCAGTTCATTTTATGGTTGCAAGTAAGGCAGCCAAGCCGAAATTACCATGTTTTCTCATTCCCTAATAAGATTCTATATTGTGCAAAAGGGGTTGAGGAGAGACTGCTTTTACGACTATTAAGATAGCCCCTCCCCGTTATAACAAGCTAATTAGCATGTTTACACCACATTTCTGCGTTCTTATCCGTGAGACACAAACGTTATTTGGAAATATTTTCTACCTAGATCGCGTTCAAATATCGAAGCATAGTAATCGCTCCACACTGCCACATGACAGCAGGTAGGTATATGCGATGAGCTGGCTGATACACAACAGTCTGTACTAGGTGTGCAAAGTTTCTCTGCACGTTTTTTGCATTAAAAACAGATGATTTATCATCTAATACAGGGGTAGGCAACCTTGCTTTGCCGCCAGTCAAAATCAGCTATAATGTTTGGAAATAAAGTAGGGGGTCACTTTAAATCAACAATGGCTCCCACGCTGCGCCCGCACATCTGTACCTGCTGGCTCTCGATTTACAAAAACTTCAGCTAACAATAAACGTCGTCGCCGTAGTCGGCCATAGATTATAATATTTATTTTTGTTACACTTAAATACTGACTAGTCGCTAGTACAGTCGGCTATGAGCCGGCACTTGTTACGGGTCTATTCAACATTATAATAAATGTCCAAAAGCGGAAATAAAACTATTGTAAGTAAAACAAAAGCATCTTTATTGTAATTCCTCTTACTGGGTGAGCGCAGCGTCTCACCGCCAAATTATACGGGCTCGGGGGACGTTAAAAAAATAAACATCTTCAATAAATATAAAATTAACAGAAGGAGTCGCGGCCGGAGGGAATGCTTCGTTTTTTTTTAATAATTAAGGCAAATCAGAGTTGTGTGGAGATTTCTATCTACTGAAACACCGCTCGGTGATCGTTCTCAGCACTTTCAGAGATCACGTGGTCTCAGTTGTGATAGCTCATCCCTGGACCCGCGATAATACAATCGCGAGGGCTAGAAACCACGCCCAGCCATAGTCTCCGTCCAACGTCTTTGTAAAGGTGACAGAAAGAGTGGAGATCCCCGCCGCCCACGTCCCCAACGGCCGAAGGTAATACAAGCACTTTCCCCACCCGACCGCAACCATAGCATGTAGATTAAAAATAATTCGACACTTGTCATTTAAATAAATCCATTAATAATAAAATGTTAAAAATACAATAAAAACTTATTTATTTATATATATAAATATAAATCAATAGAGAATTACAAACATTAAAATCAATTTCCGATTCTGAATCAGCGTAAACTTTGTTAAGAGTACCTAAACACTATAGGGGGCACTACGCCTAGCGCTGTGGCGAAACCCGAACCCGTTGCGCTCGTGCAGCTTCCGGCGTTGTGAGCGCCGGCGGAACCTGGCAGCAAGCGAAGCCTAAAAATTCTACTAGCTACAGCGCCTTCTAGACGGGAACACGGTTATGTGTAGACACTGCTGTTTCAGTGCAGTGGTAGGCGCTGGCGGCAGTACGTCACAAGTATTATCTTGCCAATATTGCGACTCGCCTACTCCTCTCCCTCCACCCTCTCCACATGTAACTTCTCCTTGTCGCTCTGGTATCAAAATTTATGCGACAAAACCATCACTCGCGTACGAATGGAACGAGCAAGCGCGTGCGCAACGGGTTATAACTTCACAATGCACGTGTGGGCGTGGCATGGGCGCGGCGCTGTTTGGACGTCGAGGTACACTTATCTACGCTCTATTGGGATGTGATTAAGTTATAGGCTGCAAAGGACAGAGACAGGCATTATTCCATTCAATAAAGCGACGAGACGATTTTGAAAGCATTTATCGTAGGAAATATATCAAACACTCTGATCTCTTTATAACCTGAAGTTTTAGATTAAGCAGCATGTGCCGATCATTTTATTTTATTAATGGCTTAAATATACTATACGAAAAGTTGTTTAAATGTCTTCTAAGCCGTTGAGGGTCTACGACCTCGTGTCCAGTACACGCCGGCCTGTCCGTACGCGCGATTAAATAAAGATTATAAAGTTAATAGAGAGTGACCAGTTTATGTCGCGAGCGCATTTCGCTGTGGAATGTCCAGAGCCCAACGCGGCACGAAGTGCTGGCGAGGAGACACGCCGAAGGGTGATGGTACACCAGCTGACTGGGAACCACAGGGAGTTCGAGCTGAACCGTTTAAAAACGCTTGTCTATGATTTTAATAACAAAATCTTACACAACACAGAATTCAAGCAAAATGTTTAACTGCTTTAAGTTTATTGCTCAAATCGCAATTCCGTTCGCTTACAACAAATACGCGCTGCGGAAATACTTAGACGACCGGAACGTATCACCCCTCGGCGTATGCGCGCTGTTGGCGCCGGAAGCACTTACAACTATCCGAACGTTACATAAAAGTATCTGTGTGTCAACAAACCGTTCCGAAAGGTCCGTAACATTTAAATGTATATTGTGCACTTCAAAATAACCGTTTACCCTACACACCGACGAAGCGTTTCCACGGATACGACGACACTTCACAAACTTCCCCCGCTTGTTATAAACAGGTGTACCACATGGTCCACCTGGTGCTGCAGCAGTGGATGGGCATCTTCAGTGAATTACAGATTTTTGTTTATGTTTTGTCGCTGTATCAGTTCTCAGCCGGTCGGTCACCCATCCGTTTGGAGGCGCGTCGTTCGCTCCGCTAGCACAAGCCTCGCACTCGCTCGCCCTCGCCCTCGCTCACAGTCCGCTTAAATAATAGCACCTATTGGTGTAATGTAGCAACATTTATAAATATACCTTCTCAAACTCGGTGACCTTATTATTTTTTATATCGCTTAAGGCAAAGTTTTGCGTCGCTCCTCGGGCGGATGCGCGCTGATCATTTCTTTTTTTTTTGTTAATTCTAAACCGGTGGTCATCGTCGAGACGTAATATACGAACGTTAAAGCTATCCCGTTTTAAAACAATATTCAGAGAATGGAACACTTTCGCTATGGCAACGTTCACGAAGCGGGTTTTGTCTTAACCTAACCGTGTTTATATAAAAAAATAATTGTCCTTTTGACACATTGACGCGTACGCCCAAGTTTATTCACCTGCGGGGTTTTACTTGTACAACGAATAGTCGAAAAATCGTCGTTGGTCGTCGCGTGCGCCCGTCCCGCCGGCGGTGCGCGGCGGTGTGCGCCGGCGTCAACGTGCCAAGGGGAGCGTACGGGTGCGTTTGTCCACGTGTACATATACATTATATATGAACCGATCTCTAGCTCGATACGTTACGTTATAATTAAATAACTTAACTATAATATACGCAGCGTGTGACGCGGCGCGGCGCGAACCACTCTGCCACCCCGCTGCCCCGTATCTAACAACGTGTATAATAATTGGTCGTTGCGTGGCTGCGCGCGCTGCAGCGCCGCTGCCATTTTGTACTCGGCGAGACAAGATGGCGACCTCGCCCGCGCGGCTTACTGCTGCGTGCTCTGCTGCTGAATCTCGATCTTCTCCACCGTCATGTCGGGGTTCATTGCCGTGGCCTCCTGTTAGTTGAATAACGGATTAATTAATAAATACATGAAACCATATTTGCCATTCTGCTTTAATAATTAGACCTAGGAACTTAAGTTCCATGTGCGCAAATTGGTGTTGTCAGCGTTTTCTTCTGCACCTCATTGTAATGCGAATAACGGACACGTATTTTTCTATGAATATGCTGTAATACTGTACTCAGTGTATGATAAGTGCCAAACCGTGCAGATAAGTGTATAAATAAATGTTGAACGCATGCGTAGGTACCTGTATAGCCTCAGCAAGCGCCCGGTCGTGGTCGATGGGGTCGCCGTCCGACTGTATGGTGATCTTCTGCTCCACGCGCGTCTCCACGACACCGTTGCGCTCCGTTTTGTACTAAAGAAACGATTTCATAACATGAGAGATAAAAACTATAGTTTGTCTCTGATTTTTTAAATTAGGTGAACACTCACGGTGATGGTCTCGACGGTCCGTGTCTTTGAGCTGATAGTCTGCGAGGACACCACCTCACCCTCTGGCGCGCCCTCCACTTTCGTCTCCGTTATCTGTGGGCCCGTGCTTGTCTGGAAATTAAACAAGAAGATATATTAACTAAGGTATAAAGATATAGAATGCGAATTAGTTGGAAAATCTGTTCAATGTATATGATCCTTGCTGATAGAAATTCCGAAACATGAGGAGCATGTTAATTTATATTCATATACATACATAACCCGTTACTCTACTACTAGCATTAGCTTCAGGACCCTTCCAATAGTTACTAATGCTTGCCGCACTTCGTGGTGAAGTTGGAAATAATAACTAAAAATTTAATAAGTATCTGCCACCAATAAACAAACAATATTATCTCACCCTGGCGGTTGTGCCGTGGATCATGCTGCCGAACGGTGCGTTACCCATCACTGTGCTGGTCGTGGTCGTCTTGTAAGAGCCGGGCTCCTGCGCAAGCACCCACACTTTTACTAAACGTACATATTTCCTGGTATAAACCGATTGACCAACACGGCAAATCAAATTGGAAAAGTAACCAAATTTCTTAACAAACAGAATGTTCATCTAATATCTTTTTTCAAATCAAGGAACAGAACGGGCAAGACGTCGCCTGACGGTATGTGATACGCCTGTCCATAACATGACGCTAAATAGGATAACATAAACTGCACCGCAATGCACTCGTCGCATTCAAGCAATGGGTTGAGTGTAGTCAGTACTGTTTGTTTGTGTCACAGTAATGTTTGTTTGGCGGCAAAAATGGAGCAGCGGTGGTACCTCGGAAGGAATGTCTCCGGAAACAGATTCGTGTCACCAGTATAAAAATGAAATAGTTTTCTCTTACCTCGGGATCATAAGTTAATTATTTATTACGACTTTATTATGAGTACCTGACGATCTATGTAATACATTTAAATGGAAAGTAATAAGGGAGAATGAAACTACAGGTAAAGAATCAAAATCAATTGGTAATTGAACAACATACAATGCAAACACATTCTCTATCTCTGACGTCTCATGCACAAGGGAGATGCGTTGCAATGTCCGGTTTAATGCGACGTTCGCTGTGACCGCGTGCTGCGAACGGCGCTCTCACGCAGACAACTAATATCGTACGACTTTAGTATCGGTCGTAACAAAGCAGATTAAATTCAGATAAAAGAGATCTCATTAAGTGGATACAAACAGCTCAATTTTAGATGTTGCCGCTAACGACCAATAGTAAAGTCGGTATTTACGACTAACAACAAAGTCTCGCATTCCAATCTAAGTCATGCCACGAGCACATCGCTAGGACACGTCGCTCACACTATACAGATGTTGTCATTCACTCACGTGCACCAGGTACGTTTGCTCGCCGGCGAAGGTTGCCACTGGCTGCGCGCGCAGTCAGCAGTTACGCCATGGAAGTCGAGCACTGCTCGGTGGGATCGCGTGTAATGTAGAAAGGATTTATCTCTGCACGGCGAGGGAAGTTATGTATACAACATACTATGTATAGTCGTATATGATTTAATTTGCTGAGCTGAGCTGAGCTGGCGCCATTTCAGCGCATCTATCCATGATCTTGTACCTAACCGTAAGTCAAATTATATTTTTACTGTGAAACGTCAAAGGCAAATGTATAGATAGATATTGAATAGGAACCCGGTTGAGCGTCGCTCCGTGCCCGTCCCGTTTCAGTTCGCGCTGCAGAGATAAATCCCCTCCCGGTGCTCAGGTACTCACGGTCACGTAGTAGACGCCCTCCCCGCCCTCAGTGCCCTCACCGCCCTCCTCGAAGTCGATCGGCGTGCCCGAGTCGCCGCTGCTCAGCGAACTCTCCGAGCCGCGCCTAGTCAGCTGCGTGCGGATTCGATCCCGTAACGGTGAGGGTAGATGGAAAGGTTGTTATGCACCCAAATTAATTCAAACGATAGAACAGGTTAAATGGATGACGTGCGTCAGTAAATCACAAATAGAAACAGAAGTAATATCAGTCTTGTTCGACATATTGTTAAATTACATGGAAAATTAAAAAAAATTAACAGTATTCTGTTATCCCGGCGAATGGCAGTGGTAGCGAAAGCCCTCGGGCTGCGCGTGGAGTCGCTCAAGCACTAAAACCAGTGTGATTTTAGTGACAATGGACATGCGGGCCAGGCGATGGCGCGCGCCGATGCCTCATTCAGATGCAAACAGGAGAGTGAACATGGCGGCATGCTGATGGCAAGTGAGATTGGGACAACGTTTTACCTGATCGCCGGTGGTGACCATGGTTTTGACCTGCTGCGTTAGCACACGTTGCTCCTGCCTCGTGGCAGAGGAAGTGAGTGTGTGCGCGACGGTTTTCTCCTCCATCTGCTGCGTTTTCGCTTTGGTGTCGAGGTCGTGGTGGGTGGTGGCGGTGCGCGTGGTGACCGCGCGCGCCGTTACGTACGGACTCTTTCCCTCGGGCTCTAAGCTTTCCGCCTACGGTTAACGCACAAACTAGCATGCATTCACTATGTACAGGTGAGACAGGTGGCGAGCGGAAGTGACCTGGGTGGACTACGTTAGCATTCACAACGACAAAAAATTAGACCACTCGATGAATGAACGGAAAGAAATTAAATGAAAAAAAAATAAAAAACAACATTTAAAAAAGGGTGGTCATAAAATGCCTTGTTACTGATATGTTAATTAGTGAACGTAACGAACCTTGTTGGTGTGCGTTGAGAAGGTCACCTCCCCGGTGCCCAGGTTCTCAACCTCCTGCTCCACATTATGCGTCACTCCCTCGTCGTTCTTAGTGAGAAGTTGTTTGGTGGTGGTCTTGACGACCACCGGCGGGGTAGGGGTCTTTTTCGATCGCTGCGAAACCGGGATCTTTGAGGACAGGGGGGTGCTGGAGGAAACGTATCCCTGGTGCCGTATGTGCTCGCTCGTCGTGTACTCGGTGAAGCTCTTGGGCTCGTCGCCGCGCGCCGGGCTCTCGTCCTTGCCGAACGTGGAGAATTTGTGCGTGTTGACGGTCTGAATGTCGATGTTCGCGGGTAGATCCTGCGTCTCTTTCTCGATCGTGTAGTTGCCGCTCTTGTCCTCGAAGTGTGAAGGGTCTATTTGCGAGTAGTGCAGTATCAGCTGGCCGGTGACTGGGTCCCGCACGGCCGTGCTCGGATCTATATCGCCCGTGTCCGGATCTATGTCGCCGTACTCGGTCTTTATCCTACCGGTCACTGGGTCGATCTTGCCAGACAACGTCATCGTCTGCGTCACCGTTGTCCGCGCGCCTTTCAGCCGCGGATCGTCCGGGTCCACGTCGATCGTTTCCCCAGTGATCGGATCAATGATTTGGTAAAGGTAGACAGTCTTAGTTGTTATTATTCTGCCCGTTGTTTCATCAATAGTGCACTCCCTTGGGTCCACTTCCTTCACGCGGCCCTTCTCGTCTTTTTGCGTTATGACGTAAATCTTGACTATAATCAGCCTACCGCTTCTCGGGTCGATCTTACCCAATTTGGTGTAGATTTCTCCGGACCCGGGGTCTACTTGTGACGCCGAATACAGGGGCTGATTATCCTTGTCTACTTCCCCAGTAGCCGTGTAAATTTGTCCGTTAATCGGATCTACTTTGATAAGTGTTTTGTCGATTTCTGTAGTTCTGATAATAGTTCCCGTTTTCGGATCAAGGCGCCCGTAAATTGAGATGATGTAACCAGTAAGGGGGTCAATTTGTCCCGCAGTGTAAAGAACTTCTCCAGTTTGTGGATCTTTCGGTCCGGCTATCCAAATCTGATTAGTTTTCGGATCAACCTTGACGTTTCTGGGGTCGTTTGAAACAATTTGTTTGCCGGAAACGGGATCTACCTTATTTCGGATAATCCGTAAACAGATTAACCTACCGATATCTTTATCGGGTTTACCAGATTTAGGATTCACTTGACCACTCCTAAGAAGGAACTGTCCGGTAACTGGGTCGATATTAAGTTCTTTGCTTTCAAATTTACCAGTTTTAGGATCATTGTAAGTTACAGTACCTTTCAACAAGTCGATCTGACCATACTTTGTGTCAATTTTGTTATTGTCGGGATTGAATTGTCCAGTTGTACTTTCAATAATGGAATGTTTAGGTTCTATTATACCTTTCTTTGAATCAACTTTACCAACAAATGTAGTGATCTCGACAACAGGGTCAATGTGAGTTCCTACGACAAGCACTTGACCTAATTTTGGATCAAGTTTACCAGATTTCGGATCAACGACGCCGATGATTGTAATCTGGCCATTATTTTCATCAATATTGACCGATTTAGTATCTTGTGCTCCAGACGTGTCGGTCACGAAAATAACACCATTCGATGGATCGATTACGCCATATTTAGTTGAAATGTGACCAGTCTCCGCGTCAACTTTTCCTTTAGTATGTTCCACAGAACCACTTTCAATATCCACTTTGCCTGTTCTTGGATCAAGCGGTCCTGTTATAGTGGTTATTTCAACGAGAGGATCATCTTGCTTAGCAACACTTAGAATCATGCCTAAGTTAGTATCTGGTTTACCAGTCTTTGGATCGATTGCACCAGATGGTATAAATATTTGACCGGTTTCGGTTAATATAGAACCTTCTTTAGTCTTTCTCTGGCCAGAGGTATCTGTTACGATGATAGTACCGTTATTCGAATCGACAACGCCGTACTTAGTTTCAATCTGGCCGTTCGGATCTAAAATGCCAGTTATGTGCTCGACTTCCGCTGTGCTTAAATCTGGTTTTTTAGTTTTAGGGTCCACTCTAGTGAATATGACCATTATTTTAACAATCTTTCTTTTAGGCGGTGCGGGAGGTGCACCTGTAGGCTTTATTGGTGGTGTTTTCGGGACAGGTGATACTGATGTAATAGGCGAAGCTTTCTGTGCTTGATTGCTAATGGGTGATGATGTTCTTACTGGAGATTTTAACGGCATCTGAACAGATGCCTGAGTAGGAATGTTAATCGGAGATACAATTTGCTTAGCCGGAGACACACTTGCTCTCTGCGTTACAGGTACTATTTTAGATATTACATTTTGCTTGTCAACAATCGCTAGCTGTTGAGCGAATGAAGGTTCAAGTTTTCCTGTGGAGGGGTCTATAACAGCAGTTGTTATTATAAAATGCCCAGTTTGAGGATCAATTTCTGCTTGTTTAAGTTCCTGTTTTCCCGTAACAGGGTCTTTATACAGTATTTGTCCCGATCTCGGATCTATAATGCCGAAATCGGTATGAATTTTACCATCTTCAACGCTAATATAACCTTTGGACGCTTCGACGGATCCTGCGGCAGCGTCTACAGATTTTGTTCTTGGGTCAAATTTACCTGTAATTATTACTAGACGAATTTCGCCTTTAGCAAGTGGTTTGGTGTAGGCGACAACTTTTTTGCTCACAATACTATATTGCTGAGCCATTGTTGAATCAACTTTTCCGGTGCGGGGGTCAATAACTTGATTTGTTACTAGCAAATGCCCTGTTGTTGGATCAACATTCGCTTTTTTAATATCTCTCTTGCCAGTTATCGGATCAATAATTGTTATTTCACCAGTAGCTGTATCAATTGTGCCAAGTTCCGATGTTATTTTACCATCAGGTGTAACCACAGCACTAACAGTATCCACAAATCCTTGATTGACATCAATCTTTTTCGTCTTTGGATCATATTTAGTAGTTATTATTACCAAATGTATTTCTCTTTGCACAGGCTTAGTATCTTTATCGACAATGCTCAAATGTTGAGCAAGAGTAGAGTCGATTTTGCCTGTATTTGGATCTATAACACCTGACGTAAGAATGAAATGGCCAGTTTTAGGATCCGCGATAGCATGTTTGACTTCTGTTTTACCAGTTTTCAAATCAACTTGTTCAATTTTACCCGTCTTGGGCTCGATAGTACCATAATTACTATGTATTTTTCCATCAGCCGCTACTACACCTCGTGAGGTTTCAACATGTCCGTTAGGATTATCTAATCTTTTGTTTTTCGAATCATACTTGCTTGTGATTACCACTAACTGTATTTCTTTACCAGGAACAAGAGCATAAGTATCTTTAGTTTTTCCAACAATACTTAATTGTTGTCCTAGAGAAGGATCTATATTTTCTGTGACCGGGTCTGTGACGCCCGCCGTAAGTAAAAGATTTTTGGTTTTGGGATCTACAGTTGCTTTTTTAACGTCTTTTTTCCTAGTTATAGGATCAACGTAAGTAACTTGTCCAGTAACTGGATCAATTACTCCTATATCCGTATAGATTTTATCGTCAGCGCCTACAGTGCCTGGAATCGTATCAACGTGTGGGTTGGAAAGGTCTATTTTCTTATTCTTTGGATCATATTTTGCTGTTATTATCACTAAATTAACGTATTTACCAGGTTTTGATGTATCCTTATCAACGACGCACCATTGCTGCGCAAGCGAAGCATCTGTTTTTCCAGTTTTAGGATCTACCACACCGGTAGAAAGAATGAAATGTCCTGTTTTTTTATCAACAATAGCCTGTAATGTTTCATGTTTACCTGTTTTAGGATCTGTTTGTTCAATTTTCCCTGTCTTCGAATCTAAGACAATATTATTGCAATGTATTTTTCCATCGTTTGAAATAATAGCAGGTAAAGTTTCCACTTGGCCATTAGCGTTGTCCAATTTTTTAGTTTTAGGATCGTATTTACTTGTAATAACTACAAGTCGAACTTCTTTTCCAAGCACTGCGGGTGCTTTGATGGTATTTTGACTTACAATAGAAAATTGTTGTGCTAAATCTGAGTTAACTTTACCTGTATGTGGATCAATAACACCAGAAGTTAAAAGCAAATTTCCAGTTTTACTATCAACTACTGCCTTCTTTACCTCCTGCTTGCCTGTTGATAGATCTACTAAGGTTATTTGACCAGTATTGGGATCGATTGTACCGAATTCTGTGTATACTTTATCGTCATTCTTTATTATTCCAGGAACAAAGTCAACATGAGCATCCGTAGGATCCATCTTCTTATGCTTAACATCATATTTCGAGGTTATTATAACTAAGTTAACTTGTTTTTCAGAAAGACTTTTAAGTGTATCTTTTTCCACGACAGACCATTGTTGGGCAAGAGAAGAATCTGTCTTTCCTGTCTTCGGATCAATAACACCGGTAGCGAGGATAAAGTGTCCGGTCTTGGGGTCAGCGGCGGTCTGTTTGATTTCTTGTCTCCCTGTTACTGTATCGAAATGTTCTACTTTACCTGTTTTGGGATCTAAAATACCAAAATTGGAATGAACTCTACCGTCAGAAGAAACAATGGCTCTAGATATATCCACCTGTCCGTTAGGATTGTCTAATCTTTTATTCTTAACGTCATATTTATTCGTAATAACTACTAACTGGACTTCCTTGCCAGGTACAACTGCAAAAGTATCTTTAGGTGTGTCAACAATACTTAATTGCTGACCTAATGTGCTATCGAGTTGTCCACTCCGAACATCAATGACACCTGAAGTTAATAACAAGTTACCGGTTTTACTATCAACTGTTGCTTTTTTAATTTCTTGTTTGCCTGTGACAGGATCTGTTACTGTGATCTGACCTGTGTTTGGCTCTATTACTCCAAAGTCAGTGTAAACTATGTCTTCTGTGTTTACTGTTCCGGGATACGTGTTTACGTAGGAAGTAGACAGGTCCAATTTTTTTGTTTTAGGTTCATATTTGGCTGTTACAACTACTAAGTTTACCCGTCTCTCTGGTATTCCTTTCGGAGCATCTTTATCAACTATGTTCAATTGTTGAGCGAGTGATGAGTCAACTTTACCAGTTTTCGGATCTACTACACCGGAAGTGAAAATAAAACTGCCTGTTTTATGATCTACAACACCCTGCTTAGAATCACGCTTCCCAGTCTTAGGATCCGTGAAATGAATTTTTCCGGTGTTAGGATCTAATATACCAAAATTCGAGTGAACTTTGCTGTCTTTATCGCTAATTACTGCTTGAGATATCTCAACAAAACCGTTCGGTGTATCCAGTCTTTTATTCTTAGTATCATATTTGCTAGTTATTGCTATAACCTGCACGTCTTTACCAGGAACCGACGCAAAAGTAGAAATTGGTTTGTCAACGATACTGTATTGTTGTCCCAACGTCGTATCAAGTTGTCCAGTTCGAGGATCAATAACACCGGAGACTAAGAGGATATTTCCAGTCTTCGGATCGACTATAGCATGTTTGATTTCTTGTTTACCCGTCTTAGTGTCAGTAACTTGAATGTTACCAGTTCTTGGATCTATGATACCGTATTCCGAATATATTTTGCCGTCGGTGCCACTTAAAACCCCTTTAATAGAGTCAACTTGTGCAAATGTTGGTTCCAATTTCTTATTTTTGATGTCATATTTGCTTGTTATCACTACTAACCTAACTTCCCTATTGACCTTCGTCGCATCCTTCTCTACTATACTAAACTGTTGTCCTAGTGATGAATCAACTTTTCCCGATTTTGGATCCGCAACACCTGTTGTTACCAAAATATTACCGGTCTTCTGATCCACATATGCCTGTTTTGGATCTTGTTTTCCTGTTTTTTGGTCAATGTAATCTATTTTTCCTGTTCGAGGGTTTATAAGGCCATAGTTAGAATGCACCGTGCCATCGGGTGCAACAACAGCTTTAGAGACGTCTATATGCCCATGTGTTGGGTCAAGTTTCTTATGTTTCCCGTCGTACTTACTTGTTATAACAACTAAGTCAACTTCTCTACCCTGTTTAGCACCAACTTTATCTTCAGCCTTTTCAACAAAACAATACTGTTGTGCTAAAGTGGGATCCATTTTTCCAGTTTTCGGATCAATAACGCCGGATGTGAAAAGTATATGACCAGATTTAGAATCGACATGACCGTTTTTAACTTCTTGCTTACCGGTAGCCAGATCAGTGTAGTTCACTTGACCCGACTTAGTATTTATTAACTCAGTTTCCGTCTGAATCTTGCCGTTAGTTTTATTTAATATACCTTTAGTGACAAGTATCGTTCCGTTGGCATCATCAAGTTTCTTTGTTTTAGAATTGTATTTTCCTGTTATAATAACGATTTGTATTTCATTCTCTTTTTTAGTCAACGGTACAGCGGCAGCTACGGGTACTTCGTGATGAGCTCTCTCTGCATCTAATAGAGCGAGAGTTGGATCTATGAGATGTTTAGGTCCCTTTGCTTGTTCCTTTAATGCAGCTGACTGCACATAATCAATTCCAGGTGTTTTTAGTTTATTTAAATCATCAGGCGTTTTTCGTTTTTCAGCACTCTCTGCTACCTTTTTATCTTCACCAGGAGCATAATTAAATGCGAGTCCTGCTTTTCTAGTCGTTGGACTCTGACTTTCATCAAGATTTCTTTGCTTCTCATCGGAAATAGGCTCCTTTTCATAACTGAAAGCACCTTGTATAAAGGGTTTAGTGCGAGTTGGACTTTTTTCTGTATCTGTATATTCGTAAGGTTTAGTAAAGCTAGGTTTTCCATCTTTGATCGGGCTTTTATCGATAGAACTATCCAAATTCGAACTATCGATTGACGTATCGAGTACGGCGACTTTTGCTTTAGGATCTTTTAGTTTCTTATCTTTGTCTTTAGGTGATTTGTCTTTAGGAGATCTGTCTCTGGATTTTGGCGATTTATCTCTAGATTTTGGTGATTTATCTTTCGATGATTTTTCTTCTTTTGGAGATTTTTCCTTTCTGCTACCGAAAAGCCCAAAGCCACCCGCCTGTATGTAGATCGGATTAAAAGGAAGGGAGGAGAAAAAAGAAAAACAACACAGTGATAAAATAATCGTGTAAATGAAATAGTAAACTTCACATTTAAAGGTGTGTTGAATTTAATACTTTCAAAGAACTGAATACGATAAAGTGAGGAAGACAAAAATGCAATATTCTTATACATGCTTGCTCTAATTGCAAATCTAACATATATATTTACATAGACATTGTATAATACACAAACAACTACATTCGTATGAAATCCCACTGCTGAGTTGGGAGAATGACGGCTGACCTTATCTACCATTCTCGCTTGTTGCGCTGGACAAATTATGTGTTTCGCTAAAGGTAGAAGACTCACCTTCGACTTTTTGGGAGTTTCCACATTGTTAGTGATGCCGGGGTCGCTCGTTGTGTCCGTGCCTGTTAACATATGGACATTAATTTATTAGAAAAAAGCACTGTTATTATGCTATACGATCAATTTGTTCGGTCTTTACTTTTTCACTTGCTGTGTTTTTATCGCAGTGGCTAAGCCCTTGCCTCGTAATATGGAGGTTCTTATTTTGATTTCATGGCATATCCAGGTTTTTTTTGTAAAACCGTCTAACTGATTCTATAGCAAATATGCTGTTTACCGATAAACATACATATGTATAAATTTTACTTCGCTTTATTTTCAAATCAAGTGTTTAGTTCATTATAAAAGAATAAACGCCAAAATGAAAAGGTTGATAGACAAAATTAACTGTTTCAAACTTACATATTTTTAAAATTTTATTATGAAATAAAATATGCCAATGGTCTGCGATCTCTTTTGAAAATGTTTGATGTAAATTGCTCGAACAAGAGTTATAGCAATAACAATAATAATAGCTAACCATTTTCAGCAGGTTTCCTCTCAGCCAATTTCTTTTCTTCTTTCGGCGGCGCCGTGGGCATCACCTTCACCGCACCCGGCGGCGGCTTCTGAAATAAATGACGTTCCACATAAATACAAAAGTACACGTGTACGATTTAGTTATTTTTGCTAAAATCTAATCTATTGTGAAAACAAGGCAATAGTAAGAACACAAAATGAATAATTCAATAACGTAGCAAAAACCGGCTCTAAGTAAATAATTTCTAGACATTTTACCAGGCGTGCATATTAAAAACAAACAGGCTACTTGTTTGTACTACTTGTGCATATAAAAAACTACTTGTCATGTCTCAGCCTAAACAAGAGGTACTACTATATGTAAGCACTATAGGGTGTCTACATAAAAATCTCTAAGAATCCGATGTCCTGGCGTGATCGAATAAGAATAATGATTTCAATAAACCATGTAATTATGAAATGATCAACTTTCAAGCTAAATTATTGATCTTATTTGGTCTCAAATGCCGCAAGCAAGAGCGTGTTCCGTGTAATACATAAAACTATGTCCAGCAGTGAACGTCCCTCCGTTGAGATGATGACGCATTGAGTTTAAGAATCAGCGCTACATGTACATTACACGTAGATCTTGAGAAGTAAATGAAACCACTTTGCGTATGGACATTACACAAATTATGGTATCAAGTAAGAACAGTCGGCGGAACTCGGTGAAGCAAACCAAACGAAGCGTACACCCCAAAGTTAAACCTGTAGGACGTCGCTAAAGTCCCCGATTCGTATGCAAGCAGTGTACAGTAACATTAGATGTGTGTATGGAGGCACCTTCTCCAGGCGCTCGGCGAGGTACTCCCCCTCGAGGGAGCTGGCGGAGGAAGCGCTCGCAGTCCCCCCGGAGCGGCGACGCAACTGATCCGAGCGGCATGCGATACGGACAAGGGTTAATGGGCCGTCGGGAGCTGATGCCGAGAGCCGGGAGCCGGGAGCACAGTACCGGGAGCCGGTGCGACACACCACTTATTGCGGTGTCCCATATGTCAGCCGTGCTGACGGTACCCAGCAGTATATATTGTATGTATAAAGCCGAATGATGTGAATTAGGCTCAAGTATGTAGTGGGTGTATGTTAAGCAGTGGGCGTCTTCAGACTGATAATGATAAGGGTATAGAAATTTATTAAAAACACTTATTCACGAAATAAACTTGTATTATCTATCTATCTACTTGCTAATGATGTTAGATATTAGCAATATCAAACTTTATATCGTCAACTTTTATATTGGTTTTATATGTTCGAGACAGGTCCGTTCAACAGCAGCTCAGCAGCTCAGCAGCTCAGAAGCTCCCCTTCGATATTGCTTTAGGTTTCTGAGCGCCGTTAATAGAAATAAGTAAACATATAAACAAATATATAACGCGATAATAGAGGGAAAATATTTGACTCCAAGGGTCGTGTACGAAGTCCATGGCGGTGATGACATATATTTTGAACAAGAAAGTAATAAATGGTGGCAAGAAACAGGAACAAGAAAAGCATATTTTTTGTAATTTTTTTCGCTTTGAAAATTATTTTTATAGTAAGTATTGCTTTTAAATTTAGGCAGGTCGTGGTTAGAAAATGTGTGTGTGTGTTATAAAATCAAAGGAAAAGAACTGGTATTTGTCAATGTTTACAGCTTTATCAAGTCCTTCACAAATTCCCATATATAGCACAGCATGCGCCGCGGTACTGCACCCCGCTGACGGCTGGCTCCACCACCGTAACAATGGTACGGTGAAGTCAGCACGTGGAAACGGTAACACTACACCAACGTTACCTCACCACTACCTTCGCTCATGTACAATGAACCTATGAATATCTTTTTATTTTGCATTCCTCGAAATCATCAGTTCTCAACTTACGAGTACATGTATAATCTTAGTTGTAGTTTACTTGTGATTGTAAGACCTGACCTGAAGTAGAATGTTATGCGGTGGAAAGAACCAATGAAAGAGTTCATGCAACGGACATGCGCATGTGAGGATGGACGAGCGGTGTTACCTGAATGGAGAGCGTGAATGACTACATAGGATTCTTGAAAAAAGCAGCAGGGAAAGAAAAATAAGGAAGATACGGAGTAATACGTTGAAAGGCATAGTCTCGGGCTATTAAGAATAGGACTAACATATGACCTGCCTGTCGTAAAAGGCGACTAAAAGGATTTCTGGTTTGTGGCCCTCGTTGCCAACTATGTGAGCCCCGGGTGAACGACAAGTACAAGGTGGGCTCATGCATCCGTAGCAAAGACAAGCTGCTGGGGAGGGTTACGGCACTCTCCGGGACGTACTTAAGCGCGGCGCAGAGAGGCTTCGGTGTGTTCTGTAGGAGATCTCAGGGCTTTTGCGAAACACTAAGGATGACCAACGCGCGTGATCTAAGTGGCTACAAATCACACATAACCAGATCTTCTCTCCAGAAGCAAGGTATCTTATGAAGAAAATGTATGGATGCAGGATGCGGAAAAATAAAAATGCTGTGTCGAAAAGCGGAAAAGTAGTGAAAATAAATAAAAGGAAAGAATAGTTTGTTGGAAAATGTGCATGCCTGGAAAAGGAGTACATTATAAATGGTTATAGAAGAGAATAGAAGAAGACATGTGGCGATATCGGATGGAGAAGGAACAGGGGAGGGCGATGATGATGTTTACCCATGACTAATATTTGACTGCTTTAGGAATAAAACCTAATTGATTTTGAATACTGTTACAATAGGTTATAATAATAAAAAAGGTTGAGAACCGATGCTTTAGTCAGGTGCATATATCATGGAAGACTATGGAGACAATGACATCTGCAAGTACAAAAATAACAAACTTTTGGTTTGATTTAAGTTAAAACTACTTATGGTTAATTTGTTGACAGTTGATGTTGAAAAATATAGTCGTGTATATATTTGAGCACATTCCGGCGACAAGCGCTGCGTGCAGAGGTACATGAACCGAACGAGAGTATGGAGCCAAGCTTTAACGCGTCAAGGTCATATTTGTACTTAAGCGGGCATGGCTAAATGTGAACGACATACACATTATAAATATTCGGATTCCTGCTTCGTACGTGCGAGTGTAACCCGAGCTTAAGAAGAGGAGTGTAATCATTTTAACGTGTAATTCCGAATTTTTTCCGCTTTTTCTTAGCCGGTCTTTCAGCTCATTAGACTGTATAGGTGCTTGGTGACAAACCTTGTCCTTAATGGTGGGGCGCGGCGCGGGCTGCGGCGGCATGGTGTGCCGTTTGGCCGCGTCGGGAGGCATCTGGTCATCCTTGTCGCCGGCCGCCAGAGCTGCGGTAATGGAAAGCAAATATATTTAAAAATAATTGACACTACCTGATGTTAAATTATACGAATGCTCCAAACAACGCAGATCGGAACTTTCACAATATTGTATTGTTTTAATAACATAGACTAGCTCTTCACTACGTATCTCACCAAACACCAAACAGTAAGTAATATATAATCTTTGATGGTAAAGCGTACTAGGTTTGAAATATATTTACACTACTCTTAAAGATGTTCTTTCACTGAAACTACAGTGAAAGAGTGTTCTTTCACTGTTCGCATTGTGAATAAATAGACGAGAATCAAGTGGCACTACGAAATCCACTATAAATCTCATAATTTCCTTTTTCAGCTTTTCTCAAGCTCGATATGGAGAAGGTCAGCCGTCAATGCTAAACTCGCAGTGCCACAACACTGTCACATCAAACATGATAGCACCGTAGCACATGCACATGCTTTGTGAGAGCAATGAAGCATCTCATGTAAAACTGGGAACCCAAGAGTTTTAGCAGCTTTCTTCGGTTAGCGAGGATTGCTCTAATAATATCAGACCACGAAGCTGACACTGATGAGTAATGTAATAGTACTTATTACGCGTATGTGTATATATATGTATATGCATGCGTGCATGTGTAGCGTGTGCGTGTGCGTGTGTAGCGTGCGCGTGTTGCGCGTTGCAGTTCGCGCTGCGGTTTATTGCACTGAAGCCGTGGTTACATCAGCAAGTAACCGATATTAAATGTTCACTCGCTTGATTATGTTTACATGTGGCAACTTCACTCGCCGTCTCAGTTACAACCGATCAGAATTTACTCGTCGACATCACACGTAAGGAGATAGTCACTTAGACATTAAAGTGTCCTAAGTCATGTTACCCCAGTAATTTCACTATCTGTATTGCCCTAAGAATTGAAACGAGAACCTTCTCAGTGTCATGCGGGTCTAGAGACCTATACAAATGAAAACATTTATCTGGTAATGAATACTAAGGAAACTCACTTATGTGGCAGATTTTGGCGTCAGAAAACATAGGTGCAGCAGCATCTCATCGTCATCAATTAATGGACCAAGAAATGACTTAAATTTGACATTACATTAAGTAACAATAAAGCCAAGAATGATGAAGCATACTCGCTCAGAATACTGCGGCTTCGGTATGTTGACAAACGAAACCCAGCAATGCAGTTAAGGCATATTTATGATTGATGATGATAGCTGGCTAGGCGGATTTAAAAAATCTAACCACTAAACTGCAACACAAGACCCGGGACCACTGCGTCAACAGAGGCAGTAAGGTGCCTTGATCGAGCAGCAGTCGCAAACGCGCAAGACAAGTCACTCGTGTGCATGTGCAGGGGTGACGTAAACAACAACTTGGCAGTAAACCATCGCGTGTAAACATCGTCGCTGAATATTTACAAGCGGTAACGATTCGTAAACATGACTCCGTCTGCGCGCCGGACGCTGCGGTGATCTAATCGATTCTAAATAAACGATTACGTTAATCGCTCCCGCTCCATTAAGAGTAAGTGATAACCACCAGCGGCGGGCAACCCGGCTCGCCTCACGTCACACAATGGTGTGAACTGAAATTATTCATTCACAATCATTACGTGTTCTCACTGCGAGAAGCTGAAGCTGAACATTAGATAAATCAAGTTTCAACACTGGTGAATCACCACCATCTCAACCGAATACGTCCCGACCGTTTAGTAAATGTTGAAAGGTATTTCAACCCCGTCTCACAAGCAACCAACCACCTTTGTGTTTTTTTAATAAAGTTATAACTTAAATACGATCCCACCTGATGGTAAGAGGCACTAGTCTTAAAGAAGCCTGTTCGTTCGTCTTTTATAAACTTCCCCGTCACGGCTGGACGGAAATACTGGCGCCATCACACTGTTCCAATCCTTGCCTGCTCGTACTGCGAGGGTGGAAGGTAAACGCTTCGTCCTAACGCGCGGAATATCGACAACTTCCATATTTTCAATCTGTTGTCAAACAGCTGCTGTGTCTCAAACGTATGAGCGGCTAGATACTGGAGGAGTATGATGCATCATCTTCATCGTTATTATCACTAAATATCATCTTGTATTGAGATCATTAACATATTAGGACCGGGAGGCGCCTTATCCAGATGGATTGACGACCTCATTAAGAACTGGAAATGATTTGCGAGAATACTGGAAGCGAATTGGAGAAGACGTATTCAATAGTAAATTAATAAAGACTAATGATAATGATGATGATACATGGCGGCGCATAGTGCCTGACGAGAATTAGAAGATCAGGAAGACGTGGAATGAAATTGACAATAACAACATGTGGTTAGTTAGCATGATATACATTGCTCCTTGCTGTGCTCGTTCTATCATAAGATATTTCATGTCATATTTGACTAACAGCACCCTTGAAACAGGAACACAGTAATGTTTGCACAGTAGTATTCGGCAGGAATGGGAGCTGCGGTGGTACCTACCTCCTGGACCACTTATTCTTTTCAGATGGGAGTACACTGCAAATTAATTTAGTGATAAATGATTATATTAGCCACGGGCGTATATAGGTTAAGATGGTGATTGATGATGAACTGTTTCCTCGCGAACTCACGGACACTAATGAGACTTGAGCATTCCGAAGCACTGGTATATGATGTATAAATCTATTACTAACAAGTGCAAGCTGGACTCCAGCAGTCGTTGAACACCATGGTCGGACACTTCCGTTCCGTAGTGAACGCGGGAAGACACTGAGTGTACTGGTAGTACGGTGTGAGGTACCGGCGCCGGCCGCTGCGTGTGCGCGTTACTAAGGGTGTATTTATATCGGCTACATAAGAGCGCCGCGTACGAGTGGAGAGCGTTATGCGAGATGTGTAAATCCGAGAAATTATTTCAGTTATTAATTTACACTGGTGGTAGGTCTCGGTTAGAGTTTATTATCTTTGGTACAACCTCGTATCCTCACCTTTTTTGGCCACGTATATCGCAGAGGGGAGGCAACTATTGAGCGACTTGTGGTCGAGAGAAAGGTTCAGGGTACTAGGCACGAGAAATAACGTCTATGAGACGGAATGACCAGATAAAGGCGGCAGTAAATGGCTCATCACAATTGCCACTATATGAACCCACTAGGAAGGCGGCCACCAGAGAAGAATGGTGACGTGTTGTTAAGCTTGCGACCAACACTTAAAGTGAGGACCACAATCACTCTGTTAAGAGTGATACTAAGAAGGTCTTTGTTGCCGGAGACCGTCTAAGTACCGCCGCAGCCCGCTATTCCCACCGACAAACTAGTGTGCAAACAATACTGCGTTCCGGTTTGAAGGGTGCTACCGAGGTAACGCGACAATGTTTTATGTCTCAAGGCAGTAAGCACAATATAGTGGACTGTATGTCATCCTAATTAGTGCTACATTGTTACGGCGTATGATTTACCATCAGGTGGACGTCTTACTCGTCTGGTCACCAGGTCAAAAAAAAAATGCTGACGTTGAGCATACAAAATATATCGAATCGAATATAGTTTACTATCACAATCTGGTCAGAGGAGAGGTGGAGCTAGTACAATTACAGAGGAGACTTAGTAGGTATGGGTTAGTTAAGGTGATGCACCACAAAGACCTACCATCAGTGAGGAAACTATAATTGTAGTCAAACAAGTATATAATCATTTAAACTTAAACAATTCTGTATTCACGTTTGATGAAACAATCAAACAAAAAAACGAGATTCTATGAACAATCGATGAGTTCACGTAAAGCGTTAGCCAGTTTATTGCCAAGCGTCTGCCAGGTGATGTCAGTGTCGCATGTGGACGTTGCATCCAGTGCGTCCGAGTGACTCACTTCCCACGAAATTCGGAGATTACCAGGTCCGTTACGGGCAACGCCAGCGCTCTTCAAACTTTGCGGTAATTCTTTTAAGTCACTTTTGGGACGGTGTGGAGAGGTTTTATGAAATGAAAAAGATACAACTTAGGCTGCGTGGGAGTGAGATGGAACGCGTCTCTGCACAGTTCCCTCTCCTTCGTCTCCTGTCCGCGCTGCGATCCACAACGTGCCCACTACTCTTCAGCCGTTTGCGGATCTGTACATGGATTCTGCACACCATCTTTAACTGCGAACTTACGTTCCCACTGTTGGGGCATAGGCCTACCCTGCATATGAGAGCGATGAACCACAGTCACCACGCGGGCCCAATGCGGATTGGTGACTTTATACACACCTTACATAAAATTCTAATTCACGTGCAGGTTTCCTCGCGACGTTCTCCTTCACAGTTTGTATTTCGCTGCTGTAACTAAAGTTCACAAATGTACACAACGACCTTCGCAATGAAGGCCGCACTCTCTAGGCCATTAGGTCAGCGCGCCACTTCTCTCACACCCCTGCTCTCCACCACCATGCCAACTGATACTCCGGCCGTGGACACTGCACTCTGAGTATACAAATACACGAAGAAGTATATGAAGAGAGTGAGAAGCGTTGTAAAATATGGTACAATATTTTACACTTTTCTACTACTCTTTCGTTCCTTTTTACTAAATCAATAATTAAGTTGGGATCTTCCTTTCCCGCTTTATATTTACCACCTCTACAGTGTAATCATGCAGTTCCCTTACAGATTAAGCAGAATACCAAATTTCTTTCACTGCGTGTGATACACTCATACTGCATTTGTTATAACTTCACATGACGTTAAGTAGCAATAAGTCCGTGGAGGGCGAAGCGCGCTCAATAATGCTCAAGCTCGAGCCCTCATATTTCAATTTGCGATATATTTTTATATGTTACGACCCTAATTCCACATGCTCCTGCAGGATCTAACCAGATACATTCACGTTACGGTGTAAGCAGCTGAACGTGTATATATGCACTGATAGAGGGTCTCTATTGCTGGGGACCGTTTAAATAGTTTATCACCGCAGCACCTATTGCACTCGACAAACAGCAGTGTGCAAACATTACTGTGTTCTAGTTTGAAGGGCGCTGTATCTAGTGAAATTACTTGGATAACGAGACTCAACATCCTATGTCTCAAGGCGATGAGCGCAATTTGGTCTCAGTTTATACCATCCCACCTAACGCCACCTTGTTATGAGCAGGTGTATCACTTACATTTAGGTGTACATCCAGCTTATCTCGTCGCTTCGTTGAATAAAAAGAAAAAGCTAAACTATTAACAATACAATAATTTGATAACGTTGTCCTTACGTGTCCACAAGGACTATAATGAAATAAAATTTAGATTTGGTTTTAGACATATTTATACCATGTGATACGTATAAACGAGCAGATATACAAAAAGATCATAAAAAAATTATTCGGTTTGAAGGGCGCCGGATTTCACAAGTCAACGAGCGTAGTATGGTGTTGTATGAACACCTGGCTAGCGCTGTGTCGTTACGCAAAGACAGAAACAAATATATTCTAAGATATTCATAATTGTTTACGGTGAGAACTAATTTTAAAGATTTCACATAATTGTGTTTATAAAGTTTGGGAGCCGCTAAAGCTGGGAACTGATAGTACAAAGTTTACACAAGATTCGCCTCGATTGTCTACGAAGCAGCCAGTAAGTACACTGCACTGTGCGTGTCTTCTTCTTAAGGTGCCTCTCCAACTAGCGGAGCGGTTGGCGGTCAGTTCACCACATTCCGTCCGGTCCCGTGCGGGGCGGAAGGCGGGCGGCACTCGCGATCCCGGTCCGCCCCCGGATGTTACGCAGCCACGATTGGCGCGCTAACACATTTTATATGTAACAGTCACAAGCATAACATAATGTTGTGTTCATCAACTTAACTAACGCCGCATTGTTATTATTAAGTGAGGGCGAATTATGATGTTTCCACGAGGTTATATTGATTTATACCTTCCTGCTAGCATTGAAACAGAGGTCCCCGATTCGAGTCCGGGACCGCATAAATTTTTTTTTTGTTGTTAGCATAGTTGGAAAGTTGCACTGCACTGCTGTGTTTCGTTGTTTACATGTATGAAAGTCTGAGGATAATGAGTAAATTTTTTAAGATAGAAGAGAAGAGTGATCAAATAGATAAGTTTAGACTATAGCTTCATTACAGGTGCGGTATCGCTGCCCAGTATGCGCCGAACATTAATGAACTTATTACAATACGGTTGACGGGAGAAAAAAGACGGGGAGAAGGTAAGAAAGAGGGGAAAGAGAGGAAGAAAGAGGAGAGACATAGCGAGGAAGAGACATGATTTTCATATTCATCATCAGCCGATATACATCGTTTGTTGATTAGCAGGCTGCACCACAAGCAGGTGAGGTTGGCTTTGGTCCCGTGAGTTGTTTTGTGGCACCTCTTTTATATTGGTCATTATTAACCGATAATGACGCCTTGGTAGAACATCTCTCGTGCTGTGGATAGACTATATAAGTATCACCATATGGCACTAATAGTTTTATGTTTGTACGCGTTTGTGCGTGTTCGTGTGCGTTCGAGTGTGTTCGCGTGTGTTCGTGTGCGTTCGAGTGTGTTCGCCTGTGTCCGTGTGCGCGTGCGTACCGTCCATGCTGCGCGAGGAGAGCTTGCGCGACGAGAGTGTGCGCGCGAAGTGCGGCGGCGCGCGCTGCGGGGGCGCCGCGCGCGACTCGTAGTGCGTGCGGCCGCTGTACCGGAAGCGCGAACCCAGCCGCGGGAACAGCGCGCCGCGCTGCGCGGGCTCCGGACTCATCAGCCTAAACACCACCAACTCTATTATATTCAACCAAGTGGCGAGACATTACACTCACATATTTTAACAACCAAAACACCTCCATGTGCTATGACGATGGTGGTTAACTAGCCAGGCGGGTTCGAACATCCCCTACTGTCTATACCAAATGGGGGCTCCGGAATCGATACCAGAAACCTCTCTGCGTTCCAAATCCAGCATACTAGCATGGCAGTTTGACAAGGTAATTAATAACTCTACTTGTCTAGTCACTCCGATAAGTAGATGTGATACCTGAAGAATGTGTGATGCTCGACGCAGGTCTTCCACAGTTTCTTGGCAGCGCGGTGGTTGGCGAGCTTGAAGCCCACAGTGGACTCGAACTGCTCGAACTCGCCCGGGCGCAGCTTTACGTAGAAGTTGTGTCGCTTGTAGCTGATCTTCAAGATCTTCGGCCACGCGAAGCGATTGATGCGCAACCTGCACGAAAAGTGATTTTATTTAACAACAACAAAGCTTAATTTGTTTTAAGAATCAGTATTAAAACCTTTTACACAAACATCGGATAACGGCTATTGTTATGGCCATGATATGCACAGGACGTTTAACAGAGGTCCCCGGTTCGGTTTCGGGAACGCATGTAATTAAGTTTGTATGATGGTCGAGTTTTTGACTCTATCTGGATAATTAGCCGCACCAATATTGTAAATCGACCGCCTTTACAACATCACTGTGATCAGATCGTGTAATATATAAGAGAACTCTGGGTGAGCTTCACCGTCACCACCAGTTTATCATGTCAGTTAACATCATGTAAATTTGCAGTAGAGTGCTGGTAAAAATAAACTAATTCTAAACTTCTGAACGCTTTGATAACTTCGTAGAATACATATAATAATATGCCTTAAAATAATTATAATTTTTATGCACATAGGTTCTTTAAATATCGTTCATTTAGGATATCATCACATCAGAGGATGAAGAGGGAGAAGAACGGGGGTCATAAAATAAATCACGAACAAAGTGTATATACTCACTTCTCTCTGTGCACCAGCAGCCCGGAGGAACACACCCCGAGAGTGATGTCGACGTTCTCAGAGTCCTTGGCGGGGTGCAGGTCGACACCGTACATGGCGAGCTTTTTCGCATTCTCCAGATAATTTAGCTCGGCCTCGGCCGGCGTTTGCCCACTGGTGGACGAACAAAGTAATTATTGGTACAAACTATTACATGTATCGTGTAAGTTGGCGCTGCATATCACATATCTGACAACGCTTCGGTAGGCGATTTATCACATGTATAATCATCACAATTTTAAATAACTATTTTCGAATCTGCTTATGAATAGCGAAACTCGGCTTTATCATCATCATCATCAGCCAATAGACGCCCAGAGCTGGACATAGGCCTTCCTCAACGATATCAATATCGTCGGTCCACCTTGTGGGAGGTCTTCAACACTACGTGTACCGGTACGCAGGCGCCACTCCAGGACCGTACTGCTCCTATCGGCCGTCGGTCCTTCGAGTAATATGCCCTGCCCACTGCGACTTAAGTCTAGCAATCTTTCGTTACAAGTGAGACTGTAATTAAACACCCACCAAGCCAGCTAATTCATTATAAAGAAAGGTTGTACCGGTGGGTCCTGTGCAGCTCTACGACCTTCTCCTCTAGATCGGGCGTGCATGCGCTCGGCGGCACCAGCCCGAGTTGCTTGCACAGTCCGCCGCCTGCCTCTGACTCCTCGTAGTCGCCGAGCTCCGACTGCAGCAGGTAGCTGGCGAGCAGCGCATGCGTCACCGCCGAGCAGGGCAGGCGACCTAGACATTACAAATAAAACGACATTACATAAAACAAAGTTTTCAAATTATAATGCAGAACGTTAGTTTCCTTTGAGAAAGAAACCAGATTAATATCATGTGGAGTACACCGAGGTCCAGGTTTTAATAATCTCAGTTAAAAAGTGGTCTTTGGGGTCTTAATGGCGATATAAATATAGAAAAAGTGTTTCTAACCTTTCCACAGGCGCAAAATCTTTAATTGTTATTATTTAGTTCAAAAATGTAAATTTTTATTAAAATCTTATACCCCATGGTATAGAATCTTGACGTTGCAAGGCAACAAGCTCACCTTCAAGCAGGTCTCTTCTGACTGCCAACACGAGCTGATACCTGGTGAGCTCCTCCTGCAGCTGCGCCGGCTCCGGAGGGTAGAACTTCACTGCGAAGCGCACCTCCCACGGCTCTCCTGCGGTAATGAGTATTGAATATCGAAGATCTATAGAATTGGGCACAATTTTATTATGTCAGTTGTACAGCGCTTACGTTTGATCATCTTGGAGACGCGTTTTTCAAGATCGATCCAGACTCGCGGATCTCCGCGGTCCTCGTACAGCAGCCCGAAGTAGTCCTTCTCCACGAGATTCAGGCTGTCACATACCTTCGCTAGCAGCTCGTGACCGCGGATCTTCCTCTGAAACGAACATTTAGCTTTCTAAAACTGTATCGTTAAGTAACGCCGTGCCAGTCCAGTGAAGCATCAATCTCAATCTAAATAAGTAAAATATTACTTACAAGTTTCTGCTTACAATTGTAAAGAAGATTTTTAATAATAAATATGGCACAGCTACAATAACAAAGATCAATACTGGTTCAACTTTTTGTTTTCCAGGTAATCACGTCACGGGCTTTGGCAGCAGTCTAGCTGTACCCTTCGGGACAATCTTTAGCTACTTTATATATAAAACTATGTAACACAGCACATATGAGAGATGATATCAAACTTACATCGACATCCAGCTCCATCTTGGAACCGTCGAGGAGTTCCACGTTGACCCTGGTGCCGTTGCCAGCGGGCCGGCGGCGCGGCGACGCCTCCTTGCCCTTGGCCTTCGACTTCCCGTCCTCCTTGGCATCCTTCGCCTCCTTGGCCACGCCCTCCGGCATTGTGCCGCACTTCCTTCAGCACCTGGAATATAGAGAACATAGTACATATAATATATAATGGTAATATACAAAATTTGCAATTATTGAGTAACAGTTATTATACACGTGAATCTAGCTTCTAAAGTGTATTATTACTAATACATAATAATTTATACAAAAAAATCAGGTATACAGGCAATTCATATATTTCTCGTATTACTGTAGAATTCTACAAGTATATATTGTGCCGACACCACATAGCTGGGGAAAGGGCAGGAGGTAGAAGACGAAGTAGAGTTCTACATGTGTGCAGGTTACTCCGTCTCTGGCGCTAATGGCTGTAGAAAAACCCAGAAAACTACTGCTACTCAATAATAAGTACTAAAAGTATTGATGATCAACAGTAGTAAATTATTAGATATAAATGAGTGTTTTCCTGGTGTTATAATGAATGTGTGATGATGATCTTCGAACAGTGTTCCTAAAGAGGCACAAACTCCGCTTTAGGCACTGAAAGCACCAAGTAAAATCTACCAGCCTGCTGATACGAACATATTCAACACATTGTGATACACACGAGGAAAACGCCACGAACATATACACTATTATTAAACTGCAAATTGCACAGAACGCTCGGAACGCACACACCACGGTATATTTACAATTTGTGGTCACCAGTTTTAACCAACAGATTTTTTTTATTCAGCGGAGCGACGAGACGAACACGTTCACCTGATCGTAAGTGATACGCTCGCCCATAACAACGTAGAGCTGGTTAGCATGACATATCCTGCACTTTATGCTCGTCGCTTTGGGACAGCCTTGGCTCAGTAATAACACTATTCTATACTAATGTTCGCACAGTGCTGTCTGTCGGCTGCAATAGACGCTGCGGCGGTACCTACCTACACGGTCTCCGGCAAAAAATACCACCAGTAAAAAGAGGAGTGATATCTCTGTGGTTTCAACGGCAGTGTAGCTAGTGAAATTACTGGTGTAACGAGACTTAACATCTCATGTCTCAAGGCGACCAGTACAATTTGATGCAGTGTATATCATCCTAACACCACCACTGTACACAGTTTGACAAACGTATTTGCGAATGTGTATCTGAAGCATCAGTCTAACAAATCCTTAGGGTCATGTCGGTGGTCATAGAGAAATGCACTAAAAATAATTCAAACTATTTTAGACAAGTCTCTGATTTCTCTGTCATCAGATCCAGGTTGAAACTAACTTGCCCAGCTTACTTAGATGTGTCAACCGCAGTACCAATTTATTTACATTTGATACAACACTCGGCAACTTGAATAGATAAAACTAAGTTATGTCCTTAAAGTAACAACAACAATACGAACTGGCAGCGCGTTGTACCGCTGCGTGTCAGCCGTACACTTTATCATGAGGAAACAAAGGAGAATGCTACCGTGTCGTCAGTCGTGGTGCAGTGCCGAGCCTCGTGGAATACACAGCGAGTAGCGCCACAGAAAAACTCATTCCACATTTATCGGCGACACAATAATGAGATGAATTCAAACAAAAAAAAACTGAAGGGTTTGTGGTATTTTGTAATGTGGAGGTAAAGTGTGAAACAACTCGGAGAGGTGGATGCCGTAACTCCATTCACCGCGAGCTCCCCGCCCGGCACTAGCTGAATGGCGCCCGAGAGCGACCCTCACCAAATACGCTGGACTCTTGTAACAAAGGGCGGCCGTAATTTACCGGCTATTAAACTGCGGAGCCGGTACCGGGAGCATTGTACCGGTTTTTATAAACCGACAGTTTACCCCACAAACAATAATGTGTATACGTATATAATCGCACAGCAATATCGGTAATATCACTGGTGAACCAGCTCCAACCACAATCAGTAGTGTAAAAACATAGTGTCCGGTTTAAAGGGCGATCCATAACGACACTTGCCAAACATTTTAAGGCGGCGAGCACAATTTGGTGATATGTATATCATCTTAACTAACGCCACTTGTTGTCATCATGTGCAGGTATATCACACACCATTAGATGAATGTCTCCTCGCTTCGTCGGATTAAAGTATGTAGTATATCTGATTACCGTTCGACGGATGATGGCAAATCCTAACGAGTCTAATTTGTCAAATAGTTTTACAATGTCATTATCATCATCAGCCGACATACGTCCACTGCTGGACATAGGCCTCTCCCAAAAACCTCCACATCGTTTGTTGGAGTTCATTAAAGGGAATTGGGTCGATACCCACCACGCTAGCCCAGTGCGGGTTGGTGGGTGGTCAGAGCCTCGTCCGTTATTCAGCAGGGTGCACCGCGTGCATGTAAGGAAGGTTTGAGCTCCGCGAGATGTTGGTCGGAACCCCTTACACGCCTACATCTCTTTACAATATATATTTGGCATTAATTTGGCAGCAGCATGACACGCTGTGCCGGTAACTGCTTGTTAGACCTCCACGGCAATTGGTAAGTCGTAACCCATACGAAGCGGGAATGGAACGAGTGCCAGTGTTAAAGTAGAGGTGTGCGAGCGGCCTTACGGCGTTGGAAGACAGTTGCACCGTGGGAAAAGCCTTGCTCCATTGTTACGGTCGTGGGTTCGATGCCGACAGCGCCGTGCGCATTGTTTGCGGCCGATAATTATCACCGGCATTGTTGTGTACGACTGACTGTATGTACGTACGTGTACGTGTATGTGTATCTGTAGCCGCTAGTGTAGTTTCATTTATTTTTTTTGTGAAGAAACTCTAGTACAAATAAATTAATATAATTAATAAATAAATATTTGGTAAACATTGCGAGAACCCATCAATGTGGACATCTTTTAGAGGGCCCGTGTCCAGCAGTGGACGTCTATCCGCTGATGATGATAATATTAATAAATTAAAACAGATATAAGCAAACTTAAACTCATTTGGATGAAAGCAGTGAATCTTGTGATATATGTTACATGTGCAACGTGCAACTATAGTTTATGGGGTAAATAGTTCACTTAGTATCCCGCAGCTGAGACTCCGATTTCTTACAATTAAAGTGTCAAAGCCGTGTATATATCCAATTTGTAAAACATCGATTTTATGTTTTTTTCCCTCAAACTATTAATTGCGGTAACATTGAAACTATTCAGCTTGAAATAGTTTATCGGCGTAAAAACGATTTCTCCCATTTGGCCAGTTTACCAATAACGTTATCAGCCGTTATCAGCGCTAATCAGTACTATAGACCGTATCGCGTCGCGCATTACGAATGCATATCGAGTGACGCATACGTCGCTGTGGCAGATTAAATAATATTTAACTCATAATGTTAAACGTTGACATAATCTGTAAACCAATTAAATTGGGGTGTCCGATTGTAGCTTCTACGTATCTACTCGTATATATCATAGTTTCACCACACGTACTTTACTGTTATCTCTGGAACAGTTGTGGTCACTCTTGTGCAGTTATTTTATTAAATAAAGATAAGCTATAACATAGCTTGTTAATTGGAAGGTCAATACCGCTCGAATTTATAATTATAACTGGGTCATAGATTCTGTATAACCGGGGCTACGTACCATAGTCACGTCCCGCAATCATGAAATTACGATAAAGAAGAAGAAAATTCTGTATTATTATGTGTCCAAATAGAAATTACCAGATGACAGTTGGTACAGCCGTTGCAAAGCTAACGTAGGACTGACAAGAAGTCTGCTTCTTGCTATGCCGGTACTCTGGCTCCGGGATAAACTCACAACCATGTTTTGATCGTGGACTTAAAGAGTGGTGGTTATTTACGCCAGGAATGCGTCCTTATCTTTTGTTAAGTTATTATATGCAAGAAACACTGTGATATACAGTCGTAGACCATGAAGTAACTTGTTGCATGTGTTATTGTATCTGTGGTCTACATTCAGCTGTAATTCCCACCAATTGGCTGCGGGGGCGAGGAGTCACGGATAAATGTGCGCATAATCGGTCACCGCTATTTTTGACGCGAGGCCTCCAGCGCGACGCAGATATAATGGTGACGTTATGCCCATTGCTGTCATTACTGGTCCATTGCCACCGGCCGCTAGGTCTATAACAGGGCCGCAAGGCCCATCACATGATTGTGAGTCATACGCCCTGAACATGTCATCATTACAGTTAGCTGAACACAAGGAATTAAAATCGATTTCCGGCGCGGCTAGCGAATTCCCGTTGCGAATGATTTCCAGCAATCCAGCATATTGCAACGAGAAATATTCGAGCTTTTTAAGCGAGGTCCCAAAGCATTGCTCAGTTTCTTTCTAGAGCAATCATAACTGGCTCACTAGTCCAGTAAATTAATTGGCTGAAAAGAAGACTACGGCATGTGAGATTACGACCTATTAACTCTGTTGATGACCCAGTCAATTCCTACTTCTTTTTGCTTAATCATATCAGGCAAATACAAACAAGATGTGGCGACGGGATGACTGCTGCTTTCCTCATAACAACAACGATTGACTCTGTATACGCGCTTACACTGCACTAAATTGATGTCGTCTATTCAGGACATAAGAGATAAGCTGAAAAAATTATTGACGGCGCCGTTATAACCGGAAATCATCACTGATCAAGGCTTTGTACCAAAAAAATTGAGTAGGTATGGCGAGTTAGTGAGACGTCTGAGATGATTAGTATTTATAACGTCCGCATGTAGCCCGCAGCCTCTCAACCGAGCGTAACTAGGTCACGAGCGGAAGCTGCCTGCGCCATGTTGGTTTCGCAAGGCGCCTGCAGCGCTGCCGGCACCTCCGCACACCGCTCTTCCTGTTTGGTTAACAGTGTCTGCTTTCGCTACTCGGTCATTGTAGTGATTCATATTCATAACCCAAACCTACGCTTCGTCATGTGCGTTTAGTGGACAACGGTCTAACACTCGACATCTATTTTATACGATGTTCGGCGACAACGAGGACGGAAATGGTGCAGCGTGCTCCTCCAGTATAATCTTGTGCTCATACATACATCTACATGGAAGTTATATTGTTCCAGATAAACGATTGCTCTCTGATACATATATGAGTGATGGACCACAGGACCGATTATGGAAATAGATTGAGAAGAAAATGGTGTAATGAATATGTGGCCTCAGAAGATAAACTCAAACGCTAGTGCTATCGTAGTTACATGTAAGTGACGTACCGCAGACCTTATTTCTGTCGATATACAATAGTGTGCAAATATTACCTTGTTCCGGATTTAAGGGCTTCGACACCAGTAGAACCACTGGGGTAACTAGACTTGACATATGTGACAAGGCTACATGCACAGTGTGACGCTGTATTTATCATCTTAACTAGAGTCGCAAATGTGATGGGCAGGCGTATGCGTATCACTTATCATCACTTGAGTCTCTAGTCCAGTCGCTTAATTATATAAAAAATGATTATGGACCCCATGAAATAATTCCTGTCAATACACGCTTCTGCCCCCTCGACACCCTCGCGCTGTGAAGCTGAAGAACTGCGAGGGGTACGTACGTCGATACTAGTACTTGAACGTCTGTAGTATCAAGTATCATTACGATTATATAATATATAGGGGTGGTGGAGGGGCACTGAGCCCTTGTCATCATTATATACCTTGCTTAAATAAGTTTTTTGTGCGAGTAAGATTCTTTTAACCCTTGGACTTTATACATGTTCATTTATAAACACATCATTTTCTATATGATGACTGCCATACAGTAGTAATCAATCAATCGCAGGGCCGAGTCTCTGAAGTAGTGCAATAATTCCAACTTCTGTGATGCAGTGCCGTGCCAAGCCTGAGTCCAATCAGTTCGGTACACGCTGTTTATGCGAGAGAGATCAAAATATATGTTGACGATGATAATCTGTGTATGCTATTTTAAATAGCTTTCAATGTTAGCATTACTTTTCTTAAGAATAGAGCTCTTTTTTTTTATTAAGCGATGACTTTCACCTGATGGTAAGCTATACGCCCGCCCATAGCAACCTAGCGCCAGTTAGAATGGTATGCACAGTAACATATTGCGTTCGTCGCCCTAAGACAAGATACTGAGTCTCGATACCCCAGTAATTACACTAGCTACGGCGCCCTCCAAACCGGAATACAGTAATGTTTGCACACTACTGTTCAGCGATGGGGTGGTACCTACCTATCCGGTCGCCGGCAACAGAGATCTACCACCAGTAGTTAAATGTAAACACAAACTCTTGCATTTCTCTGATCTGCACATAAGCCTGTTTCATAGTCAAGTGGAAGTGGCAACCCGCGTGTTGGTAAATACTCACTGCCAGACACTGCCGCTCAGGAACAGACACAGAGAGAATAGTTATTACATACATTACTAACATACGAAACGAGGACGGAGCTCTGGTGAGGATATAACTCATAAAAATATCATGGTCTGGGTGTTTACACTGCATCCTGTTCCACTTATCGTTGTATGGCCAAGTTTACACTAGCTTCAACGCATGTCAGGCTAAAACCAAATTTGTATGGGAATGGCTTCCGACTAGAACCTTAGCATCCTAGTTTTATTCTTAACTAGTATCAATTCACGTCTAAGGCTTTACGATCCAGGCGTAGTCCAAACTGAAAGCTAGATTGTCTATGGCCATCAATACTGTTAGGACTAAGCACTTTTATTACATTTTAAATATCTGTACCTTATTTATATTTGCGGTCGGAGGATAGGGCAGTTTTATGCTGCAGCATCGTACCTATTACAATCTGTACAAGAGGATTTGAAGCGCGGACCGCACACTTGAGTTGGAGAGGGGAGCTCCGTCCGCTGACCTATCACGGCCCGTTGATTACGCAGTAGATCTTATCGTCAATGATACTGAAGTACGAGACTGGACTACTTAAGCCAGGGGAAGCGAATGTTTAAGTGGTTTATAAACTTAACATATTCTGTATAAATTTGTTGTATTATAATACAAAAGATTTACTCGTAAACAAGTTATTCTGTTGCAAATAATTACTTAGACTCAGATCTATACAGAGCTAAGTTCAATCACTGGACTAGCTCTGGTACAAAGTTTTGTAATATGTTATTAAATTACTTAGAAAGTGGGACGTTTAACGTTAACCAACGTGTTATGTGACGCCGGATACTACTTCCCAGAAACCGGCGAAGTTCCCAAAGACCCAAACGGTGGTGGAGATACTAAAAAATTTCGCAAACCATGAGAAAAAATTAATGCGCTATAAAATGCATTAATTCGACGAACTGAAACATAATTGTAACTTGCACAAGGGTCATCATAATGGAGGTGGCTATCCAAGCGAGACAGTAATTTTTACATTACCACTTTACGCCAGAAGGTAGGTATGTTTACTGGTGGTAGATCTCCGTTGCCGGAAACCGTCGATAAACAGTACTGTACAAACATTACTGTTCTGTTCGGTTTGAAGGACGCTATTGCAAGAAAGATTAATGAGATTACGAGAATTAACATCTTATGTCTCACGGCGACAAACGCAATGTAGTGCAGTGTATACCATTATAGCGTGCGTAACATTTACCATCAGTTAAACTTCCCGCTCGCCCCCTCATTTTATTGTATAAAAAAGGTGGCGCAATCAGCAGGTATCGATCAATTGGTACCAATCAGCAGATAGCACAGACTTGCCAGTACGATAACCGTAATGATGTATTGTACTTTGAAGAACAAATTGTATCTTAACAACATTTGCTACATAGCTAGATTTGCGGAAATATTATCTACCCAATACGACACACTCATCATTATCAGGTACTTCCTTCAAACGGATATGGCGATCAGATTAACGAAAATACTCCTGTCTTCAGTTTCTCTTTTCAACTGATGATAATTAAGCCCTATCCACTCCTTTACATTAGATTATTTAAAGTTCAGCACACCGGCGTTCCTTGGAATAATCCTACGCCCAGCAGTGGTCTGCCACACAGGCTGATGGATAATGAAGTATATTTATATTTTTATTTTATAAAATAAGAACTTTACAAATAATCAAATGTGTTCTGTGTTCTGTGTACTGTATGTGTGTAATGTGGTACTGTGGTACAGTGGTACAGGAAACGGTGAAGCGGTGAGGTCACAGCGCGCTGCCCACATCGGCTATTAATAAACAATTAACTGTTCACGTTATTGCTTATGACACGAACTGCCCTCGGCACCGTCTAGTCTGCAGGGTTATTGCGCGGAATGTGAAGCAGACAATGCTTTCATATCGACAACAACGCCACCCTTCAAGGAAACCTTTACTCTGCGAGTAGAGGAGTAGAGAGACGAATATTACGAGGCCTACATTTTATGAATGATTATCGCCGGTTCAGTATTCATTATCATCACAACCGATGCATGTCCAGCAGCTGGACATAAATTTCTCATAAGAATTTCCACATCGCATCTTAATATTGAATATATTTTTTACGCGCTATAACACAAACACAGCCTTTACAGTGTTCCTCGCACTCGGCGCCAATTATTTTATTCTACTAAAGGACGAGACGCGCGGAACGTTCACCTGATAGCAAATGATACGCCTGCCCATAAAAGTGATGGCGCTAGATATATTTCTATACACTACACCACATTGTGCTCGTCCATCTAGAGATATACAATTTTAAGTCTCGTTACCCCAGTAATTTCACTAGCTCCGACGCCCATTAAACCGGAACACAGTAATGTTCGCACACTACTGTTTGGCGATATTGACAGTCTCCGGCAACAGAAAATTACCACCAATAAGCATTTCTCGTAGGTAGAGACTCAAGCCTTAGCCTTAGCCTTACTTACGGCGCAGGGACATAGCACCTGACCATCGTGCTGGTCCACCGATTCAAAGTAGCACTGCGGACGATGGAGACGTATGCTTCGCGCATTTCTATAAGAGACAAAATCCGGAACAAAGAACTTTGCCGGAGAACTGAAGTTGTCGATGTAGCTCTAAAAATCTGCAAGCTGAAGTGGCAGAGGGCCGGTCATATCTGTCAAGTCAGTGAAGGCGGATGGAGAGAAAAGCCTTAAAGTGTAGGAGACTGTCTCTCCAAATGGATCGACGAAACCATCAGGGCGGTCAGACGTGGGTGGATGCGAGAGGCTGAGGATCGCATTTGGTGAACGACATTGGAGAAGGCATATATCCAGCGCTGGACAAACAAAGACTGATAATGATGACGAATGATAAAAGACTCAAGAACCGTAGTGCTAGATGCCGCGCATCTTCGGAAGCTGTTATTTGGTTATATCGGTTTTCTTGCAAAGTTTACCTGAACCGCGTAATGATCTCCAAGTAGATTTTTTCAATTTCAATATAGGTTAAGCTCAACAGCGATCAACTTGAAACATTACTATTTCTGAATGATGCAGTTACAGTACCCCGGTGCCGAAACGCGCGAGCAGCGCCAGCTCGCGCGCGGTCCACTTCCGAGGCCATCAATTTAAATGAACTAAGCGGCCCGTTCAATTCCGTCTGCTCATTATGCCGGCGAGTGCTGCTGACGTACAACTTCCTGCGGCCATCGCCTGCCCTTGCCGCGTGCCTACTCACCCACCTACTCCACGCATTGTGTTCGACTGATCAACAACTGTTTAGTAGCTTTTAACGTTTAACCGTTTTATCATCATCAGCCGACAGACGTCCACTGCTGGACATAGGCCTCCCCGAAAGACCTCCACGTCGATGAATTTAACCGTTTAGTACTGTAATATTTAATCCATAAATTACTACACCTGTCTCCCTCCTATTGTTCTCTCTATCGATCTATTTACTATCACAATTATGTCCACTTACATTACTATCCAACTCTTCAGCCATTCTCTTCCATCTTTCTCATCTCCTCGGATCGTCCTCAATCATCCAGCAACGGGCCTACTATGCCCCAGATATTTCAGGCGTCTATAGGCTACGTTAACTACTTAACATCAGGAAGGCAGTATTGACACCTCAATGGTATAGTTTTTTTTTATAATATTAGTAACGGTAGGTCTATGTTATCGGGGACCGCCTAGGTGAGTACCGCCGCAGCACCTATTACTGCCGCCAAATAGTAATGTGCTAACATCACTGTGTTCCGGCTTGAAGGGCGTTGTAACTAGCGTAATTACTGGGGTAACGAGACTCAACATCTTATGTCTCAGGCGACTAGTACAATATGGTGCATCCATCCTAAGTAGGTTCACGTTATTATGGGCAAGCGTATCACCACCTACCATCAGGTGAACGTTCCGCTCGTCTCGTCACTTTAGTATTTTGGGGCTCTAAGCCGAGAATAAAAATAGACCTATCTAAAAGAAATGTCATTTGTTTCTGCAATGTATTTACTCAGTATCCTCAGAGTGGATTAAGTCGTTGGTTGGGTGCAACGTGTACCAGCTGGTGGTACTTGAAGGCTTCTACGCGCGCCAGCGGCCCGCGCGGGATTCGGACACTGCTCCGTATCAATGTGAATCGAACGCGTGTCCCCGCTCCTCTCCCAGCGGCAATCTCCCCAACCACCTACCACCCACCACCCAGCACACACCACTCGCGCTGCATCGATCTGTTACCGGGAGCAGTGCGATACATGAGGTAATTAAACATCCCGGTTCAGAACCTTTGACCCGGATTTCACCACCGCTATTTGTTTGTACCGTGTACATGTTTTGGCTACGTCTAAAATTATTTATAGTGTGCAAATCTGTCATCATCAACAAGTGGTGAACATTAAAATGTTTAAAATAGAAACTTACAGTTAGGATCAGGATTAGGATGGGGATGTGAAGGTATCCTCTATCACCTTATTGCTATAAATATACGCATCGTATAGCAGTCGGTGAAAAAATGGCGATTGCAGGGGCTGTATAATGCACTCCATAAATTTGTCAGGCGGGGTGGGTTGCCGTGTGCAGGTTATCGTGTCGACACGCGAGCGACGGGTTAACGTCCGCAGGTTAACGCGCGGTTAACGACTGGTTTTTTCGGATCAATAAAGGCGAGCGGGCGTGAAAGCATTTCACGTATGCCCTCGTAAACCAACAATACATCATGAACCGCGCTGCATTTCGCAAATGAAGATCACGCGATGTCACATTGTTGGAATACTGTTTTTAATGGACTGTACGTGGCGCCGCACGGCATTGTTTCACATAGCACCACATTACATTACGCCTTAGGGACTGGTGGTAGATACCCATATCGGAAGACCATCTACACTCGCGTGCAACTGAATCGACTCAAGCCGTATATTGTTATAAGTTTAATTTTTCGGAAAACGGCTTTTCCGATATTCGTAAAAGTTTTTTTAATCGAGACTAATATTTTTTTTCATAATACAGCAATTTTCAAATAAACAATGGCAAAACTTTTTAAGTAAATACGGTCAAACATATGCGTTACAGAAGTTGCCGAACTAAATCACTTATAAAAGCCCATGTGACCCATATTTCTTATCAGTTACTCGTCAAACATTGACAGGTACACCTCTCCTTAAGCTCCCAGTATTTGAATAGTAATCCAATGGACACTACCTCAGATGCTGCGGCTCAAGTTGTAGCTTTATTACAAGCGGGCTATAATCAACGGCAAATCGCTCGTGAACTTAACATAAGCCAATCAGCTGTTTCACAAGTGTACCGGTTTCAAGAGACTGGTGGCTTCATTCGGAGACCACAGACAGACACCGAAGCACATCCGAGACGGACGACCGCCTCATAGTCTCAACTTTGTTGAGAAATCGTCATCTCACGGGCGTTGATGTGCAACAGGAGCTCAGAAAGTTTCGAGGAGTGGCTGTAAGTCAGTGGATAATTAGAAGACGCCTGAAGAAAGCCAATTTAACTCCAAAGCGGCCAGCCAGAGGCGCGAAACTGACCGCAGCTCACCGTAAAGCCCAATTTCAATTTGCTCGTGAACACTTCAATTGGACTATTGAGCAATGGAGCTCCATCCTGTTCACTAACGAGAGCAGAATATGTCTCCATGGCAACGACAGAAGAGGTCGAGTATACAGGCGTCCAGGGGAACGGTTCTCGTAATGCCGTTTGCTGAAACAGTATCATATGGCGCTGAATTCAGACATGATGTGAGCTGATATATCATATGATGGGAAGACCGAGCATGTTTTCGTGCCTGGAGGTGCTGGGAGAGGGGATCTGGCAGCTCAAAAGTACGTGGAAGACATTCTCCTCGATCATGTTGTACCTTATGCAGGGTACATGGGAGAAGATCTTGTATTGATGCATAATAATGTTCGGTTACATACAGCAAGTGTTACTCGCCAGTTTCTTCAAGTGGTGGCAACTGAGACGATGACGTGGTCAGCCCTCTGACCTGAACCCCATTCAGCATTTATGGGACGAGCTCAAACGAAGGGTTCGAGCTAGAGATACGACTCCATCAAGCATCGTCGAGCTCTAAACTGCGCTAGAGGAAGAATGGAAAATGATACCTTAATATTTTATCAAAAAATTGATAATCTTCATGTATAATCTCATGCAAGCCGTTATAAAAGCAATGGGGGGCAATACAAAGTATTGATGATTTTAACTTTCTTTACTTTTTTGAAAAATATATTTTTTATTCATTATGTTATCATTTTATTTTTTTTATGCATTTCTGTCCAAATTAAATTTCATCAATAAATACTCAACCGATTTTTCTCTTTACGATGGCATTTTTTTAAAGAAAATATTTGTCTCATAAACAAAAAAAAACAAGAAAATCGTATAAGCCAATTTCTGTAAAATCAATCTTTTATACCAATACACGGCTTGAGCTGATTCAGTTGCACGCGAGTGTATATACTTAGGAGCGCAGCCGAGTACGAGTCACAGTACAGTAGTAGGCGTTGTAGCCGGTGAATTTCTAGGGTAAAGTAACTTAACATTTTATGTCTCAGGGCGACCAGCACTACGCGGTGCTGTGTATATCGTCCTAACTAACACCACACTGCGATGGACACGCGTATAACTTGTCAACAGGTAAACGACTCGCTCAACTGGTTGATTAAGAAAATATATACCCTGAGAGATAAGTCCCGTTATTTCCTAGTAATTATGTCTACAGCGCTGGATAAATATAAGTATTTTATTTTTTGTTAACTTGCACCATCGGACGGTGATATACCAATAGTGAAACAAGTCATCATCATCATAAGTCGCGAGAAGTTCACTGCTGGACATAGGATCTCGCCCAAAGATTTCCACGTTGCTAGATCCTGTGCTGCCCGCAAAACCGCCAAGAACTAGTGGCTGTCGTCTGTAGAGGTTCATATTGAAGGGATTTGGTTTTTTTCTCACCACACTGACCCAATGCGGGTTAGAGCAAGCCAGAGCCTTATTTGTTGATTAGCAGGATGCACCACGAGCTTGGGTCCCCTGAGTTGTTATGCCAGGGGACCACTTCACTTACACACCATACATGTATTTGTTTTAAACAAATATTTTATAATCATTGCCTTCTTCATTCACAAATATATTTTGTTTCTATTCTACGAGACGACGTGACGAGCAAAACATACCTGATGATAAATGACACGCCTTCCAATAGAACAACATGGTTATAATTAGTACGATATATAAAGCAACACATTATGATCGTCGCCTGAAGCGTAAGATGTAAGTCTCATTACGTCCGTTGGTACTCTCAATAGCTACAGCATCTTTTAAACCGGAACAAAGTAACGTTCACAATACTGTCTCCGGTGTCAGACTCGCCACCGCTTATCATCACGTGAACTCGTTCGTCCACATAATATGTAAAAACAAACCTGACATATATCAATAGGTACTATTTAATCATTTATAATGTTTAAACATCATGTTTAATTAAAAACAACAATAAATCAAAGGCATATGAACATAAAAGCACAGCCAATCGTATCGACGCGTTCACCCGACCGACCAATCCCCCACCCCAATCTTCACCCCCATCCTCTTTGTACACGCACACACACAAACGGGCAGTGCTTTCATTTAATTAACAAAACATATAATTAACATAAAGCGGGCGCACCCGCTGACCTAATTCGCACCCACACCCCACTGATTCACATTAAACTTTTATAACAACCATTTATTTATTTTCTAATTAAATTTTACTTCTCTAGGACTCATTAGGTCTGCTCTAATTAATAGCCTAGGACATGAACTTCGCGTGCGCGACCTCAGTATCCGATTCGAACACCCGCGGAGATAGCGTCACTTATCGGGAGACATTCGGTTATATTTACGGACGAACTAAAATAAAAAAAGAAAATAGTGTTCCGGTTTAAAATGCGTTCTTGCCAGAATTATTACCACGGTAAATGTTGCCGTTAAACCCCTGGGAAATCGCGTCTAAAATATTTTGTCTATTCCAACAAAAGCATAGGCTACTGCTAGACTACTGTCATGCGAAGGGTATAACTTCAATAAAAGCTACAGTGTTTAATAAGCTCTTTGCCGTCGCCATAGTAGGTAGCTACACAATGAGGTATAACACGCCTTATGCTGCAGGAATGGAAGGAATAGGAATATCAGCGCCGCTTCGAACCTTTGAAAGTATTCCAACGTGTCTATAGCACCGGCGCAGTAGAAGCCCCTGTCCGTTGCTTGCTTTTGTAAAGACAAAGGGTCCGGGTTCAAAAAGTGAGGTCAATATTTGTTTTATATATTGCATGGTTTCACTCTGATCCTCACCTACCGCGTAGATATGACACCACATTATTAGTCTGGTCCACCGATTCAAAGTCACACGGCAAACGACTGAGGAAGTTACAAAGAATAAAGGATTCAGCAGAACTAAAAGTATCGATATAGCTCTCAAAATCTGGTAGGCTACCGATGTCTGTCGTGTCGCTGAGGGTCGATGGTAGAAGAAACTCGTGGAATGAAGCCCACATATGTTATGAGAACGGTTGGATATGGGTTTACGCAAAAAGCAGAGGACTGCATTGATGAAGGATAATAGAAGGCCTGTGTCCAGCATTAAATAAATAAAAGCTGATGATGGCAATGATTGCATTATTGATACACTAAAAGAAGATATTAGAGCTATTGAAAGAAGGAATTACTAAACTGAACCATGTGTAGTCATACTGTATACATATATATATATACATATATACGAGTATATTATTATTCGAAGCGACGGGACAAGCGGGACATTGATCTGAAGGTAAACTATGAACCTAGTTAGGATGATATACACTGCATCCCATTGAGCGCGTCGCCGTAAAACATAAAATGTTAATTCTTGTTACGGCATTAATTTTAATACCTATAACGCCCTTCAAACTGGAAAACAGTAATGTTTGAACATTACTATTTGCCGGCTGCAATAAGAGCTGCAGCGGAATACCACCGCAGCTCCTATTACATACATTTAGACATACCTAGACGGTCTCCCGCAACAGAGACCTACCATCGGTATATACCGTACAGCATCCGCTAACAGCCCCCTTACAACCCTCGCCATCACAATCTGATTAAGGCGACTTTCACCCCAATTAAACTTAAGAGTCGGATAATGAAACCATTGCGGTTGTGTCGAGTGCGTACTCAGATTCATTAGGGTTTGTGACTCCATTAATTGCATGTGTATGTAAAAGATAACTACGTTACCCCTCCACATGTATTTATATGTTCTTGTATATGTATATATACGTGTTATGAGTGTATTATTTGTTTATCTGTTTAGTTACGGCAGTACTTACACCAGTGAACTTCAACATACAACACTACGTCTCTTGGTTACCAACAGGAGCGAGCGTGTTTAACCACAAACCTATAACCATAATTAATATATATATATATACATATACATGTACATAATATAGTGTTCTATTTATTTCAGTACCAAAAGAGATACTACCTACAATTAGAAGGAGAAGTGATATAAAGTATTATTGGTGAAATAAGATGCAATAAGATCAGTACATATAAATTTATTATTAATTGTTTAAAGAGAGACATATTTTATTAAGTCTACGAGACGAGCCAAACGTTCACCTGATGGTAAGTAATACGCCTGCCCATAACAACGCGGCGATAATTGCGATGATATACACTTAGTAATTCTCCACAGCGTCCTACAAACCAGAACATATTAATATTTGCATAGTACTGTTCGGCGTCTGCCATAGAGGTTGCGGTTGTTCCTACCTAGACGGTCTCCGGCAGACCTTCCACCAGAAAGACAAGAACCGTGATAAGTAAAATGTATATATATATATATATTTATGTCTTAGTTTTAAACACATCGTGTAAAGGTGGACTTAATGCCATTGGCATTGTCTTCTAGTCTACTTTGGGTAATAGAGAGAGGATGAGGTATATGCATTAAATAAATACAAGTGCAGTACATAATATGCACACAGATACATGATATGAACTAATCGATACATTAGAAACAACAAGTGATACATAAGTGTAGATGTGAGCGAGCTGGGCGACCGGCCGCTTAGCAAAACAAACCAATAAATTATTTGGTTGTAGGCCGCGCCGGCACGAGGCTGGTGTACCGATCAGGACTTAATGCTGGCCGCTGACCTGGATACGGACTCCGCACCGCTTATTTTGCTTATTTACGCTATCTCCATAAACAAACTGCGCAATGTCAGATTTAATATATTTTATCTCGACTATTGATTGTTTCACCGTGGTAAAGTATACAGTTATTACCTATATACATATATTTGTTAATTCAGTACATTTGTAAGTGCATACACACACACCTTACTAGGTTAATGACCCCAGTGCAGACTACAATAGTCGCGCGCACAACAATATGGATATCGGAAACTTGAACACTATTCTGATCTAGAAATTATTAAAATCTTGACTTAATTTAAATTTTTATTCATAATTCACTTTCCCACAAATTCCCTGGATTACTGTCACCTTGTACACGGCCGAAGAAATAGTTTGATGATATAAATGAGTGAAGCTTAAATAACAACCCTTCAAAATAACAGCTGAAGAACGAATTAGCTTTCTTAAATTTCATTAAGGTCCTCATGATGATGAGTTATCATATAAAATAGCTTTTTCTGGCCGATTCAGTGATCACTAACTCACAGTTGGGTCTTTCGTGCTGTGTTACCCGTAAACGTATATTATCAAATTAACTTTATTAGAAATTAAAATTTACATATTGTAAATGTTAAGAGAGATGAATGGAAGAAAGATATAAGTTGCTCCGATCCAACCTGCAGGAAATAGCAGGAGGCAAAAGGAACAATTAATTAATATCATGTTCCTAAAAAAAGTAATTTCCGAAAGCGTAGATTGTAAGCACTTACTTCAAAAAATCAATTTCAGCGTTCAGCCACGGCTTCCATATCCTCGCAAGTGGAACAAACCTCCCTAAACACTCCCCTTTATCAAAGAGTTCCAGTGAATATAACCAAATGTTTAATGCATTAATTGACAGCATCCACATTATTTACGGCACGTGTTCGGTTCCTGATCTCAAATACTAGTATCCAAGTTTCCTTGTCCATAATTGACGAGAGAATGTTAAATAGTTAACTCTTGTTTTCATGTTCTTTATAAATTTTAATTTTCCTTATCTCGTACAGTTAACGTTTAAATTTAACCTATTTTCCGGTTGTTTGTAAAATTGCTGTATGTAACATGTCATAGTGCGTTACAGGAGAGTGCTGTACTTGCCTGTAACTGGCTTACATACCAGTACTTAATTTTATACTTGTTCATTTTAAACTTGAATGTGTTGTGTATTGCTGTTGGTGTGTCTAAATAAATAAATGATAAGTAGACTCACATAAGTATACCTTTGTATATGAATCATTAACACACAGTCTGTAAAGCAACAAACAGTTTACTTGTACCGAATGAGCAGGAACCCCAGCGTTCAAGTATGCGGAGCTAGGATACTGTGTAGATATGCTAATTATATGTTCTACGAACTCGGGGCGGCTCGTGCGTGTGTGTGCGTGCGTGTGTGTGCCTGTGGGGGAGCTTCTACGACAAACCAAATTAAAATGCTATACGGGGCGCGACTAGGTGGAGAATGTTGCGTGTACTAAATAGGCGACTGCATTACATCGTACGGTTTTATGTCATTAGAGAAATAACGACAAGACATGTCAGCTGGCATTTTTTTATCCGACGAAGCGACGAGGCGTACGGAATGGTCACCTGATGGTAAATAATACGCCTGCCCATAACGTGGCGTCAATTAGAATAATGTACACAAATCCAAACTGTGCTCGTCACCTTGGGACGTAAAAGTTTTAATTCTTGTTATCCTAGTAATTTCACTAACTACAGCGCCCTTTAAACCAGAGCAAAGTAACGTTTGCACAGTACTGTTTGTCGGCTGCAATAGATGGGGCGCGGCAAGCGACACCCTTTTTTATCGCGGGGGAAATTTTCTTAAAAGATACTTTGCGTCTGGGCGGCTGTGTGCTGCCCCAGCGGCTGGTTGCAGGGGAAACCGCCCCTCGCAGCCGAGGTGGTGTCGCGGAGGGAGTACCCTCTGCGGCCAGCCGGTGTCGCACAGGCGATGCGGCGGCGGTGGGACCGCGGGGGAAGAGGAGTTTCGGTATTGCGATGCGCCGTTCTCCCTATCCTCCGCGGCCGTTAACAGGTAGCGGCGGGCCTAACATCTCTCCGCCGCGGGGAGCCGGGAGAGGTTTTCTCCCGTGGTTCCCGTGGCCTCTGGGCGGCAGGTTCGGGGGAACCGGTCGCCCGCACACGCATGAGGCCGAGGAGGGGGCGCGCTGCATGTTCCGGCGCGCCCTGGGAGGGTTCATCCCTCCCCCCGAGGTGGGGCCGCGCAAGCAGCCAGCGCCGGCAGGGTCGCGGTTGTGTGCGTACCCGCGTTCCCGTGACCCAGCCATCATGGCGATGAGGAGGAACATCGTGGGGGTTTTAGTCGGTGCAAGTCCGACATAACTCGTCCTTGCCCCCGCAAGGACGAGTATGCGTAGGCATTTCCCCCACGTTAAACAAAAAAACAATCTTTTTCATCGCCATAACATTACGGCGCGTTTCCAAATGTACATCGGAAGCCTTACAACAAAAAAAGAGAATGGGGATTGAACGCGCTGGTTAAATTTCTCCTCCATTAGCACACAATGCGACGGAGTCATTGTCTCTTTGTTTCGCTCGGAGCGGCTCTCTGTGCAGACGCAGCGCGCCGCACCAGCCTGATTGACGACCCATTAGGCAAACGTGCGCGCGCACGACGCCACAGCCTCACCGCTCAGTGCTCGGACACGCGGGCTCGTAATTCGCGGGTGTTAAGTTCAAATATTTAGTTTTCTTTTAATCGCTGAAACGATGCGACAAGCGGGTCGTTCACATGGTGGCATGTGACACTCCCGCCCATGACAACGTGGCGCTAGTTAGGATGTTATACACTGCACCACATAATGCTTGTCGCCTTCACATAAGATATAGCAGACTGGTTACCCCAGTAATTGTACACAGTCCACAGCGCCCTTCACTCCGTATCATAGCAGAGTTTGTCGGCTGCAATAGGCGCTGTATCAGTACCTACCAAAACGTTCTTCGGCCACAGAGACCCACCACCAGTAACGTTTACGTGTGGTACACTTCCTACAATCTTTGAACCGCGAACCATTGAATCTCTTTATCAACTTATGGATATTAATTGTAATTCAGGCTTCGAAACTTCTTTCTCCTGTTTTCTCACTTTGTACCATTTAGAGTATTATTTAAGATCGGACCACTCTGTCAAAAATAAACGTGGTCATACGAAAAAAAAAACAGTGCAATGAATTGTAAATGTCCTATTCGCCTTTCGGTGAATAAGCCACAGTTAAAAATAGTTCTCCAACTCAGTATCACTAGCGCGCATCGGCTGTTTGTAAACAAGCCAAGTTTACAACCTGACTGTTGTTTACATACAAACACACACACTCACACACGGCGACCGCAGTTCCGTTCCTTCCGCCCGAACAGCTCAACCAGCCTAGTGCTGGCGGAGATCTCAATGGAGGTCTCGGATCCGTTGCGTTAACTCCTCACGATTAAAAGCCACATTTACCTTGGTGTGCAGTGAAAGAGACAAACACTCAAGGGAAAGTAGAGCAACTTTCTTTGTGACCTTTACCAGTATACGACGATCAGCAACGCGCTATGGGGCGAGTGCGACGATACCAACTTTATTGGGAGAAAGAAAGCAAACTTTATCCAACATTCACATACAAACTATTACTGAAAGAAACAATTACAAAAACTCAGCGTACTGGAACTTTAATGCTGCAGCAGCGCTGATATTACTTGGAGACTTAGCAGAGAATCGGAAGGGATGAATATATATAATAATAATAAGATAAGAAAAATTGTAAAGCGCCATAGTGGTAAGTAACAAATAAATGAATAAAGGAATCGTTTAAAACATACATATAATAAATAATGATGGCGATGATGTTAATCATCATCATCATCATTATCATCGGCGGATAGACGTCCACAGCGGGACATAGGCCTCTTCCGAAGATCTCTACATCGATCGATCGATTATCTTAATGTGAATAATTAATTGAATAAAGATGTTTTGTATATACGTACACATAAATATATTTAATGAGGAGACATATTCAGCAGTGGATTTCAATGGAATGATGATGACGATGATAAAGTCAAAAGACGTTATTTCAAATATATAATAAATATCGGTGATCTGATAAAGCCCTTCGGACACTTGTAACAGTTCGCTTGCAAGCTGCTCCGTTGGCACGGGCGATGTTTCGGGTGGGTCCTGGTGCGGGCTGCGGGCTACGGGCGCCGGCTGGTCTGCGCGCGGTGCGTCACGCGGCGGCGCCGCTCGTTACCCTGCTAATGGGTCGCGACAGCGTGCGGGCCGAACTCTTCACAAACTGTACTATTCATCTACGAGCCCCCTCCGCGCAGTACATTTGTTGTTATATAACAGAGCGACGCGAGGAGCGAGACGTTCACCTGATGGTCAGCTATACGCTTTCCCATATCAACGTGCCGCCGCTAGTTAGCTAGGATGTTGCACGCGGATTCACCTTGAGACAAGACGTTACGTCTCGTCCCTTTATTACATTAATTTCACTATCTGGTGTATTAATTAAACAGCAATAGCACTGGTGGTAGATCTCTGTTGCCTTAGGACCGTTAAGGTAGTTGCCACCACAGCTATTACTGCAACCGACAAACAGCACTATGCAAGCATTGCCATGTTCGTTCGGGTTTGAAAAACATTGTTGGTAGTGGTATTACTGGAGTAACGAGATTGAACATCTTATCTCAAATCTTATCTCAAATCGAGCGTATTATGATGCAGTATATCCATCATAACTAGGGGCACGTTTTTATGGGCTGCCGAATTACTTTCCATCATGTAAACTTCCTGCTCGTCTCCGAGGCTTAATTGTATAAAAAAAATGTTATAAGGTGACGAGCACAACGTGGAGCTATCTTCATTAATAGGGTCAAAACGGCTGAACTGAGTTTCCTTATTAAAGTCAAAAACATATAAGGATGATGTAGTGTTGGTTCCTCGCTAGTGCCGCGCTGGCGCCGTGCTGGAGCCGCGCCAACCGATTACGAATCAGTCGCGCGGGTCAGTGGCACCGCACCACCCGGCTACCTGTTGCACGCCAGTCACCGACACCGCCACCGACGTAAACACACGCCCGCCGCCCACGAGTGGGGGCGGCCAGTACGGTGCACTCGCACATTAGGAACTCCATCTATACCGCATACAATATTAATATTGGAATAGACCGAAGAAAAATATTACTTTTGTATTAAACTAATGGTAAATCTATGTTGCCGGGAGGAAACACCACAGAACCTATTCCTGCTGCTAAACACTAGTGTGCGACCTTTGCAATAAAGCACGGCCACGTTCAAAGGCGAAATGAAAAAGCGGAAACAATTCTCTCTCCCCCCTCGGCTAATAACAACTGCCTAAAATAACATAACTTCCAAGAAAATCTAACCACAAATCGTGATCATCCGTAACTCAGGACAAAGTATGCCAAGGCGGGCGGAGACTGACTCGCAACCGTAATTAAGGTGTTCTGGTCTGAAATGTCCCACTTAATGAACTTACTACAGTAACTAGTAAAGTGCAGTAAATGAAAGCCTTTTCCCTCTCACAATGTGGAATTATTATAAACAGACGTGTATCATTTACCATCAAGTGAACGAACGCCGTGCTCGACACGTCGCCTTGGTAACGGGAAATATAGCGAATGTTACTGAGTATCACATACTTTAATCTTATCCTTTTTACATTAAAAGCATTAATTATATGTTGTTCAATCAGAACGTCACCACCGTGGAACTATTCTGTGCGGGTGTCAAGCTGTCTGCTCTCATCGTCTGTGAAGCAATGCTTTTCACCACATCGAACCGAGCTATAACAATACGAAGCAAATAATAAGTAAATGTAATCATTCGCGTGCCTGGATCCCACGCGATCTATTTCCATTATCAGATAACTACAGTGCGGCGTGGGCGTGGGCGCGGGCGCGGCCAGCGGCCATGCCTGCGATGAAAAAAGACTATTGAAGAACAAATATACTGTTAGTCTTATCAGAAAAACATTTTTAGATATATTTGTACAAATATATTAACCCTAAAATGTTGATTTTAATTTTCATAAATTGTTTTCTTAATTAATAATATATACTTAATATCATAATCAATACGCTCCTAGGTTATCGACCCGTAAGCCCGTAGCGTAACAACGGATGTGACGTAATGGACGTTAATTATAATCAGCAATCAATCAATTGATGTCCACCAGCATCAGCGTCCACCGGCGACAGAGGAATGCCGCGACGGTCGGCAACAGGCGGGTGATCGCCGCCAGTCGGCTTCCGGCTCAAGCTGACGTCACTTATCTACGCCAAATTAAATACTAATTGGTAACAGAATCAGGAATATTCATTTATCTAACCCATATGTGGCTTAGCTCTTCATACGTTTCCAAAGGCCTCCAGTCTAAACTCATGCAGCTAGATGTTGATTTACTGTGGGAATTATCTAAGGGGTTACCCATCATGCATTTCCGTCGCCAAACAGAGTAGTGTATTCCCGTTAGGAAGGTGATGTAGTCACTGTAGTTGTTAAACTACCAGGATTGACACAAACCAAGCATCCTGCAGCCATGGCACCACTTACTCTCAGCTTGAGTATGCCAACAAATCTGTCCCGAAGGAGGTTATAGTGTGGGCGTGTCGTGTCGTGTCGTGTCGTGTCGCGTCGCGTCGCGTCGCTTTGTTACATAAAAGTTGTAACAGTACTCGTACATGATAAATAAAGTGTTAGTGTTGCCACACGGTCGCGAGGGTATGCAAATTTAATGAGAACGACGGCGCCGCGGCACCACGCTGACGACGCTGCGGCTGCGGCTCCGGCTCCGGCTACAGATAGCGTGACTCCGGCTTACAAGTACATGCGTATACGCCAAACTTTTTAAATGGCGGATCTATCTGCTTATCTTTTACGTCAGCTTTTTTATTCAAAAGAGAAAGACGACAAAAGCGGCACGTTCACCCGATGGTAAGTGATACCGCCTGCCCATAACAACCTAGCACTAGTTGCGATATATACTGTTATAGTATATATAGTCTCGATACCGCAGTGATTACACTAGCTAAGACGCCCTTCAAACTGGAATACCGTAATGTTGTAATAGTCTAGGTTTATCGTAGAAAACATCTTAAGATGTGTCGTATCCCTTCTTATCCCGAAGCAACTCCTAATTCATCAACAATGACTAAGGAAAAAGTTTCAATAGATAGATAACCCCCATAATACTGAATTATAAAACATGTTGAAAAAAAATCCTTTGTTCCAACCCTCAAACAGTAGCATGAAAACATGCTGCAACTTCAATAGCTGCCCAGCAACCATTGAAACTGTCACATAACAAGATCAGGTTTCCCCTTCACAACGGCATTTCTACACACCGGAGGCACAGCAACGACATCGCGGCCGTCTCCCCTTCCCCTTCACGTCGCTGTCCTCCCTCCCGCAAGCAGAAGGTGACGGCAAGTTGCCGGCTCCTGTATCGATCAAACTTAAAGGTTCGATCCTTATCGTCAGCCTTCTTTCTATATCGTAAATCGTACACATTTTTGGTATCTTTACTGTCAATTTCCCTTATATATTATACCAATTACTAATCACTATTACCTTTATCGTTATTTTCTAGTGTATATATACTTCCACATTACTGTATAACGTGCGGTTAACTACGTGTTTACTACGCGCGCCGTATGCAATCAAACATGAACATGAATAACTAAACACACGGGTGGATTTACCGCCACCTAGCTGGTTGTCGCCGGAAGTATAAAAAATACATTGTTCATAGTATAAATGCAGCTTACGTTCCTCAAAAGGCTACGTCGCTGTAGTATTATGCGCACTTTTTACAAAACGTAACCCCCGCAGTGTACGCATCTCGCTCTATTACAGCCCCTACTTCCCACCCCCCTATCTCTATATAAAAGAGCTTGGATAAATTACTTTTCAAGTATGGCTTACGGATTTTATACACTGCGTAATGGACATAGGGTGGGTTTTTAATGGAATACTGTGCCTGCGTGGCGTTGCAGAACATCGCAATGATTACTTGCTGAAGGTGTGCTCCAACCCCCCTCACGGACTATTTGGCTTTTTGTCTAGCGAATGGTGGTTAAGTGAAATGTTCATATATATTGTATTTGTATCGGTGTGGGAATCTTTGGAAGGAGACCTATGCCCAGCAATGGACGTCTATCGGCTGACGATGATCAGACCAGAGAGCAGCAGTAAAAGCGATGCCACAAACGTACTTCGCTTTAAAATAACCCCTTTTTGCGAGATTTGCTTGTAACGCAATAATAATTATAATACTCGACGACTCTTTGTCCAATTGACAACTGTATCGACTACGAATCAAATATTCTTTTGTCTTTGCCATTTAATAACAATTATGAATTAATGTTCGCTTTTTTAAAACAAAAAAAAAATTACTACGCACTCTGTTTGGTTGCGTGAGCGGATTTCCGGTTAATCTTGAGCGTGACGATTACAATTTAAAATTTTTAGGAACGCACGCTGTCATTCAGTGATAACGTCCGACACGAAAGAAATGCTTCTTGTAGTTTCAAACTGATGTTACTAGAAACTTCCAAGAATACAATTTTTTTTGAGAGGAGATTCATTTAATAGAGTTTGGAGCCCTATTTTAAGAAATAGCTTTTAAGTCGATAACTAACGTTTTTATTGTGACTGACGCTGTTACATTAAATTATTAATGTAATGTTACCACGTTTAAAATATTATATGACATGGGCTCACTCTTGTTCAGAATAGAAACAATAGCACGCTTGGCTCGCAGTTATGTAGATAGTAAATCGTATCTGTCTGTGTTACGCTATGTTAGCTATTTAAGCTGAAACAACAACGCGTTATCAGTCAGTGCTCCGTTATCACAGGCGATAGCACTTTGAGCATGGTCAGGGACGGCCCCGAAGGCTATTATCACTGCAATTCAATAGATTTTGTACAAGTGTTAACATTAATATATAACAATAAGTAAATAGTACACATTTTTAAATTGTACTTTGAAAACCTTTCATTACAAGTAATCTTTATAACTAAATGATTTTTGTAACTATAACCAATTACACCAATATCCTCTACGTACTCTTATTATTCAATCATAATAAAAAATGTACTGAAACTGCTTTAAATAAAAAAAATATACAATAGGAAATATTGAGTACTAGCTGTCCCGTCCCGCGCCCGTTGTTCTGGCCCCAACTCCCCAAGCGGGAAGGAATTTTGTAAAATCAATTCTTAGCTGACATCTCTTAAACGGCAGTAGGAGTATCTCTGCTAAATTATGATCATTTGCGTCTAATAGTTTCAGAGATCTCGCGATGATTCGATGAGTCTCTGGATATATCTGTATATATACGTCGGAGCTTTGAATAAACGACCAACCCCACAATGAACTGCACCAATTGCCGGCACAATGACATCTTATGCAGACCGTGTGCCACTTATACAAATCCGCACAGCACACGTTAGATGTATCGTGTACACATTGAAATAACACACCCACTGTATAAATATACATTTTGCTATAATCTCGTAAAATTTCTCACTGCACGAGTGATATTGTATCACAAATATACCTTCACCCAGGTTTGGTCCTTGGTTAGCTTCAAACCGGTACAATATTTAGTTATGCTGTGTTTCATCCATAAATGTTCTTAGTTAACTGAAATACCAAGTTCTACACATTTTGATTACCTCACTGCGCTGGCCCCACCGAGCGATATGCAAGGACATGCAGACTTCCTGCAAGGTATACGCATCTTACTCTAAATCTCTGTTCGTATATAATTTTAGTAATAAACTTATCAAATAACAAATCAGCATAATTGCAAACTTTTTGAGTAAGTTGATTAGTATTAAGTCAGGGTGCAAGTGTGCTTGATTGCACAGCGAGTGCACGCTCTTAGCTATATGTCATAGAAGTCCTTAAAACGATCTAAGTTAAAGATCTAGTATAAATCGAAATACATGATACGACCACAATAAAACGATACAGATTTTATTATTAAATTCTTATCTGAAAAAAAAAATATTTTAGAGTATGAGATATTCATATTAAAATGTGATCTTAAAAATTCTTCTCTTACATTTTTAAGATCCTCTTAATATCCTCAAAAAGCATGTATTTATCCTAGAAGCGCGATGCCACCGGCGTGTCGTTAAGTTACGCGGCGACCTCGTTCCGCCCGCATTTATGAACTCCGCGAATGGGATCTCATTTAACTTTGTTAACTTTGCCCGCCGACTCCGAGCAGCCGCTTGATATTCAAAGCGGAACACCCGAATGGGCTGGGAAACGAAATGAAACCGGAAATATAAAAAACACATTCGCAGCAAATTTAACATAAAGTTCAAAATTGATATAACACGATTACTTTTCTCCGGTACCGTTTACTAACATATCTACCTGAACTGATACTCGATTTCCAACATTAATATGAAAAAGTAATTACAAACAAACATATTTATGTTAAGTAAAGAAAAATGTTGATAATGTTCATACAGGTTCTAGAATGATTGTTAGGAGATTCTTTTGGACATGACACGCGATGTCTGATGTCCTGATCTGCACAAGTTTTTTATTATTTAATTAGGCGAATAAACGAACGAGACTTTAACCTAATGATAAGTGATAACATAACGTGGCGCTAGAAAGGACGATGTCTACTGCTCCACATAACGCTGGTTGCTTGAGACGTAAGATGTTTGTCAGCTCCAATAGGAGCTGCGGTGGCACCGACGTAGGCCGTCTTCGAGAACAGAGACCTCTCATAAGTAGACTGAATGACGAACACGAGCTAAGGGCCCGTGTGATAGTAGGTGATCACTATCATCCATGTACAACCGTTATTCCAGTAAGATTAGTTGGAGCAACTGCAGACATGTCGTGATAGTATCGATGGCCGCATTGCTATCACGCCTTGTAAAACAATTACACTTACAATCCATTAAGTAACGGCATTGAATACTGACCGCGGTACCAGCAAACGCGATGCTGATTCACGTCAACAAGTGGCCCAACGTTGAAACACGACTGCCGATAAATTAATCGCGAGAAATAAACACCACTTTGTAAATTACCAACGTTAACAAACAAACCCATAGCCCCAGTGTATTTGAACCACCAATTTGCGAGTGAGGTAATTTATGGATGACGTCATTATACCCCGATGAGAAATGTATTAACCATACCAGAGATAGAGAAGCTATCTATACATTAATATGTAAAAAAGGTACTTTGTATACCCAATAAATGAAGAAGTATCGTTTTAAATAAATACATAACATTTCACGTGTTGATAGGATAATTAACAATGTTATTTATTATGAAAGATAGTTCCCCCAATATCCTTAACTAGCTTTGAACGAAAATAAAATTAATTTTGTACTATTAATAAAGAAAAGAGAAGATAACGTTTAAGCGATTATTTAATAAACATTTATTAGGAAGCAATTAGTGTTACAATTAAAACGTTATCAGAAACCACTAATCAGTTTATGGAATGCACTTATGTATTACAATTTAATTACAATATAAAAATATCCAATTGATAATTTTGCTTAAGGGGTCACTCAAGGTACGCGTTTGGGACCGCGATTGTGAAATTTTGACAATACACGAAATAATAACCGTAAGTTACGAAAATCACTAAAACCGGTATCGTGAGTAGTAAACCTCGTGAACGCATTGCCAACCGTCGAAATTTGAAACCGAATACGGCGATCGATATAAAGCGGCCGATTTAAACAACATCGACTCGACGCGCATTGGATGAGCATTTGGTGAACATTTTCATGCGGCGACGTGTCGGTGACATCATGGGACCTAACGACCGGTCCGAAAGGCCGCGGCGAACAAAGAACCTTGGTGAGTGCAACGAAGGCGCTGAGCAATGAGGAATCCGAGACGCATTCACGCGCAAGCTTAAATAGTTGAGTTGCATTGACTAGCTTTTAACGTTAGTAGACGCGCGAGTGGAATTTTAACTAGCCTTTGCTTTGAAGCATACTGTTACAACCCAAGGCGTATTACTGTTCAAAAGGAAGCTTCCAAATTAAGCACCCACCCTATAATATAATTAGACAAATTTAAATCTTCAATTTAACAATCGTTATAAACAAACAAACGGAATCGTCACCAGCTGAAAGAGATAATATAATTGTTATAACGTAGCCCCGACCCGCCCCGACCCGGCTCCGGCCCGGCCCGGCCGCCTAACGTTATTGCAAAACAGTAAAGTTAAAGCTCTATACGGCAATAAGTTGTAGCATTCACTACATTACACCATTTCCTACAAAATAAAGAAGCCCTTCCTGTCGTTCGAACATATAAAAAAAAACTTATGGCAATGATGATCGTTGAGCAGTCGGAGCGGCTTAAAGCAGCAACCGACGCCAAAAACATTACAGCGTGACATCATCCTCGAAACATACCGGCTCCGGGGACCGGTTCCTACAGCGACGTGTTGGCACGGCGAGCGGCGACGCGCGGCAGACACGGCACACACGGCGGGCACGGCAGCCACGGCGCTAACACTCGCTTAAATATAAATAAATGCAACTTCTGTTGGAACGAATGTTTATATATTTACAATCTCTTTAAACATCTTATGTCTCGAAACGATGAACACGATACAGAGCAATGCACATCATCCTAACTAGCTACTAACCTAACTGGTATGTCACTTATATAAAGCAAACGTCTCGTTCATCTCGTAGCTGCAGCGAATAAAAAATATATAAACTGTAACACGGTTGGTTGTAAGGTGTCGACAGCCTGGTGTAGATCTGCACCGTTCTGTGGTGACCTTGTTATTTACTTCTCAGTAAAGTCGTGTTCTTAATAATATTTTGAAACGAACCTGTTCAACTGTTTTAACATTATTAGCTTCTACTCGCTCATATGTAAGTGAACTAAGTAATCCGACTAATTGTTTACTTACATATATACTTACAATCAGAACTTACACAAAATTAAATACAATTCGTTTTCGCAAGTTGTCTCAGGTTAAATATGTAAATAAGGCGTGCTGCGACGGCTCCTTGATTTATCTGTGTATATATTTGATAACATCCTCCTTGCCTCTCCCTCTATAGCACTATCCAACCCTTCAACCCATCCGCATCCAATATCTTGTCACCCTTCTCCTCTCCCTTTTAAATATTATGTTTTATTTTTATATTATTTTAGCTCGCGGATACCAGATCCGCGAGCCCTGAGTTCGATGAAGCCGCTATAGTTGTCAATAGAATTGCGGCGAGAACATAATTAAAAAAAAAAAAAGACGGCTCCTTGTAAAATAAAACTTACCGGCAGATAAGTCTACTCGTGGAAATTAATAAATGGACAATTTACACAAATATTGAAATAGTTTAAAAATAGTATTCATGTTCATTAGACTCTCCATGGCCAACAAGTCATGAAGTAATAGACCAACCGTTATCTAGGATAAATATACAACCGGTTTATTAATATTAATATACATATTATAGCAATAACGTTCAAATGATGAGTGGTATACATATTTCGTAATGAGGCAGGACTATGTTAAACTCTTACAAAGTACCACTGGTGGAAGATCTCTTTTACTTTAGACCGTCTAGGTAGGTACCACCACAGCACCGTGTCTGCCGCGAAACAATAGTACTTAAACATAATTTTTTCAACTTATAAGCGCAGCTGCAACTGAAAATCGTAAAAGTGATGTGACTTAACATTTCATAGCTATTAGTAACATTTTGTGCAGTGTATGTCTTTCTAACTAACGCCACATTAGCAGGGCTGTCAGTTATCATCAGACGGAAATCGTCTCATGGTCTCATCGGATTATAAAAAATCTTGTCCAATACTAACGAATACTTTGTGCTGAGATTATCTTGTATTTTATTAGCAATGGTGATGTCATCAAAGCCGACTTCCCGATGGAAACAGACGCGTAGTCTAGACTTATAACATAAAATTCCACATTAAGGAGGGAAACGGAGGCGACGTCGTAATGCCTTTATTTATCTGCTTATCCCTCCCCCCCACACTACCCTATCGACTGATGCGCAAATTCTGACTGTAATTCAGTGAATAAGGTTATGACGCACTATTGGACTGTTGTTAGAAGAAATCTCGCTCAATTAATGGCGCCAAGCAATTTTAATGCCAAAGGGGTGGAGTTATTATGTTTGTCTACAATGTTTTTTTAAAAAAATAAACTTGATCGAATATTTTTTAGTAACCCTTAATAAAAAAATCCGTCTAGCACAACAATGGCAATCTAAACATTAGGATAAGGTGTTGGAAAACAGTAAACCACATTTGATGCAACGTATCGGATACAGTTAGTTTAAACAACAACAATAGCTGAAGACCAGAGTAGTCCTCTCAATGTCCGCTAAACTTTAGTTTAAACGAGGCACCTCACGATGATAACTTGATAGCGCGTGTCCAGTACCAAATAACACATAATCTAATGATGATGCGTTTCGGCGAGGTGCTGCAGATGTACGTAGTAACGTCGTCGGTGGTGTAGCAATGGGATAACTTGATGCGGCAGCAGGCGAGCTGGCAGCACGTCGGTCATTACGCGACATACAAAAGTAAACTAGGTAGAATTAATAGCGACGCCGCGGCGGTCGTCTCTCAATTGCGTTACGTATAACTCAATATCCGGGGACGAGGGCGCCGCGCCGGGGCCAAATGGTCAATTTGCAGCACTTCGTTACGCGTGCGCATTTTTGAGTTGCTCTGCTCTATTTGTATCGATAGCTACAACATTTTACATTACTGAATCACCACCGCTCGAAGAAACCTTTCCCAACGCTATTGGAGTCAATCTCTCTGACAAACGTCGGAAAGTTCCATTTTCCACCACAGTTCTATCACGAGCCCTCTATCAATACTGTGTAAATATTGTAGCGAAATAAATTAATTACAACAACGATTTATTTATAGCTCACACTTCATCTTATGACTAAGATTTCCGATAATTGTAGAATTAAGAGATTTGTTAGAAGAAGAGGTTGTGTCAAGGCAAAACAGAATAGCTATTAATTGTTCTTTTCATCTTGCAAACACTTCCATTTATCAAAGAAAATACTTGTCAAAAATTTATATACATATATAATTTTTTACCGACAACAAAGAAAAGTGATGTTTACAAGTTTACGAATATTTGTCTTGTTTTTATTACGTACGACATAATTGAAGTTATTCGGTTACAGAATTACCGTTTAAATATCACACATATCAACACTACGTGCGAGATTTAATTGATAATTTATTTAGATACAGGATATTATAGTGGCAGCAACCCCGGCGAGAGGTATCGCGACAGGGGTTCATTGGCTGGCGTTAATCGATGCGACACACATCCACAAAAACAGGTAGTCTGCACACCCTGACATGCAGCGACTTCTTATAGGGAGAGATTATACGTTTGTGCCGGCCCCTTTGACATTTATGAACTATTCGAAGCCGGCTTGCTTACTCCACGAGATCTACGTATATATACATATATACTATAGCAATTTAAACGTCGGTACATTTATATTGTCGGTTAAGGACGCAATTTCTGAAGCATTTCGACATTGCCGACGTAACTTTTTTCTATAAAATTACTAAGCGTGCCTTGAACTGATCATGACACAGTATGTACAGCACTATTCTCTTAAGCAATTTTAACTAATCTTATTTATCTTAACTAACATTATCTAATCTTATATCTGCATTCAATTCTATGAACTAACGATTGTATCTACCGTTAACGCAGCAGTATATCTTGATTTGCATTGAAGAAGTATTTATGATTTATATCCTATACCCATATTCTTTATTAACCGGTGTTCTTTCATCGGTTTAAAATCTTCAACAGCCAATTTACGTCCCCACTGTTGGGGCACAGACCTACCCTTAATATGAGGTCGATGGGCCACAGTCACCACGCGGGCCCAATGCGGATTGGCGACTTCACACACACCTTACAATAAATTCTAATTAATGTGCAGGTTTCCCCGCGACGGTTCCCTTCGCCGTTTGTATTCGCTGTGGTTACTTAAGTTCACAAATGTACATAACTTAGATATTAAAGTCATCGGTACATGCCGAGATTCGCACCCGCGACCTTCGCAATGGACGCGGCACGGTCTAACCATTAGGCCAACGAGATACTCAGTTTAAAACATTTTAAGTGTTATCAAATTCCATCCTCTACAACGAGAATGACATTTAGTAGTAGGTGTAGTCTATCATCGTGGAGTCGCAAAAGGCGACTAAGGACGAAACATAAAAAATAAGAGCAGGTTTCCTTCTAATCATTACTCACCACCGTGCTTGTCACGGTCTAGCTTGAGATAATAATGATGAACAAATTACTAAACTTGTTGAATATAACATTATTTTTCATTATCACTAGCCGTACATACGGGCAGATAAGCCAGCGTGGGATGCCGATGAGTCAGCGGTTACGCGAATATAAAGTTAGCAGCAATCACCAATTCTGAGTCAGGAGTAGTCACAGGATATCGCGCAATTACCGATAAACCTGTGAGTTGACGGCTCTCCGCCGACAACTCCTTGCCTTTACGACGGTTAGTCATAGTTGCGATAAGTAAATCATTAAGGTGCCGTTTAAACATTAATAGCTCAACAGGTCAGCGAATCAGTGGTGGTAAGATTCGTTTCACCATTTCATCCACACCCATCATACTCGCCACTGCTTGAAGCTGTTAAGAGGCAGTGTGAGACAGACAACGCTGGCGCTCTTTTATGTCGGAGCCCAGGACTCACTTTGGAACGCTGCGCCAGAGGATTAAGTATTATACAAGCTTATAATATCTTTTCTGTATTCATTACAAATACATATTTTCATTACAAATGACTAACAAGTTAAAGTTTACTTTAATATATGATCAAAGGTCGCGGCGGTAATGAGTTCGGGTTTTAATAATAAATCTTAAACACTGTTCAATTACACTTCGTCGCGTTCGTACAGCTTACAGGCCGTTCACTTGCGACTGTTGGTGATTTGCCATGTGGTAGGTAGCTCGTCACCATCGAACAGGAACACTACATATGTAAAACCCAGTAAATTTACAATGTAGATCATCATCATTACCGTCAGCAGACGATAAACGTCATAGGACTCCAATAAACATCTCGACTTCGATCAGTCCTACGTTACCCGCCGCTTTCACCAGATCGTCGATCCACCATAACATACATAGACATGTATTAGTAGCACATGACGGCAGAAATAAATTCATAATATATTTCTGTGAGCACTTACCAAAGGTTAATATTATAAAATAACAAATGAGTCAGCGATGAAGCAATCGCATGGTAAGGTCAGAGCGGCGGCGTGTCGGTTATCGGCCGACGCGCCGCCGCCTCGTCAGCACCTATTTCTGTACAGGGACCATAACCGTAAACCTTCTTATCTGTACCACCATCTACTATTTATTAATGTACATTACTACACTTACTATTGTGCGAGTGATTCACATGGAGGTCTATGGGGAGGAATACAACTGGTTGATAAGTTTATGTGTAAAGTCACTCATAGTGTGAGCCGGTCTAAACTAGCTAAACTGTAACTGTAAGTATGCTGAAGAACCAAAAAAGAATTTCTTCCCCTTAAATAATGCCGCATACAAGCACCCGTCCCTGGCGGACACTCGGATCTATGCGATGTTTGCCTGTGAACTGTTGTATAGGGATGATAATGGTCAGATCGTGCAAATTTTCATCGGCACAAATCTATAATCTGCCTTCATCCCCGTAATGGACGGACAGGTATTCGAAGTACTTTTGCGTGTATAAAAAACTTGGCTACTAATGTAATGGTATCATTTCAAAAGGAACTGAAAGGAATAGCTTACCAATATCGCTTACTCTCAGTCCAAACGTAACTAATTACACAAACTAAAAGATAAACATTCACGTCATCGAATCATTCCATTGATATCAATTACCCTAGGACAGATGCTCTGCCGGCGACAGACGACGCCCCGCTTGTTTGTGGTGATTGATGCGCGTGCGATTGTTTTCGTATTACGTAAAGTGGAGACCCGACCAGTACGTTCACCCGCTGATAACCAATGTCCCTAATGGTGATAGCGCGTTGAGTCAACAGTTGAAACGTATATATATATATATATATAGCTTTCTTTGGAGTGAAGGAAACCGTCGGACGATACTCTGCTCCTGAAGGAAAGTCTTGTGAATCCACTAGTAGAGACCTCTGCGGTACTCGGGTACTGCTCTACTATATTTTAAGTAGGATCTTAAGAGAAACATGCTTTCCCATCATCCTTCCTGTGCTACATCAAACACGGGACCTATCCGTATTTGCTATTCAGTCTGCAATTGTTTAGTTGAGCACCTTTATCACATGCGGTTGCGAAACCCTTTCAGCCGAGGTCGGGTAATATGTTACCCAGGCCTTTGAAAGGTTGGAACACACGTTCTCTAAGATTTTTTGCGTACAAAGTTGTACGTTTCTCCTGTACGATGTCTATAGAAAACTAAGACATCGATACCGGTTCACCTACACCTACGTGCGGGTCCCACTTTCAGAAGGTGCCCGGAGCGGTCGACCGGTATCACCTTGTACTCGCAAACAGGATGCGTCCCTCAATCGTCGCAATTACAAGACCGATAATTGTTTCATATAATTTGTAAGAAAAGAAATACTTGGCCAACATTTACATTCATTAATTACCCGGAGGATTTCCAAAGAAGTCGTCGCATATTTTTCAACGAAACGAAGCACTTGGCCCCCCACCAAATGCATTTCGCAATTATACGTTTGATCCGCGACAATATGAGCGCGCCCACAGCGGTCGCCGCTTGATAAATGCTGTATACACTTTACACGAGTTATTTATCGCGAACACGAACATGGTATATTATCAAATTATTATTTTTGGTTATGTTTTAGTTAACAACATTCACATTTAACCAGAGTATCGCGCGCGCACCTCAGTGTGACACGCAGTGATACAGATCGCGAATGTTACATGTTGAAGTACTAAGTGATGTATGTACCTGCATTGATCTGGGCGACAACAGCGAGAAGAGTGTTGGGATGGATAAGTTGTAACAAAGAGTAAGATCGTGATGATTATAAACCAAAGTTGAAGAGGTATAGGTATGTCATGAGAAGGGGATGAAAGGCGTGATGTGGTACGAAAACCTTAGAGTATTAAGATAATTAAGATTATTGATGGTAGGTCTCTGTTGCCGGAGACAGTCTAGGTAGGTAACACCGCAGGTTTCGATTGCAGCCGAGAAACAATATTATCCAAACATTATGTACCGGTTTCAAAGGCGCTGTAGCTAGTGAAATTACTGCGGTAACGAAACTTTACATCTTGTCTTAAGGCGACGAGCGCAATGTAGTGCAGTATATGGGCAGAGTATCACACACGAAGCTGAACGTTTTCTTGTCTTATCGCTTTATCGAATAAAAAAAATGAATGAAATTAAAAATATAGAAAGACCGGAAAATACCCCTTTAATCGATAGTGTAATAGATAATATGAGTAAAGAGATTGTAACTACTAACATGACGAATGATGGAGACGAGTAGAGAAAAATACATTCTGCTCCCGTTCGACACAGTGGGATAATGTAAGTAAAAAAAAGAGTTTATATTCCTATTATACTAGAGAAATAGTTTTTCATCGAGTGACAATGGAAAAGATAAATCATAGTTTACGGCGCTCGTTGTTGTCATAAAAACTTAACGGTCTCAGTTTCCGGGTTAACGATGCGAGTTAAACGCAAACTGTCATCTTCAAGTGATGAGTAATGCGATAACTGAACCATTCGTGATATATATATATATATATATAATATAATGAAAATGGGTTGTCTTTGTTCGCCAATCACGTGAAAACTAGTGAACGTATCGACACGGAATGATTTGTAGATGGTTATAGGCTATTTATTTTTTAGAGTCGTGGTGGCTCAATGGCTATGAACTCGGACATCGCAATCAGATGACGAGGGTTCTAATCCCGGCCGGGGCATGCACCGCTTAGGCAATTTTTCAAAGCCTCATGTGCATATCGTTGCAATTACCACGTATTTAACGGTGAAGGAAAACATCGCGAGGAAACCCGCACACTGAAATTATCTTTCTAATTTGAGCACATCTGGCCAAAAATGGGTGTTTATTCGTGTCTGCCGACTCCCCCTACTGGGAACAAAAGGCGTGATAATATAAGAAATTAAAAAAAAAATTCTTTTTCATACATCCTTAATCATTTTATTACTAATTATCTTTTCTAAACAGTTTCATTTGGTATTATTTACGCGGTTGCTATAGTAACGGTCGGTACAGAAAGTCAATTATAAGAATATTTCACACAAATTTCAAGTCTAATCCTATATTATAGCCAGTAAAGTGATCAGTGCAGAACTAGTATTTAAGTAGTATTGCAAACATCACTTTAAAGTTCCGGTTTAAAGGTCACTGCAGTCAGTGATATTACTGAGGTTTCGAACAAAGCAACGAGACGAGCGAGACGTTGACCTGATGATAAGTGATATGTCTGCCCATATCAACATGGCGCTAGTTAGGATGATATACACTGCATATCGTGCACGTCGCTTCGAGACATGTTAAGTCTCGTTACCCCAGTAATTTCACCTGCTGCAGCGCTTTCAAACCGGAACACATTAAAATTCGCAAAGTACTATTTGGCGAACCGGTAGGGATACTTAATAAATTAAGTCTCAAAGCGATACACAACGTTATAGTGCAGTCATCATCATAACAAGCATCACGTGTCATCATCAGGTGAACGTTTCGCTTTTGTCGAAAAAAAAATCCTCTTTTCCTATGTCTATCAATTTTCATCATCATGGTGTGTGTAGACATTAAATTTTTATTCATTGAGTGATTAAGGTTAATTTGATAATGGTTCCCAACAAACCCCCAAAGAGTCATCAGATATTCTGTCGAGCTCACAATAAATTGGTAGCGCTGTGAAATAGAGGTGTACACTTAATTTTACGTATCGTAGAGTGGAGCGGTGGCCGCCCGCCGACGCGCGCTGGTCGCAGGCGGGCGCGTCGATCACTAACCCATTTACCCTGGACGCGAATAATTTCACAACGCTCCAACCGGGTTTATAACCACTCTATTTACAGTGGATCGAAATAACGTCCAGCGTTTGGACACCACGGGAGAGATAACAGTAGGTTAAAATACTTACAGCCCCTTAGTCTCGGGCTATTAAGTAGAGGACTAAGGTAAACCCTGCCTGTCGTAGACGGTGACTAAAAGTTTTGCGGGTCTTAAGGGTGGGGACTCCTATCGCCCAACACGTGAACCCGCGTGGGACATCGAACGAATATTGCCGTGGCTCTGCGAAGGTGCCTAAGGTTTCGCCCTTCCTTTAAGACGAGCTAATACAAAATGCAGAGGAGTACCTGTGCGTTCTATAAGAGATTCCAGGGCCTCTCCGAATGCAGCAATGGTGTTTTAGTGAGTAAGAATCTGAAATAACCCTGATATTCCTCAGAAGGCGTATTTCCTCATTCTACAAAATGATATCGCACTTATACCCTATCGATTCCTTTAGCTCCCATGCTGATGTAGCTAATCGCTAGAAATTTATTTACACAGTAATGAAGTCATCGACCCGTAACTCACTCACTTCCTGTTAAACAATGCAACTGTACAAAACGCTATAATTAGAATTTAACCTGGAAGTACCTTGTATAGGCAGAAACAACGACCAGGTACAGTTAGTTACATTGTAAAGCAACCTTTCTTCAAAGTTGATGATGACCCACTGATGGGAGCCTACGTAGGTATACCACATGGTGCTAAATATTCATAATAAAAAGAAACATGTATCGAGGACTGTTTTTTTTTGCATGCGAAGAAAGGAATCTTTTAAAGGCCCTGGCTCTGGTGGTAAACTGGGTTATGTGATATTTCCATTTATCAAACACCCTCGGTGTTATCCCTCAATGATTTCCTACTGAACACACTAGTGTACCTCTACATTCTGAATAAAGACCTCGGAAGGGACATAAAGCTCTCCTTAGTACCCATGGCACAGCAAATACAAGACCATCTCGCATTTTGAGTCCTCCTCACGCTCGCTTATTGGGCAAAGCGGGCCCGTTGAAACCCGGGAATCCGAAGACCCTCTTAGTCCCATTGTTGCACTCACGAAAGCATAATTATTCGCGAATGCTTTAAGTTTAAAGCGAGTAAACAAATCATTAAGCACTCCCAACTTGGCTCATACGTCTACTGGATTGAGTTTTTTTGTTCTTCAATTAAGCTACAAGATAACCAGGACGTTCACCTAATGCTGTGATAAGTATGCCTGTTACAACGTAGCGCTAAATGGGATAATACGCACAGCACCACACTACGCTCCTGAGACAAGATGTCGAGTCTCATTACTACAATAATTGCACTAGGTACAGCGCCCTTCAAACCGGAACGCAGTAATCTACCTCGCAACGCCCTACGCGTCCTTTACGTTATTTTCAACGTTCAACGTTTACAACCTTTGTTGAATTTGACGGTTTAGTTCCGTAGTCGTGGTGTCCAATATGTGGAGGGTGCCTCACGTCTCTCCGTACCCACTCGAGGCAATTAGTGAGTGATCGTGCCGCGGTACACCAATGATGTCACCGCGCGACCGCGTGACACGGTATCACTCAATGCATCGGTTGTGCGCTGATGTCATCCCCGTACACCCAACAATGAGAGGTTGAGGTCAGCCGCCAAGGCCCGCAGGACTACGGCAAGTTCTTATACGCCGATATCGTAAATGCTGCTAGTATGCTGATTTTAGATGAAGACTTCACCAATAGAAAACTGCAATTGGTTTTGTCTGTTGTAGTGATATCACCATACAAAACAAAAATCCCTGCTCGCCTCAGTAAAGCAATGATTTTAAATAAAATTATATGGCAATGGAAATCTTAAAGAAATAACATCAAGCTAAATCAAAAACTGTATGTTAAGTTCTCATCACTTAACTGAATAAACCAAAAAAGTTCACTCTGCAAATATTAAATTCATGGTTTCAATACAAAATAACAGATTCTAAATGCAAAGGATGTGACAAACATTTTCTTATTGTATATCTACATAAGTGAGACAGGTGATAGATATATCATATACATTTATATTATCAGCAAGATAACACCCACTGCTGAGCATAGGCCTCCCCCAAAAGTTTTCCACACTGATCAGTCTTGCACTGCACACATTCAATGACTTCATGGGTCCTTTATCAGTTCATCAGTCATCATGGAGTTATTGCTGTTTACACTTGTACTTGACAAACAGCTACAACACTATTTCACCTCTGTCATAGTAATATATAACACTAAGAGGTAGAAATAGATGAATCTTGTTAGCTTATATGTGCATATCAATGTAATCCTACGATAGAAGAAAATTGTTTCAATCAATAACAATATGTATCTCAACATTATCACCAAGCCATGTTTCCTAGCAATGTGTGGCACCATGCATTGTCACAGCATGCCATAAAGAGCATAACAATGCCATTTGTTTTATAATTTATTCGAAAGTATATTGTAAGCTTGTGATAATGTATTACTAATGGTAGCTATACACTGCTGGCATGGCTTTGGTACACCTAATCATGATTGTCATAGCTCATTATTTAATTAAATTAAAATACTCAATTGTTCTGTAAGTGATCAAAGAAACAAGAAGTATGAAATACCTGTTCGTTTTAAAATATCATTTAGTTACAATTTGTAAGAAATGAGAACCACAAGTACCTCAATTGCTTCATCTATAATAATGACAGCAATTATAGAAACTTGTTTCTAAATACTCAAGTTGTAAATTACACTACTGTTGTAATTATCACATAATTCCCCTTTTTATACTTATATCTCAATGAGACAATCCAATTGTATTTATATTGGAAAGTATAATTTTTGCATCATAATTTTTCATTCATAAAATAATGATTTATGAATAACCTTCAATGATTTTATCTGAAATGTAAATTTATATGTCCTTCATAAATAAAGTAATGAATAAAAAGTTAAATTGTACAAGGAACAGCTCACTTGTAGCATGTACAATGAATCTATAGGTGCTGTTTACTGAAAACATTTCAAATTATTTAATCTACACACAGATGAACAGACAACCAACTAAACATTGAAGGCACCATCGACTAAATTATGTAGCAAATTTATTAATAAAAACCAGAGAACTTTAATTATAATAAATGTAAAATTTTTTAACTTTACAGTATTATATAAGTATATAAAACAAATTTATACCCTGATCCGATTATTTATATAAATATATAGAAATTACGGAGTATAAACCTTATTATAACTGTACATGTCATCACACAATACATTTTTTATCATTTTGTGAATAGAAGAAAAGATATTGAAATGGAAAATAATTTTAAAAACAAAATTTTTAACAATTTCAGAGCAACTTGTACAATTATTGCTTTTACAAATATATTTAGTATAGTCAAGTATTACGAATTTAAAATAATGAAACCGTTTCACATGTACCAATTTTTTTTTAAAGCAAAACTTGCAGTCCTGTCGTATTATAAGTATTGCAAGTAAAAATAACTAGCTAAGTGGTAAGTCGACTTAAAATTTAAACAAGGTTTGCTAAGGTGCGTGCAAGTAAGCCAACTTTATCACAAGTGGGGCGAAGCCGCGCCCAAGCCCGGCCCCATCGCATCGCACCGCGCGGCACCGCATTCCAATAAGAAAAACAAAAAATAAACAATACGTTTACCGTGTAACAGCGATAAAAACATGATAACAATGTAAAACGTTAAACTTATTTACGGCAATAAATGATCCATAAATAATGATTTAAAATTTTAATAGTAACGACTTCTCGTTAGACTGACCTGGTTATCAACAAGATCCCATAAAGAAGAATTGGAAGCCCGGTGGAAGAGAGAAAGTACGAAAAGTCGTGTTTTCAGCACATAAACATCAAGTTTGTTTCACGGTGTTACAAAGAGAGAAATGAACTGATCACAGCGGCACAAATCCACATTAGACGCACTGCAATCTCTGGTCGAGTTCGATTAATAAGTTTTTGTGACTAAACCACGCGCCAGACTAGACGTCAAATATTATTTTCATTCATCGCACGGTGAAACCGTTGGAGACGAGTGGCGGTCGCGTCGCCCGTCCTGCGAAACTACGAGCGCGCGGGGAGCGGCGCACGGGCTGACGGGGGCGCTCGCCTCATCCGCCATATTGGTTGATTACGTCATCCCCAGAGGACCCAGTTTTAAAACAGGGTGACCAGTAACATAAAACTTATAACTTGTTTTGTAAGTGTTTTTTAAACGATTTTTGATCCAAAACTTTATTCATCAATTTATGAACTCAACACTATTAGTTAAATCTAACTTTAAACATCCAACATCGATTTAAGCTCTTTAGTTAGGGTTTCATCAATTAAAAAAGATATCATGGAATTAACCTTCAGTTAACATACGAATTCTGCCGCCGAACCAGAGACAGAAAGGACTGCGCGACGCTGATCGTCAACCTTTACTAGTTGGAAAGGCACTTTAAAAGGAAGAAACATACTAAATGTAATATTGCTTTTATTAAAGCAATTAATAATTAATTTTTATTGCTATAATAAAAGTAATATTAAATTTATTAGTTGTTCAGTATCATCACACATTGTCAACATTAAAATAATTAAAAACGTTATATTATTCTAAAAAAAAGTCTATTTTCTTTAAATCACAGTAATTGTAACGAAAAAAATTAGAATGGATGTTGTGTAATCTAAATCCTAAATGGCTTATTTGTAGTATCTAAATTTTACCGAATTTAAGAGCAAAGTGGCATATTAACACAAAAATAATTATACAAAAACTGTAATACACAATTTAAATAAAAATGACATTAAGAATAAAACGCAATTTTCTGACACGCACATCACTTTGGACATCAGATTTGGTTCTGCTCGGATGATACACCGCTGATTATTGTGCCTGTCATAGTAGAAAAATAGAGCAACAAAGAGTATTAAATTTTAACTAATTATTATAACTAAAACTCTTATTATCTCAATATTTTCGTAGATTTCTTCTGTATCGAGTACTGACAATGCAAGGTATGTCTTTATTACTTGAAAAATTAAATAATATTCTTTTTGTGTTTTTTTATTTACTAAAGTATTGTTATGTATACATTACAGACACGAGACCTGAACTATACGAAGAGGTAAAACTTTATAGAAATGCCAGAGAACGTGAAAAGTGAGTAAAGTTAAATAATAAAACGTTTTTAGGTTTATTTACATCTATTGCTGTTTTGTAACTTTTATCACAATTGTTGTTAGAATATTTATTTTGACGATATAGTAAGTTTATTATGATGAGCTGCATTAAGTATGTCTAGTAACATACATGGAACTTTCCCTAAATTTAGTCATTAATCTTCCCAAGCTATTGAGACATAAAAACTATTTTCTTTAATGAGTATTCCCAATTACAAAATAATTTCTGAAACTAATTATGCAGGATTCCTCTGCACATCTAATTTAAGGACAACTTTTATTTTATTTCAGGCATGACAACATGGCAGAGCTTTATGCTGTGGTCAGCACTTTGCAGCACTTGGAAAAGGCATATATGCGGGATTGTGTAAGAGCGCAAGAGTACATGGCAGCCTGTAGCCGTCTGCTTGTGCAGTATCGGGTAGCCTTTAAGCAGGTTCAAGGTGATGAGTTTCCCACCATTGAAGCTTTTGTGACAAAGTTTCGGGTAAGAGTTAAAACAAAATGAGAAATGTTCATGTAGGAGATATAAATTTATAATATACTTTAGAAGCTTTATCTGCAATTTAAAAACTATAGCCATATGTTTTATGATTGTTTACAGTTGGACTGCCCAGCAGCTTTGGAAAGGATACGAGAAAACAGGCCAAACCTTATTAAAGATGATAAAGGAAACACAAACAAATATATAGCTGAAATTGTTTCTGTGAGTTTTTTTTATTGTACATCATAATATCTTGGAAGTTATAGAAATAGAACCTCTACCTTTGGTGGGAACGATACCTTAGTAATATTATTAGCTGCAATGCACTTTAAGCTACGCAAACTATTATTTAGTAACTGAAATAAGAGGTGAGACGTATTGTTATACTGTCCTTAGCTTATTTAAACTTTCAACCTCACCTAAATGAGCTAGATCTGCTTTAATCCACTCAAAAATATTCTATGCACTAAGTTGAGGTTAATATACCATAAATTTCCTATAGCTATTCATAACTTTAATGGACAAATTACGCCTGGAACTACGTGCTATGGACATGATCCAGCCAGAGCTGAGGGATCTTAAAGACACAATGGACCATCTTAGCATGTTACCTGAAGACTTTGAAGGGAAACTGAAGGTGAAACATCTGGATTCTGTCATACTTTTGAAACAAATCTTTTATTTATATTTGATAAGATACTTGATCGTAGACTAAATCTGACAACTTTTTCATCTAGGCTTTTAGTTTTATCCTAAACCTGCTCTATTCATTATTTTCCTGTTAGTTACAGACCTGACTAATCTTACTCTATGTTTTGGTCAGGTACAAGAATGGCTAGATAAGCTGACAGAGATGTCAGCATCAGATGAGCTCTCCGAAAGCCAAGTAAGGCAGTTGGTGTTTGATCTCGAGACGTCGTATGGGGCATTTAACAAGTTTTTACATAAGGACTAGTATGGGAATATACTGTAAGTTATTGTTGTTGAATTAAGGTATGTACTTAGTAGATAGAGGATGATAGTTTGAGGTGAGCTCATTGAGTATCAGTACTAATTCATGGGCCATCTTGGTGAGTGTCGACCAGGCTAATGGCTGTTAGGGCTCTCCCTCTATTTCTCTCCAGCACTAATGATTATTTAGTACATAAAATTGAAAATATAAAAGTATACGTAGTTGTTCTCATTTTGTTACAGAGATGCCGAGTTGAAGGTTGTCATCATATTCGTAGACGCGAAATTTGTTATATCCACTGAAGTTAAATGTTTAAGATGTGGAATGTTTATGTAAAGGATATTATAAAATCAAACTTGATGGATTGGAATATTCTGCATTATTCTATTAAATTGCATCAGATCTTGTGTAATACTGTTGTACCTCCAGCAGCATCACATGGTTATGTACGATATCTAACATATACTTAATTCATAAAAACTATTATTAGAGAATATTATTTCAGTGCATGCATGTAACCAAATGATCACTAACAAATGTCACTATGTGGTACATCGCGTGGTGCTATGACCATGTCATGTACTCCTTTGACTGTTGTTGAATAGTAAATACTATACCCAATTATATTTGCTATAGGTTAATGAAGTATCTTGAGTTATTAAAGATCTTTAAAAAAAATCATGAGTTTAATAAAGTTTTTTTTGGCCATCATTTATAAGAATGAAAGCACGTGCATTCCTTAGGCCTTTTATTACAGTTATATTATACTTAAAAACTGCTTCGTTTTTTTTTTTGTTTATTTTGTTCAAGTATCTTAAAAAATATGTTCTAATTCAAATATAGCTAATAAATACACCACAATTCAAATGTATAATATACAATGTTTTTTTATTAAAACAATCATCAGCCTATAGACGTCCACAGCTGGACATAGGCCTCCTCTAAAGATCACCACATCGATCGATCCTGTGCTGCCCACAAAACCACCGGTGGCCAGAGGCTGTCGTTTGTACGGGGTCTTATTGATTTGGGCCATTTATTACCACGCCGACCTAATACGGGTTGGTGGGAGCCAGAGCCTCGTTTGTTGATTAGCGGGGTGCACCACGTGCAGGTGAGGTTGGCTTGCGTCCCGCAATTTGTGCGGCAACTTTTACGCTCCTTTACAAATAAAGTTTACAAAAACTTTTGACTCAACAAAATCATGATCAACGAAAATTTAAAACAAGATTATCGAGAATAAATTAGAAGTTTCCGCCATTTATATTCGTTCGTATTATATCAGGTAAGCACATTGTACTCGTATTATATAATAACGTATTTATTGTGTACCTTTTATTTATTTTAATTTTAATATTTATTATGGAACTAGGAAATTATTAGTGGGTAGTCGAGTTTTTTTTTATATAATTATAACATGAGATGAGCGGAACGTTCGCCTGATAGTAAGTGATACGCTCACCCATAACAACGAAGCTCCGGTTAGGATATATACTACACCACATTGCATTCGTTGCCTTGAGACAACAGGCTGAGTCTTACCCCAGTAATTAAACTAGTTACAGCGTCCTTCAAATCGGAACACAGTAGTATCTGCATACTGCTGTTTGCGCCTGCAATAGGCGCTGCGGTGGTAACTGCTTAGACTATCACCGTCCACAGAGATCTACCACCAGCAAAAACCATTCTTACTCCAGACAACTTAATTTTTTTCTTCTTGATACCTCCTTGGTCGCATAGAGGCATAAGTTTACACAACTATAATTTTCATTAATAGTGTTTTCCAAATGTAGTAATAATAAAAAGCATTAATCTAAAGACTTCATTATTTTCCTCATTTTAAAACATAATCTGAGATAAAAACAAACGGCCTTAACGAAATGATTTAAAACAGTGGTAGGCAAACTTTCTTAATGCAATTAATTACAACTGGCGACTGTGTTCCCTCGCGGCCCGTGCCTCGCATACCACCACGCTTTGCGCCCCGCATTACACAACACAAACTACGCCGCTAGTTCTTCACCTAAACGTTATGCATCTAACATTCTACTTAGTAGAATAATAGATGGCCATGTACTATCCACGGCGATGGACCTTCGGCAGGTGGCAACTGATCCGCCGGTCGTACTTTGCCCATCACGGTTCTAAAGTAATAAAATCCTGTTATAGAATTTAATCTTCATAACATTTTTTTCATAAGAATGAGAAAATTCATATAAATTCACGGGATATTGACAAAATATAAAAATATTTTTTTTTATTCGACAACGCCAGCAAAACGTTTACGTGATGGTAAGTGATATACCTGTCTATAACAACGCGGCGCTGGTTAACATGCTATACACAGAACTACATGGCGTTCGCCGCCTTGAAACATGTCAAGCTTTTTTATTCCAGTAATTTCACTAAACCGGAACACAGTAATGTTTGTACACTACTGTTTCACCGCAATGGGCACTGCGGTGGTACCTAACCAGACGGTCTGTGACAACAGCGATCTACCACCAGCGAAAGTATTGTGGACAAGCACGCTTCATTATTTACAACCTCATGGCCATAATGTGATATTGAGGATATTTATCAACCTAATATCTATAACAGAAAGTTGAAAGCTCGTTGCATGCCTGATGATCGGAGGACAATCGCTTGCAGGTAGCCACTAGTATATTTACACGATACGAAAAAAAGCCCTCTGATTCACGCAAACCGAAAGGTCACGTGTTTAAATTCACGTGCGAGTTCCACGTGTATTACAAAATACATTTGTGCAACGCCATAAAAATCTTACATTACGCCGTAAAACACTAGAAATGTAATAAGGAAATGCGCGCACCGACAATTGCATTCATCCGACAGGCGCGCGGGCGGCGGGAAATCGGACCACAGACATTGTTTTTCATTTTTATGTACAACAGTGAAGAGATTTTTTTTTTTCGATTTTGAAAACCTTTTTTGATATAATGTTAATGTAATGAATAATTTAATGAAAGTTTGCCAGGCAATTCTTATTTTTTTAACACCATTATATTTCGTCGAGGTAAGTTTTTAATTTTAAATAAATAATATTTTAAAAAATTATTATCCCCCAGTTAAACTTAAATTAAATTTTACTTTTTTTACAAAGTAAAATTGAGTTTTATATTAAATTATGGATAGGATTTAAAGATGCATATCTCTACATATTTATTCAATCCTTTTTTAGGACTTTTTTAAAAAAAAATCAATAAAGATATACAGCTGCGCATCTAACAAAAACATTTATCCTTAAAAAAATAAAGATTACTTTAACCATTAGAGTTATATTCTTTTCTTTTAATAATAAAGTATCATACAAATCTTCACGAAACAAGAAAGCGAAAAATACATAAATGTATCGGATTGTTTAATAGAGACAAAGTTACTGAACCTTTTATTAAGCTAATAAAATGTCTGCTACCGCAGTATGCAATGACACTGCGGTAGCATTTATAAAAAATTGCACTTAGATATTATAACTAATTTTTAAACACTAATAAATAGAAATCCATACAGTAATAAGGTAATAACAATAATAATGTGGTTCATGTACTAAATATCTTATTATATTTATTGTTCTTCTCTTAAATTTTGGTCGTGTCTGTATGTCCTAGGCTGACAAACGATTCAAGGTTTTTTTTATAAATTTTCCTGTTTAATTATTAAATCAGCATTCAAAAGAAATTAAAAACATAAATTCAAGCTCAAAGCTAGGAACGTCATTATAACTTTAAATTTTAGTGTAACGAAGTTTTCCAAAACATCGAAGAAAGGCACCACCTGGTCTCCGAAGCCTACTCGATCACGAAGAAACTGTTCGTCCAGGGCCGCGACAATTACAACACATTGAAGAACAGATCGCTTCACGTCATGGACACGTTCCTGGACCTGGTACACATCATGAACGATGAGATGGCCAGAGAGCTGAGGGGCGCGATCGTTAAATTTTACAAGATTAAATATTTTCATGATTTCACTAATTACGTAATACCTATAGAAGAGGTGGGCTGTTGTTTTATTTATCTAATTACAGAACAAATACAGTAAATTCTAACATTGAAATATTAACACGTCAGTCGTTATCATACAACATATCCTCTCTATTCAATATAGAGTGAACGGGGTCTGACACTCCAGCATCCCTGCGACATTACCCCGAGGAACGTTGGTATTGACGTCACTAGCGAATAAATTATGCTTCATGTCATTTTCATTAATATACTCATCATACTCTGTCCTCGTAGATAGTCGACATAATCGAGCACTGTCTAAAAGAACCAGTGGAGAAACGAGATCAGATCCGATCCCAGTTCCACGACGTGATAAAGAACTTCCAGGACTCGCGCAACTTCGACGTGGTGAACCGGTGTCATAACGAGCTTCCCGATGAAGTCGCCGCAGCGCACTGTTTACTGCATCAGGCCGTACTGTAAGTCAAAGATATTTAAAATTTTTACTACCCACAAACAGTCCGCCAACTGCTCTCCTCTTTTTTATTTTTACAAGTTTATCAAATAGTAATTACTAGTCTTTATATACTAATATTAATGTGTTATAATTAAACGGTAGAGGTTCATAGACAGGAGCGTCTGTCTGTCATCAAAAAGTATATTTTTTTTATCACTTCAATCTGCAGATATCAGGTAGTACCAAAAATTGTAAAAACTGTTCTAGTGTATTTTAAAACATTCATTAATGTATGTACAATATATCAAAGTCAAGTAAGTTTGTTTCAACGTAAAATAAATGAATTTATGGTATTCCTGCCAAGAACGACGTCCGGTTTTTATTCAGTCCACTTCCGCGACGCCGACACCGGAAGACGTCTCTGCGATCCTATTTCGTTAACTGGAGCTTTTCTTAAACTTCATGCGAATTTAATTCATTCATACGAGATCGTATTTTTAGTTACTTCGGATGTGGTTGCGGAGTTAAATTCTGAAGTGTACAGAATATATTTAGGTAACTGTATAATAAAAATTAATAATGCTTATAACAAAAAAAAATTATTACAACTTTAATATCGCTGCTGGATGTAGACCTTCCTCAACGCTTTCCACCAGATACGTTTTTCAACTTTTCGCATCCACCCACTTCCAACCGCTCTTATAATGTAGTCAGTCCATCTCGAGGGAGGACGTCCTACACCCCTATGTACCTTGCACGGCCACCACTCCAAGACTTTCCTCCCCCATCGGCCGTCATTGACACGGCAGATACGGCCGGTCCACTGCCACTGCAGCTTGCAGATTTTGATATCTACATCGACAAGTTTAGTTCTCCATCGAACTTGTTCGTTCCGAATTTTGTCTCTTATAGAAATGGCAAGCATAAGTCTCTCCATCGCTCGCTGTGCTAATTTGAATCGGTAGACCAGCACGATGTTCAAATGTCACGTCTCTGCACCGTAGGTGATGGTGCGGAGGACGCACTGGTTAAAGATTTTTGTCTTCAGACTTTAGAGAATTTTCGAGCTGAGGATTTTGCTGAATTTCGCAAACGCTGCCCAATCGCGCCGAATGTGTCTATCAATCTCTTTGTTCGAGTTGTAATCTCCGTGCATATTAAAAATAAATTTTATAGGACAGTGGATGCATTCAAAAATTTGGTTAATAAGTTAATTGTAATCACCTGTAACAGTTTCAACGAAACAATGCAAGCGAGCCTGATAGCGATCGTAGAAATAAAGACCCGCCAACACGCGCAGGACATGAACGAAACTCTCTTTGGTGTGCGGACGTGCCTCAATGACTTCGTGCCCAACTTCTTCGACCAATTGCTAACTGACGCTTACACGGACAATTGCGGCTTCCTCAAAGTCGCGAACGCATCAGTATCCGACCTGGTCAGAGACCGCTGGAGGAAGTTCCACGAGACCAAGTTCCCGAAGAAATGGAGTCCGCTCGTCACTCTTTTGAAAGAAAAGTAAGTTTCGCCTGCGCATTTATCGAAGCTCTAAATCAAATTTTTGCTAGTAATAGTTAACGAGAAGATTGAAAGATGATTACTCTTCCCATAAGTTTGCAATACATTTTTACTTTTCCAGATCGAGATCAAATCAGCAGAATACAAAGGAACCGCTATTCCTAACTCTGATAGCAGCTAACCTGACGCCGCACGATATCATCACAACGCTGTATTCTTGAAAACTCGTTGAGATATTTTTTATTAAAATAACACTAGGAATAAGAAAATAGAAAATTAAACAGAGCAAGACTGAGACTGGCAATATTAAAAACTATACCATAGACAAGAGTTTTATATTTTAGCTATTGTTAAACCTATTCATTTTATTTACCTAAAAATGACGTAATCTAAACAAACAATAAATTAATAATAATCCAGGTAATGTCCATGGTATTTTTATTCAAAGCAGAGAACAGAAGAGCACAACGTGGCCGCTAGTTATGATCACATATGCAGCACCGTATTCTGCTCGTCGCCTTCAGACGTAAAATGTTAAATCTCGTTACCGCAATAATTTCACTATCTACAGCGCCCTTCAAACGGGATCGCAATAATGTTAGCACACTACTATTTGGCTGCGGTAGTACCCATCCATTGCTCAGTTACTATAAATTAATAAACAAACCATAAATTATAGACTAGATTAAAAGGTAAAAATACGCAGGTATATATAAAGAGTAATTTTATTCAAAAATTAATTTGAAAAGTTTGGCAATTTTATTCGAGATTCAGTTAAAAATATCACAAAATGGAGTATAAAGTCTTCAATACGTTATTATTGTACAACGGCAGTCTCTATCGCGTTACATTATTATATACTTCATCTGCTAATATAATATTCCATTTGTACCTTCCGTTTCTTGATCAGATTCCAGCTGAACAAGTTCAGAGTATAGATTCTCATCAATTAATAATAATTTTATAATACATATATATAAAGCATACTAATCTTCAGGTTCTAGATCATGAATCAATATATCAATTTCTCAAGTAAACGAATACAAAAATATTTCATTGCAATAGCACATACATACATACATACATACATACATACATACATGATATGTCTAATTGCTTATCACTGGCGTGTTAATTTTACTTGTTAAACAGCATGGGAATTAATTGTTGTGAGCTTTAGATCTATTTGAAAAAATGGCTCATTGTCCATTATTGTGTTATAAATGGATTTTACGTAGGAATGTTGTATTGGTAAAATTTGCAACTATTCTACTAAACTCTGATCACGAACTAAGTGCGAATAAGCAATAAGTTACTAAAGGCACAGATTAAGTACCACTATTTAACACACAGTTATCTTGTTAAGTGTAAATGCATACAGAGGTTGGCACCGATTTCATATAGTGTACACCACACCTTATCCTAAATGTCGGTGCATATCTGTACTTAAAAATAAACTTAATTCAAATTCAACATAGTTACATATCTTTGAGTTGAGAGATTACTATTTAGATTCATTTATGGCACTAGTGCATGCAGTACTTAATTGCCTAATTGAAACACATAGTACTCTATATAAGGCGCCGACTACACGGCGCCGTGTAACAAAATTAAAAATTAAAGTATATTCTTCTGAAAATCATAAATTTAAGGTATATCTTACAGCCTGAACAATGTTGTTGTTTTTTTTTATATTTCGGCGACGTCGGACTGATGCACTTTTTGGTTTGCTGTACACTCTGTCTATATCTTTATTTTACTGCTTGGTATACACCACACCATATCTTCTATGCCATTCGGACAAAATACACAAAGGCACTGTATAATTAAATTCTTCATCGAGTTCTATTCACTAAATAAATAAGTTACGGTATATATATTTGTGACGGCGGGTGTTTGTAATGGACGACCACCTAACTCCACTGCAGAAATTATTGCAACCACCAAACAATACAGTAACATTACCTAAACACTAGTAACAAATAAGATCTGCTTTCAAGAAAACATTGTTGCTGTATAGGATGTATCACCAACTGAATGGTCTGCTCCTTACCTCTTATGTAACGTAGTTGACGGGTACGTGGCACGCTATGATTGTATCTCTGCTGTTTGCTCATAACTCTTAAACGAAACCTCAACTTCATCCCCTTTACTATAGACCTTGGGGTGGAAGAACCGATAATATATCACCATAAAGAACAACCCAAGCACGTATGGTCCAACACTTAACACTATAACTGGATAAAAGTATAACGAAGACCTCATAGACTCATCGACGAAGAAGCACCAAATTAATGCGCACGTTATATTTTGTATGAAGCATAATGAGTAAAATACTGTGTAGCGGTATCTAGTCCTACCCTCTACTGGGAGGATGTAGGTGAACAGGTAGACACCGCCTAGGGCAAAAGAGAACGCCACCTCTGCCATCTTGTTGTGTGTACAAAATGGCGTCCGATCGAACAGCTGCAGCCACGTGGACATCGCGACGACGTGCGCAGCGCAGGCCAGCACCGTCCAGTAAGGATACAGGTACGCAATCATGGACAGAGACAACACTCTGCTCACTGAAATTAATATCATTGATTCAATTTCGTAGAAAATCGCACGTATTAAAAAAAAGTTTTAAAAAAAATCAAATAAAAAAAGAAAAACTGTCGACTAGTTTTGTCTACATGTACATGTACATATGGAAGTAAGCAATGCTAACTGCGACATAGTAATCCTTTTAACCAATGCAGTTGGCAATACACAATTGTATTACATGTTGGTTTAAAGTTTTTTGTCCAAAATAAATTCATTTATATTTTTATTGTTAATTCAAAATATCATCCAAACTACACTTGGCCAGCGTGGCGGATGAATGGCCTTCAATCTCTCAATCTGAAATGAGGCCCCAGAGTCCCAGGAGTGGCGACAATAAATGGGTTGTTCATTTATTTATATAACTTATCACTCAAGTTAAAATTATGTATGTCAATAGTGTTTGTTTTTTAAAAAACTTTGCAACAACAATTGCTTTTTTATCTTAAAATTTTATGACAGGATAATTAGATTAGTTGTTAATTATTACCTCCAGTAGTAGTGATGTTAGTAGCAGTGGTGGTAGCAGCAGATTTATAATATGAGGGAAGCAGCTAACCAGACAAGATCCGAAAAAACCCTACCACTATTTGAAGAACAGAGCTGTGTTAAGGTCCTGCTCATCTCTTTATATAACAAGAACAACTTACGGGTAACCATAAAATGCCACAGCGTCTGCAGCGCCGTGCCGCACCAGTTCATGTTGGACTTGTCTTGTTGTGCGAAACGCACCGCGCGCTGATACGCCGCGAGGCACCAACCCATTCCCACCACTGATGAACAGATTGAGAGAATCTGGTGCACTGAAAATGTGTTACAAAAAAAACTACTTAGTAGTAATACTGTCAAGACTCGAAGCCTTTTCTCACATAATTATAGTTAATGACATATTCATGAAAGCTATCGTTCTTAGAGTATGCTGGCACAAGTTCAATGGCGATGGAGTCCACATATCTCCAGAGGAGTACATCTGTGAAACTTCTAAGCTGATAAATATTTACATTGTTTCATATATTTTCCTACATATACATGGTTGATTATACAAGCAAACCACTTCATGCTACCGGCAGTGCAATGTTAGACCTGAAGCTTCTTATTAGTAAATCTCACATTTTATTTATTTATGCACACAGAAATTACAATGAAAATATAACATACATAGAAATAAGTTCAAAGGCACTACTTATTCCAATATGGAATTTCTTCCAGTAGGCCTGTGGCTGCGAGATTTGATCAAAGGGACAGTGGACCTGATGCACTCTGGTAACACTATAGAACAAAACTTATAAACTAAATATGATCTAGAATAGCTTATAAATAAAAAGAGGAAAAAATAAAACAAATTCAAATTTATAGGTATCAGGATAGCTCAAAGTAATGTTCTTTAACATGCTTTTTAAATAGTGCCAGTGTTCTACTTTCCTACTTTTACTTAAGTAAAGGTAAAGAAAAACTTCTCTTGGTGCATTGTCCTGAGCAAAAATGAATAGAGATAATTTTTTTTTATAAAATAAAATGGTTGTAAGTACAATTTTGAACAATTGGTACAGTTCACAAATTGTCTATCGTTTGAACTTCTGGATATATTTGATACCTCTAACATTCTATCAGATACAGGTATGGTGTTTGACCACCCCCCTACCTTATGTTAATTGGAGTTTGCAAAATGCAATGCAAATAGTAATAGCTTAATAATTTTTCATATTTTTATTAAACTATAAGATAATTTAAAAAGGAAAGTGGAAATGTGACACTAATTATAAAAAATTTAACTATATCTGAAGAATCTCTTACCTGCTAAATGATCATATGCTCTAAATAGTAAACTGGTCTGCAGAACTTGCTGTGGTGCCGCTTCCAGAAAACATTCAAACACCCGTAAAAGAGCAGCATCCGAGTCTTCCTTCAGCATCATCCCATAGTACATCCTCTGTGAAGCTGGATCTCCATTACGTGCTGCCCTCCGTGACTTTATAGCATAGCTGTAAGAATGAAAATATATTATGATAGAGAGTAAACTAGTGTTTGCGAATTAACTTTGGTCATATTATTTCAACATTTCTACAATAAAATAAAAAAAAAGTATATCCAATTGATAGCAACAACACTGAGCTCTACAAATGTACAGCGCTTACACAGATAAAACAAATACTATGCTGATGTCCTTATTATTGCTTAAGTTGGCTAATCTGGGCTTGGTCATTGTAATACCATTACCCCAGGCCCACTTTTACTACAAAATAATTGTGCCATTCATATGTTATTATGATTTTAACTTGTGCAAATGTTAAAGTTTTTAAAATTAATGCTCAAATTATTTTATGTATTTTCAAAAGGTACTCATAAATCCCCACATGAGCGCATCTGTGAAACGTAGTATAGGTGCCAGCTGTAGCACCAAAATAAAAATTCTCAGCCAATGTCTTCTGTTAAACTCGTTAGTTACTGAATCTTGCTGTTTGTCCTGAGCATACCTTTAACAAATAAAAAAATAATGTTACTACATTGATAGAAATCTATTTTTACTATCATCATAAATACAGACCAGGTTATCAGTTTGGGTGGTTATAAATACCAAAAAATTTTTAATGGTATTTTTATATTCTCTTTTATCATTTATTTTTTACTTGTGAATGAAAGGGAAATACACAGACCCTTGTTTAATAAGATTTCCATGAATTGTAACAGCTGGATTTCCACTATTTATACACCTCAACTCAATTCATAATGTTTTGTATAAGGTATTTCATATAAAGGATTTAGGGGTGGTTCAATGTTTATCTGATTGTCAAACTTCAGTATGAAGAGGGCACCTAATGATAATGATGATGTTTATTGCTTAAAATTGTCCTCTCTACAATTAGTAAGTCTATTTGAAGGTAAATAACACTCAAATTATTTTGTTTTTTTTTTTATTCTGGCATCTTATTTTTTCACTTATTTATATATTCAATTATATCATTATTATCATGAGGTGCCTTTTCAAAACTAGTTTTTGATTATAATGACAACATTGTCCTGACCTCTTATAATCTCGCGCGGCATACCGTATGGCAATTGCACAAAATTGGTAAAGATCAAAGGAAAACCCACTGTTCTTTCCTTGGAATTATTCTGCCTTTAGTAGTATGATTTAGCCCTTCTTTCACACAGAAGATATTTTAATAGTCATTGCATACAATACAAGGAGCATGAAAAAAATTAAACTTACATCCGAACGGAAACAGCTGTGTTAACGAAGGCTGGCAGCAGAATAAACGTCATTGTCCAACCAAACTCCATCGTCTTCTGCGTTAAAAAATACCTCACAGCCACATTTATATCCAAACCAAGATCTATTAGGTGGCCGACAATCGCTACTAAATACATAAAAATATCTCTGTTATTTATTGTAATATTATTCGGTATACGGTCGGGTTCATCATGCGAACACCCGTTTTCGAGCATTTTACGTATTGTATTAGGCATTTTGTTTATATTTATAAAGTTAACTTTCACATTTTCAAAGCAAACAGAAAACAAAATTACTACAAACAACAACCGCGCGCCATTTTTTGACAGGTACAGACTATAAAGTTTTGTGAAAGTTAGAACTGCAACAAAAGTTAGAAATTTGGACGTACATCATGAGGATTTTTATCTTTATTTTTGGATTGTCCTAATGATAGAACACATTCAATATGGCAATAAGCTTTCATACAAATGTCTATATTCAGAAATAATATCCGTACAAGCACGATTGTTAAATAGTTTGCAGCTTATAGATATTGGTTATACAAGGTTCAGATTGCAGTATTTTAATCTGGTTTTAATATTTCAGAGTGCATCATGATAATAATAGTAGTTTACACTTCAGAGTATGGTAGAGTCAATTTCTAATAAACGATGAATAGCTTCCAAAAACATTGAAGTCTAAGGAAAAGGATAAACTAAAACAGTTTCTTAAATGTGGTTAATAATCAGCGATTGTGAAATAAATAAATAATTAACATTTTTCATCAACATTTATCTTTATAAACATTATACAATATTCAATGCTACGTTTTTTTTTTCAAATGTACATGTTGAAAAGTATTGCAGTACAAAAGTTATCATTCAAAAAAAAATAATAATTACATGGATAATGATAGTCTTGTCACTTTCAGGATTCATGACAGTACATACTGTCATATTCACTGCTATCACCAAATAAATGGGGCTCTTTCTCTTAATATCTTTAAACCAAATTTATTCCACTCACTTTGGTTTATCCACAACTCAATTGCAGACTCTAAGCAAGACATTACAGCAGCTCCTTTCCAAACAGTGCAAGCAGGGTCAATATCTTTAGGTGAGGTTACTATTTCTACCTGTTCAGTCTTATATGCATAGGGTATTTGAAGAGCCAACCTGTTTTGCAACCATAAATTCAAACCATGTACCTTTACCCCACCACCAATTATTAGAATACTGCTGTACATTTTTCTCTTCAATTCTTCACTTGAACATCTATCAATACTCTGTAGTATAGCAGCATCCAGACCCAAGACTTGTCCAGGAGCTAAAGAAACAATATCCCCAGATCCTCCTTCTAAAGTATCAACTACAATATCTTCATCAGCGTTTACTGTAGGCTGAACTTCATTCACAGATTCAAACTGCTGGCTTTCATTAGCAGATGGATCAACTGGCTCTCTCTTTCTGCCTGTTTCACGAAGGAATTCTGCATCAAAGGGATCTTCTGGATCACTGGGTTGACGATTTTGAATTTTTGTTGTTTTTGCACCTGTAATTTTCAGTAAATCTGTGTAGAATAATGATAGAGGCGATATGATGCATTCATCACCAACTTGCAATGTATATTTGTTGACAATATCTCCAGGATGGTCAACTAGGAATGTCTTCTCCTGCGGGCCACACACATCCAGATTGACATGACAAAAATCTTCATACAGATTACGCATTAATACAACATCCCTCGGTACATTTTCATTCCAATTTTTATAAGGAAATGCACTTTTATGAAACATCCAAGACAATGTCTGACAAACATCCCCAGCTCCATAATCCATCCTTAACCTTGTTGATTTATGAGAAATGCCATCTTCAACACAGGATATTGCAGTCTTCTGATCTCCTACATCAACCACACAAGCTGATCCTATACCCGCACCAAATGTAGCACCTACACTTTCTTGGACCAGAAAACAGTGCCCAAACCCCAGGTCTTTTAATAATAGCGACATAAGGCATTTTAAATGATTTCTTGAATAAATATCAGGTATCAATAGAACACACCTGTATTTTACAAGTTCTATTAGTGGTATACCAAGTTTATATTCTATAATTGAGCTCCAAATTGTATATAAATCATTTAAAACTGATGAAATAGAGCCACCAATTTCTGAATGTATATTAAAATCACCTCTTTTATATGGAAAATGTAAATTATATTCTAGCTCAGGGTCTACATCTAAGACTAAGTCACCAACAATAATATCGCATCCCACTTTTGGCCATGGCTCTCCATCATTAACTATCTCTGGCAATGATCTTCGATTAAATGCAGCAATTTGTTGTGGAGGAGTAGCATACCTTCGAGCTCCATTTGATTGCATGCATGACTGAAGAGTGTGCGATATCTGTAGGCGACATTCTTCCAATTCTTCAATCAAATCCTTTGTTTTGGGTATGCTAGGCGGCACCAAAGGGTCGCGGTAAATTTTACCACCCGGTCGTCGCTTTCTTGCAATGCAGTGTAGTTGTTTAACTGGAAGAAGATCAGAAGCTCTTCCTATTCTCACATAGAGGGAGCCAGGATGTATAACTATTATTCTATTAGGAGGAAACTGCTGAAATTGCTCAGTACCGGGATCATATGCCGGCGCACTCATTAATGCAATCGTATTAAAACTATGAAGGAAAATTAAAGAAGTAGAAGTAAACCAAATTAAAGTTATTCTTAATATAACGACTTTATAGCGCTAACAATATTTAGAAAAAAAATTCATTGATTTTAAACTTTAAATGTAAACATAACCTTCATGAATTGCGGACAGAACGTCATAATGTTACCATTGGCCATTTTTTTGTGTTATATAATTCACGGTAGGCTGTTAATTCAACTTGGAAAATTAAAAACAAAATTTATTACAAAATGTCATTTTTTAGGCAATACAAAATAATTCCCGGAATGAAATGTCATCGGGAACGTGCATGCGTTGCAAAAATATTTCTACATAAGCAAAATTAATTATACATACACAATTTGGAAAAGATATAAATTTGGCTTCGGTTTATAATTTAGATATTCTGTCTAATTTTAATTTGAAAATCATTAAGTAAACAATAAACAAATTAAACTTCTTAACGCAACTGTCATTTCGAAAATGACAAATAAAATGTCACTTTTGTATTGATGCGATGTCGTGTAGCTGAGGTTGAATTAGTTCAAAATTAAATGTTTTTGATGATAGAATTTTTATAAATAAACGAAACAATGGTGTCCCGAAGTGTGACGGAGGTATTTGTGTTAATGCGAAATAATGCCATACATAGCAAGCAAATATTTTCTGAGGTAATAATGCAAAACAATAAATTAAATATTACTTTTTATATTATGACCAGTTTCTTTTACATCATTTTCTTCTACTTTGTTAATTTTTTTTACTTAATTAATTATTATTAAACGTTTTTATTTAAGATAAAGATAGACTGTTAGACTTCAAGTGTTAAAGTTAGTTGGAAAATTAAAGTTTTATTTATAGCTTAAGAAACAAACATTGGTGTAGTAAGGTATTTTAAAGTATATTTTAAGAAACTCTAGTGGTCAATTTACCTTCGCTTATAATCTTTAATTGAATACCTGAGTTTCTTTCTAAATTTTTGTCTATGCATAATTTCATTTTATAAAAGAAATTCCTGTAGCTCAGTAGGTAAGTCCCTTGCTTGTAAAGTAGTCAAATTTTAAAATCAATACCCTAAATTTTATTAGACAACTTTAAATAGTGCTAAGAAATTTCCATTGGGTGTATAATAAATAATATTGGAAAGGTTAATTTTGATGAATGATAATTATTTATATATTTGTATGTATATATACATATATCATGCCTCACTCCTAATGGGGTTGGCAGAGACCACCTCTATCCACTTGCTACGACCCTGGCACACCTCTCTCATTTCGTCCTCCTTTTATTTTAGCACTTTGTATATCATAAATATAAAGCAAAAATTAACAATAATTACACAGAAATAGTTAAGAGCAGGTGAACTTAACACACATTTAGTTTACTGCTGCTATTGGCTAACCTTAGTGTAAAAGTAAGCCTATTTGTGTAGTCAAGTTTTGAATAGAAAAAACATTTTATAATTCTTCATTACATTATTATTGTTTTTGTAAACACCATAAAGGTAATACAATCAACATCTGAAGGTTGATAAGACATCAATCCTTAGGTGTAGTGTGTGGATTGATATAATCATGAACAACAACTTTTTGCAGTCCAATGACACAGAAAGTGTTCGTTTGATGAGATCACACTCCCGTGACCTGGAAGGTGGACTGGAGTCACGGTCAGAGTCACATGCACCACCACAGTGGACAGATGCTTTGGAAGAAGCACATTATGTTATAACTAGGTGAGACCGTGGAACTTTTTGACTTTAAAGAGAAATGGCGTCTACCAAATATGTTAGGCAAAAAGATTTTTTTTTAACAATTTAATTTTTACTATTTCATAAAATTGTGTAGAAATTACCATCATCACATCACAGTATTTCAGTAGAAAACACAATGATATAACATGATGGGGAAAACAAGACATATCATTTAACAACAATGTGATGAGTAGTTGTGGTGAAACATCTTAACCAGTGCTTCAAGGTAATGGTCAGGCAGATCAGGTACTATCATATGTTTACATATTCCATTTCCTGAATTTCGTATAAAACAATTTTTGAACTGTATTCCGCATCTGAAATCTAGTTTACTTACCAAGTACTTTATGAAAAATTTGAGAACTGTCACTCACATACTATTCACAAGAAACAACTTCGAAGACGCGTTCCAACTGAATTGTTAAGTCCTGGTGGTTTACTTCTGTAACTACAGGTTACGCACGAAGCTCGCCGAGCTGCAGGCACGACACGAGCGCCAGATCCGGCGACCAGCGCTCGACGACACCACCGAGCAGCAGTACATAGGCAAGCTGACCGCTGAGATAGGACGCCACTTCACGCACGGCCACACCCACCTTTCGGCGATTAAAGCTCAAGCATTGCACGGTACGTTGGGGCACGACATAATACAACTGAATTGTTGTCTGCACATGAAAATAAGTAAACAACTCCTCGCCTCCACTTCTTTCGACACGGATCTTATAAGAGTATCATTGAGAAAGACGTTGTTAAGTCTGTTACAGTTCGAACCGTTTTCAAGTTGGTTACCTTGAAATAAAACGTAGGTCTTAATCAATTCAGAGATATAACAAAACCTTCCAACTCGTTACCCACTACATTCCGCATGTTTCATAGAAGCTGCAATATCATTAATATAAATGATTTCAGGCAACAAGACCGAGCAGAAGTTAGCCAACAACGTGGTGCTAGCGTTAGTGACGATCCTCCAGGACCTCAGTGTAACATTCCGCACGGCTCAATCTAATTACCTGAAATCATTAACTTCGCGCGAGGAGCGCTCGAACGCCTACTTCGACCTGCCGAATTTCGAGGAGCTGAGTCTGGGTGACGGCGACCTACTACCCGGTCTGTCTAACAACCAGACCGACCTGCTATTTTCTTTACCGAGCACCTCCACCAGCTACCACGACGACGACAAACAATTGGACGGAATGTTCCAGAAACCGTCGTTGAGCCAGAAACAGATGCTACTCATCCAAGAAGAGAACACGCAAGCGGTGGCTGAGAGAGAGGAGGAAGTTAACAAGATTGTGAGGTCTATAGTAGACTTGAACGATATATTCAAAGACCTAGCGCATATGGTACATGAACAAGGAACAATTCTTGACCGAATTGACTACAACATTGAACAAACCCAAGTGCAAGTGCACGAGGGCTACAAACAGTTGCAGAAGGCTGAACGCTACCAAAGGAAAAATAGAAAGATGCACTGCATCCTTATTCTTGCTGTGACTGTGATCATCCTAGTGATTTTACTGATAATAGTCAAAAGTTAGTGATGTTTTCGCTCGAATTTAAATATTTCCATAATTTTAGTCCTTAAAAATCATCCTAGCTGACACCATCAGGTGAAGATGTTTCTGATTTCTAATTGAAATCAGTGCAGGTACTATATTATGGTACAGATTCCTGTAAATTGATATTAGTGTACACATGTTATTGTATTCTGATCATAAGGGAGTATATATTATAATGAATTTTTTGGTGATGTGAAGAACAAGTAAATTTAGACTAACAACACTTGGTTTGGCTGAATGTCGGTGGAAGTCTGAACTGTGCATTTTCTTCAGTTACCTTCTGGATAAAGAACCGACAGCTGGATTTTAACGAAGAGTGGCATACAGTACCTAATCCGACATATTAATAGAAATCGAAAAAAATATTTTCTATTATTATTGAATTTAATTTATTTGCATCTAGAGTGTAGTGTGTATGCTGTTGTTCTGGTAATACAGAGGTTCCTGATTCCATTCCTGAACCACTTGTAGTGGCTGCAGGTCACGTGTTGCACGTAGGGAATATCGCGCGACATGACTGAAGTATTCACTGTACTGTATCATAGTATTTCTGTGTACATAGAATTTGTAATAGTCTTTAAATAACAAATAATTATAAATAAATGTAATACATATAAATTGGAAACGAACATTCTCTTCGCATATTTCACTGAAAATAAATTATATTTCCGTAAATAAATGATATATTTTAAACAAGTAGGAAATATCTTGTTTTTATGGTTTGCAAAATTTGTCACGAAACTGGAGAGCTTTCTGTACGTAACTATAATTCTAGTCTGTCCTCGTGTAAAGGAGTTTACGCGCTAATATTCGTACTAAAACATATACAAACTCAAATATATAAGATTTGCCTAATTATATTGTTATTAATTCATCGAAAATATTTGTATGCTAGGTGTATAATTACTTTATTTGTTTACGCTTTACAAACCTTCCCTTTCTAAAATATGTATTAAGTAAACATTTAATTGGCGTTTTAAACATATACCGTGTGTTACAAATTTAAAACATATTTATTTGTTTTTAAGTGTTGCTTGTGTAAATATATGTCACTATATAGTTCATAGAGTAACACATTTAAGTGTAAACTTCATTTGTACTATATTTTTTGTGTTAGAAAGATTATTAAAAATATTCTATATAAACATAATTCCATGAAACACATTGAAAATGTATGTAGTACTTGTAAAGATTATGATAACTTGTACAAATCTGCAAAAAGGTAACGCGAAATTACCGTTACATAATTATCAGTAATTGATACCCGTCTTTATTTTATTTATAAAAACATAAAATGCATATTGTGGCAGAATGTTATATTCCCATTAAACAATTTCTGTTTGGCGGTACAATGATGACGTTTCGTTGTAGCGGTGAATGTAGCAAGGTTATTAATTGTATAATACGCTTATATTTACATTTTTATATGTACATAGATACAGTTATATTATATTGTTGTTTAATAAATATGAAAGGACATACAAATATTACTTTATAAAGATAATTAATAGATTTAATAAATTATTATATACTTTCGCTGAACTGAAACCAAACATCAAAAGAAACAATTTTTTTTTATCTTTTCAAAGAAAATAATAAATTATGTATGTAATTATTGAGGCTGCGCATGACTTCATATGTTATTAATTAACTTTTTTTTAAGCATAATTTAATGTATTATAATATCATAAATTAAATTATTATATTTCTTGTTATCACTGTTGATGATGAAGTAAAGATTAATTAAAAATATAATTTATTATTGTTTTATTATTAATAGTAGCTTGTGCCCAAACGGTACCAAGAGAACAGTTTTAAAGAGTTATTTTGAATGTTAATAATTTGGTACAGGTTTAGTGTACTAAAACCGTGTGCCACGTATCCACCAGTGTGGCCAATTCCATGTACTCCCAACACTCACTTTATCAATATCTACCTTGCTACTTCCTTTTCTGCCATAGCTACATTTTGACTTGCTGTTTTCAAGTATTATTATTATTACACACAAAATGTTTTAGGAAATACAGGTTTAATGATGTAAATTTTTTCAACTATTGATTAGAGACAACAAATCATTCCCCATAGATCCTTAACCGAGTTACAATTGTACTGTATAAAATTAGACAATGACACTTACCAACACTTCATCGGCACAGCAAAATAAACATCCTAGAGAAGAATGCTATAAAAATGGAGCCAACTTTACTGTAACATTCATCAGCAATGTACTTACCAACCTGGGGCCCAAGCATACCGGACGTAGTAAGAACCGGACCTACCCTCTTTTGAAGAGGCACATATTTAGCAGTAAACAAAAAATGCTGATGCTGATTTTCGATCAGTGTGGTTAACATAGATAACTCTATGAAAAGTTAAACTGAATCACATGCTTTTTAATCAAATAGGTAAAATATGATATGTTCTTACAATTGCAAATTTTGCATAATTACAATTTCCATTCTGTGAATAGAATTTTGCATATAATTCTTTTATTAATTTAATAACTTGTTTACAGAAATGATGCGATCATTCTTCGGTAGCATATATTTAAAATTTTCGGCAATGTTGAATTGTCTTGCATAATTAGGAATTCCCATACACTATGGGCCTGTAATATAAACAGAGTGGCAAGAAGAGATCAAAGATAACTCTCATAGCCATGCATTGCAATAAATATATTGTTAGATTCAAAGTTCAAAAGATTAAATAAAAAACAAAACATTGAATTGCACTAATGAAATGTAATCTCTTAACATACATATATATCTGTCCATTAGCTTCGAAGACATGTGATGGATAAATGAATATTGTACATTATACAAATAACATAGTCAAAAAAAAATACTAAAACATTATTACCGATTTTTTCTCATACAATATGATTGAAAAAAAAATATCTATATTTCCTTTCAAACAAATTTTGGATATAAAATATTTGGTTACCTACCTCATAGATACAATCTTGTATTTGAGAATTGTTACAATTTAGAAAGTTAATTTTAAAGCAATATGTCTAAGTGACAAAAATATCTCTTAGATTTTGGACAAAATTTAATATCAGACATTTGAACAAAACTCGGTTATTGAAACCGATTTTTTACTAAAAACCTTTCCAATTACCCTCTCCCAGTTGCTAAAATATGAATAAGACAAAGTAAAGGTGATGAGCAGTAAATTTATTATCTCATAATAAGCAAACACAAATATAAACTTTGAACGCAACCCATAATTTAAATTCACTTTAATCTAACTATGAATCTCTGTGCTTATTGTAAAATTCATCTAAATACTTCTTGTAGGTGGACTGATTGGGCCAGAGGTATGACGCTTGCTGATTCAGTGGGCTCTGTGTATTTGGTTCTCCTAGAAGACTCTGAATTGATAGTAGAACTGTACGAACATCATATAACGCTGTCCACTTGTCTTTTAAAATGTCCAGACATATTAAACCACATGTATCTACGTTTGGATGAAAACAGGGAGTCAGGAATTTAACTATTGGCGGCGCGTAAGGATATGAATTAGGAAATTCCAATGAGAGTTTGTACTTGTGGCCTGCGTAGACAGTGTCCTGTGGGCCATTTATCGTACCAATCCATTTAAACAAGTTTTCGCTTTCTGGGAAGGCCGATATTCCTTTGTCTGCGCAGCGCATTAACTCCATTAGTTCCTTTTGCAACCTAAGAAAAATTAATATTGTTAATTAGTGAATATAACGGAATTGTATGACATTAAGATAATAAACTATACAAAATCACGTACAATTGTTATAGTATTAGATTAGGTTAAATGATGTTCTAGCTACGTTTTCATGTAGTAGAAAAATTATTTTAATTTATGCGACGTGTAATTTTATATGACAATTATATTATTTTATGAAATAGTGGTAGTTTCGTGCTGTGATTATTTTGCAATAAATTTATATGTATAAAGTTATTCTGATGCATACTAATCTATTGTCCAACCATAAAACATCCAAGGTAATGGTAATAGTAAAATGTTAACCTTGTTAAGTCAATCGTCTATTTACTTTTTAATGCGCGTTTATCAATTTTTAAGTGCCAAAAACGGTCACAATCACTAAACATCAATAATATCGTGGGATGTACTCGTTTGGCGCTAAGTTAAAACGTGTAAAAATTTCCGTTAAAACATTTACAACTCACCGTTTGCTGACGGCATGATTGTCTTTCAATTTAATTGTGTCCTCGTTTTGTTTGGCGGGATTCGATGAAGACGCGTAATGTGGATTTATGTTCTGGGCCATAATAAAACAGCAGATCGAAGTCAGATTTCACCGAGTGTCTGTTGAACGAGAGCGACTTCCTGTTAATTTTAAAAAGCTTTAATTTTATTGGATATCCCATTCGTTTGACAGCCGAACCACACAATGGCGACGATCGACGTCACAGACAAACGACATCTACACGACATGTTATCGCGGAAGTGTTTAATAGAAATATAAAAATTTAAATAATAATACTTTATTACAAAATCAATTAAATTATAGTCACAATATTTTAAATAGAGCAATATAAATACTAAGAAGAAATTAGCATATAACTGCCGATTACACACGCAAAAAGTTTAGTTCCTGAAATGTGATATAATAATACAAAAGTTATTTATAACTTGAACTCGATTTTCAAGTTTGTAATTACATATTACATTGGTACCGTATTAAATTAGAGAAATTACGTTCACCTGATTTCTACTTTCACTTTCCTTCATTTTTATTATTTGCAGCGCTTACTTATGCGTGAAATTAGGTAGATCCGTGGTGTTAAAAATAAAAATAATAAGAACTGAAATAAATTAGTGTACGCTATTTAAGTTGTTACTGGCTTGGGATTCGTTTAGTTGTTTCTGAAATTTTACTTTAAAATATAGTGTCTGTGAAATATTAGATCTATCATGTTCAAAGTAAGTAAATTAATAAAGTAATAAAATTTTTATCTGTAACTGAATATTTCATGTTATTATAGATTTTATATAAAAAATGTTCACGAATTTTTTAATTATTCGTGGGTACAATTACGGACTAACTGGATTAACATAGAAATATTAAAGAATAGAATAAAATATAGAATATATATGTTCTTCTATATATTTATAGATGAATAGATCCTTAGAAGTGGCCTTTCTCCAGTAGCGGACGTCTATCTACTGATGCTGGTGATAAAAGAATAAACTTTAGAGAATACATAAGTCAAAATTATACAATAATATAAAATAAATGGAATGATACACTATATTTTCACATAACAAATTTGTTTCAAGACGTTCGTTCTTATTTATGACTTGAAAATTCCACAGAAAATGTAAAATTATGACTAATATTAATTTCATACTATCTCTGTGGGTTTTTAATCTGCATAGAAATTGTTTTGACTTCATAAAATTGACATTGAGGAAATATGGCGTTGTAATCATTTGTTTCTTATATTGTATAATTGAGTGAAATTTCCAATTATTAAAAAAAAGATTTTTGTTGTGAAATTTATAAAATTCTAAACATGAATTATCAAATTTATTTTGATAACCATTTCTTAATGGAATCAAATTGTCAACATGTGTCTGAAATACGTAGTAAAATTTCACACACATACGGTGTACCAGCAGAAGACTTGTACGTGACACTGAATGGGAGGGTGGTTTCAAGCGAAATCAGTCTGGATAAAAAGTATAATGTGGTTAGAGTTCTTACAAGGCTTGTTGGCGGTAAAGGTGGTTTCGGTTCTATGTTGCGTGCGATTGGTGCACAAATTGAGAAAACCACAAATCGTGAGGCATGCAGAGACCTTTCCGGTCGTCGCTTGCGTGACATAAACGAGGAGAAACGTCTCAGAAAGTGGCTGGAGGGTCAAGAAGAACGCGAACGGGAGGCGGCAGAGCGGAAACAGAAAAAGATCGAAAGATTAATGGCCGAGCCGAAAATTGAAGTCAATCTCAACGCAGATTATGAAAAGGAGCGTCAAGAACTTCCGGAACGTGTTAGTGCAGCAGTAGATGCAGGCTGGGAAGCTGCAGGAACATCCAAAGAATGTGGCATTAAGCGAAAAGTGGAAGATAACAAATCTAAAGGAAAAAAGAAAGCAAAGTTATGGATTGATGCTGAATTGTCGGACTGTTCATCGTTAAGTGATGATGATGAAGAGGAGGGGATAAAAATGAGCCGTGAACAGAATGTTTCAACAGATAGTGGAAATGAGTCAGATAGAGCCTCAGAGGCAAGCAATAAAGTCTAGTAATGGATGTCGAGTTAATATTGTGACCTTACGTTTCGTTTAATGTTATCATTCCTGGTTATAAAAATATTTAACTTTGGAAAATGTATCTAGTTAAAACCTAGAGCTAGATGCATTTTTTCTCTTAAAATAGTTAAACATTTTATTTTCTGGTGAACATACAAGAACACCCTTTATGTTATAGAATGATAGATATTGTCAATTGACGATATTGTCTTTGTGCTTTTAAATTGAAATCTATCATAATTATTGGTCATTTAACCACTTAATAATAATTATATTGCGATTGCAAACTTTACTTATGTCATAGTATATTTAAGCAAGAAGCACTACTATGTTAACTTTATAATTGTAATTTAATACATTTTTATTGTACCTAGAATTCAATCGCAAATTTTTTATTTTGTCTATATTTCAAAATAACCATTATGAATTGAACCACTTATTTTTCATCATTTTATTTTGTCTGTATTCATGTGTAAATTAATTTATTGGATTAGGTCGTGATTGCTGTTTTCAAATAAGAAAGAAATTCCAAATTTTTATTTAAAAATATAATCATATTCAAATAGATTACTGTCTGTTCTTGTCAACAACCTTTTGCCATAGTTCTGGCAGTGTATATATTCCATGTTTGTAAAATTTCTGATCTTTGCTATCAAAAATTCTAATTTATGTGATTTGACATCATCAGCTTTATTAAAAATTTTGACATTTAATAAAGAATTCTGCATCCAACAAATGCAAATCTGAAGGTGCACAATGAGGGTTTATTGTGACTTGGCTTTGGCGAAGACTGCATTATTGAGACTTGACAATACTCATAATACTAGATATTTTCGTCATTCAGTTTGGCGAGGTGATGAACATGTTTGAATTGATTGTTTGGCTTTGTGCCGTAAGTTCAGAGTATAAAATTTCTTTATCATCTGACCAGACTGACAGCATAATCTTTTTTAGGTGAATCTGCTTTTGATGTCATTTGGGCTGGTTCATCTTGCGTCACCCATGATCTCATCCCATTAACGTTGTCATAAACTATCCATTTTCCGTCGTCAATAATTAGGCGGTTAAGAGATTGATCAATTTCGTTGCGCTTTTTTCAATGCATGTATGCGATGCATTTAGCGTCTATGCAACATCGCTATGGCTGTATGAATCCATGATTGCCTCGCTATGGGTCTCATCGACTCTGATTGGTCGGCCAGATTGCTGAGCATTTTTCAGTAAAAAATCACCAGAACGAAATCTGGCAAACCGATTTCGACAGTCTTTCAAGGTTTCATTTCCGTGCACGGCACAAAATCTCCATTTTTAATTGGAGATAAAAATAAAAGTAAAGCACAAATCGATATATTTTTTTAGTTTATAGAACTATCCTTTAATAAACTAAAAAAAATCATTCACGAAAGGCGGAAGACCATACAATAAGAATAAAAAAAGTTACTTTAGTGTAGTTCGCTTTGACCAGATTGAGAAATTAAAAGAAAGTCCATCTAGTCACAACATCGACAATCAGTTGCCCGCCCAATGCTACGTCATCATCATCAGCCTGTACTAAATAAAATTTTAGTAAAATCATTCAACGCAAGGGTTGTTTCATATTTATATACAATTGAAGGGGATCCCCCATGTGGTAAGTACCACACGAGCAATATATCGGATGTATCATACAAACCAAGTGAAGATATTCAAGAAGCGGGCTGCAGTTGGTTGCCATTTATTAGTTTAATATGATCACTTCCTACTTCCAGTTGCCCTTCATTTCGTGAGGATTATATTCAGCAGAGGACATTAAAAAGTCGAAATGTTCTCATTTCATCCGGAGGCATGTCTCGGTGTGAACAGTGCGAGGCGTTTTGTCCAGTTGGTGATCGGAATGGAGCGGCTGTTAGGTTGAGACTGAAGCTGGGGCGCAATATAGTCAATATTATTGTGACGTCATATCCTGCTGCAGACTGCAGTGACTAGTTAGGTGTGGATGAGACTGATATTTGTTAACCGCCATCTAGGTACGATGGCGGGGACTAGCGATACGTAAACTGCGTTTTCTTATCCATGGATGGTGTCGTCTTGTGATCCAGAGCGGGGCTGTGCGGTGCTGCGCAGCGACAAGTTAGCCGCAGCAAGTGAGGGTCCTCTACCACCACGTCTACCTTCTGTTACAACTAATAAATGATATTGAAAGCCTGATCTTCATTCGATCCGTTTCATCGGGAAATTTATATTTGTAAGGTGAACCAGTTGCAGCGAACATCATATCGCGTACCTCTGCATCAAGTTTACTCTTTTCTATTTAAATCTTTGTCTCAATGAAATTTTGTTTATAGAAAGTTTAATAGTTTACGCAAGAGGAAGTTGAGGGCAAGAGGTAAGGAAGGGTAAAGAAGTTCATGTACGTCAACGTATTAGCGGAGAGACTACAATTGCGCCACCGGCTGGGAACCGGAGCTGGAGACGGTCACGACGACAAAGTAACGCGAGGGGCGACCTCTGTGCGATGGGAATATTTATTATATTTCATAAAGCGTGGGAACGCTTTTATAAACCAGTGTCTTAGGTTTTTCAATTTTTCAATGTGAAAAGGTCACCAGATAAGCATGAAATACGATTACGATCTTCAGATGAGTAGGTACCGAAGTGATTGTTTCTGTCGAGCAACGTGAAAACATTACTATGATATACATGTTACATACAACGAATCACGATTTCGCCATAAGCGAATCGAAACCGCAGCGCGAGACCGTGGTTTGTGGAACGCGTTGTAAGAGACCTATGTCCAGCAGTGGACATAATTGAATATTTAAATAATACATAATTGAAGCCCGCGGTTACTGAACTAGGAATTTAACCAGCACCTCAGGAACCAGAGTCCTTTCCCAATTACATCGTATAATTACAATATAAATATTAATAACCGTAATTAGAGGCCCGAACGTGTAGGTGTATGTGTGTGTGTGTGTGTGTGTGTGTGTGTGTGTGTGTGTGTGTGTGTGTGTGTGTGTGTGTGTGTGTGTGTGTGTGTGTGTGTGTGTGTGTGCTACATTTGTATGTCGGTAGTGTTTGATAGTGTGTGTGTGTGTGAAGAAAAAGAAATAAGAAACTAAGAAACCCTGATTATTTTACACAAACGGCTGCTCTGTGGCCTTAAATGATTACCATTTCAATAAATGTAAAATTTGAAAAGCTGCTTTTTTATTATTGTTCTTATTTCTTTCAATACTAGATAAAGTGTATGGAGCTATGTCTGCTGGTGTCGCTGTTCGCGCTGGTGCTCACCAGGCCGCAGGAGTTTGGGGACGACGATCACGAGGATGGACACTCGATAGGCGATCGGAAAGGTGATGATTTTAATTTTTTTTGTTGCAATTGTCTGTAGCAGTATTGTGGGTTGGGCTGTGGAGGTGTCTCTTCGTAGAGGCTGCTTATGCATACTCTTCTTCAATGTTAATCAGTTGTGTGTTTTGGTTTGGGGTGTCGAAGTACCGCATTCCTATAGAATCATGGTAATGTATCCTAGCCGAGCAAGTGTTTTAGAAGTTGATCGGGTTTATCGATTCTCTCTGTACGTCTAGATGAGTTTTAACTGATCTTATTTGTATATTTTGTCTGTCCCTTTGCAGATGAAGTGTCCCGAGTCCAGATCAAGGTGTACCGCGGGCCCACGAAGCACGACGGCTACGCGCCGTGGGGCTTTTGGGTCAAGCAGCCGTCCGATGACCAGTAGCAGACGGAAACTGTTTAGTTATTTAGCATTACACCTAACCTTAACCTCTTAGTGTACGCTCGGAAGTACTGACGGCCCTCTTAGAAATAAAGCCAAAGACTATTTTTATTACGTTTTTTATTTACCTTGTTATATATAATTATAATATAAATGAGCAATATTAGTTATATTTTAAAAGAAAAGAAATACGAAATTTTACTATAATTAGGCCTTGTTTAATTTTGAATAGATGTAGACAATGAGATATTGTGTAGAAAACCAAATAATATTTTATCTAACTGTCATGCAGACGGCTAGCACTTGATGCAGTTAACATTTAACTACGGAACTCAGTTTTCTTAAAATAGTAACAGTAATAAGTTATGTAAATTTCAGTAATAGTGTTCAAGATGTAACCGATGTAACTTCCGCTGAGACTTTCATTTGGTCGTGTGCTGTCCACGGTAACCACAAGGCCATGTAACTAGTGGAGTAGGGATATGTGATTTGGAAAAATATTATATGTATATATGTTTTTTCTAAGTAATCCTGTGGTTTCTTGGAATAATCAAATACTTCCGGTTAGGTTACACAGCTGATTATGCTACTAATTGTGCTGTTGACGCCGAGGGTTTGTTTTCAGAGCTACTTTTAGTGGAATAATAATTATGATAAAAATCTGTCTTAGTTTTATTCATTAGATAGAAATTTTCGTTAGATTCTCTAAATTTAGAATTTTATAAGGTGTGTAAGGGTTCCCGCACAACAACTCACCGGACCCAGGCCAACCTCACCTGCTCGTGGTGCACCCTGCTAATCAACAAACGAGGCTCTGGCGCCAGCTAACCCCCATTTGGCCAGCGTCGAGGGAAATTACTCAAATGTCCCCAAATAAACCCCTCAAAAGACGGCTCCTAGTGCCGGGCGAACTGGAGGCCATGCTGACTGTGATGGACGTTGGCAAGAGGAGAAGCTGCTGGAACTAGAGAAAATCGTCGTCATGGGAGACTTCAACGCAAGACTAGGCAAACGATGCGGTGACCAGAGGAAAGTGGTTTAATTTGGAAATGGATGTCGGAATTCCCGCGGTCAAATGCTAGCCGATTACATGGAGCGAGAGGGACTCTTTATGATGAACTCTTTCTCTTCTCCGACAGTGAAACGAAGAACGAGATTGACTTCATCATGTCGACAAAGACTCATATACTCAATGTCTCAGTGAACAATTAGTTTAATACGGGGAACGATCACCGAATGGTTAGAGGCATATTGAATCTTAGTTAAATTTGAGAGGTGTCGACTGATGAGGTCTACGCTCCACCCAGAAACCGTCCAGATCCAATACCCCGAACTCTTTCAGCTCCAACTTCGAAATCGCTTCGATTGTCTGGAGGACTGCACTGATGTGGACATATACAACGACAGGGTCGTAGACACTGTTCTTACGGTTGGGTTAAAATTTTTCAAACCCAATTGTAATAGAGGTAAAAAGATCTCGAATCAGATTCTTGAGCTCATAGACGAGAGGCGTGGGATGGTTCTGCAGTCTTCTGAAGATGCTTCCCATTATAGACAGTCTAACAAGCGGATATCTACGTCTTTGACTCGCGAAATACGTCGATTTAATACTGAACGTGTTGAAGAGGCGATCGAGTGCAATAAAGGTTCCAAAGTGTTTTAGGTAGAGCCTACTGATGAAGCTGAAGACACACACCAGAGCTCGTGACCGAAATCGAGGACTTCTACGGACAGCTTTATACGACTAGACGAGCACCTGTCAACGATCAGGCAAACGACTCAAGAGCAAGAGCCGAGCTAACCCGACACCATACCGAAGACATCCCGGATGTCAACTTGAACGAGATTAGTATGGCGCTCGAGAAGTTGAAGAACAAAAAGGCGTCGGGTGATGATGGAGTTACACCGGAGATGCTGAAGGCAGGAGGACACCAGTGCTGATGGCTCTTCAGAAACTATTTAACTCCATCATATTCGAAGGGATAACGCTAAAATTATGGCATGGGGGTGTGGTGAGGCTTTTCTTCAAAAGGGGACTTACAGAAGCCGGTTGAGGAACTCTAGGTCCATCATGCTCTCGAGCCACGTTTATAAGCGGTTTTCGAGAGTCATGAGGAATCGTCTCGAATGGAAGCTAAACGATTTCTAACCCCCCGAACAAGTCGGATTCCGAAAAGGCTTTAGTACCATAGACCACATGCATACGCTGCGGTAAGTTATACAGAAGTCCGAATAATATAATTTGTCATTATGCTTAGCGTTCGTACACTATGAAAAAGCCTTTATTTCTGTCGAAACATGGGCAGTGCTACAGTCGCTCCAGCGGTGCCAAATAGACCGTCGTTACGTCCAAGTCTTGCGGTCATTGTATAAAAACGCCACTATATCAGTCTGCCTCCAAGAGCATCGCTCGGAACCTATCCAGTTACAGCGAGGTGTCAGACATGGCGATATTCTATCGACAAAGCTGTTCACGGGAATCCACTGGAAGCGGGCAACGCGGGCCCGATCGATGTGGTTATTTGATGGAGGCCTATGTCCAGCAGTGGACATCTGTCGGCTGATAATGATGAATTTAATGTTTACCTGTTACTGGCGGGATCGGCGCGATAAATCGACCAATCAGAATGCGAGCTTGCTTTTAGGAGGGGGAAATAACATGTTGAGGGTAATACTGCCTTGTACGATGATCGCTGCCTGTCCCGACAGTCTGTTGGCGACGATTGAAGCGAAAGGCGAACCTACAAAAAATAGTTTGCTTCTTTTTGTGGCACAAGTGAGTGTTATTTGGTGCATTAATTGTAAAACGTGTGTGCTAGCCCACGATCTCTTTATTGCAGTTATCAATCTGTGTTAGACGTGGTCACGCCACGCGTCACCAGAGACCGAACAAATATTAATGCTGGTTCCAACAGTTAGGAGATAACCCATCACTGGCTCTAATTAAAATAAATTCTTTAATTATTAAAAGGATGGAAAACTTTAATTGTAATTAATGAGTTCAGGACCATATCAAAATGGTTTAATGTAAAATATTTGGCATCTAAATAATAAATGTTACTAAAATGTGTACTTTGAGATTAACACTCGTGCTACAACTGAAATATTATCTGGTTTCAAGGCTATTATAACTTAAAATGTTGCATTGTATAAATCGGACAATAAAACACTTTTAGCTTTAGAAATGAAGCTGAAAGTTTTCTGTTTGCATGTTTCCGTTCGTCGCATGTATCTGCGATGGTGAAGTATTTGTGTGGTATAATTGTTCCGCTGGCAGGGCATGGGGTACCGTGAACAAAACCAACTACCCACTCAATGTTTCCACTGCTGAGACTCGGAGTCTTCTCATTTGTTGTAACGTCTTCGTCGCTAACTCTTCTTCGTATTTGCACTGTTGGCAGAATGGTCCTTATCAAGCGCTAGTTTATGCAAAACAATTAGCTTCTTCACCTCTATATCGGCTTGGACAGTTAAAAAGTATCGCTTTGACAATGTCAGCAATCACACAGACATTTTGACGTCAAATATAATTTTTATAATTTCCTTTAAATAATATCGCATTCAAGTAAACTATTTGTTTTATTGTAACTGTGAAAGAGATGAATCCTGTGGTGAATGCAGTGAACGGTCAACTGTGGAATATGCGGTATGGTCGCCAGTAAACTGAGGAATAAACCATTTGTGAAATAATGTGGACGTTGCCAAATCCCTGGGCTGTGTGCTGGGCGCCGAAAGCGCTGGCTTTCAGAATGGGTCAGTGTTTGTAATTTACAACAATTGCGGTAATCAATTGATTTTAACATCGACGGACGATCATCCTCATCTTATAGTTTGATTTTTTTTTTCATTGATCACACGAGCTTTGCTATTATGTCCTGTGAGAACATGGCGGTATACGTCGGTACTTCCTTATAGTTCGTAAGAAGAATGTGATACTCCTCATTTTGGTGTTGATGGCGACCGTGGCGGCATTACCTGGCGGCTGGTGGCTCGCCAACGTGGTCAGCCGTGGACTGCTGCCGCCCATGCCGCCGGATCGGGACTTGAGACATTTCCTGGAGACCAGGAGCTTGCGGCACTACTTAAGTAACATGTTAGTGTTTAATAAGCGCACTGTCTCCTTCTGATAGCTTATTTTCTAACTCTTGCAGGTAGCAGCGTCTCAATGTAGTCAAGTATTCACCGTATATACGCAAGTATAAATTGTAATGTAGTGTCTTCAGGGATATCTTGCCTGGAGTGACACTAGTGCATTACGCTTTGCCCCCATCACCGTAAAATGTTAACTTTGATAATCATAATGATCTGGTTAGCTACGGCACCCTTCAAACTGCTACATGGTTACATGGTAACATGGTAGTGTATACATTACAATTCGTCGACAGATACGTCTGTGACTTCACCCTTTACTTTCTACAATTATTAACTAGCGACATCTTGATCGAGCCGGCCACTACACCCTGCGACACCCTATCCAGCATCTCCGTGCTGATCCTGGTGTCCAGCGCGCCCAAACATTACAACTACCGGGAGACCATTAGGAACACTTGGGCCAAATACCAACCGACGCTCTTCGTCATGGGTCTTCAGAGGACATCGAGGGATTCCGTTTTGGTTAGCTTTGATCTATTTTATTGATAAGAACAGATATGCTTGGTGATTTGCATGTGGTGATAGTCCACGACCCGAATAACTCTGACTGGTCTTTGTCACATAATATCCCATGAGGCTGAGGCTGTGGCAGCTTATTGCGAATTAAAAAGCGAGGTTGTGTGAATGAGTTTATCATCGTTAACACCAGACAGCGTAGTGATGCGAGCCTCCTTACAAAAACAGAGCGGTAACTACATCGAGTCGAAGCAGTTCAAAGACATGTTGGTGTTCGACTTCCACGACCATTACCAGAACCTAACCTTAAAGACCGCGCTGATGCTGCAGTGGGCGGTCGAGAAGTGTCCGCAGGTGAAGTTCCTCTTTAAGACCGACGACGATGTTCTGGTGAATCCGTGGACATTACAGAAGGTCGTACGCGAACATCCCAACGCTCAGCTGCTCGGTAAGTTCTTTTGGACTACATTCAGCTTACCTCGAACTTGAATGCGGTCACCAGCAGACTATTTGTAAGGCAGTACTCTGGCAATCATGTTTATAACATTGACGAGATGTGAGTACCCTGAAATTTTGCCCAAATATTTTTTTTCAGAAGACAGTATAGTTGTTTACTTGCCACCTCTCCTTATACGGTATATCTTGAAAACACCTACCACCAGTAAAGCTACGCAAGTTGTTGAGAAGAAATATTTGTTACCCACATCCGTACCGCTTAACGTCAAATTCGCTTTAAGTGAAGGATTCAGTTATTACTACGCATCACAATCATTCTTGTCATCATCAGAAACATACCGGAGATTATTTTGTTTCCGGTAACAGCTGTGTATTTGATGTTTTTAATCAGGTTACAGCATAAACGACACAAAGCTGCACAGAGACGAATATAACAAATACTTCGTGCCGCGTTGGTTGTGCCGCGAAGACCACGTCACCCAGTACCTGTCGGGCACCGGGTACCTGATTAATGGTAACTAATATTTATCAGTTTTAAGTCTCTTCCATGAGCTCGCCTAAGTCGTCTACACCTACAGCCAAGTCGTAGTTAGATTTAATCACTTAACTCAGGTCTCACCACGAGGTTAATTAGACAGAAGACCTTGATTCAAGATGATGTTTTGTGTAAAAGTATTAGCTGAGGTCACTTGTTTACACACAATACGTTTGATATGATCTCGCTCGGGATACTCTTGATCTCCCACTTTGATAGCTAAACCACAGCAATGCCGTTGAGGCAGTAGATTAACAACGATACTAGTAGGTAGCCTGGTTGACTTGAGGAAACCCATCAACCATCATACAAACTGTTAGTTAGCTTCGGGATCGAACTACGGAGGTCCGCGTTGCAGGAAAGCAGTTTTTTGCTGCGCCACAGAAGATGCTGAATTGTTACAGTGTAACTATCATCAGGTTAAACTTTTGCTCAACTCCTCGCTCTGTTGTGTAAGAGAAGTACTTTGTATATGTAGAGATTACGCGAACAGGTTTGATGGATGGAGGGGTTGCCGGTGTAACCGAATGTTGGTATGCCATTACTTGTAATATTTTTAGATAAAGGTTACCTCTGAGGTAAACCATTTTTCTGGTATCAGTGAATAGTAAATAAAACGCTTTTCAACTATTCAACATTTCAAACTGCAGAACGGAAGTAGTGTTCGTAATTCAAGTATAATGACCTGGTACTATACTTAGGTGCCTACCTGAAGAAAATTTTGTACGCTTCTTACACGGTTCCTCTGGTGAACATTGAAGATGTTTATATCACCTACCTAGTGGCGATGAAGAAGCTAAACCTGACCCTTACACATGACCGAAGACTCAGTCCCAAGCGGCCGTGGCTCACGCTTCCCTGCTTGTATTGGCACCTGGCTGTGGTCCACAGCATGAGGCCGCTGGAGATCGCTAAAATCTGGCCTGGTCTGAGACTCATAGCGACGAATCATAAGAGGAAGAAGACAGTTTGCTATGGATATGACATTTTTAATAAAGATCTTTTTTTGTATTGAAATTTTCGTTTTCATTCCTGTAAAAACATCTGCGGCGGTGGGGGACATTGTTTTATTGGGGTAGGCAGGGGCGGAATCCTTCCAAGATACAAATCTTCAAGGAGAAAGCAATTATATGGGATGTTTAAAACTTACTGCGCTAAAACTTTCACGTCTCATGTGGTTGCCTTTAGTCCATAACCAGGTACTCTAGGAACCATCTCTTACAAAAACTGTGCCACTGCGCAGGATGTTTAAGCATCTTCTAGGAATACTATAAAACAGCTTTGCATTGTTCCGTTAGCCAAACATGAGATTTTGTATAAAGCATTAGCTGGTCCACGTGCAAATCGGGAGTCTGTGCTGTATTTAGGCATTGTAATATCGCAGATATATTGTTAAGTTTAAGTTTAACTTCATAATACATTTACGTAACAGTTTATTTTTTCGAGTGGACAATTTTAGGGAGAAAGACAGGTGGGGTGTGGATCCTGCAAACCTCCGGCGGTCTCTTTCATTGCGCTAGGAATGGCTCCGGGATCTCCCGGAAACCGCCTGTACATGCCGCTACAAAGGATATAGATCTAGTTGCTAAGCGATTGTTCGAGAAGACTGCTGAAATGAAGTTGTGTCGAAGTAGAAGTTAACCGGATGGTAAGCGCGCAGGTGTCCGCGATAAGGTTTACGGCCTCCTCGTCTTATTGCAATGCGGATAACATTGTGCGGCTTATTTAACTCGGCTCGGTCAGGTGAGGACTTGGAGTTACTGGAAAATTAAAATGCTTTATAATGCGTAGGTCTTCGCTTCGATTTCAGAGACATGTTATAGAGTGTGATTCATGGCAAGGTTTGGTGAAATTGTAACCTTGCAGAGATATTTTTTGGTCCAGGTGGATTGTTAACTATAGTCCTGGCGTCGTACAATCCAGTTTTATCTAATAAACGCACCAATTTGGAAATACCACATGCACACAATTATTTCTTGTCTGTGTGTATGTGTTTCATCTACGGGTCACCTATGTATAGATGACGTCTGCAGTAACTATGATACCTTTGTTATAATTTGTTATCATGATTAAATCGTTACAAACACGATAACATCAAGTAATGAATAATACACAATAAGTTGTAAAAAACTGTAAAGAATAATTAATAGAAGGACTTATTGAATAAGCAGTGAGGTGTTATTAGTTATGTGCATCTCGGCGAATGCGTCCGCACGCGGCCCGCCACAATGCATCGTCGGTTCGTATCACGAGCAAAGTCATATAAAGCGAGCGGCGGCCTGCCGGTGCACACAAGCACGCAAGCACGCAAGCACACGAGCACGCAGGCACACAAGCACGCAAGCACACAAGCACGCACGGTACCGCGGCTCTGCTCGACATGGACGCGAAATTGGTGATGGTGTTGGCCGCACTCTTGCTACTGGTGCAGAGACCCGCCGAAGCTGGTAAGATATTGATTCACTTATATTCTATAGGAACTCTACAGTTAACAATGATACGTGATAGCAAAGATCATAGAGCTCATTGGTGTTTGGTGGTTTGGAAAGATCTAGCTAAAATTGGTAGGATTATGGAGATACGTCATCGCATGTCACACAGCTCGTCGCCATGCTATGCAATGTGTAAATATTCAAAAGCTTTTCTTGTAACTTTGTAGTGCAGATAAATATCAACGTAAACAAACACCAGAAGATTATACAAATATTACATTAGCTACCCATTACAATTAACATATTCACATTAGCTGCCGGAACCCTGGGCTGGGCATTCAGCAGACGTTACCGATTGTCGGCAGACTCGTAATTACGCTGATTTATGAAAGCAATGTCTAGTTAATTTCTAATTTATTTAATGATTATAGTTATTTTCTTAAAATACCGAAATTGTACATATTGAGCAGTAATTAGTGTTTCAAAAACAATTTGTCCTAAAATATGTATAATGCATTTAAATAACTAATGCATTTATTCTGCACTACGTTAACTATCAGATTGTCGATAGATAGTCATAAATAATTGTGCATTGACAATATTAATTGCACGTTGCTGCTAAAAGCTTCACAATGCAGGAAATTAGTGAAAAGAATAACTATAGGTAATAAATTCTCGTAGATTTCATGTATAACAGAAAAACGCCAAAAAATCAAGAAGATCTATACAGTTTGGGGCTAAAGTGTGTCCCCGGACGTACTGTCATAAAAATCGAGTCCGTATTTAAACAAAAAGAGGGCGGTGATGAGTCCGCAGAAGAGGAGGGCGATGCAGCTACCGATGCCAGGAGAACACACATGAAATCTAGATCGAATAATGAGAGTTGCATGATCTGTGTGTGCTCTGTGGAGGGCAAAGATGAGTACTGTACCCGGAGACCGGCCAGGAACGTGAACGAGTGCATACGGATGGGTGTGATAACCGAGAAGTTCAAGAAAAATTTGCCCTACGAACACGAGAGGTCCTTGTCCTTCAGGATAAGAAGAGGTTTGTGGGACAGAGGCAGTTCGGGACAGCTGATAGAATTCGTTACTATTTCTAGGATTATAAATGGTTTCGTTTTTATTATTCAGGCGATTTGTAGCAACTGATAAATGTACCATACGGTTTTTAAAAACTTAGGCCATATGTTTAGATAAGGTAATTATTCGTAGATATTATCTATTATACAGTGTATTATATAGATATTTTTAAGAATAGTGTAAAAACCGGGATTTCAGGAAGTTATGCAATGCGTTAAATATTTCGAATATCGAATAAAATATAATAATTGGTCTATAATCTGCACAATTTAATCGCAGATTACCTGTGGCATAAAGATGAAATCCCGTATTCTGCGGATGATTACTGCTACCGGGGCATTTCTTACTACACGAACAACGAGAAGGCGAACGAAACCACACTGGATAAGCAGACGAAACTAGTGTCCCAACTGGAATACTCCACGAGGGACGTCTGTTACTACTGCGTTTGTCCCACATTCGGCACCGCTCCCGGGTGCATCCACCGGAATCCCTGGTTCTGCGACTACTACCGCATCATCAGAAGACCTAACTACGCGCGCGATCGCTATAGATACTTGTTCAAAGAGGACCGGCCCGCGTACTTTAGGCAACTTTCGTACCGAATCAGGAGAACGATGGACGACGGGCTACAGGAGTTACTCCAAAATGGTACAGATTCTGGTTTACAGGTCCGCTTTCCTCTTTCGCTTGGTGTCTTCAGATGATTTTGCACAAATTTTTTCAGATACTTAAAAACAAAAAACTGAAGCTTAAACTTGCAGCACGGCGTGTCGGTTCCTGCTACCAATCTATAGAAAGTTATTTATAATACAAAGGTTTGCGTGTGCCTCTCGATTTCAAAGATTGGTCATTGCAGGAGGCGACACGCTGTGCTGTGGGCATCCCAACGGCCACCGGAGGAGCCTGCATGACGGCGTGAGGAACAAGCTTCGGCTGCTGAAGCGGAAGGTGCCGAGAGAGAACATATTGGCCGGCAGTCCTGTTGGGGACTACGTTGACTTTGTTGTGAATAATGACAAATAAACTCAAGATGAAGATAATTACGGATCCATCCCCCGCGGACACGGCGTTGATATTTAATAGTAAATAAGGAAATTCAAAATGAAATCCTCATTGACAAACGAAATGCTGCAGAAGAGTGCGTATCAGAACTCGTTATGGTGATGTCCTTGTTGACTTTGTTAGCAGTGAGTTAGTGTTTAGTGCATTTTTGTATTTTTATATTCAAAAAGTGAATACGCTCAATTAAATGATTTCAATTTGCATGTGATGAGTTTTAATGATGTTGCGAAGTGTAAAAGTTTAGTTTAGTTTAGTTTAGTTTAGTTAGTTACGTGTGAGTTATTGGCACAAATTGCACCCTATCGCATTGTTACTTTAAATGTTTTTTCTGCACGATTCTATCAGCTGCACCGACTGCTAATTTTATTTATTGCACGTGTTTGGAGTGAATTTTATATATTTATATAACAACTTTTTAAGCCCACTACCTTAACTATAGCAGTAAGATATCTAGTAAGATATATTGCCAGAAGCCATCGCCCGTAGTGTGAACGCCTGTTTATATTCTATAAACAAGTATTACAGATTACTCTCACGAATGCACCTTCATTGTATTATGAGTATGTGTTTAGTTATAGTATTTCGATCGAACGATCTGTTTATCCGTTCGTCCTGACTCCATGATGATCAATTTTCAGGTGGGATGTGTTAACGAGTAAATATTATAATATTACTGGTTCTGTTATTTTACAGTTGGAGATAGTATAAGTAAGGATACAGATTGTGTGCCTTTAGTATCAGAATACACGGACTGCACAGAAGGTGAGTAGTTATGTACAAATAATATTTACCCCTCAGGATTATTAAATATTTCTGCTGTTAAACAAAAGTGTGCAAACATGACTGTACATTGGCATGTACTGTGCGATATGGACGTAATACATTGTCCGCAGACTAGGTTTGACGAGGAAGTGGATGAAAATGTGTTATAAGAAGGAGAATGGGGAAGCCGAAGGGGAGAAGAGAATTGACACTTTTTGGGCAAAATATATTTATTGAGCCTTTACAATTAAGACGAAATCTTTCCTTTTAAAATTCCCTTATTAAAGCAAGAGACAGGATTTTTTTAATTTATTTTGTGGTAATGGATAAGGAATCCACATCAACTCTTCATCAGACCACTAATGTAACCAACACGATCATACGTGCTGTGAAAACACACTGGAATGACACATTATTACGTTGTGTGTACAAGAGGTATCTCTTCCCACCAAGTGAACTATTTGTATGTCCGGTCATGGTGTAAATAAGTACTTTATTAAATTTAAATGAGACATACAATCTTCAGTTGACGTTCACAGCTAACATCTGCTCCGGATGTAGTCGGTGCACCTGTACAGTGGACGGTGAATGGTCCTGTAAAGTCGTGCAGGAGTGTCCGGGCAATGGTGAGGAGGACTTGTTCGATGCAGACACTATTAGCAACGCATATGAAGTACTATTTAACGGTAGGTTATAAATTAAATATGTACTGGTAAGAATCAAACTTAGTTATATTATTGGGTTTTTTTAAGTCTTGAGAAGAAATTTTTTTTCTTCTTTGAGTTCACTAAAACTTTTATAAAAATTTCAGAACTTGCCAGTATAGAAAATACTAAAGCTGCACCAGTGTCGCCTGGTGACGAAGATCGTTTAGTAGGTAAGACTACGTTTGAGGAATTTTGTGTCTCTGTTTGGAAAGTTTTGACAATTTTCATAGAATTCATGTTTAATTGTTTGGATATTTATTTTTTAATTTATACTTTTTTCAGGTTACTTGATAGCTATACCTTAACGACACGTCTATTGCACATATTGTAGTAATAAACTTAGCACAGATGGCACGTTTTTGTTTTATGTTATTTTTGTTTAAATTACCATTAATATAGTTCTTTATCAAGGTAGGTAACAACATGGGATGTTTATAGGTGACTTATAAAAAATATAACATACTAATTCATTTTTAGGTTATCATAAATATGTAGAAGGCGAAGAGGATGAAAAACATTGGATGTCTAGAGTAAAGCGGTCTCTTAATCAAAGTCCTAACATCCAGGACCTAAATGATACTGTAAGGTTCTATCACACAGTGGATGAGTTAAACGAAGGTAATATTAATTTTTTTTTGTATTTAATTTTTCTGTCATGACAAATCGAAGAGTATGGAATATGCATTAACCTTTAAGATATGGAGACAAAATTGTCGATTTAATTAGCTCTATAGAGTAAATCAAGCACCCTGTATCGTTTACATTCAAATGCTTAAGGGCAAAGAAAGTAATCAATTATCTGAAAAAATAATAAATGTAAAATATCCATTGTTAGTTGTATTTTTTTTCAGATACTTTAAAGAACACTAATGATTCTGGTACAATAGAAGCCAAAAAGGTTGAAGGCGTGAAAATACCAAAAATCTCTAGGAGGACCAGTCCTATGGACAGCAGTAACATTACCGGTATAAGTGATTTACATATTGATTTCAATCAACCACGAGATTACGATCACCATATTGTTGATAACAAAATTGACTCCGCAGTGCAAAATGAACACAAGATAAATCTATTGAGCCAGGCAAAGATAAGTGAGATAATAGAAAACTATTCGCAAAGTTCTAAAGACAAAGATTTATCTAAACTAGTCGTCAACGAATTAAAAAAAGGTTCTGAAACCATTGGTAACAAACGAGTAACACCTGTATCTAATATTACGTTTACTCCAGAAAATGATACTTTAACGGCAATGGCGTTTATTGCTGGTAATCTTTTAAGTAAACTGTGGCAAATTGAAAAAGACTCAAGTGCTGAATCAATTGAGACAGAAGTATTAAAACATGAGAAAATAGCTGATTTATTAGAATTATTCAAAGAACCACTCACAATGAGACAAGAAGTGTTTATAAAGAATGCATTAGACAAACTTTCTAAAGCCTTAAGCAAAGAGAGCAAAGTAAATATTTCCCTTTGTGAAGCACTGGCTTCTACGGAATCTTCAAATAATTCAAGTAATGAAGATATAGCGAGAACAGATATACACTGTGAAGGTAAAAAACCCAAAAATTATCAAAATATAGGTAAAATAAAAGAGAATAATACTGTGCTTGCAATAACGAAAATAAACAGCGTATTAAATTTAATAAATAAATATGATAACGTTCAAAAACGTTTACATTTATTAAGAAATAGTAAGCAGTCCAGTTCTGAACAGAACAAGAATAATAAAGTAAATTCAGATTTAAATTTAAATGAACATGACAACAAAACTTTAAATGTGTATGGGAATCTTTTGAAAAAAATTGCCAAATTAATATTGCCTAAGAAAAGTAAAAAAAGTAAACAAATTATAACAGAAATAAAGCATATGAACTTATTTAGCAATTCAGAAGACATTCAGAAGGATTTAAAACAAATAATTAATATTCATAACGATAACTTAACTTTAACTTCTAAGGATAAATTGGTTATAGATTATCTTAATATATTTAAAACTTCAGATTGTGCTATACGCGGACATTTGCAAAAAGGAATACATTCATTTCCAAACATTAGTGGCAACGTAGTTGATAAATTAAAAAAGCTATTGAAAATAAAATCCTTAAATGACTTGGTAGACTTAATATCGCCAAAGATAGAGATACGTAACAAAAATCAATCAATGTACTCGTACAAAGGAAGAGTCCAACACCTACACTGCGGATACAAGCTCTTCTATAAAGAATACAGAAGAAAATCAAATGTTAAAAACGGCGAAGGATAGACTAAAAAAACATTTAAATGCAATTTTAGAGGATCTCGTGGAGCTGCGTAATCGGAGTGGAATAGCACTAAAAACGGGCAATAGAAGTGTAGCTGATGTTTTACCCTGTATTTACAATCTACTGAACACTGAAAACGAACACCGGGAAACCTCTCAAACGTTAGGTGGTCCAAGCTTGTTAAAAGTTAGGACGATGTTCGAATCACTTAAAAATAACTTTCAATACGGTTCATTCTCACGGAGGAGTGATTATGATTTAGCGGAGACGCCGCAGTCTTCTAAAGTTTGGGAGCGCATTATAAAAAATTTAAATAAAAGGAACACGCGCAGAACTTTTAATGGAATACCAAAATCGTTTGAAAAACTGAAGCAAATGATTGACAACGTCGACATATCGTCGAATTCTTATAAGGATTATTTAACTTTGGCCGATGTCCCGGTAGCAAGTCACTTAGTTTTGTTAAAAGTAGTTGAAGCCAGCATTAATCAGATCGCAAACACTTTACAGGATGTTAAGTTATATATGGAGACAACAATAAAACTTCCAAATGAAGAAGAGTTCGAATTAGAAAGATTCGTGGATAATGCCGTTCAAAGTGTTAACATAAATCATAAAATATTAGAAAAACTAAAAGCTTACAAGAATAAGAAGATTTTGGAAAATAGCAAATTATTGAAATCGGGTAAAATGTCAATTAATAAACAATTTATGCAGTCATCAGGATTAGGTCCGTTGCAACGCCAAACGGAATATAGCTCATTTACATATACTGTTCCCAAAGACATAAACGTTAACGATAAATTGCTACCTAAGTTAAGATCACATATATTTGAAAACCGTGATGATAATAGCCATAAAATTGAAGAGTTACCTAGCAATAAAGAACACTCAAAAACCTTAGTTGGTTCAAATGTTTTCAAGTTGACAAGAGATCAAATATTAAACCAGTTAATAAAGAATCGCTTACAATTATATTTGCAAATGAAAGAAGCAAAGAGATCAAATTTGAACCAAGACATTAATTATAATTTAGCAAATACAATTATGAATAGATTAGAAAATGGAGATAACGGTTTGGGAAAAGATTTATTCAAAACATTCGTGGAAAATTCAGAGGACAAGGACATGTACAAACTCGTAAAAGATGTCGGAGGTACAGTGTGAAACCTTTATTAATCAATTATTGACTAATTAGCTATCCAGTAGATTACATTTTCAGTGTAAGAATTTTTGTTTCAACAGTGACATCATCTCAGAATGCTCGACGATATGGATCCAGCCCGACCCAGTCCAAACAAGTTGGAAATTTCTAGAATGAAATTGAAGGACTATCAAGAGGATCATCTGTTGAAACAATTACTAACGATAATGAAGCTTTAGTTTTTCGATAGTTAATATTAGTTAAGGTTAATTTCTACTTCTTGCATTTTATATAATAAAATAAATTTATTAAGTTTATTGTTATGTTTATTTGTCTAATTTACCAAGTATTATGCATTATTGACACGATTGTCGACGCGATAGTTAAAATTTCCCATTACTTTTTGAGCGAAACAAATTATAATAGGGAAATGAGATTTATGACGTATAATTTGAAGCTACACTGTTTTAGTTGGACTTAAGAACATTGTCGGTAGAGTGCCTTTAAAAATTAAAAAAAAGATCATAATATATTCATCTTTGCAGGATTAGGACATAGCATTAAAATCTTTTACTAAGACGTACAGATCTTGTTTCTGAAATACATGAATGAGTTAAATATAAAAAAAATCTCGATGTGGTTGAAATTAGGCGTTGACTGTATTTAGTTAATTTGTTTTCTTTTAAAGTATGAAAAGAGCTTGCTTAATTTTGGAAAGTGTCAACTGCCTGTTGAAGACGTTGCGGTAGAAAAGATACCTTTGAATATTTTTGAAAGTACTTTTAAGAATGTGTACGTAATTTGACATTTGATATTTATTCCTTACAGTGTTATGCATAAATCAAATATTAATTAATTGTGATTACAATTTGGTCTTTGGCGCTTTAGGCTTTCGGGAATTACCAAATTTGTCCCTCAAGTAGTTAGGTATGATGCTCTTTATTCGTCTCATCGCTTTGTTAAATTCAATCGCCGATCTTTTCTTTCTGTTTAAATTGCCATACAAAATATTTTGCCATTTAGTATTGTCCTTGTGTTTTAAAGGATTAGCACTAGACACGTATTGACTGCCTAAATGTTTATTGCTTTTAAACATGTTTCTCATACCATTTTTTGATTGTTTCAGTAACTTTTTAATTTGGTGTAGGAATGAATTTTTTCTCGATGTTAACTTTAACGGTGCTTCAGTTGTTCGTTGTGTTGTTCGCAGAATCATGTCACTCTGTATTTTGATTACTTCTTGAATCTTCTTACTAATGATTTTCAGGTCTTCCCCAATTTTAGTTGCATAACGATCTATCGCACCCCATTCAGTTATTACAAAACGTCTACTTTGAACGAAATCTATAAATGTTGATACATCTTTAACTTTGCGAATATCTCTAGACAGTTCCAAATGTAATAACTTCATGGCAGTTATCCGATCAGGCAAGCGACTTGACGCTATACGTCGCGTCATTAAATACCACTTATTTCCTATGTCTTTTAGTTGTTCAGTTACATTATATTGGGAATTGAAAAATTTATAATCGGAAAAACTTTCATGGTAATTATTATTAATAATACGCTTCATAATTTTTTTCCCAGCAACAGAGAGAGGAGCTAAAGCATTAGAATGCGGCATATCTTTGTCGATTATAGTAAGAATCTCCAAAACAGTATTAATTGCTGATTGTTTAGCAACATCATTTTGATCGGCTTTGGAGAATTTCCGGAAGTTGTTTATTTTGTTTCCAGCAATTTTTTTTATTTCTTTCTCTATATGCAGTCTACCTTGTCTGTGGACGTAGTATCGCATCGATTCAACTAAAACGTTAAGATCTTCCGGTAAGTCTTTATTCATAGAGTTCCGTTGTATTTCAACGATATCTTTAATTACCTCGTAAATGTCATTTTGTAACTTGGATAAGTAATCAAAAGAAGTTGCCTCTTTATTATTTGTGAGATCGTTTTGTATTTTGGGTTCAAGCTCCATTTTGTATATTGTAAAGTAAGACTTTGTTATGTTTTCTTGCATGTATTGATGTGTATTCAAAAAAGTTTCATTTCTTAAATATAATTTAAGATATTCCTTTAAATTGTCTCTAATTTTCTCTAATTCCTTGATTTCATTACGCTTAGTGTTTATAATCGAATTCAATGCATCGAACACGTTATCTTTAAGACCTTGTACTGAACGTCGAGAATTATTTAATAATATTTTGGTTCGTGCATTTTTACTAATATTGTGAGTCTGTCTTTTCACAACGCGCACAGATTGCCTTTCGTGGATATCGTCGCCGACCCCAGGAAGTAAAAATCCTTTTACATTTTTGTCCACATTGCTGAGATCTGGAATAATAGTGAAAAATATTTTAAATTTTTTTTATTTTTTAAAAGATTTTATTTTGTCTTAAAATTATGTCATATCTTTTAATGTAAGTTAAATCAGTCAAGTGTATACTAAGTCAAGATTTCCCCTCCAACGGGTTCTCGCCTTGTCGTGGCGGAGGGGCTTAGTAACCGTGGCGCCCAACACGGTGAAGCCAAGTGGAACCCATCCGGCCGGCCCGCGGCGAAGGGCTGGCCGAAGCGGCCGCTTCCGGTTCGAGCACCGGTTGGGATAATTGGAGCTCACCGGAGCGGCCGGGGGCCGCAGGGGCGGCTGTGTGTTAACCCAGCGGCCGGCTGCAGGGGCGGTTTCATACCGCTCCTCGCAGCCGAGGTGGGGTCGCGGAGGGAGTACCCTCTGCGGCCAACCGGTGTCGCACCGGCGATGCGGCGGCGGTGGGGCCGCGGGGGAAGAGGAGTTTCGGTATTGCGATGCGCCGTTCTCCCTATCCTCCGCGGCCGTTAACAGGTAGCGGCGGGCCTAACATCTCTCCGCCGCGGGGAGCCGGGAGAGGTTTTTTCCCATGGCTCCCATGGCCTCTGGGCGACAGGTTCGGGGGAACCGGTCGCCCGCACACGCATGAGGTCGAGGAGGGGGCGCGCTGCATGTTCCGGCGCGCCCTGGGAGGGTTCATCCCTCCCCCCGAGGTGGGGCCGTGCAAGCGGCCAGCGCCGGCAGGGTCGCGGTTGTGTGCGTACCCGCGTTCCCGTGACCCTGCCATCATGGCAATGAGGAGGAACATCGTGGGGGTTTTAGTCGGTGCAAGTCCGACATAACTCGTCCTTGCCCCCGCGAGGACGAGTATGCGTAGGCATTTCCCACACGTAAAAAAAAAAAAAAAATACTAAGTCAAGATTTAGTATATATGTATGTACCTGATATATCTTTGTTAAAGTTTGCATAAAATATCATTTTTCTTTTTTCTCCGTTACTTTTATTTAATATCGCCTGTTTTAAGAATTTAGCTTGGCTCTCTAATATCTTCTCTACTCTCTTGTCATCGTTCTGTGTTGTGTTGTCGTCGGGAGAATCCATGTAATCGGGATCTAATATATCTTCAGTGTGATTTTTTAACATGGGTAAATGAAGTTTAGAGTGGTTGCCGCCGATCGCGTTGTACGTGGGGAATAAATCATCAAATTCTAAATCTGAATCGTTAAGCGACTCGATTTTTTCAGTAGTACTTGTATCTGAAAATAAATCTTACTAGAATATCACATAAAATGTAACTCTATAGCAAATAAAATATCAAAAAACGGTTTTTTTTAATTATAGTCAAACATACTATAAACATACAAATGCATTAACTAATTACTATACGGAATCCAATTCGGTTGACGTACGTAGTACGGTCGAGTTATTGACACCGAATTTTCAAAATCTGTTGTATTAGATATCATTTCAGAGAAAATAACCAAACCATTATTTTACATTTTTTACAAAAATATTGTGTAAACCGAGCACACATTACAAACCTATATCTTATACAATCCTACTGTTTACTTAAATTTTGAATCACTATAGACCTCTTAGACATTGATAAAAACGTTAAGCAAAAGACAAACAAACACGGACAAGGAATTATTTCCAGTTTCCACCACCATGAGAAATAAACTGAAACTTATAATAACGTCTTTTCAAATTTTGTTTGATGAACGTCAATGAACAACAAAACAAATATCTGGAACTCGTTGCCATCAGCGGTCTTCCCCGACAACTGCGACATTGGGTTATTCAAGAAAAGAGCATATTCTTACCTGAAGGGTAGGCAACGCACTGGCGTCGCTGGTGACGTGGGCGGCGGTGAATCACTTACCATCAGGTGACCCGTCTTGCTCGTTTGCCTTATCTATGCCATAAAAAAAAAAAAAAAGAAAAAAAGATAACTGCTCACGGTGTAATTATTGAAAGACTGATTCAGTCCTTAGATATGTAAAGTGGAAAACCCAACTCTACTGCTAAGTTAATCAAAGTTACGTCACTTTTAGGTGGTGGATTAGAAACTTTTGTTTTAAAAATAAAGCACAATGGAACAGTTTACCAAGGACTTGTTTAAAAATTTTCTGCACTAGACAAAGGAAGTTAAGTTGATTGCTTACGAAACACGTTCCGTTTTGAACCAGAAGTATTTTAAAACCTATCGTACGAGCAATCATGCTTTTTGACTAGCCATCTTTTTGTGTACTGATCCTGCAGACCGGTACAAATGTCTCGATCGAGCTAATACACGTGTGTACTGTAATTGGAATATAAAAATACCGACATAAACAAATAGTTTGTGCTGTATTTCTTTAATATAACATTTATTGATGAAGTCGTTACGAGAGTGAACTGTTGCGCAGTGAACATGGTACTCACTCATTGATTCCCCACTCTCCGCTGCGCCGTCCAAATCGTTTTCCACCACGTTCTCGTTAACCATTGACTTGACATGGTGTTTCGTACCGTTGAAACCATTTATTATTGAAGATATCTCTAGCGACGTTAAAGCTTCTTCTCTATCGTTCTTTTTTAACTGAGAAGTACTGCTGACCGACCGTTTGATTTTAAAACTGGTGTCATGTTTCGCTGTAAAAGAATATTTATTAAATAAATGTTACATTAACATTTCTAATTACAATACATTACTATATGTTAAGAAATATATTAATCGTGTGACAAACTATAAGACGCAAGTTAAGTAAGACACAGTGGGGCTTCTTAAAAACTAGATAATTAATTTGAATATGAGATTGCCACGAACAGTAGACGAGGTGTGTGTAATCTTTCTTTAGATATAAGTAACTCAATTACCTAATAACAACTTTTTGTTATTATTCATTAAATTTGCTGTAAAAAACACGGCAGGCAAGCAGCACGCAGCTTTACATTGGTTTACGGTATTCGGCGGTAAGACTAGACAATTAAATATTTCTACTGTTACAGCGTCTTTCAAATTATAATATGTTTGTGTACTTCTACTTGGTAGTAGTAGTAGTAGCTTCTGCGGTAGTAACTACATCAGCGGTCGCCAGTAACAGAGATTCACCGTCGATCAAAAGTCGACTACTCACAGTAGTTCAAGTTCTCCATGACCTGTACAAGCACTCTGTGATCGATGTCCAGTGCGACGTCGCTGCGACATCGCTGCGTTTCATCGCAGTCCCACCGGCCTCCTGCGTCGCAGTTGCAGGTCACGCAACCCAGGCAGACGTTGTCTGGATAAATATATAACTAAGTGGAACTAGTACTGTACTGAACTTTCAATAGACCACATTTGCGTACAGGCCACGCGGTATGCGAATTCATGACCTTGCAATGGTTACGAGGAAATTTGCTACTTCTTTTCCAGGAAATATTTCCACCTTGACGGCTTTTACTATATGTTGATGCTTTATTTATCGTGTTATGGGGACGTTTCAATCCGTCTTTACCATTAGGGACAATGGGGTAATGAAATGACTTATTTCAAAATGTACTCGTGTATGTTTTCTTCTTCGAAGTGATGAGAGGAGTGAGACGTGGATACGTCATACGCCCGCCCATAGCAATGTGGCGCTAGTAAGAACGATATTCATAGCACCACATTGAACACCTCGCCTTGTGGCATAAGATGTTAAGTCCTACTATCCCAGTAATTTTACTAGCTACAAAACCCTTCAAAGCGGACCAGAGTAATATTTGCACAGTACTGTTTGTCGGGTGCGACAGGCGCTGCGGTGGTACCCCCCTACCACCAGGTTACCTCAAATGCTGGAGTTATTTTTTTCATATTATGATTTGAAGTATTTAAATTGTATAACGGTCAATTGTGGGGCGTATTGTGGTACGCGTACTGTTTTGTTAATAATATATGTTACTATGTATTTGTATTGTTGATCTATTACATCAATCAAATTATATATTTGTTGTATTGCATTATTATTATTATTTATAATACGTAAACAAGACGTTTCAACAATTGGCGGATAATGCGCGAACAATGCACAAACGGACGTAACTTTCATAATGGCCGTTGTTACCGATATTTGCAAATAAATGATGGCAGAAAGCCGTTGGGAACGAAAGAACAATACAAACATTCCGCGCCCGGGACGCACTCGTTCGCACTCACCTTTGTTGCAGCTCGTGTACTGGGACATGTGAGGAATGCATCCGCCGTCACCGCCACCTGCCCGGATGATATAACGCCGGTTTAATATTTCTATTAAATTGTGTTAAAAACAACTTGTTTCATAAAATCTTTGATGAAGAACAACAAACAGATGTGGCCATGCCCCGAAATACATTTTAGAAATGACACATGCCCATGATACCTGTGATGGACCAGCTCTGGACGCCGATTACCTTTTCTTTTCCTGTAGAGGAAAATTACCGAACTACTTCTGTATAAACTTTCTACATGTGTCTTCACGGGTTTTCGACATCTTTTGCAACCATGAGAGCTCTGTAGCAACTTCAATTTTTCAATAGATACCTAGCACGTGATTTACTATCAGGTTATGGAACGGGATCTTTATTGAGGTCATCCCAAAGACATCTCCTACTAAGGAGATGTTTTCTTATTTCTCATTACATTTCTTGTTACACGTTTCTATAATCTAGAGTAAATATTAAACGGACTAAGAAGTAGGAAGGTAACACCAGCTAAAATTGTATTAAGAAATAAGTAAGTTTAACCTTGTTCGGCTAATTCGAATAACTTCAGGTCAACTTCCGCCCTCATTTCAGGGTCTATCTCCACATTACTCTGAATTACTTCTTCGAGAATGTGGCCCATTTCCCTGCGGTAGACACACCGCGGGTCGTCGCTGATCAGACAGTCTCCGCTGTCGCAGATGATGCAGTGGTTCGTTCTTCGTTGCAACGGTACTGATTCTTTCGGGTAATGAAAAGCATCAGTAGTGAGGTACATCCCTGTAAGAGGACTATACGGAGTATATTTATAATTATACTCCAGCAAACTTGGTACATAATTAATTACCAAATCACGTATCCACAGTATTAAAGGTGAGCCGTATCAGGAACAGAGAGTTTCAAGGAATAAAAAGGACAAAAGTAAACTATCGGAAAGAGCTGCGAACAGAAAAGAGTGAGTTATTATATAGAATATAAAAAGGAGTGTGAGTTCACACAAGGTAGAAGTAAGAAGTTTTCCTACATGAACTAAAAAATTGTGACCAGCTGCATGTAGACCAACTATAAATAAAGTTACGTTGTGTGAAATACAAATGCATCTGTAAGTTGCATTGTTAAGGGTAATTGCGTAAATAATACAACCCCTGGGTCTGTTTGTTGATATCCTGTGTAGTCAGTCGGCATGAATCCCACCATTTTGTAAATTAATAAATATACTTAATAATTGGTTTTCGAATAATCTTCTAACAATCAATATTAAAAAAACAAATTATGTAATTTTCTCCGCTAAAAACAAAAAAATCAATAATAATTTTCATTTAAAAATAAATAACGAAATTATAAATAAGAAAAATCAGGAAAAATATTTAGGAATTATATTAGATGATCAATTAACATGGAAACCGCAAATTGAAACAATCAAAACCAAAATTATATCCCTAACAGGATCATTGCGACGCATAACCCGATGTTTACCGAGTCAAGTGAAATATACAATATATAACTGTTTAGCGAAACACCCCCCCCCCCCTTCCCCATGGAATATTTGATAGAAATTTGGGGCACCGCAGCAAGAAGTAATTTAAATAGTCTTAATGTATGTCAAAACAATCTAATAAAGGTTCTTTTCCACTACGATTATTTAACATCTACCGAAAAGATATATAAAAATACTAAGATTATGAACATTTCTCAAATATACTACTTCCGCACTTGCATGTTAGTGCATAAAATACTAAATCAAGAAATACATACAAAAATAACCTTTCCTAAAAATGTGACTCATTTTCCTTGTAGAGAGACTTCTAATCGAATCAATAATTTATATCTACGGCCTCCGCGAACTAACTATGGGGAAAAAAGTGTACTATACGGAGGAGCTAAATTGTACAACAGGCTACCCGATAATATAAAAAATGCTAAATCATATCGAGTTTTCAAAAAACTACTAGTGAACATGTCTTAAGTTCACCACAAAACATTTATTTAATATAACAACACATTGCGCATGACTATTCCAGTTTCGCTCACTCTGTGTAACCGACTTAAAAGAAATTTTAGCGACTGCCCTCCGATCTCTGCTAGTTGTGAAATTCTACCGCACCGACCACCGACCACCGACCACCGACCACCAACCACTGCCGCGAACTGCAGACTACCTTCCTTTGGCCGGCTGCAGTGTCAGTTGTTCTATGCATTAAGTTTACGGAACCACTGTATGTCTTTCTTTGTACGCTCGTAATTTTAGCTTAATCTATTGCTTACTGTTTTCTCGCATAAGTGAATTGTGTATGTTCTTGTGAGAAATAAAGATTCTTAAACCTCTAAACCTCTAAATTCATCGGCAAAACATCAGCATAACATTGTCGTTTTTTTCTGAAGGTATCCGATGTGGGATTCCGCGTGGAAAGTGGGGTGACAATAATAAATAATGCAGTCTCACCGGAGATGGAGGTAAAGGTAAAGAGCAGGAAAGCGGGCAGGCGGCACATAGCGACGCGCGTATCCGGGAACAATGGCGGCTCGGATTTCGCAACAACTGGCCGTGTTTATGAAAAACGTGATTTCTCCAGCGGGGCGGAATTTGCTTGGCTGGAAATTTGTCGTCGTGGTTTCACGTAGACATCATCAATGGACCTTACTGTCATCACCTAGCTTCCAGCTTCTCTGGGACGGCGGCGTCTGACTGATTTAATAACATATATTTTATACAGCCATATTAAAAACATAAAACGATATTCCATTGCCATAAATCTGAGCTACAAAATCTATACGTAGATGAATCCAATCTCTACCTCGTTCACTGCGCAGTCGAAGTTGTGTGACTTTACTCGGCTTAGTCGTTGGCTAAAACAAAATCAACCTAAGAGAGTTTTGTCTCTGACATCTTCTCAGTTTCATCCGTTTGCATTTTATACAGGATCTCGTTGGTGGAGTGTTCAGGCCGTGGTCATTGTCCATTATCTGAATTCTGAAGGCAACATGTTACTGTGTACTTCTGGCGTAGCTTGTTGTCAGTGCGCGACTAGACCAGAATAGATCCAGCTCCGCGTTGATTGCCGAAGGTGGTTGGTAATCGTGACGCGAGCTGGTGCGCGCGGTGCGGCGGTGCGGAGTGCGGCCCTGCCGTCGCAGCGTGGATTCCCGGCGTGTTTACAAACAGGCGGGCGCGCCGCCCCGCCGCCGCCCCGCCGCACCGCCGCACCGCCGCACCGCCGCACCGCCGCCCCGCCGCCGCAGCGCCGCTACGCGCCCGCGAGAGACGCACCGGAGCGCGCCGCGACGATGCTGCTGCTGCTGTCGCTGCTCCTGCTGCGGGGCGCGGTCGCCGCCGGTCAGTTACACATATTTATTTAATAACATTACATTATAAATCATTTTATTAAAGTACTGTATTTAGTGCAAAAATCTATTGTTAAATTAAACGTTTTAAAATCGTACGTCTCCAAAGCACAACCGTTTCAGTTCATTGAATAATAACATTTGATCTTCTTTGAATTCCTCGAACCTTACAACTTTTAAAGGCTGTATCAGTAAATAGATCGTGTTGATACGTTGATAAGAAACCTTTGGATTTCTCTCTCCTTTAAAGTGTTTAAATTTCGTGAATTTTGTTTTGATTATTTTCTTTAAGTATATAGATAAATTGTAAACGTGTTATTTTGATAGATAGTGTGAATTCTGTTTTCTGTTTTCACTAACAGCTCGGAAATGTCGTGCTTACTATGTACTATGGCATTAAAGAAGACATCATTTTTCTTTTTCCAGATAATCAAAAAGAAACGACGTACACATTGAAGAGTGTGGAATCATGCCCCGACGAAGGGTTCTACTTCGAGAACGATTCCGCTCCGTACGATCTGAAGCCTGGCTCTTGTCAACTCTGTTTCTGCAGGGGCAAGGGGGACGCCGTCTGTTGGGAGAGACCCGCCTCCGAGTGCATCACGAAGAATCACATAAACATCGATAAAAGGTTTGTGTTGCCTTTGTAAGTAGCGTTACGTTAGTACAATGCCTCGCGTTAGTGGTTACTGTTATTAGTGAGTTTTTGCTGTGAGACGTGGATCTCGCTTTGGACGAAAGCTTCTTCCGGTTCTATCCACCGTTTATTTATATTCGCCAATACTGGCAGAATCATTCCTTTTTTGCGATTTGTATTACACTATCCGGACGCTATCTTATTAACTTGTCCACATTCCTTTTCACTTAAGCTGCTTCTCGTCTTGTATAGCGTAATTGAAGGATTTATTTATTAGTTATATCAAAGATATAAATTCGTGTATCAGCCACACCGCATGGTGCAGTGTCTGGATGTTACTTTAACCTCACATGTTTTTTACAGTGAAAAAAGAATACGTCGCAGTCCGCTAACGAACCTGGCTTTGAAGTACATGGCTAAAGGTGGTAAGAATTTGTCACATCTATACGTAGTCATTTCTAGATATGGAAAGAAGTAGCTCGCTGGCCTAGTGGTAAGAGCGTGCGACCTTTACTCCGAAAGTCGCGGGTTCGAATCTCGGCATGTGCCGATGACTTTAATATCTAAGTTATGTACATTTGTGAACTTAAGTAACGACAGCGAATACAAACGGCAAAGGGAACCATCGCGGGGAAACCTGCACATTAATTAGAATTTATTGTAAGGTGTGTGTGAAGTCGCCAATCCGCATTGGGCCCGCGTGGTGACTGTGGCCCATCGACCTCGTATTGAGGGTAGGCCTGTGCCCCAACAGTGGGGACGTAAAATGCTGTTATGGGATGTAGAACAACAACGTGCGTCTATTGGCGAGTGACAATGTATTCGTGTGACGCTTTTTGACTTTAAAACAAACTTTAATTAGCGGTTGGTTTAATTAATGAATATTAGGTCCTTACATATGAAATTAGCGTTTTGTCGCACTGACCACTTTAATTTGAAATATCCCCTCTTTGCTTAAGAATTCCAAATTCGAATCTATGAATTCGTTTAGCTGCTACATTTGAGTTTTGGAAACAGTCATTCATTTGTTTTTTCCTCTTTATTCTTTCCTTCAGCGTCGCTTATTGCCGCACAATGGAAATATGAAATATCGGTATATTTACGAGTACGAGTTCGACCGTGGCACCAGTACCAGTGCTGCAGGAACAGCTAGAACGATTGCTGATGTGTACGGCGCTGGTGTCGCGAAAGAAAGCACGGCACGTTTTCGGTTTCAACGTTTGCGTTCTGGAAATTTCGACCTTCAGAACCAACCCCGTGTACGGCCGGAGACTAAAGTGGAAAATGAAGAATTAAAGGCTATTCTGGAAGCGGATCCATCGCAAAGCACTTGAGAGATCAGGTTTCGGGATAAGTGACAAAACTGTATTAATGCACTTGAAGCAAATGGGGAAAGTAAAAAACTTGAACGACGGGTTCCTCATGCATTGAGTGAACCGAACTTGTAAACACGCGTCGACTGCTGCTGCTGCGTTACTTTGCTCAGTCGATACAATGATAAAGGGATTTTAAATCGAACAATTACTTGTGATGAAGAGTGGATACTGTATGATAACCGGAATGGAATGTCTGTGACATTCACCGTACTCTTCGGACCTTGCCCCAACAGATTATTATTGTTTCCGGAATTTGGACAACTTCTTACAAGGAAAAATATTCAACTCCGATACGGCAGTCCAAATCACCTTCAAAGAGTTTATTGATTCTCGCCCCCCCATGGTTTGTTTTAGTAAAGGGATCAATGAACTACCTATGAGATGCCAAAAGTGCATAGATAACAACGCGGTGCATACTGTGTTTAAATGAATATATTTTACAAAAAATATTTACTGTTTATTCCTGCCGTACTAAAACGCCAATTGCATATGTGCGAGTAAGCACCTAACACTTACTGTTACAATTTCTTTACCCGCCCTATCGCTATGTACCTGTGTTCTACACGCACGCAGACGAACAGCACTTTGTGTTCTTATAGTTTATGTATTCAGTTTTCAGTAAGCAGCCGACGTACAACTGCATGCCTCTCGGGTCCACTCTCAGCGAAGGTTGTCCGCCGAGTAAGCATTTAGATAATATCATTTAATCTGCAATAAACAGGTGCATCTATCATCATACAGTGTCATTTTCAAATTGAATTTGGGCGCTCATTTACCAAAAATCGATTTTGTGACATAACCTGTAGTGTATTTTGTTTGTACACGTTTTTTTTTATAAATCTTCCTCTGGGAGGTTTTTTATATTATCATCATGTATCGTTCAATTCTATAAAAGAGCAGTGGACTTCCATTAAAAACCCAAAATCCTGAAGAAGATAATCTTCTCCGCTATTCTGAAAACGTTTTTACAATATATAGCCAGTAAAAAGGAGGTTCACCTGATGGTGAACGTTATCACTGAAAGAACTTAAAACAACCAACGTAACTGTACCTTTATAGAGAGATGTTTAAAATGAATTTACTTCTTAAATACTTTCAGATGACTGGTGTCTCGGCTGTACTATTTGTGACTGCGAAGTGTCCGGCCACTGGAACTGCCACATATTGAGATTCTGTTCGGACAGTAAGTACATTGGTCGTGATACTAAAGACATAACTTGTAGTAGTTGAATATAGCAAACTTTTGAAATTTCACACGGTAAATAGGATCGTTATGGTCAGTTCGCAATCGAACAGTGGCTGTAAAAACTGTTCAATTCTGCTAAGCTTGAATGTATAAGCTTAATTATTGGAAAATTTGACCTCATCGTCATTTTAGCCTATTGATGTCCATTGCAGAACGTTGTTGCTTTTTAGCATATTCGTGTCCGTAGCTGTACAAATAACTATAATAGATGACCAGTAGGACCGGATTTCGAAAATTGGCCAAGTATTGTTTCAAAATATTTCAGTGGTTTTTGCTTAAACAAGAACTAAACAGTTTGTTTAAATATACCCTATTATCAAAACTTATTTGATTTATAAAAAAATCTGTTTCCGTATTCTATAAACCAAGTATCCGTCCACAGTATTTATATTTACGAGTAAAGTAATAACTACATGAAGAATAACAAAACCACTACTGAAAATTCTTTTTACTTTACGTAATAAGATTCTGGACTTGTATATTATATAGATCAAACATAAAACAATGGATCATTGAATTTTCTTAATGGTAAGTGTGTCGTAAGAAACGTGTAACCGTGGGATGTAGCACATTGCTTTTAATGATCGTTCAATATAAGCTGTTATATTTAATAGTGTACATTCAAGATTGTCAACTAATTGCAAATTAATTAACAGAAAAAGCGACGAAACACATTCAAAGCCAGAATAATAACCTTAAACGCAGAGCGGTGAGGATTCATCCGAAGTTAGATAATAATTTCAATGCTACGAAAGTGCATAAGTATGCGAGGAAGTTGAAAGTGAATCCGAAATGCAACAGTTCGCAGCCGTGGTGCCACGAGTTAACTTTATCGAAACGAAATTCTTATCTACCAAAGCACGACGACAAGGCAGTTGTATTCGAAAAGGACCTAGTAGGACGTAAGTCGACCGAAATACAGGGGGTCCGAGTTAAAAAGATTTTAAACGAAAACAATAACAATGTGAGATTAGCACAGAAAGTTCATAGAGCGATAGCGGCCGTGCATAAAATTATCAATATGAACGAGAGGAGTTCCACGAACTCGACGAAATTCATTAAAGTGATCAAGAAACGTTTCATGTTCCATCCCGAGAATAGAATGAATAATCGAGAGGATTATATGAGCTCGCACATTTATAAGATATCAAGCCCTAGAAGATTCAAGAAGAAAATATTGTTCAATAAAATATCAGACGAATCGAACGAAAACAAAAGGACGAAGCGAAATGTCGATGTATTGAACGATCGAGGTAATAATATCAGAAATTATTTTTATAACAATAAATTTGTTTGACGAAACGAACATTTTCCATGTCATTATTTCTCTGGGTACAGCTCAAGGTAATTTTTTCCTATTAATATATATATATTTTGGTAACTTTGTAAAGACACAACAACACTTACGCTATTGATTTAAGTAAATATGAAGTAACAAAATAAGCACTACATATATAGACTATTCAGACTGATTCAGACTTCAGTTAAGATTTCTAAATAGGAAAAAATTACATTTTTAAAACTAAGCATTAAGATGGAAATCAATTATTGCAAATTACTAAAATTTTAAGTAAGTTATAATAAAATTTAATACTTCTATCTTTTTAATTAGGTAATAGAACAAAAACTGAACAGTCGACGTCGAAATTGTATAACGAGTATATAAATGATATATTACTAAACAAGACTCAAAAGATATTTCAAACACCTCTGAAACTCAATGAGCACGAGTATTATAAATATAACGTTATAACAGATGAAAAGTCGGGTGCGGAGGACATGAACGGAATGAAAGTAAAACAATTAAGTTATAATTTTCTTTACGGAAACAAGTCTATTAACTTGCAAAAAGGGGTATCTCACAATTTAGATGACACCAACCATTATTCGACGCCTAATGTCTTCAATCTTTCAATGTCTCATTACTTAAAAGATAAAAAGCAAAACATTAAAGCCATAAATATAACCGACATAAAGTATTTCACATCAGCGCCAAACATGAACAGTTCACTCAACTACAATGAACTTAAGCTACAAAAGAATAATATATCAGTGCAACCTCTTAAACATATTGCAGTTAATGACATCTCGATAAATGAATCAAGAGAAAATGAAGATTTCAATCTAATAAATAACATGCTGAATAGCAAAGGAATATTGCAACATGTCATAAAAAAGAAATCGAAAACCATTCTACCTAATAAAAATAATACAGATAATTTAAATTTCATAATGAATTTAAAACGGCTTTTTAATAAGATATTCGTAACTAATAAGAATAACAGGAATAAACTAAAAGTTCTTGATAAACAGAATCTATTAGACACATTTTGTGGGAAAAATGATACATGCAAAGTACATCCACGCGACGAAATAAAAATGCAAATGAAAATTAATGAGTTGAACGGGGAAATGTATAAAATAATAGAAACAATAAAAATTATTAAAAAGTTGTTACAAACAATAATTAAAAATAACAGCGCAATTGACGATACAAATTTAAAAACAAATCTGGGAAATAGTATGAAAGGTATTTTCAGCGATCATAAAAACCAGAGTATTGTAGAAAATCAACAACTTCAACTTTATTACATTAAAGAAGCTATTAAAACGTTTGTTAGATCGATCGGAAAGTTTTCTTATATCCTCCAAGATATCCTTTATATGTTGACCGATAAAGCTAACACACAACACACAAATAAAAAATCACCCAATCGACCCCTACGATGTGTAGGAACAAATGGTAAGAACAAAATTAATGCTAAAAATCTGACACCAGAACAACGGTTCAAGAAACTTAAAATTGTTTTGATGAACTACAATTTGCTTCAAAATACATTTATAAAGAGAATCTACGACATGTTGACGAAATTGGAAGCTAATTTGAGTAACGTCGATAAGAAAAAGAAGTACAAAAAGCATGACAGGGCGGACTTGAAGGACATTCATAAGTCTTTTGCTGTTGAGAAATTTACAAAGAACATAATTGATAATCTTAGAAAATTGAAAAATTTAGCGCTGAAGTTAAGTTCAACTACACACAGAAGGAAAAGGAGCACAATGGGCGACGACGACGCGATCGAGTATCTGTTAATGCTGATGGAGTATCTACTGAAACAGAATTATCCGTTAGACTCCTCCCCAGGTATCTCATCATTTTCTGTTGAAATCCACATGCTCTATGCCCATGTAATTTTTTTATTGTGAGGAATAAAAAACATAAGCCACATAAGTAAACTTTAAATGTATATGCTCTAGGACCATAATGATCTTTTTAAGTGATTTGTTACCTCCATGCCACCTATGCCTTTATACTATTCATTATATATTTACATTTTGAAAGCAACGTTGTATTGGTGTCGAGTATGGCTAATGCGATAATATCTGAACTAAAGGTACCGTTCCATCTCTTAGGATAATGACTTTGAGAAATGTAGGATTTTGTGTTGTACAATACTAGTTTAGTGTTAAGTACCATCCATCTACTACTATCACTTAAAAATACTATTCTGGTTATTTCAAAGATTTTTTAATAAAAGAAGCTACTTAAAATAGGTTTTCACAAAGACTGCCCAATTAAACACTTTTTAATAAACTTTTCAGTAAATGATGGCATCGATCTGTTGATAGATGCAATAAAGCACGCACCAGATATCAAACCTATAAGGAAAAAGGTTCTTGATAATCCAACGATTACAACAACCGTTACAAGAACTTCGCAGAGAGCAACCACTGAAATTATTTCATACACTAAAAACCCTTACGGAGTAGCCGCGCCTGTCCAGGTAAATAACTACACTTCTCAGCTTAATGACAATCAAGCGAATACAATTTCGAAAACGACGTATGAAGGAAATAATAATATAGAGGATTTTCACAAACTTCTTCATAATTCTAAAAAGATTAAGAACAGCTTCAGATTATCAAACTTTAATAGTATTCTCAAAAACGCTAAGTTTAAAGCCATGATGACCACAACACCAAGTATCATTACCACCTCTCCGTTGGTACAATATGATTTTTTTAAATATAATTTACCTGATACTGCTGATGTCGACAAGTATGGTAAAATTGACGATCCGATCGGTAAACACGAAAAGAACGAAGTTGATGACAACTTTAAATCATATCTCAATGACAATGATCGCAGTAATCAGGCCGAAGTCGATGATTATCCGCCGAGTTTAGGCAGAGTAGTTCCTGATTCGAGCGCTAAATTACATGTGTATGTCCCGACGCGAACCCCGCCTATGCAAACAACGACAACACATAAATTCCACCACATGATCCGTCAGAAATTCACCACCGAAACCACATTGCATAAAAGCATGTACTCGAAAACGAAATTTAACTGGGCCGATTACGATCAAGGCGGGGAGAGCGGCAAGAAATCCGAAAGGAAAACTTTAAGTAAACCTGAACTTGATTTTACCGATTTGAAGAATCAAATTTTACGAGTATTTAATAAGAACGATCTTAGCACCATATCCAAAGAAACGATGGACAATGATGAAACGAAACGAATTAATAAACTTTTACCCGATACATTCATTAAAAAAAAGAATTCGGTTCATTCATTGGAATTTGGTACTCCAAAATCAGACACGGACTCGGAATCTAAAGACGTCGAAGTGGAAGATATTTACGTGAACGATATGTTCCCGTCGTACTTTGGATAGTTCCGTCCAATATTTCCTTTCACATGATGGACGAACCACGTTAATAAGTTTTGTTTTTATCTGTTAATTTTTTTATTATCGCAGTTACATTGGATTCAACGTCTATCTTTGTACATAAACTGTATCGTCAATTTTTAATCATTAATTTGATCATCATTTCCCTTGTATAATCATATCATCATATGTATATTAGTGTTTTTAATTGAGAAGTTTCTCTATATTAGTTTCTTCATAATAACTGGCGAATTGTGTACCGTTATATCGATAGACGTGAAAATTAGTATATACATGTAAGATATACAACTTTTTATTAACTCCTAGCACTTTAAAACAATTTACATTGCCATAATTTGTATGCCCTAGCCATGAACATTTTGGCATTATTAACCAAACAAACATTGGCAAGATAAATGCCGTGTGTGTGTGTGGTGACTTAGTGACACCTAATGAACAATTGAGAATATTACCAAAAGTTCACTCGGAAAGGCTGTACAAGTGTACAGACCTAGATAAGCTAATTGAAGGAAAGTGTTCCAGAGCATTCCATGTGACATGTTTATTAAACTTAATCTCCTTAAGTGAATCAAAATTTAAAAAGAAACATCAATTGAGAATTGAATTGTATCAATTGCATTTTTAAAAAGGATATTTAGATAATGTTAAGTAAGAATAGAGTTCGTTGAAGAATTTTTTTGCAGTTGGCGAAGATATCAGGAAATATTCACTTGGTTTTCTGAATTACATGAGTTACCATCGTCAATATGTATTATATATTACAAAATACATATATATCAGATATTTTTGTATATGTATTATAATTGAGATGTTGAGTAGGTGTACCTGTAAAATTGTTAAACTTTTCGACGTATGATATTGTTATATTGACTTTTGTATATCCTTCGGCTTAGTTAAAACATGTTAATTGAATCAATATTGTTTGTTTATGATAGTTGATTAAAACTTTAAACATTTCGTTTGTTTCCTTAATATAATCGAAAACGAAAAGTACGTGATTGTTTTTGACTGATTTATTTGTTTTGTAGATGGCTAGGCGGGTAAAGTATTATAGGAACAGAAAGTAGATACTTAATGCTCTTTAGATGTTTTTCGACTGCTGATATGGTTTATTATTTTTATTTAAAATATTTGTAGTTATGATAAAAAATATTAATGTTGTTTTTAACTTGCGAATTTTAGTTATGAGTTGTAAATTTACCATCCTACTATAGCCGTAGATTATCTTCTAAAAATGGAGATAAGTATATTAAGCGATCGATGAGAGTTTAAAATTCTATGTACCAATACTATGTAGTTAATAGAATATCAATTAAACGAAAGTATATATCTGGAAAAAGTATACATTTACAACAGATATTTTAAAATGACTGAAATAATGATAAATAACAATTCCTAATAATGGCGACCGCTGTACCGGAAGACGTAGTGTTGGCAGGCCCCCCACCAGGTGGTCCGACGATCTGGTGAAGGTTGCGGGATAGCAACTGGATGCAGGCAGCGCAGGACCGATTGATGTGGAGATGTTTGAGGGAGGCCTATGTTCAGCAGTGTACGTCTGTCGGCTGATAATGACTGAAATAGTTTTATCGTGTGATAGTTAAAACTAACAGATGATAATTTATCGCAATAATAACAAGATTAAAAAATTTTCAATCTGCGCGTTAAACTTCTAAAAAATCTATTTCAGTGTCTAGGTTGAGTATCGCTATTACTAGAAACTAATAATAATGTTAAATTGTAATGAATATAAATATATAACGCTGCCCGTTCGACACTAACTAGAAACTTCTATTAAAAAGCAAAGCAAATCCAGTTAGGAAGAAGTAATTATAACAGAGACCTTCACGGCCGCTATCAAATCCCTTCACTTATGTCGTCGCCAATAAATGTTTCAGAATTCATAAGCATGTATAATGTTAAGTAGTCTATCGTTTGGTACGGCTCCTCTCTACTTCACTCCCTCTCCAGGTGCCATGAAGGGGGTGTTACAAGTTGAACTCTTATATCTGCATGCGCTACCACCTGAATTGTAAAGATATCTCATTTTCTTCAATGTAAATGGACACTCGATCTATGGAGTTCCTCGCTTCAATTCAAGAGTTCTATTTCAAAATATGATTATCAACTCTCATTTGACTACTTTCCAGAGTTTTGGATTAAACGTATCTGTCTGGCGCAAGAATTTTGGGTTCAGTCTGTTCTTGACGATAATTTAAATTCGAATGTAAATTATCATATTGATATACAGATTATAACCATTGTCTCAGTTGTTCAGGACACTGACTGACATCTTTTTCAGGACTCACGGTTGGACCTTTAAACGCAAAAACTTTAAATTTTCGTGAGAGGGTTCGTGTTAGGAGGATTCCCTTACTGTATTCAAATTTTGTAGACCAACATTCCTGGTTGCAACGTGCCGGCTGTTGCAACACTGCGCCGTTCTGCTCCGGCGCGGGCGACAGCTTCCGTTGGCTGCATATTTTTGCGGCTATTTACAATTTAATTGCTTACCGGCCTTCATTAACCATCGGCCGACGCTGCGACGACAGCAAATAAATGTTTTTATAACCAAGGCATGAAAGGTACAGCGCCGACCGCGGTACGTAGCGACTTAAAAATACAACTTTCGAATTAGAAAAACAGATAATACTTTCATACACCTATGTATATGTTTAATATGCACCCTCGTAATAAAATTTATCGGCGCGTGGGAGTCATAATAAGAGTATATACACTGCCTACCTACACTGCCTACTGGCGGCGTATCGCCAAAGGCGGCCACGGAGCGAATACTCAGAGCTGCTTCCGGATAAGGCGTAGATTCGGAAGTGAAGCACAGTTTTCTAAATTAATTGTTATATGTATAATAATTGAATTACATATGTGTTTTTCTTATTTTCCTTGAAATTGATTAGTTATCCCTAAAGATGACAAAGCCTTTAATGCTGGGGACACTAATGGTTCGTACCACCGCATTGCTCATGTCTATTGTTATGCAGTAGTGCTAATATTAGCGTGTTCCGGTTTGAAGAGCGTTGTAGCTATAGGAATTACTGTAGTATATATACATGGTACATCATCGGCCGATAGACGTCCACTGCTGGTCGTAGGCCCTCCCTGAAGATTCCCACATCGATCGCGTAGGAATTCACATGGCGGGATTTGGGCCATTTCGCACTACGCTGGCTCAAAGGTTGACTTGGATCCCGTGAGTTGTCGTGTGGGAATCCTTACACCCCAGTATATGTACATAGTACACGGACACAGAAACTATCAACTTATAAAATGTATGTGTTTGATAAATCAGCGGTGATACAAAGTTACATTGGTCAACAGAACGAAGAAGCTTTTAACCAGTTTGTAGCCACCGTTGCAGACGTTCACAGCATCGCACGTACTAACGCAACACTACACATTACAATTGAACAACATTAAATTGAAGTAAAAATACATTGAAGAAAAATAACTCTATATAGTTAAGTAATAAGAACCAGGAAAGTCAGTCGAAACTATGGTTGCTGTTGACCTAAGTGTAGCTTACTTCTGAAAACGGGGAGGATATATAAAAACATAATATCAAAGTATATGCGATGTATTTCAAAAGAATCCATAAAAAAGTGATTTAGCTGATTAATGTATTTACCACGGTATGAATAAGTTGGATCTTGAACGCTAGGTATTTGGAGAAATTTCGTTGTACTTTTTCAAGGGGGTTAAAGTGGCAACGGTGGTGTGGATTCCACGTTGAACTTGCGTATTCGAGATTACTTCTAACGTAAGCATTGTAAAGGTTGGTTATTTTTTAAGTTTTCAGCGCTTTTTGTATGAGCTGGTCGATGTGTTTTATAAAATGAATTTTTGAATCCAATTTAACACCTAGAATGCGTACATTAAAGAGTCTAATCAATCGGTCGTTGTTTATTCTGTATACAGATGACGTGGGAAATCATATATTAGAGAACGTTATGTGGATGCACTTATCTGGATTTAAACACATTTTATTCTGGATGCGCTAAGTTGTACAGATGACAGGCTGTTCTGAAAACATTCAATGTCACTTTGATTCGTAACTGAGTTATATAGCTTTAAATCATTAGCATACATTAAGCGTAAACTTTGTTTTATTTTCTGTGAAACGTTGATAGAAACTGAAAAATTATAAATTCCAGGTAATATCCTTGTGGAACACCTGATGTAGCTAAGAACGGTTCCGATTTAAATTTAATTTATGTTTATATGTTCTTCATACAAATATGTGGAACAATGTTCCACATTCGTTATTCACATAAAACTTATATAATAGTTATATAAGTATGACAACAGATCATTACGAATAAATAAATATAAATATTATCCGGTGTTTAGTCCTTCCGGAGTTGCTAGAAACGTGTTTGAGAGGTTATTAAACAAAAATTACAACGCTCTAGTTGCGAGCGGCCTTCATTCTTTGGTTTATAATGAAACTTTAACTGCTTTGTGATATCCTGTGGCGGTGTTTGTACATATATTATTATTTTGTTATGAATGTTGTAACCTTTTCGCGTTTAAAAATTAATATAACACATACGTAATTTCTGCGCCGTTCAATAAAATCCAACATGAATCTTTAACCAAACAAACATTATATAATAGACTAGGCAGTTTTGGTTTTAATCTCTAGTCTTTTTGGTTGAAGAGCAACGTAAACAAATAGTCTAATTAGTCATTATTATTTTTTTATTACAGATAACAGAAAATGGACTAAAAAAAATAAATTCAATTCAAATCAACGAAATATAAAAACATTTCAACAGTAAGCGCTGACAATAGTAGTTTTGTTATACCTTTGGACGACATTGAAGGTGGAAAGCGGTGAAAATTATATGATTGAGTAAATGGAAATAATATTAAAAAGATAAATAAAGAATAAAGCTTATTAGCTTATATTCATTAGGTGTGGATAATAATTAAATAATGTAAATAAATGAACACGAAGTTTAATTTGCACGTAGCGCGCGCCCCGCCGCACCGCGCCGCCGCACCGCCCCGCGCCGCGCGACCTCGCGTTCCCGCGCAAGTTTGACATTTCACCGTGTTTTGGCGCGAAAGCCGGCCGTCAAGTGCAAATCTAAGAGTTTAATTTTCAGTGCTGTTTTTATTCTATATTTCCCATAATGCGACGTTATTTACTTTAAAGTATAATATTATTTAGTATAAAATATTAAATTCCCGTGTACTGTGTTTGTGTGAACTTTATAAATTTTAAACTTTTTGTTGTCATATCACATATCACTACAGGTTTGTTATTTAATGTATTGATTATGTTTATGTTAAAGTCTCTAAATCAAGCTAATGTGTATTTATACATTAAGTTTTTGTTCGACAATAGATTTTTTACCAAAACAATAACGAATTTTATTATCTGTAGCAGAGACAAATTGATTGGCATTTTTATTGAAAAATCCATTAGTTTTTATACAAGTTATTTAAATACATAAATCGTGTTAACAAGAAGTGTGTATAGTAATATTTTTTACTGTGAAGGTTTTATTCATAGACAACAATATAATGTTTTTGTTATTTACGCCAGAAAATTATTCATTTGCTAATTTATCTTATTCTTGTTTGTTTATTACATTTTTTTTACCAATTACACAATAGAAGGTTGGTGTTTTTTGTAATATTTTTTTTTGTGTGGTTGAGATTATTTCGCAGAATAAATATTAATTGGTTTAGCCATTTAGTTACTTGTCACGAGTGTAGTTTTCGATTCTTAAGTCGCAGATTCAAATTGGTAATTTTTAGCTTGACTTAGATAATTTTGACTAACCTGAAAAAAGTTTGATAGTAAATTATTAACAGGAACATCGAACAATTTCTTTCCACTGTTATAACAGGAGGGAAATAGACGTGGGACACATTTTAAAAAATTACCTAGTCACTAGTACTCGTAGATAACGTAAAATAATAAGTTTCTGTAGAAATTAACTAGCGCAAGAATTATTAGACATTTACTATTCTCCGTCCATTGGGATAGTTTTTATCTTTATATTCGGTAAGTTATGCGGTCACGTTGTGGTGCTAAGACAATGCCCAGTTACACCTTGATGATGATGACGTGTGATGTCATAAGGTGTTACCGAGGGTGCTGGTGCGCGAAATTTCGTCACTAGATCGGTACAGAACCTCGCTGGCAGCTGTTTATCAACCTGACCCTGACATTCTATTCATCTGACTATTATCTGTGCATTATAGCAGTATGGTTAGTAGTTATGAAATATAGTATTCGTCCGATCGAGTACAAGTTTGATTCCTACAATTGATGATATACTACAAATGTTTAGATATCACTCAGTTATCACAGCAGCTCCTAATTCTAGCTGAGTTATAGTGTGCAAGTATAATTACTATGTCAGAGTTTGAAAGGCACTGTAGTGATATTACTAAGTTACTTATTTTTAATGTCACAAGTCGAAGAGTTCAGGGTGATGTTGCTAATCACGAAGTAGGCGATATAAGAATATGATTAAAGACATTCTTTTTGGTTGCTGTTTCAAAACTGAAAACTCGGAGAACGGTAGGAGTCGTCGCCTACGTATCCGAACTGTAACCACGATAACTTGATCAAGTCGCAGCATCACCGCCGCGGCCGACGGTAACCGACGGTAACCGACGGCGACGGTCGCCAGTCGCCGTCGTTTCGTTTCCAACCGTCCAACCAACCGGCAAAAGTAAAAGTGAACCGAACAAAAGGTTGATCTTACGAGTATATAACGGTTAAATCATACGGCCGCGTTTACTGCTCCTAGATCAGTCGTTTGATGACAATACAAACAACCAATTATTAGTTGACCCCGCCCCCACCCCCACAAACTACTAGTGTATATGTAATACACTTGTATTGTTATTATTATTCGTGCGATAGGAAAACCAAAGTTTACCATTAAATTGAAGAAACTGTATCAGATTACGTTTAAAAATCCAAGGGTTTTAAGTTTTTTTTTGTGTAAACTCTATTTTATTATTTAATAAAAAAGCTATATTTTATATTAAACTATATGCTAGCGAAAGTTCTGTTAATACTGGTCTAACGTTTGCACTCGTACTAAATAGATAAAACCATTCCGTTGGTCGATATTTCAAAAGGTTGTATTTTGGTCTGTTGAAGGCAATCAACATATTTCCGGTCCATACACGTAGCTGAAGTGCCACGGATTGAGGTGAATGGATATCGCATCGTTAATCTTTACCGCTTAATTATATTAAGTAACACATTAAGTAATCTTACGTTTTAGTTTGTTCTGTCATTCTACATATACCTATAGCAAAAGGTTCAGTAATGTTCGTAATCAAATTTTAAAACAATTTCTATATAACATTTGCAAACTTAAACTATTCTAAAAATATACATTGCAAGCGCTTTAATGCTTTACAAGAAAAGAAGAAAGTTTTGAATCCGGTTCAAACGATTTATTTCAATAACAGCCAAGAACAGCGGTGAAGTATTTTAACTAAAAACCAAAGCTAGATAGAAAACTAGTCCATTACTACTTCTTTTTACTAGGAGATAGAATATATTAACTGTCAAACGTATAAAGGCAATTCCCATGAATATCTCTGTACAATTTTAAGCAAGCAAGCTACATGTAGTGTATATATACTACAGTTTTCAATTGATTAGATGAGCAAAAAAATACTAATTAGCAGACCGTTTCTAAGCTATCTCAGTGTAAATAAATAGAATTGTTCTTAATTATAGCTATTATGATTCTGAACAGAAAATCAGTCGAAGAATGTACAGAAGTTATGTTACCGAATACTGTGCCGTGTGTTCTTCAATCAGAACCGATTGAACGGAACTAATGGTATGTCGCAAGCGGCTGCTGCTGCACCACTCCGCGGCAAAGCTGGCTCTCCAGAAGCGGGTTGGATCTTTTCAATTAATTCATAACTATAATTTGATATTTCTGTATTCGCAGCAGTACAGCAACACACAGGTTCAAACATTTCCACCTCCATCACTCTACTCTCAGCGTGACCTTTATGTTTACTAAACGCTAACGTTTCCACGCAAAAGGCTAACGATTTTTCCCAACATCTTGCCTTCGCAAAATAGCATACCAATTATCTTCAACTGGGAAGACTTAAGCTCAGCAGTGGGCGTCATATCGATAAATATATATGTTGTGTACAGAGAACAAGTTGGGGCCAGCCGAGTGCCCTTAGGTAACCCAGCCGTGGCGCCGCGTGGAATGCACCCTTCACTTATTCACTGTACTAGTTTATTTGTGATCAATACATAGTTATTAGATGGAGTTAGAAATGTTTATGTTCTTAGTTTAAGTTGACTTGATTTTATTTCAACAGCACTTTTGCTGGTTCAAGTCCAACGTGAAGAAACGTTATTTACTTGAGTATAGTTACAGTTTTTACTTGTGCGTTGTGTAAGTGGTGGCTGTCCATTTTCTATCACACCACTCTTCAAGTTTGTGACAAAAGGTTGCTTATTGTCTTAACTAAGTTTAAATATATCGTTACTCGAATATTTATACTCAATATAATACAATTATTACTCATTAGTTGGTGAACTCTCGCTTTTATTTACTATGAATACCGTTTAGGTTGGTACCACTGCAGCTGCTATTTCTGCTGCTGAACAGTACTGTGCAAACATAACCCTGTTCCGATTTAAAGGACGCTGTAGGTAGTGAAATCACTGAGCTGGTAGGCTTATTGACTTATGTCTTAAGACAATGAGTTGACATGGTGCTGTGTTTATCATTCTAACCAGCGCCACGTTGTTTACAGTAGGGCAGTTGCAATCTCGCGCACGTCTCGGCCGTAATATGAAAAGAATACACGTTTTCTTGAAATATGAATTATCTATTATATAGTTGTATAAATAGTAACTTGTTGAGCCTTTAGATATGTCCTAAGTTTCTTGTATTCATTCGCAATAGTATCGTTTCTATGTTCTTCGTCTTGAAATGCCTCTCCAACTCTCTTCGCTTCTCTGCTGAAATAAAATAACTTGAATCTTACATGTGATGTTGCCATAACCAGTAGCCTAGATAAAATTAATTGGATCGTAGGTGTTGTGAGGTGACTGTAGATGAACACACAACTTACTTGCATTGGAACACACTCGGTGCCTTTACTAGAGCGTGAGAATTTGTTGCACAGCATAATGTAATGGAGTACGACGCCAGCCGCTCACAGATCAGGCTCCTGAACACGTTCAGACAATAACAATTGTTAAGTTAACTCTGCTTAGTGTTCGTTCACATAGCAGTAATGTGAGACTTTGGAAAGCAGTTAACTGAATGCTTTGTTATGTGGACGGAGGCCGTGGTTTGATTCTGAGACCATACCTCGAGTACCTTCGCTTTGTTTATTGGGATTGGGATTTGCCTTGCCGTTGCTGTATTTCTTCTGGTGACGTAGCAGAGTTTCATTGTCACATGTGCCAAGTAAGTCAGCGAGTAAGCAGAGGCAGAGAGTAAAAGTTCACCAAGTATGAGCCTGATGTTGGGTTTTCAACTTCTTACGTGTATTTTTGTACAACTGTGAATGTTTGTTACTCTTTATCTGATAGAGTGTTACTTGGACTCATATAAAAGTATATAAAGATCCCAAACCATAATAATTGTAGAGATGATTGCTTTTATTTTGATATTCATAACAATTTGTTTTGCTCTTTTTATATTATTATTTATCGTTAGGTAACTTGTTGTAATGTATCGAAACGTCGTTGTTCGTATTGTGCTCGGCTCCTTTACTAATGTTCAGTAATTTCACTAGTTCTCGACTAACTAGTTGACCTGATTGGACTGTCGACTCTTCGTGTTTAATCTTTGAGGCTCACGCCGACTCAAAGCGTAGGTAATTGCATTGCAATTGTACCGCCGTATCACTGCATCCAGCTCCGATAGGTGCTGTATTGATTATTGCGCCGCACACCTTGAGCTGGTAACGAGCAAGTCAATTGTATCGATCCAATCTAATTTATTTCGCGTGTATTCAATATTATGAATAAATCACTATTAGCGTTACAAATGCACTTTATACGATTCTCAATTATTTTACGATAACAGTTAAATATTACTTTGTAACTGAAAAGTAATGCATATCATTACACGGCGACGTGTATTCGGCTCCGTAGGTTAGCATTAGTCGTTATAGTAGAACGAGGTATAAGAAGATTAAATAAATCTATTCTTTTTAAGCACTTTTCATAAAAACTCTTAGAGTGTAAACATCGAATCCAACGTCCACTGTTGGGCATAAGCTCCCGCTTGTAATCTGTTTACTATTAATCCAGAGCGGTCCATGACTAGTAGCATCTTTACCTATGGAAGGCCTATCAATGCCTACCGGTACACCGCCACTACTCAAGGGCACTCAATCTTGGTCAATCAATACAGCCTTTGACTAATATTGCCTGTAACTACAAAATGGTTTAAGTGGTTGATATCACTGTATTAGTACTATAGCTAAACGATGCAAATCTAGGAAGTATCCTAACTATGGACTAATCAATCCAAAAACAGCGAAGTGAGTTCCAGTAGAAGCACTATTGCGGAAATCTAAAGCGACGCGGAAAATACCAGGTCGAGGGAATCTTGTTTGTATGGTCAAAGTAAATACAAATTCTTTAATGCAACTCGCAAGATTACCAGATATTTATAAACCTACATGGTGACCTGGAAATATATGACACAAGTGGTTACATCTGCATGGAGTTAGGAAGAAAAGCGGTGAACTTTATAATATGATTCGACTTGGCGGGTCACGCGGCGGGGTAATCATCGCCTTTTTAATTAATTATGGTGATGTTCTCGCCGCAGTTCTATTGACAACCATAGCAGCTTCATCGGACCCAGGGCTCGCGGATCCGGTATCCGCGAGCTAAAATAATAAAAAATAAAACTAATATATAAAGGGAAAGGAGAAGGGTGAGAAGATATTGGATGCGGATGGGTCGAAGGAATGGATAGTGTTATGGAGGGAGAGGCAAGGGGGAGGGGGATGTGATAAAATATATATATAGATAAGTATATTTATGAATTTAATACGCGTACGACGCGCATCGGATGGCGGCAATGACTATGCGGTGATCGAAGGAGGGCTCGGGCCCGTCCTCCGATCATCTTCGCCTGTATTACGAACCGGGGGCGGTGAGGACCGCCCAAGAAGTCGGGTGTGCTTTGTGTGCGCGGTGTGCGAGCCTGCCGGGCGCCTCAACCGTCGGCGGAAGCGGCGTGTCCGAAATGTGGTGAATTCTTGATTGTTGTAATTAGGCATGGATGTCGTGTTGTGCGTGTTGGTGTCGTTCGAGGGTGTGTCGTGTATGTCGGGCCGACCCTCTGAATCGATGTGAACCGGAAGCACGTTCCGAGGACGTCGATTCTTTCTGGTGGCGTCAGGGATAGCGACATAGTCAACTGTTTGCTCTATAAGTGGGTTCGAATGGTGTGTGGCCTTGGCAAAGTGATGGATAGCGCAATCCTGCATGAATTGTGCTATCGAAGGGAGCTTAAGGTCGCTGTGCAGGTCGATGTTGCGTTGGTACCATTCTGCACCCGTGGCCTTGCGGGTGAAGCGGTTTTGGATGACCTGGATGGGTTTGAGGGTGTTGGAAGAAGAGTACGCAAATACAACGCTCGCATAAGTCATAATAGGTCTTATGCAGGCCTTGTACAAGTGCACCTTGTGTTTCAGGGCTAGCTTGCTAGATTTGCAGAGTAAGGGATGGAGCCTGCCCATTACATAGGCTGATCATCGCCATTGTGTTGTAGCTTGATATTGTCATTGTACACATTGCCAACTTGTCGCCGGTGGAGCAATAGAGAAACTGTTTGTCAGCATTTCAAAAGTGTTAGTGCTCACGCACCGTTCTACACTTTACCAAACACTTCAAAATTCTAAGTTGATCAGTATCATTAAAAAAGTATCGATATGGTAATTCTTCTTAATTATCGACAAATGAATGTCTTAAATATTTGATTTTGAGAATTTGGATGCGATAACCACGTATAATTACACACAAGGGCCTGAGATTAATGATTCCGTGTAAGTCGGTCTTATAAGAATTTTGAATAGCATCCAGTGAAGGAAAAGAGAAAACCATAGATTTTGTTAACTTCTTTGAAAGCTAAGAAAAAAACTGTTAATGAAGACGATCGGACAACTTTATCTCAATCTGATCGACAAAGTTCAGTTTGAAGAAAACACCTCGTGATGATGATGATGATGATGATGGAAATGAAACAATAAAATGTATTAAAATCTATGTAGTTACCGACACGGATGAGAGAGAAATAAATAAATTGGGAAGCATTCTGATTCTGTTCGCCGACGGCACGGGGAACTTTGAATGCTGCAATGTTTGTCTCCTTGCTGACAATCGTTCATGTTTGCACAACCATTGCGAGACTAAGGTATGCGCGCGCCGAACTATCTAACGGAAATTTCTACAATTCACGTTAACTATTTATATGTATTGGAATATTATCGGTTACAAAACGTAATTATGAATTGAGTAAAATTTTATTACATGCAAACATGATCAGTAATGGGGACTGTTGTGGAACAACTTGCACCATGTCGATGCATGACATTCGCAATGAATAATGAATGGGTAACATTTCGTGCTTTACCCTTTTTATAATAAATTTATATGGAATTATCTATGCGGTGGCAGATGCGCAGCTCTTGTAAGGATATTGATCTGATAAGACAAACTTCCGCTATTTAGAAAAGTTTCTCCTAATTTTTCTTTTAGAAATAAAAAAACTTCATCGTGTGTTCACATTAAAGGATTTTTATTTTTTTATTGCATCTTAAAACCCTGTTTTAATTTCAAACTAAAATAGACAGTATAACATTCATTATTAAATGTATAAAAGAGAAAACTACATGTTCACTTTATTTCAGATGAATGTAGAACTATGCACCACCCGGTGAGGAGAAAAATGAAGGACGTCGTATTAAGTGCCATACTATTAGTTTGTATATCTGTGCCCTCGTTTACACATCCGAGAGCTTTCGAAGTACCTTTCAAAAGAAGTCACAAGAACCTTGACGATAATCTCGACAACAACATAATAGACTTCGACGACGAATATACACTTAAGTATAACAAGAAATTTGATGCGATCCCGCGGCGGCCGAACGATAATTTAATAAAAGATTCTTACAGATATACAATAGTAACGGACAAAGTCGTTGATAATATAAGTATCTTGCATAAAGACAAAATTGATAATGACAAAGTCACACTGACTAATAAAACTGTAGATGAATCAACAGAATCTCCAGAATTCAGTGTTATACCTTTAGAATTAGTAAGCACCACCGAGAACTTGTTAGTGAGCATTGTGGATAGCACCACCGAGCCCGATTTGACGGTGATACCGCTATCAACAACGAAAAAAACTTTTCTTGAGTTTGAAATTACGCAGACCGTTACCTTGCCCGGTTCCACACAATCATCTGAGGATTATACTTCAACTACGGATAACACAGATATTTCTACCAAAAGTGTGCTCGAGACAGATGACTTAATTACTAAACCTGTCATTGATGTAACTACTCAAATAAGTGTAAATAATTTAACAACATCGGATGTGATAGCAGCGGAAACTAATAGAGGTAATACCACGAAACTTGTGTTACATTATGTAGACAATAGAACTACTACAGAGAGAGATGAAACTACCTCAACAACCACGCCCGAGGTATTCGACGCGAATGTATCGCCTACAGTCCAATCTATTAATCGATCAGCTAACAGCACGGAGTCCTCTGAAGAAGAGGTACCAATTTTCACCGAAATAGATGCTGATGAGGCTGCGGATAAAGAAGTGCCAGAAGACTATTACGACTCCAAGGACATTGTACCAACATCCGCACCTAAAACTGATGCATTGTCGGTAATATTTGGGTTTGCTGGTAGCGTTGTTGAGAGCGTGGTAGAAACAGTGGCTGAAAGAGTTGTCCCAAATTGGATCTACGACATTTACAAACGTATGCAGAGACAGAGTGAAGCGTTAGAAGCTGAAAAGTTAAGGAGTCGAGAAGAGAATGGCGGATTGGGTAAATATATCAGAAGTTTGAAATGTTTTGCTACTTATCTTATATACTTGTTTCTCTTTGGTACGTAAGGTCTTGTGTGGAAATCTCTTTGAATCGTTTTATGAAGAGATGCGGGATGATCATCTGCCGATAAGTGATACACTTGAACATTACAGTGTGCTCCTTGTCACAACAACATATTATGCTGGCCACCACGGGATATACAATGTATAGCACAGTGATTTCATCAGCTACATGATAAGATATTTGCAGATAATAGAGATATAACTGTTTATTGTACATCTATGTAATAGGTAGTAGTGAATGGTACTTAGCTCGCGGATACCAGATCCGCCAGCCCCGAGTCCGACGAGGCTGCTATGGTTGCTAAATAACTAGCGGAATCATAAAAAAAGAGTATGGATTTATCACAGTTTTAATCCACCATTTTATACAAGAATTTGATGATAGAATGTTTAGACTGAAACACCGTTTAGCATTAAGTGGTGGTGGTAATTTCTTTCCATCATGCTATGGGGATCTAAAGAAGAATTCAAGCAAACAGTTTTGATAATTGTACCAGGTCAATTCGGTCGTGGCATTTTGAAAAGCATCTCATCAGGCATCAGTAAACCATTCAATCAGCTGATGGCGGGTGTCCGGGATATTGGTTCATTGGACAGCGACCGAGGGTTCGTCAGCAGCCTGGCGTCTGGAGTCACTAGCGTTGCGAACGTCGCCAACTCTGTTGTTGATTCATTTAAAGATAGAGTTCAAGCTATCTATCCAGGTAAGTTAAGTAATTTATTCATCCATTTATTGAACTGTCGAGTATAGCAAGTTGCATAAGTCTAAGTTCCAGCGGGTGTCCAACAGGTACGGTGTGGTGCGGCGACGGCCACTCAGCAGCCGCGCGCTCCGGGGAGCTCGGCCTGTTCTTCTTCACGGACACCTGCTGCCGGCAGCACGACGCCTGCAAGATCTACATCAGAGCCGGCGAGACCAAGTACGGACTGACGAACACCGGGTTATTCACGAGGTAAGCGAGCACACAACGTCGAAATATGTTTGTGTAACTTGAGATAAAAAAAGAGGCGTTCCCAACATTCACGAAGATTTAAGTAAGTTAGGAACAATGAAGGAAATACAATTCCTCAGCGTGCTGCACGCGTATACAAATGCAAGTGCATCCGGCTCCTGTGAGTAAGAAATTCAGTAAATAATGTAATAATGTTTATTTTATGGAATGAAGTGGTAGGCCAGGCCGCGCCCGCACCTCTCATCCGCAACAGTTTATAAAGAACCATAAAACCCGATAATAGTTTGGGCGTGAACAAATTAACTTGACCCGGTTATCGGTGTATGGGGCGGGCCCGGGCGAATACCTCGCCGTCACGTCACGACCAGCGCCGGCGGGTCAAGGTGGGCTGCTGCTGAGAAAACTCCGAGTTGGGAAACCAAAGTCTTGCAATACAGAACTAGGCCCTTCCACTTTAGTATGATGGCGACGAATAATTTTTACTGATGTCTTCATCTTCAACGTCATCATCACCCTGCGGTTGGTTGCTCGTCGCTGGGCAGAGCCTGCTCACTGACAACAGACACAAAGACGTTACTCCTCATAGCTTACGTGTCAGTAATGTACTTACATTTGCAGTAACTTTCTACATAACAAAGCAACTTGATGCGTTCTCAAGCGGTTACGTAAAGTTAAGCGAAACTTAAGCGCGGGAAAATACGGGGAAGTTTAATGGAGATATTTATATTCAATTAAGTGGCGGGACGAGCGGAACGTTCACCTGATGGTAAGTGATACGCCTGCCTATAAAAACTATCACCATATTGCGCTCAACGCCTGAGATATAAGACTGAGCTTTGTTACCCCAGTAATTACACTAGCTACAGCGCCCTTCAAACCGGAACACAGTAATGTGTGTCAGCTGCAATAGGTGCTGCGGTGGTACCTACCTAAACGGCCTCCGATGACAGAGAGCTGCCAGCAGCGAATGATGCACCAGCAGATGTTTATGCATCTAGCGGCGCGCGCCCGCCGGTTGCGCAGACCTTCAAATGTACCACGAGCGCATTTCCTCGGTAGCAGTGCACGCTGGCGCGCCGCTTGCCTCATCGAACAGATATTATCTCAATAAAGTCTGCGGCGCGGCGATGCAACGCTGCACAGGATCTGTCGTCACAGTCTCCATTGTCTGTGCCAACAGATCGCTAGTTTCCATTTAGCTGAACGTTTTCTCTTTGCACAACTGAAACGTGATTGCGCGACCGCTTTGATCTTTAGTCGACTTTAATTTTTTTTAAATAGTATCGTTTTTTGCGATTAATCTTAATTGTCACGTAAATCTTCTGACCTGGTGTCCCAAGGCGCGCTTTCCTGATAATCTCTGGCAAGGTAGATTTCATCAGGTCCGTTTTTTACCATTGTCTGATTATTACGAAAAACAATAAAAACTACAAAATTTTAAATAATCTACTTGTTACCGATGGTGTTCTGTTGTATTGCACAAAGCGACGAAACGAACGCGACGTTCACCTGATAGTAAGTGATACGCCCGCCTATAACAACATGACGCTAGTTAGGATGGCATACACTGCAACACGTTGTACTCGTCGCTTTGAAACATAGTTTGTTGTCTCTGGCTTATTGTGCCTGTGAGTGTGGCGTCACGCGCAGCCCTCGTCTTCCTCACGTTGGTTGCGCTGGTGAGGTGGCAGTGGTTGCCGCGTTCTACTCCACTGTCGCTTGTAACCGACTTCACCTTACCGTCCGGTGAACTTTATTATTAATTAATCAATAAACGTTGAGACCAACGGGATGACCTGATGGTAAGTAAGGTACCAGCTCATGACAATGAAGCAGCTCAATTCACACGTAACTGACATGTTCTTAACAGAGGTATGGGTTGTGGAATATACCCGGACGGTCTCTCGCAATGGTCAGCCGGCAGCGTCCCCGGCGAGCTGGTCCATTTGTTTCACAAGAGCGCGGCGCGCGGGGAATGCTTGCGCAACCCGATCAGGCCCGGCCAGATCGTTCAACCCGACGGCAGGCCGCAAGTCAGTTACGCTGTGACACCCAGTTACGGGTGAGCGACAGTCCGCGCAGCAGCCGCAGTAGTTCTGCTCACTGTATTCTACTGGAGGTGGGGCGGAGGGGGGCGGGCGGCGAGTTGGTTGCCGGAGACCGTCTACGTATCACCGCAGCATCTATTGCCAGAGTAATTACTCTGTAGCGACGAGCACCTATGGTGCAGTGTATACCAGCCTAACTACATCCACGTAGTTATGTGTAGACGTATCACTTGGCATCAGGTGAACATCCCGCTCCACTCCTCGCTTCTATTAATAAAATAGGACTACAGTCTCATAGTCACTCCTCTACACAACATGTGTATATATTTCAGTTGCTTTCTGAATGGCGAGGGAGGGAGTTACAGTATCCTTGTTCTCACGTCATCATCTTCCGCGTCTTTGAGGAAATATCAGGAGAGGAGCAGCAGCCTTACCAATCAGTATATAAGGGTGTAAGGGGCCTCGCAGAACAACTACCGGGACTCAAGCCAACCTCACCAGCTCGTGGTGTACCCTGCTAATGAACAAAGAAGCATTGGGTCCAACCAACCCATATTGGGCCAGCGTGGTGGAGAATGGCCCACGTCTCTCCACATGAGTTCTCTACAAACGACGGCCCCTGGTGGTCAGCAGGTCGCAGGTAGCCGTTAGATCCGGGCAGCGTAGAACCGATCGATGTGGGGACCTTTAGAGGAGGTCTTTGTCCAGTAGTGGGCGTTATCGGTTGATATGATGATGATGATGTCCAAACGGTTACCAATACAAATAATCAGCGTGATGGTGGTGTGGCTCTGACAAAACTGATGAAGCCGTGTTCATTTGTATAACTGTATGATAATTGTGTACTGCGTAGCTTTCGAAGAGTTGACTGACTCGGACACTGTTGCAGCAGCTTCTGCTGAAAGATTAACAGAATAAAGTTATTAGGTAATAAGGGTTGCGCAACCGGCGCCGCGTGCGCAGTGAAAGCGTGGCGCGCCGACCCGCCGACCCACCGACCCGCCGCCGCTCCTCCCCTTAACCAACCTGGTGAACTGATTAACACTTGACTGTCACGCGGTGCTATATATCGATGAGGTTTGCGTGGTGAAGCGAGCTGGTGGGGAAACTCCAGCTCCTATATATTCACATCCAAGACTCAGCGGTGCTTCCGTGGCCAAGGCTTTATAATTAGCCACAATAACTGGAAGAAAACCTCATATCTATTAACTTCTTTTTTAATTCATGAAGCGACGCAACCAGATGTTCACCTGATAGTAAGTGATACGCCTGCCCATAACAACGTAGCGGACGTTACGGTATATAGCACCACATTGTGCTCGTCGTAAGACGTAGGACGTTAAGTCTAGTTTACTCAGTAATTTCATCAACTACAGCGCCCTTCAAACCGGAACAGCAAAGTTTGCACAGTACTGTTTGTTAGTTGCAATAAGAGCTGCGGTGGTACCTAGATGGACCTATTGCAACCGAATAACAGTGCTCCGCAAACATTATTGCGTTCCGGTTTGAAGGGCGCTGTATCTAGTGTAATTACTGGGGTAATGAAACTTTGCGCAATAGTTAAATTCGGTAACAGTAAGGAGTATTTACTGAATAACAGCATCAAGTTATACAGCGAGATTGGAAATCTTCTAACTTCTGCATCGGGATGTAATCTCTGGCAATTATGTACAACACTGAAAGATGAGTGTTTCATATTCTGTCCCTTATGGCAATACGGTACCGCGTCCAGCATCCAAGCAGCCAAGCAGCCACGCAGCCACGCGAGCGGAGCGCAGAAATAACTTTTGTTTAACGAAGTCGCGAGACGCGTGGGATGTTCACCTGATTAAAAGTGATACGCCTGTCCATAATATGGAGCTACTTAGCATATATACACTGCACCATATATAGTACTTGTTCAGTCATAAAGTTTAAAGCTCATTGCCGCAGCAATCAATAGTTTCAGCGACCTTCAAACCGGAACAAAGCAATGTCTGCACAGTACTGTTTGGCGGCAGCAGTAGGCGCCGCGGTGGTGGTGAAGTTCACGCTCGTATTCTAAAAACTACAACCTGAAAAATTCTGTAGCTTTACGAGACTACAAACTATCCTCGGGTATTCTGCACGTTTGATCTGATCTCGCCTCCACCAGGTCGCACTGCAGCTGCGACGCGAAGTTCCGCGAGTGCTTGCACAAAACCAACTCGCTGGTCTCCGCGCAGATAGGCCTCACCTACTTCAACGTGCTGGGCCCGCAGTGCTTCCGGCGGGCGCACCCGATCGTCAAATGCGTGCGGAGGACCAGGTCAGTGTGTCCATGCGGCTAAGGAGGAGCAGCTCCATCACCTGTTGATACTACAACAGTGTTTATGTTAGGATATTCACACAACACACTGGTGAACTCAAAGTATCTGGTGAAAAATTGAAGTATGGAATACTTGGAGTGTGGAAGAACTGCCTCATGTCTGAAGGTGACGAGAGTAAGGAGGTATGTTTGATCATATAGTGATAAGTTATCATCATCTCTTTGGTGATTAGGCTTTTAGAAACTCTATAAATTCCCTCATCTTCCAGGATTACCGGCCAGAAGTGCGAGGAGTATGAGCTGGACTACACGAAGCCGAAGATGTGGCAGTGGTTCGACACCGAGACCTTCTGATAATTGAAGACGGAAAGCTGTGTCCGCACAGGTTTTATAACGACACGAAGAAGCATATCATCATCATCACCAGCGCCCACTGCTGTACGTAATCCTCACCCAAAGATCTGCACACCGATCGGTCCAGCGCCGCCTGCGACCAGCGTTCATCGTGTGATATCCAATTCATCATCATCACGCGACGCTGCTTACAATATATATGCTCCACGACCACACGTGTTATACAGAAGCCCCGGGTTCCATGCCAAGGTTGTATCCTGTATGTGGCTTTTTGGGCCTTGTCCAGCTGTGGACGTCTAATGGTTAATTATGGAGGATCTTTGAAATTTCTCATCTCCATAATAGCACGGTGGTTCCCGGTTCGGTTCCGGAGCGGAATTTTTAGGACACGAGAGCTCGTATATTCTGAGCGGACACGCTCCATCATCAATAACCTTATCGTCACTTAAAATCGTGTGAAAGTAGAGGTGCAATGTTAGCCCAATCCTTCTGGTATGTCATGTGCCTGGAGTCCTGTCGGCGCAGTGTTGCAGCCCCACCATCAGCTACCCAGAACGGTATCTATCCGTATCCGTGCAGCCCCCTACCCGTTACTGCGTACAGAATACCACCAGCGTTACGCGCACATGTAAATATTTGTTTAATAATAATATTGTTATATAATTAAACCAGTTTTTAATCATTTTTTTTATTCTACGAAGCGACCGGACGAGCGAGACGTTCACGTGATGGTAAGTGATACGACTGGCAATAATAGTGTGATGGTAGTTAAGGTGGTATACGCCGAACCATATTGTACTGGTATTGAGACGTAAGATATTAAATCTCGTTACCCAAATAATTTCACTAGCAACAGCGCCCTTTAAACCGGAATGCAGTACTGTTTGTCGGCTGCAACAGGCGCTGCATTGGTAGCTACCTAGACGGTCTCCGGCAACAGAATTTTACCAGCACTTAGTGGTTGCTGGAGGAAAGCATTATTCTTAAATAGCAATCGAGGAATTGAATCTTACCTTAAAGAAAAAAATGCAGAGTCCCAACAGTGGGAACGTTAGAACTGCGTATACTGTATCCTTGGACAACGTTTAATGATAGTACTACTTGTGCGTCCCACAGGATACTGTGCCTGCATTTGAGTGGATGCACTGCGCGCTCTGCAGCTCACGTTCCTTAAAGCACCCACAAGAATATTCTCCATGAAAACATGCGCCATTGTCAATACTTCCACGAAGAGTTCAAGGTCCAGTTGTTTTGGACAACAGTTGTAAATGAGCTTTCTGGTGCAGTGTCGTGTTGATGATATGAACAGACGTGGCGGCTTCGTACATCCACTGCGCGCAATTACTCTGTCCACCACCAGCTGTTCCCCTGTCGCATGGCTGACACTTGAAATTTGTCTCAAATATTCCTTGAGAACGACCGCAGCCGCAAATGAGTTTCTATACCAACCGTTACTATAGCAACCGCATAAATAATAGCAAATGATAATGTTCACGAAAAGTAGATCGTAGATAGAGTTAACATCTGTGCCTTGATCTCGCTGCTCGTGTTTGATTCTTACCCACCTAGTGAGATCTACGTTTCTTTAAAATATAATTATTGAGGACCAACCTACCCACTTAATTAAAACTATATGGGGAAGTTATTTGTGTATTGTTCTGTGCTCGCACTTCACCCTAATGACGCCCACAAGATCCGTTAATACTGACGACAACGTCCAGAACCACACACACACACACACAATATATATATAGACTTGCACACGTTAAACCTGTGGGGGAGTGCGGCGCGGTCGATATACTTCAGCGCCATCTTGCGGCGCGCAGTGCCGATCGAGATAGTTATTGCCTTTTTAATCGGATGTATACTTTGACATATTTCACACTTTCTTGAGGTCCTGCGTCCACTGGTGGGCTGTTTATGAGTCATTATTATACTCTTTGAGTGTTGGCTAAAAGGTCTATATAAATAAATAAATAATATGTAAATCTTATTAAAGGAATAGTTTGGTGCTAGTTAGACGGTGCGTGAACCGCTGCGACCTTGCGAACGCAACGCGAGCGTTCGCGTAACGCTCCGGCCGCGACCGAACTACCGAGCCGTTATATATTGCAATATAATGTTTAGACCAGAGTTCCCCAAACTTTTTTGTGTCGTAGACCCCTTGCCGTGTTTTTCCGTGTTGGGTAGACCCCCTATTTACCTGATATTGATTTCCTGTAAATTTCTAACTGTAGTGAAGTTTAGTGTTAAAAACTTAAAGTAAAAACACATGTTAATTTATACATTTATTAATTGAATTTAAATTAAAACAACTCAAAATAAAATTTTGTATCTGTTATGTAAAATATACGTAACATTAAATAAATTATAAATAAAATAACATAAGCAATAAGTCAATATTTTTAGTGAGAGGGATGAACCTGATGCTTTAATAATAAATTATCAACATTTGGCGTCAATTTTGTAAGGGTTAATCTTAAATCTCAGTGCAAGGTAGCGCAGCTGTGACACTGGGACTGCGACTCTCAGGTTTTTACAAGTTCAAAATGTATTGCGACCACAAAGCGAATACCAACAACCAACAACCAACAACTTACAACTTACACAATTTTATAATAAATTTGTTACTTCAGGTACTTTTATAAATAGTGTATATGTTTTGATATTACAAGATAGTACGCTGTAAGTAAATAGGTACCATCAGGGTATGTGTTGAGATCCACTATCGTGGACCCCATTTTCATTTCATGGACAACCAAATTTTTTTTTGCTGACGTAGACCCCTTGCAGGTTGTCATAGACCCCTAGGGGTCGACATAGACCACTTTGGGAATCACTGGTTTAGACAATTAGACATTGTTATTGATGAATATACTGTGTTTTGATGTTTTATATTTCGAACGCAGAAACTTCGAGTCTGCTATTTTGTTTGCAGCGTTCCGCGTTCGCAAGTCTCTCTAAGTATAAACTGAGGATGATGGGTGACAGGTGGTCGTCGTTTACAATAAATTTGATAAAGAAATTCTTAGTCCACGCTTTAGTTTGCTTTAGTCTTTCGTCAGGTCTGCGGCGCTAACCGTGGGCGCCCGCTTCTGAATAAATATCTTCACATTAAAGATTAAATCCTTATCGTTTTTCACTATTTCGGAATTCCGGCGCAGGAAGTAATAATTTTTAATGTATATTCACCCGCACTGATGGACTGCCAGGACCGACTGATGCTTGTTTAATTTGTAAGTCGACTAGTTCTGCACGCTATTGCTCCAAACAATGTGGCAAAATCTTTTCTTACCTCAATTCTGTTTGCATATATTTCAAACAATCTCTTATATAAATGTTTCCGGAAGGAGGTTCGGATCGCAAATCTCGAATGTTTATCAGTAATAGGTGATAGTGTCAAGAGTTCATATGCTACGAAGTCGCATGAACATGACTATTCTATTAGTTACTTTAATTATGTTATTTTAAGTTATTAAAGTAAAGAACCTTGAAATTATTCCACGGCAGCTGATATTGAAAGATTTTCAGGTTTGTCTGTGGTAGGTCTCTTCACTGGTGGAAAGTCTGTTACTGGAATCCATCTGGGTAGATACCACCACAGCTACTATCTCCCCCGTCAAATAGTACTATGCGAATATTATTGAGTTACGGTTTGAAGGGCGCTGTAGCTAATGTAATTGCTGAAGTAACGAGACTTAACTTTTTATGTTTCAAGGCGACCAACGCAACGTGGTGCAGCGTATACCATTCTAGTTAGGGCCACGTTATTATGGGCAGGCTTATCACTTATCATCGGGGGAACGTCTCGCTCGTCTCATCGCTTCCTTCAATAAAAATAAAGGTATCTCTTGTTTACGTCTGTATATAAATAGGACTGCATTTATTTCTATTGTCAACATATATAATGCAAACAATCTATTATATCTAAACGATACGTGTATGTACCATCAGTTGCGGTTACTGATCGATTAAACCGCGTCCGGCAGCAAGTTATAGGAAACTGTTACACAAACAACTACTCTGTCTGTCTGTCTGTCTGTCTGTCTGTGTATCTACAAAGTATAAAGTTATCGTGCGGGTGTGTCTGTAATCATTCGCCAATGAAGTGTAACATAAGTTTTCACTTAATCGAAGTGAGGCGACCGCGCGCGCCCTGACGCCGGCCGGGGGAAGTCTGGGTGGAATCAGAGTTCTTTTCCAGCCGCCCACTTACCACCATCGACACCATCATACATAAATATTTGGGTACCTGACGTCTTGAAGACATCATTTTCTATTTCTTAAATATATTATTAAAGTAATTTGACAGTGCTTCATCATTGCAATGTACATCGCTATGGTTTGTATCGGATTAACTAAAATTCTACCGACTGCTAGTGCTGCTGCTGCTGCTGCTGCTGCTGCTGGTGGTGCTGCTGCTTGTAATGTAAAACTAACTTCGTTCATTATTTACAAATATACGTTAACTTAATTTACACAGATCTATTAGTGTCACTTGTTGCACTTAGAACATTATTTTAGCTTCAATCTTGTCTTTCGACACACTTGCCGTTCACTTTCGCGTATCCGGTTGGACACTGGTCTCCGGTGAACGCGACCCGGTCTTCGAGAGTAAAGTCCGCTTCGGTTGAGGTTTCGTTTGATCTTGATGTTGTTTGTTTAGCTTGAGAACCTCCGCGTGAACTTGATGGTGACGCCTGAGGTGGTTCGGTTACGTGGATTACTCCGGGCCGTGCTCCGGGACCCGTACTCTTCACTTGTGTATTCGTGTCCGGCGTTTGGTCGCTTCCTGATCGGTTTCCGTTGGTGAACGGCGGCGTCTGGTCGTAGTTTATGTTATCGTGCAGCACCACACCGCCTCGCTCTGTGCTGTAATCTATTTTCTCCGCAAGTTTCGTTTTAAGCTGGTGCTGCGCGCGCTTCTCGTTCGTGTACACCGGTGCAGGTTGGTGATGCGCGCGACGACCTTCGTTAGCGGCTCCGCGTGTGTCGTCCTTGGGTTGGTTCCTGTTGATGTTCCCCTGTGACGGTACATCGCAGTTGTGATGGTTTATTCTAATTCTGCCACCTTCAGCTTCGGTATAAATATCATAATAATTGGAGTAAGTCACGGCCTGTGTTGACACTGTCGGGCTCGCGCGGTGGTAAGAAGTACGTGCGAGGACGTTCACGACCAGCGCGAGCGCTACTACGAGAGGAGGGAACATCTCCGTGTGATGCCGTGCCGGCCGGTGACTCCGATCTGGCCAGCTAGCGCAGCACCGCCTCGCACAACACCCATAATATTCCATTCAAGTAATATAGATCAACGACGCTGTAGAAACGCCGCAGGGTAAAGCTTTCGTTATTTCCTCCACGAGAACTGTGCACACCTGGTCGCGGTACGCTTATCTATGCGAAGATTATCCAACAAAAATAATTCCTTGTGTCACCACATCCTGAAGCAAATTGCTTAAACGGTATGAAGATTTCTTTTGCTTCGAGTAATGACAAATTGCTGGTGTGCGCTCTCTGATGGCGATTGTTTTAAGGGCAAAGACTCACCACCAGCGAGGAATAACACAATGGTTAACAGTATATCTTCTCCGTGATAGAATTGTCACTCTTTACAGTGATCAGGTCGTTAGTTTTAATCTGATAATCATACATTTCATACACGTTGGAGACGTAGGCCGCTGCTGAACGGCAATTCGCAACGATGTCATCTTGTTGTATATGTATGATGCAGTATTCGATAGTGAACCCGCACAGTAGATGCGCCTTTCCTCCAGTTTATTGTAGTAAATATACTTGTTTGAATGTTTATTGACTACAAATATATGCCGAGTGTTGATGCAATCAACGGAGGGGAGATGGTGGAAATTAAGGCTGCTGTGATTTCAACCTCGCTTTCCGTAGCTGATCTTGCAGCTTCTGATTATATATTCTCAAGAATCATTGAAAGGATTTTAGGCCTCCCAACGGCGAAATGCCCAATAACCCTGTTTTGCCCCTAAATACTTATCGCAATTCTATATTTCCTTTGCGAAGTATCAAAATGAAAAAGAGACGTAAGTATTCCAAAACACAATAATTTTAAATAAATTCTTGTTTTGTATATTACTTGCTTTTAAGATGTTTACATGAAAGATTACGTTATTGTTCCCACTTCTGGGCAACTTCCTAGCCTCACAGTTGCAAAGACTTTATAAGTACAGAAGTGAGACAAAAGGTTATCTTTCTACCACAACTTGATCATTGGAAAGTTTTAAAGACCTTGAGGCCACCGAGTCATATGTGCTCATAATATTATAAAACGTCCACAGTAATTATATTATTTAAGCGATTATGGACCTTATTTATATGTATGTAGAGGAAATTTTGTTTGAATGCTGGAGGAGGAGGACATGCTATGTAGACCGAAGACAACTCTTGGTTTTTACAAGTTAAGCGAATCTTGTTTTTATCGATGCCGTTACTTCTTTGATATAACATTAACTTGTTTTTGTTTACTGAAGTCAGTAGCTATTCAATGTGGCGTTAGAGATGAAGTCCTTTCCGCAGGCTTATGTCCTAGCTAGTAAGAATAGAGGTTTAGTTTTCTCGCCGACGCAGAAGATGCCCGAAAGAGAGTGAGTATTAAAAAGGTTTAGGGAGAGAACACGTGCAGAGCTGCTCGGGGAGCCCTAGAAGACAATTAAGTTGGGAATAATTCGAGGAATGATTACAATTTTGTGTATTGTAATTCGTATAATAATTTAATTACGTGTTTATCTAAAACTAAATGCGACTGCCTCCTAAAGTATTGAATTATCCTGTTGTAGGAACTAACGCGGCGACGCGAGCGGATGTCCTCGCTGCGTCCGACTCCGGCAGGACAGTCGGCAATTGTTTTCAACTACCGGAACTACACAATAACTTGTATAGTGTATTTTCCAATTATACGTAAAAAAACGTTAATGTATTTAAGTTTGAATGAGGCTGCAGGTAACGCAGCCTCACTTACCAAGAGGGGACTCGATGTGTTTGTGTGTTTGGAGGAGTGGCTGCGCGCCGAGCTCGAGCTGCGGATTCAAATGAAGCACTTAAAGCAAACAGCAACAGTGAAGTCATTAGCGAGCAGATAACCTATTGATAACGGAGTGCGGAACTGCACCGTTGCTCGTGTTGCATGTGCAGCTTCCCAGATGCCCTCACACATTCAATATTAATTATACATAAAATCACGACACGTTTAGTACACTCAGAGCGAGCACTGGTCCGCGCACGCGCTGTGGGACATTTAAAAACACTACCTCCGGTTATGGAGTCAAGTGGTTATAAGAGCTAATGCAACAGAAGAATTTTTAACACAGAATCTTCTTGGTAGAACTAAAACGCTCAAATTGAATTTTAAACAAAAAAAAAACAATTTATGACATTGAGACCTTTCTCCTTACACGACAGTTAAAAGTTAACTGATATATTATATAAACCTTTATAAACTTTTAAATGTATAAGAAAATATTAACGAGAAAAGTGGAACTAAAAATATGACTTATATATCATCATCATGAGCCGATACACGTCCACTGCTGGACTTAGCCACGCTGAGATCATAGATAGATGATATCTATATATACCCGTATATATATTATATAAGAGATTTCCACCTACGCAGAGATTCATCACGGTATCCCTAGAAGCATAAGGCCTGCAGACTTGTAATTTGGTAGGAATATTCCTTTTGCCGCGTATAAGTCAGCTTGGATCGGATTTTACGAAATGTTACCCCCAAAACGGGTGGGAGCCAGCAAGTCGAGCGACGACCAGCTAGTATATTATATTCTTTGAAGTACGTACATACTTAATTATTACAATATTACGCTTTTGGCTTAATGAAGGAAATATAGCACTTGTTAGTTTCGCGTCAGGTACGAAGTTGAAAATTGTTTCATAATGGTAGATTTCTGCTGCCGCAGACCGTCTAGGTAGGTACCAGCGCAGCGCCTGTTGCAGCCGACAGACAGTAGAGTCGAACATTACTATGATCTCGTTTGAAGGGCGTTGTAGCTAGTGTAATTGCTGGGATAACTGGACTCAACATCTTATGTCTCAAGCGAAACTTGTGTCGCGTTTTTACAGGCAGATGTATCACTTATCATCGGGGGAACGTCTCGCTCGTCTCATCGCTTCCTTGAATAAAAATAAAGGTATCTCTTGTTTACGTCTGAATATAAATAAGATGCATTTATTTCTATTGTCAACATATATAATGCAAACAGTCTATTATATCTAAACGATACGTGTATGTACCATCAGTTGCGGTTACTGATCGATTAAACCGCGTCCGGCAGCAAGTTATAGGAAACTGTTACACAAACAACTACTCTGTCTGTCTGTCTGTCTGTCTGTCTGTCTGTGTATCTACAAAGTATAAAGTTATCGTGCGGGTGTGTCTGTAATCATTCGCCAATGAAGTGTAACATAAGTTTTCGCTTAATCGAAGTGAGGCGACCGCGCGCACCCTGACGCCGGCCGGGGGAAGTCTGGGTGGAATCAGAGTTCTTTACCAGCCGCCCACTTACCACCATCGACACCAGCGACACCATCATACATAAATATTTGGGTACCTGACGTCTTGAAGACATCATTTTCTTCACATTGCTTCATCGTTGTGTAACCGTTATACGATATATTAATTTATAAAAATAAACTAATGTTTTTATAAAAACATTAAATAACAAGAGCGCTTTAATTAGCTCAAATAATAATTATTCAAATTTATACATTTGAAAATATAATTTAGGGAAAGATAAAAAGGTGCAATAAACGAATCTCTAAAATATAAAGCTGTAGCAAATATATTAAACATACTTTATTTTATGTCTAAATTACGTAAATATATAAAGAAGTTTAAACTTGAAAAGGATTCACTGTAATAATATGTGATAACTTAGTCCAATAGGGACTCGAACTGTGTCGATGCATTATGAGGTAGCGGAAGCGGATGCGAGCTGCTGCTTCGATGTTTATCAAATATTAATATTGCGTCTTGTCGTAGTGTAACGCTTGCATCGTTGCTGACCTGATGCGTCCTGCGGATTCGGTTGGTTGAGAACTTTTGCGAGATATTGTGGTCTGCCCTGATGATTTGCGCGCCTTTCGCGGTGAAATGCATTGATGTGCACCGCTGATAGTAATTGCATGTCTGTCGCAGGTCAGTGATACGACGTCTTCGACGATCACTCAGTTAAATGTCGCCTTTGAAGGTTGTGCTTCGCGTTATGATTTGACATTATTATATTAGTTTTTTCCAAGTCGGATCCTTTGATGACGGGGTTGTACACTGTCTCCTCCCACTATTTCATGGATTTTGCAAGTGAAGGCCTCGATAGCTCCCCGTGATGTAAGATATGTGGCGAGTTGTCGGTGGGCGAGACAAACTTGAACAAATAACATTTAATTCAACGACAAAGACATAAAAATAATATTTATTGGCTCTACCACTACGGTGGTTGGCGGAGTTATCCATTTACTTCATGTATGGTGATTGCTGGTGGGAGTACGATCTCTCAAGGTTGCGATGTAATCGCTTTGCCATTCTATGAAATGAGCTATGAGCTGTAGAATGCATTCCGCAGACAGCAATGCGCGCTGACTACGTAGTTGGTGGTGATGCCAATTCCAACACTTCAAAATGTGTCTGCAAGTACACATGGCTGGTGAAGGTGGTGGTTAGTACAAGGACTAAGCTTTGGGTCAGAGTACCCTTTATCTCTATTTTGTGTCCTAGAATGTGCGTTGAGCTGTATACACTGTATATCTGGGTACCGTTGTATCTTGTGAGATGCCTGTGCCTCGGCTCAAAGCTCTTCTACTGGTTCGCCAGTAAACCTTGCTGTGGACTGCAATTCGAAGCCAATTAAACTCTCCCTGTGTCGGGGGTGACGAATATTTGGTTGCCGCTCACTGCGTACGGCGGGGTATGGTTATTAGAGCCGTATGCTTTCCCCATACTTTTTTTATTTTTACACGTGAGGATGCGAACTTAAACACTTTTTTTGTTTAACGTGGGAGAAATGCATGTGCATACCCATCCTCGCGAGGGCAAGGATAGGTTATGTCGTACTTGCACCGACTAAACCCCCAAGATGTTCCAACTTGTTGCCTGATGGCAGAGTTAGGGGAATGCTTTCGCAACATCCGTGACACCGCCAGCGCTAGCCGCTTTTGCAGCCCCACCTCGGGAGGGAGGGTTGAACCTTCCTTTTTCAGGGCACGCCGGAACATGCAGTGCGCTTCCTCCTCGGCCTTCTGCTGCCGCGCAAGCAACGCATTCGCCCGAAACCGTCACCTAGAAATCATGGGAGTTAAGAGAGAAAACTCCCCCGGCTTCCCGCAGCGGATCCGATGTTGGGCCTGCCGTCACCCGTTGTTAGTCGCAGAGGATACTCCTTCCGCGACTCCACTTCGGCTGCAGAGGGCAGTATAAAGCCGCTCCTGAAGCCCCTGGCCACTCGGAGAGCTCCAGTTATCTAACCCGTGCTCTAATCTGGAGCGGCCGCCTCGTGCCAGCCCTTCGCCGCGGGCTAGCCGGGTAGGTTCCTCTTCGCTTCACCGTGGGCGACCCTGCCACGGTTACTGAGCCATTCCGCCTCGACAAGGCGGGGAGCCTGTTGGGGGGACTTAAACACTTGTGTCGGGGTCTTAGGAATCAATAATTATTGTAAACCCGTAACAAGACCTGAAGGGATTATAATTAAGAAAATAAACCCCACAAACGGCATCAGGCTATCTTAACAAATATTCATCCCTCTATGTAAACCTAAAGGAACTGAATGTAACTGTAACACAGCGCAGAACGAGCTGCTAATCGAGACGATCACTAATGATTATAGTTAATTAATGGCCAAAACATAAACATTAATAATACTAAAAAGAATAGTATCCATCATCCTGGTCAATTAAATTAAGATGAGATCCTAAATATTGTTTAAGGATTTATTTATAATTTAATTTATTTCAGAGAGGAAGAGGGGTTACAATTGCAATGCACATCGCTATGGTTTGTATCGGATTAACTAAAATTCTACCGACTGCTGCTGCTGCTGCTGCTGCAGCTGGTGCTGCTTGTAATGTAAAACTAACTTCGTTCATTATTTACAAATATACGTTAACTTAATTTACACAGATCTATTAGTGTCACTTGTTGCACTTAGAACAATATTTTAGCTTCAATCTTGTATTTCGACACACTTGCCGTTCACTTTCGCGTATCCGGTTGGACACTGGTCTCCGGTGAACACGGCCTGGACATTGCGACTGAAGTCCGCTTCGGTTGAGGTTTCGTTTGATCTTGATGTTGTTTGTTTAGCTTGAGAACCTCCGCGTGAACTTGATGGTGACGCCTGAGGTGGTTCGGTTACGTGGGTTACTCCGGGCCGTGCTCCGGGACCCGTACTCTTCACTTGTGTATTCGTGTCCGGCGTTTGGTCGCTTCCTGATCGGTTTCCGTTGGTGAACGGCGGCGTCTGGTCGTAGTTTATGTTATCGTGCAGCACCACACCGCCTCGCTCTGTGCTGTAATCTATTTTCTCCGCAAGTTTCGTTTTAAGCTGGTGCTGCGCGCGCTTCTCGTTCGTGTACACCGGTGCAGGTTGGTGATGCGCGCGACGATCTTCGTTAGCGGCTCCGCGTGTGTCGTCCTTGGGTTGGTTCCTGTTGATGTTCCCCTGTGACGGTACATCGCAGTTGTGATGGTTTATTCTAATTCTGCCACCTTCAGCTTCGGTATAAATATCATAATAATTGGAGTAAGTCACGGCCTGTGTTGACACTGTCGGGCTCGCGCGGTGGTAAGAAGTACGTGCGAGGACGTTCACGACCAGCGCGAGCGCTACTACGAGAGGAGGGAACATCTCCGTGTGATGCCGTGCCGGCCGGTGACTCCGATCTGGCCAGCTAGCGCAGCACCGCCTCGCACAACACCCATAATATTCCATTCAAGTAATATAGATCAACGACGCTGTAGAAACGCCGCAGGGTAAAGCCTTCGTTATTTCCTCCACGAGAACTGTGCACACCTGGTCGCGGTACGCTTCTATAGATTATCCAACAAAAATAATTCCTTGTGTCACCACAACCTGAAGCAAATTGCTTAAACGGTATGAAGATTTCTTTTGCTTCGAGTAATGACAAATTGCTGGTGTGCGCTCTCTGATGGCGATTGCTTCAAGGTTAAAGACTCACCACCAGCGAGGAATAACACAATGATTAACAGTATATCTTCTCCGTGACGGAATTGTCACTCTTTACAGTGATCGGGTCGTTGGTGTTAATAATATCCGTGATGTAAATAAAGGTCGTTATGATTTCACCCTCGCTTTCCGTAGCTGATCTTGCAGCTTCTGATTATATATTCTCAAGAATCATTGAGAGGGTTTCAAGCCCGCCAACGGCGAAATGTCTAATAACCTTGTCTTTTCCTCTAAATACTTATTGCAATTTTACCCTTCCCTTTCGAAGTATCAAAATGAGAAAGAGACGTAAATTTTAATTATAAAACGAAATTATTATTTATTATTATTATTATTATTAAATATTAAAACGAAATATTAATTTTAAGTAAATTTTGCTTTGAACTTGCCTTTAAGATGATTCCATGAAAAAGGGATGTTTTGTTCCCACTTCTGGGCATCTGCCTAGGCTCACAGTTGCAAAGACTTTATGAGTACAAAAGTGAGATAAAAGGAGATCTTTCTATCACAACTTCATCACTGGAAAGTTTTAAAGGTTTTGATGCTACGAAGTCATGTGTGCTCATCATTACTTAGTATAAAACAAAGTCGTTTCCCGTTGTCTGTTTGTCCTTAGGGATGCTTAGATCTTTAAACCGAAGCGGCGGATTTGATGCAGTTTTTTTTTTACAATAGATAGAGCGATACAAGGTTTATATGTGTAATACGTGTGCAGCATGAGGTTTAAGAATATTTGTGTCTCACAACAACAATATACACAATTCACTTATGCGCGAAGACAATAAGCAATAGATTAAGCTGAAGTTATGAGCGTACAAAGACATACTTAAACAATAAACTTAATACATCGAGTAGAACAACTGACACTGCACTTAAATAAGAAGACGTCGGAGGGTAGTCCTTAAAACATTTTTAAGTCGGATGGATACATAGAGTGAGTCAAACTAGAATAAACATTCATTTTAGGGTTTTTTTTTGGTTTATATAACGTGTCTAACAAAATGCTGACGGAACGCACAACGCGGAACCAAGGGCTAGTGACAGGGTAGTGCCGGACTACAACTGACTAAAAAGCTTCACACGGTGTTCCACCTCAACCAATACGAGGGTCACGGGATAGATATGAGTTCGTCCGCAACGCCCGCTTGGCATCTGGTTTGAACGGGTCCACCTCAGGGAGGGACGTGAACCACCTCTCCCATCAACCAAACTTTACGTGACGACGCATCGGAATACAAAATGCGCCGCCAGTCACCTCGGGAACCCTCTCCAAGAAGGGCGCCGGACCAACGGCCCATGTCGGCCGCGACGCCGGGTTTCTCTGCCGGAGGAGACGATCGGCGGTAGTGCGCTCCAGTTCCACCACATGGCAGTGAACCGTCATGGTGTATGCATTTTAAGGTACTTTATGTATTTGTTTTAATTTTTTTTTCTGTTATATTAAATAAATGTTTTGTGGTGAACTTAAGACATGTTTTAATTAGTAGTAGTTTTTTGAAAACTCGATATGATTTAGCATTTTTTATATCATCGGGTAGACTGTTGCATAATTTAGCTTCATAAAGTAGACCGTTTCCCCCCAGTTAGTTCGTGGAGGACATAAATATAAATTGTTCATTCGATTAGAAATCTTTCTACAAGGAAAATGAGTCACTTTTTTAGCAGAGGTTACTTTAGTATGTATTTCTTTATTTAATATTTTATATACTAACATGCAATTTCTAAATGTTCATAATCTTAGTATTTTTATATATCTTTTCGGTAGATGTTAAATAATCGTAGTGGAAAAGAACCTTTATTAGATTGTTTTGACATACATTAAGACTATTTAAATTACTTCTTGCTGCGGTGCCCCAAAAGTGAATCAAATATTCCATGTGGGGGGGGGGGGGGTTTCGCTAAACAGTTATATATTGTATATTTCACTTTACTCGGTAAACATCGAGTTATGCGTCGTAGTGATCCTGTTAGGGATATAATTTTGGTTTTGATTGTTTCAATTTGCGGTTTCCATGTTAATCGATGATCTAGTTATAAGTCCTAAAATTTTTCTCGACTTTTCTTGTTTATAATTTCCTTATTTATTTTTAAATGTAAATTATTATTTATATTTTTGTTTTTAGCGGAGTAAATTACATAATTTGTTTTTTTTAATATTGATTGTTAGGAGATTATTCAAAAACTAATTATTAAGTATATTTAAATCCATTTGCGCACCTTCCGTTAGGACATCTACAGGATGCCCATAGTAAAAGAGACTAGTATCATCTGCATATAATGTTACATCACTCGAGAGACTTTTATGCTATTAATATAAATAAGAAAAAGCAGCGGTCCCACCACCGGACCTTGGGGTACGCCATAGGTTATAGGCATAAGATCACTTTTGTACTGTCCAATCTGAACAAGTCGGTACTGGTTTGATCGAAAGCCGTGTTGTTTTTCATACATGTAACTTATTGACGCAACGACGACGTTCATATATATATGTAAATATTTTTCAAGATGTTAAAGATAACTTTTTCGAAAATCTTTGATAATACAGGCAGGACCGAGATTGGGCGATAGTTGCTGGGATCACTTTTGTTGTGTTTGATGTGTCCGGATTTATATATTGGTAAGATTTTTGCTAGTTTTACAGAGTCAGGAAATACTCCAATTTCGAGACATTTCTTTATACACGCGGTAAATTCATGTAATATAAGTGGTTTTACAGACTTTAAGGTTTTCGTGTTATTACCGGCATTAGCGTTGACTTTAAGATTGTCAATTAATGTCCATTTCGTTAACCCAAGTCGGTGATAATACTAAAAGTTTTTTATTGGCCGTCGAATGAGACATTCCCGTGTAATAATGATTATGGTGATATTTTTAGGTATTTCTTTAGTCAGGATTAAACCGATAGTCGAGAAAAACTTATCAAAACAATTACATATTTCCGGGATCACTAATTATATCTATTTCTGTCTGCAGTTTTGTAAGGTCATTAATTAAGTTTCATATCTTTTTTTGGTCCTTCCTACATATCTCAAAAGCTTTATTGTAATATTGTTTCTTATTATTTTTAATAGTTCCCAACACTCTGTTTCTTTCTTTTTTAAAGTCTTGTTTTATTTTGGTATCGTAGGGACGCTCTTTTGTCAATTTCCATTGTAAATTTCGTTTATATATTTCGTCCAATATCTCTTTTCTTAGCCAATCTTGTTATCCTTAAACATAGCAAAAAACATATAAACATTATGTAATATATTCAATAAAAATCATTGTATATGTTTATGTAAGCACATAGATAACGAACGTTCACATTACTATGCCATGCATAAATCATTTGATTCATGAAGTGCGAATCACTGCCGTATGTTGGAGGCAGCAGCGCTGTCAATATTGTTTATCAATTTATAAACAAATATTTAATATGCTGTCTATTATTAATTGCTTGTCATATATTGAGGCCATTAAGCGTATAACTTAGTTTATGTGAATCGTGATGCAGCGAAAACATACATTGTTTGCACAGCGGCACGTCGGGATTGCGTATACTTTGCATCGCTATGGCAACGGCTGGTAATCATTTGTAACTGCAACAATATTAATTATAATATTAATCGAGCTCGTCTGTGGTGTGCACAGTTTATTAACTTTACTCGATAAATGTTTCTTTCCATCTAGATGTTTCTATTAGGTACATGTTTTTCTTTAATCAACTCCGGGAAGATTTGGTAACAAATGAAATCAAATGCTTGGTATGTTAGTCGTGTGAGATAATTAATTAAAGACTGTGGTTTAGTTTGTAATTTTTTTAATAAAGAAACGACAAGATTGGAACATTTATCTGATGGTAAGTGATAAAGTAATGTACTACTCTATTCTATCTCCAGATTTAACAATAATTTTAACTAGATGGTTGTTTGATGACAGAAGTAGCTTCCATGATATCTTTCAATACCGCTTCTTGATAGACAGCTTCTCTGTAATAACAAGGTGGTATTTAAAGATATTCTAATTATATTTGTAAATTGTATTACCCGCGGAAGACGTCTTATACAATAGCGCCTGTTATAATATTATAGCAAAATATTACGAATAAAAAGACTTGCCTTTATTTCGAAACCTTTTCAATTTCGTTAGTAATTAACTGTTTACATAGCACTTATCAAACTGGAACACAATGATATTTGGCATGGCGGTAGAATATAGGTGGTATCTGAAAAAAAAATACCACTGTGTGAAAGAACCAGGTGGTTTTGATCAATTTTATGATAAATTATATTATGTGACGTGTATGTTCGTGAGTGCGCCCCTGTGTATATATGTACGTACATAATATATGTGTGCGTTTCTGTTAGAGCTTTGTTATTAACGATGTACATGACCGAACAGTTTATTTAGCACAATGGTTTGCTGATTAATTAATTAAACAGCACCACACAACGACTATGGGGTGTCGGTTGTTATTGGTAGAACAATTTCTAGCTCATCATGGCCGCCCACCGCCCTCACTTTGTTTATTCATGTAAATTCGTATTCTGAAATCAGCCTTTAAATTTTTATTTTATGGGGTGAAACGTTTAGATTTATCGGTATAATTAAGCGTACCACAATAAGTAGCTTCTTCCTTCTAGGGTGGCGCACAGCTGCTCTTTCTCGGGAGAGATAGGTCTTCTCTAATTTTATGTATAAAATTTCCCAAATACGTCGCCTGGAGACTATAGTAATCAAAAGAGAAGGTATTTAGTACTTCCAGTAGCGAAACTGATCTTGCGGCTCTGCCATCAATCGTAATTGAATCACAAGATGAGTACCATTCTTAATCCCCATGGCACTAATTGTAAAACCCCATAGTTTAAATTAGTTGCTCTCTGCCTGCGCGACTATACGATGGCTGCTAAGGGAAGAGCAAAGCGCCGCGGAACTTGCCCTCGTAGCCCACTAGTGCGCATCCTAGATGAGCTCGAGCCAACGTTACTCCACAGGCTCGCCAGGTATGCTCCTTCTCCCACGGCAATTTTTCCATACAAGTTGAAGAGTAGTTCAGGCTGTACTAAAAAGGCGTCTAGGTATTATGTTCCTATGGAAACGCAGTATGGTATATTCAAGTTATTTATTTGTACATTGAGCATTGCTAACGCCGTAAGTGACACACGTTGCCCACACCGGAGCTCTGGTGAGCCCGGTGGCTGCCTCGGTTACACCTCGCTGCTCCGGGAAGAGGCGAGCTGGGCGCGTAGTCAACAGTAGTAGCAGTCAAAGCGAAAGTTTTAACTAATTCAGTTCAGGTAGAGAAGTTCGCTCGTTACGGAGTCAGCGGCGCCGAGCTCGCCGACTGGTTCAGCTGTAACCGTTCACATGCATAGTTTTGTTTTTATTGTTAACTTATATTCCGCCGGTTAACTTGTTTCAGTTAGTTTGTCAAGTTGCCGACGCCGCTAACGTTCATTTAAGTTGTTCCTGTGCTTCAGGACGAGCATCGAGTCTACTTACCGAGAGTGCACGGCACGCGATCACCTGATCACGTGATGGGGCTCCCTTAACTCATAACTGTGAGGTGGTGATCAGGATGTTTACACAACCGCAAATGACTTTAATTAAATTAACATTCTCATTGGTTCCGTTAGTTATATATGCTCACACATTTAATTAAAAGTAACCAACTAATATTGTTTGCCAATAAGTTGACTCGTGGCGTTGTCTCCTTCATCGTTGTCATCAGCGGAGTAACGTCCACCGCTGGACACTGGGCGGTACAGAGGTATATATATATATAATAACATTAGTTATTAATATAACTATTATATAAATATTTCATGTCGGGTTTATGAATTATTAATCCGTGAGCTCATCTCGCGCAGTCGGGGCTCTTCCTCGCCAGCCGCCGCGTCGGCGCCGCTCGTTTGCAATTCAGCCGCCCACTTAGCATATCTTGCTGCTTCAAGTAATTACAACACTCAAATATACGTGTCCGGTAGCACTTGCGATGTACACGTTTTATTAACAAAAATATTTTTGTATGTATATGAAGTATTTGTTTCGATTATGACTTGCGCGATGTTTTCATAGTGTACCCGGCCGCGGCATAGCTAGCTGTATAACTTTTTGGGAAAGTGAGCTCAAAGTGGAATGTTTACCGGAATTGGTGAACTGGTTCAGCCACTATTTAATAGCCGAGTAACAGTTTTGTTAGCAATATCACGCAATGGGTGTAGCTGGTTCACGGAGCGTCGTAACGCGATGTGCTGTGCGCTTTAACAACGCGCCGGCGCAATGAATACAGTGAACTGTACGTCTGTTCGTTATCCGGATGCGTATTTGATACCAGGTTTTAGTATTTTTTCTTGGGAACTAAGCGACGAGACGAGCGCGACGTTCACCTGATGGTAGGTGATATGCCCGCCCATAGCAACGCGGCGCTAGTTAAGATGGTGTGCACAGCACCACATTGCGCTCGTCGCCTGAGACATAAGTTGTTCAGTATCATTACCCCAGTTATTACACTAGCTACAGCGCCCTTCAAACCGGAACACAACAATGTTTGTATACTACTGTTTGGCGGCAGAAACAGGCGCTGCAGCGGTACCAATGTAGAAGATCTCCCGCAACAGAGACCTACCATCCGTAAATAGTACTGTGTAAACATTACTGCGTTCCGGATCGCAGGGCGCTGTAGCTGGTGAAATGAATGCGGAACGAGTCTGAGAGTGTATACCGTCCCGAGTAGCGCCGCGCCGCAGTGGTTGTCGCCGGTAGGAAGTATAGTGTACTAAGTTATTTCGCGACTTATAACTTCAGGAACCTTCACGCTACATATTTTAACTGTAGTTCAAAATAACCGCGGTCCCAAAATGTCGCGTAAGCTAATTTTACTAATAAGTTACGTTTCCTGTTAAATGAAAACTTAATTAAATTATCACAACATAAGTTAGCAAAGTTACAATAATCTGAGGTTTAACCTAATAAAGGTTTTGTTAGTTTTGTTATACTCTCGTTAACTATTAATTTCAGTTAATTCAGTTTATTAATTAACGACCACAGGACACGTGCACAAAATAAATTCAATCTACTTTCCTTGTTGCTTATTTTCCTAATGTAGAACAAGTGGAGCCGCGTTACCTTACTGGTGGGCAGTAAACCTCCCCCAAGTGTACGTATAAACACGTGAATGCCGCGTCGCCGCACCCCGGCACCTCATGCTGTACACACCCAGCTCGTATACCTGAAGAGTTCAGTGAGAACCCTGCGAAACTTTTACTTGGGTGAAGTAATTATGTTATTCAATTTGTTACGGAACACCTGCTTAAGTTGAGTTGTTAAGTGAAACAACTTAGAATGTATTATTCGCAGCTGGAACGAAGCGGCTCTCTATACAACATCAATTGGACTGTACATAAGCTTTGTCTATGGCTGCTGGGACGGGGAGGTCCTTAAGTAGCCCCCACATGCTGGTAGGAACGGGGATGGTAAACCTGTACATACAAATCGATCTGGTGAAGATCGTGGGAACCTACAAAATGCTGTTCACGATGAATTGGTGAGATCTTTGAAAGAGTTTTATGTCGGTACTGCGCTCCTTTGTGATGTAATCTACTCACCTTCACCTCGTAGGTAGCCATTACCCAGAGTGGTCAAGCACGAGTTTATATAAAGAAAAAGACTTGCGGTAAGTTATGCATAAGTAAAATAAAAGTCTCACGATGGGTGTATGCTTTGAAGCAGACATAAAATTCTTCGCAACTCGCTTAGAGCCGGAGTAGTAAAGTTAAGAAGTCTTAAATAACTTAGCGTTGCTGTTAAGTAAAAGCGTATTCATTAAGTTACGATACTTGAGAGTGCTGTATTAGGTATTTCTAATAGGAAGATATTAGGTGGGAGCGCGGCGCCGCCAGGTCCTCCCGCCACCCTCTCGCGGCTAATGGAAGCCACTTCCGTTCATCAGGGTACAGTCCCGCGTGGCTCGGTCTCTTATCGAGTTATAAAAAAGGCTGAACATTCTCACTTAAGCTGACTGTAGTCGTACTGGTAACTTGATCACTTTGTCGCGTAACGTCTCCTCACCCGCACTGAAGGGGTGTGATCAATTTAACACCCCATCTTATTCTTCTTGCATTTTGTCTAAAAGTTTTCTGTATATTGCAGACTAACCTTGGCCTCGCTATCACAGATGAGCGTGTGACAATGAGGCTAAAGATGATGAAGCGTGTTGGCCTGGACCATGGCTCTCATAAATATGACAACCGGAACACAGGATGCTGTGACGGCGTCCGTTTGTCAGTACAAACTTCGAGTTTAACCGATTCAAAACTTTCCATCCCAATTACACCGGCTGTGAGATCCTTACAGCTAGCTTGGCTTAGCTGATACAATTTCTTGGATCTACTGCTGATGGCAAATCTAAACTATGCACCGTTTAAGTAGCTCCTCATCCCATGGTCAAGAAGTAGTGTGCAAACATTATTGAGTTCCTGTTTGAAAGCCGTTGTAGCTAATGAAATTCTTGCGGTACACATTGTGACTGAGGGACCGGTCGATGTGCAGATTTCTAGGGTACGCATTTGTTCAGCAGTGGACGTCAATCAGCTGATGATGATGATGACGACACATTGTGAATTATCGTTGAATAAGCAAAAATCCTCATTAGTCCAATCGCTAAATGTGAACAGGTCAGAGTGAACATTGCGCAGCCTTTCTTAGTAAGTACTTTAACAAAGATCAAGTTAAATTGAAGACACAACAATCACATGTCCCGCCTCCGTCGGCATCTCGTTGGCATTTCAGGTTATTTCAGATCGCAGCCGCCGTCTCCAGGAATTCTCATATGAGCTGGCGGGCGCGCGTGCTGGTGCCGCTCGCAAACGTCGCGTCGGCGACCTTCAACGACCTGATGTATTTATTTAATCTAATCCATTAACAATTATTTATATACATAATAAAGAATCATCATCAGCGTGTATCTGTCCATCGCCGAATGTAGCTGTTCCATAATGCCTTTACTGCTGGCAGGTCCCTGTTGCCGGAGGCTGTTTAAGTACCACCGCAGCCTCCATTGCAGTCGCCAAATAGTAATGTACAGACATTACTGTGTTCAGGTTTGAAGGGCGTTGTAGTTAGTGAAATTATTGAGGTAACGAAACTTAACATACGAGTATGTCACAAGACGACGAACCCAATGTGGTGCAGGCTTCACTTACCATCAGATGGAAGTCCCACTCGTCTCGTCGCTTCATCTAATAATGAAAAAATAAACACAACCAGACGAGATCTGTTATTTTCCATACACTTACCTACAGCCGCCGATCCATCTTGATCCGGTTCTTTCACACGCAGCCTCCACTTCAAGACTTACAAAAGCTTATGGTAATAGATCCGTATCTTTATATGATTTATGGTGGACGCTGTTGATGCGAACACGTACTTCATTAACGACGGCGCTGCTAGTAACACACCAGCAGCGCTGCGGGCGCACCTCGTCATCATCATCACCAACCGATAGACGTCTGCAGGACATAGGCACCACCTTACTAACCGACACCTTATGCTTGTTAAGTAATTCTAAGTTATGCTAAGGAATAGCTACAAACGTAGCGGATATTTACAACGTACAATATACATGTATGTGTATATATATATATATACAGCTTCTATATGTTCTATGAACTAAATCGACTAAGATACAGCTAAGGATCCTTCATACTGCTTTCATGGTTGTGGAGGTTGCAGTGGGGGGCGAGACAAATATTTGCTCGGTTTAATTAAGTATTTAAAATATATAACAGCGTCTGAAAGTCTTACAAAGTTGGAGCCTCAGCCTCCGTTCGCGTAAAGCCGTTCATCAGGAGAACATTGCGCACCAATAATTGCCTGATTCAAAGGTTTAAGGTCCATGGAAACTTTTATGATTATCTGGTGCCAGGACAGATCTTATTAAGACACAGTTGTTTTATGGAGGCGCGATAAGGAGGACATAGCGTACTGATGACACAGGGCCCTGTCACTTGGAGACATGATGATTTGCTGTCGAGATTGCATTACTAAATGACTACATCAACTTCATTGTGCATCCTGTGCATCCTGTGCATCCTCATACCGTCAGTTCAATCTATCTGTAGTATTTTATACGTTAAGACGACGTTGCTGTTGTAAGAAATAAGTATAATTATGATCCGTATTAATAATTGTTTAGTTTATAGTTAACTATAGTTTAAACAAAGGAATTACAATAAACATCAAGAGTTAATTATTAAATAATGATACAAGACGTGGCGTGAGATGAAGTCATGCTTATTGAATAATTCATTAGGACACCTCGTGCACGATGTCGAGGAAATTTTACAAAGTTATGATACTTTGTAACACATAAATATATATAGTATATACAGTTCTAAAGAGTTTTAAGTTACGTGCGGTGTCGTCAGAATCAAATAAAGAGAGAGAGAGAGAGAGAGAGAGAGAGCATGGTGTTACCGTCGTAACAAAGATCTCTATACCGGTGATAGGTATATCTGTTACCGGAGACCGTCTAGGTGAGTACCACCGCAGCGCGCCGCTTAGGGTAAGGAGAGCGGCGCACCGCAATACCTAAACTCCTCTCCCTCTGTAACTCCATCACGGCTGCGAAGTGCAGTGCAAGCCTACCCTCGCAGTCCACCGACACATCCGTGGTGAGTTCATGGAGGCTGACATGGAGATGGCGTTTCGGGACGGCCGCGTAAGTTCCTTCTTAGCTTATCCGTAGGTGAGCAGACCACGTCTACTGAAACCCATCGCCCCGACGAGGCAGGAATCTGTTCCGGTGGTTAGTGCCGTGTCCAGCTCAGCCACTAACTACCACTAATAGTTAAGAGCGTCACAAATGTTTATCTCGTACCTGTTCACGTTGTACAACTTGAGCAATTTGAAAGAATTCTAGAAATGAAATATCAAGGGAGGAATATAAATGGGATTTATGAATAAAATAACATCCCTTCGCGGAGATAGAGAAAATTTTCGTATTTCCGTCGCCGTGGCCGTCGCCGTCTCCGTCCGGAGGGAGCCGCGTCCCGATACACAAATATCATTATGATATTGTTTTCAAATAAATCAAAATTAGAAAGCCCTCGGCGCCGGATGATATCCTTGGCAAGAAATATCATGACGAGAGCTTTGTTGGGTGCTTAATGAAGGAGCTTCGTGAGGAATAAATACTTTATTTATTATCCTGCAGCCTCAACTCAGCAGGAGTGCCGGCACGGGATTTATCTTCATCTACCTACATACTTGTACACAGTGTGATAGGTAATAGGTATAAAAGTTGTGTAAGGACTAAAGTCTAGTTCGTGTCCTGTCTACCTGTGTACGGAATACTCCATACAAACACAATGGCTCTAGAGCTATTCATTTTTTTAATATTTTACAAAAAATTACTGATTTTCTAGGAAAAATTTCGATGATTTTATTTCTATACAAATTTTAATGTAATAATTGTTGTTTAATGATTGTGTGATTAAATTAAATTAATGATCATTAGTTAGAGGCTGTGTGTCTAAATTTTGGAAACTGTATGCACTTTCTTACACGTTGTCGGATACGTATTGCAGTCGGGTACTTATTTATGTGCTTTATACGAATTTTTATAAATAAATATTTTTTTAAGATTAAATAAAAATGTAAGTATGAGGATTTATTGTTTACTGCCACGACTTTCTAAGGACCTAGTTTATAAGTTTCAGCCTCTAAGTGATGATTATTAATTTAATTTAACGCCAAACAATAATTATTACATTGAAATTTTTAAAGAAATAAGTAAGAAATAAAATCATCGCATCTTTTCCTAGAATATCGGGAATATTTAGAAAAATGTTTCAAAAATGATTAACTCCAGCAGCATTGTGTCCGTGCGGTGTACTCCATACACAGACAGACAGACAGACAGACAGGCAGACAGGCAGGACACGAGCTAGACTTTAGCACATACACAGCTTTTACACCTGTTACCTTTCACACCGTATATCTTACTTAATGTTGAAACCCTCGCAGTTAAAATGAATGTTATACTTAAAATGACTTAAGTACTGGGTGTAGCTATGTAACTCTAGCTTTAAGTTGAGAAGACGGAGCCGGTTGAGCTGTTCACACTGCACCGGACCGCATCCGTCGACGTACAGGAATCAAAGGGCATAAACTTTACATTTGATAGAGTATGTTGTTCATTTGTTTAATTTAATAAATATATGTCAGTTACCCCCACCAACCCGCATTGGGCCAGTGTAGTGGGAAAGGGTCCAAATGCCCCCTTATGAATACAAACGACGGCCCCAGTGTCACGCTGATCGTGACGGACGTTGGCAAGCCGCCGGAACCAGAACACCGCAAGACCGATCGAAATGGCGCTCTTTGGGGGAGGCCTACCTCCAGCAGTGGACGTGTAACGGCTGATGATGTTGATGTCAGTTAAGTAAAGTAGCTTAGCGTTGAATTCAGCATGTTCACTTACTTCCTTTCTGATGCTGGTCATACGGCAACATAGTTATTATGGTGCATGTTATTTATAGAAACAGTTTAATTTTAAACTCGGACGCAGTACGTCGCTTTCACCAATCACTCGAAAATAGGTGTGTCACTTGACACTTGCCCTGTGTCCTCATCACAGCTCTTTCATTAGTGAGCTAGATTTTATTTTACTTTAATTTAAAGGGATCATAAGTTTTCATCTGTTCGGCCTGCTGTGGGCACGAGCCTCACGAGGTGCACCTCCTCTCGCTCAGGCTTATCCAACTGGTTTGTGGGCATCCTCTGCTCTGCGTGAGGAATCGCTGGACACCTGAACGTGCGCACTGGATATAGCTGTGCGGAAATGTTGTGTAAGTACGCGTTACTTGTCAAGTAGTGAACATTTTAGGCTTGAATAATTGTTAGTAAACTGGTAAAAAAAAATTTAGGTTACTTGAAACACCAAGAGTCTAAGCTACATTTACTTTTATCCATCTTCTGGTCGTGTGGAAGAGATGGATCAGGGCGACCTTCCGCCTCTTGCCGACATTAAATTTATTTCCTTTTTATGGTTTCTTACAATAAAAGTTACCGTTGTTATGATAGGATACGGTGGGGTGGGGGGGAGTGGGGGTTGAATGAAACATCATTGTTGTTGCAATACTTTTATATATTAAACATCAGAATACATTCCAAAATGTCCAAAATGACGCGCACACACGCGCACGCGCACGCGCATGCGCACACACGGTACTACAAATGTTGTGCGACAAATATGTTGTGTATAGAAAAGTGTGTATAATTTAGATATGTAATCGCAGGTTTCAGTAAATGCGTCGCCCGCTGCAAGCGGTGCATACAAATGCAAGTGCAGCGGTAATATTCATCCCCAAACATTTACAGCATTTACACAGTTTCACGGCGCGCCGCCGTAAATATCGCGCAACCGTGTAAATGACATAAACAATGCACTATTAGTGAAGTCACGTTGATTCTGTATAATATTAGTAGTTGCGAATTGAACGGTTTTCACTCGGCGTTACTATGGAAACAGTTACACAAATGAATACGCGCGCACACGTCGCCACGCACAGCTTGCGACGTAACTTGAAGTTCACACGTGTGTCCACGTGGACACTTAAGTTATAATATCCAACACGTACACATCAATAATTAATTATAAATGGACACGATGCAATATGCTAAGGTACAATATAAAACCTAGGGTACGTCTAGACTAAGGAAAACGAATGGCTATCAAATCTATGTATAAATATATATATATATATATGTGTATGTATGTATATATATGTATATTGCTTAACGTGGTCCAATGGGATTATCACTAGGCGCTAAATAAATTCTGGTTGGAGTGAGGGAGCGGTCCGTGAGTGGAACCAGGAGCCGCAGGGGTCGCGGCGTGAGTTGGACAGGAGTGGAGCAGCAGTAGTCTTAGACAATGATCCTTCTGATAATCACATCTAAAGGCAGACCCTCGACGGGACTCGTGCACGCGGCAACGCAGATTTGTTAGCCCAACCGGAAAAGCTGAAGGTGAGCCACCTCACAATTGACAAATATGTGTTAGGATAAATATCTATTTCTAGTGATTACACTGCCTGCTGATCACTCCGCAGCTGTTCTGTAGGTACTCCTGTACGTACCAGGCAATTTTATAGACCCGTGTACCCACCCTATCCATAATCCCTTATTGTCAAATCCTTGGTGCTACACACTACACGTCTCTGATGCTCCACGGAAAACCCGATTTATTACCAAGTCCCAGCCACAGATAAAAAACCTTCGATGGAATATCTGTGACTGGGTGATCAAGGAATTTAGGAATGATGACTTTGCTAACAGATCGGATTGCCCTGTTAGCTACTTGACTAAGATCTACTGCCGATGGACTAAATTAGGTATGATGGAATGGCACTGCACTCAGGCGACGGCGGCGGACGGTGAGTGAATGCTGGGTGAAGACATGATGGTGTCCGCTGCGATCGCTTGAATGCAGTAAGATTGAATGGACCAGGATTGTCCAAGGGCGACAGGTGAAATTGGTGTTTTCATTGGACCCTGGGTTGGTAAGCGAACTTAACTAGGAGAGTGGTTTTGATAAATCTATTCACTTAAGATTTACATCCTAACGAATGTTAAGTGATCACTAATTCTAATGGTTTGTAAGCAATGGGCTGAAGACGAGGATGTGATGGCACCGACTGTAAGCGCATACTCTTCATGTTTTCTTTAAACTGCAGTTTTTTTTAGGTTAGATATTGTAGTTTTTAGTTTTAAATCTAATGATGTTTCTGAATTACTGCGTTCCCCGTTTATAAAGTATAAATGTATCGAAGAACAATTGATAGAAGACGAACTCTGTTCTGCTTCCTAGTTGTCAGCCAAGCGGACCCAGTCTTCACCACGTGTCAGTAAAGAAAACATGAACATGTGTACGAGATGAAAATCTGATTTCCCTACTAATGTACAGACAGAATACAGATCATGGACCGTATCGAAGGTACGCACTTACGTATAAATACTCTAAGTATTCTAACCTAGTCTCAATACTGGCGCGCTCGGGTAATACTGGACAGAACTAGTACATAAGTATATCTGTTCACAGCGTGTCGGCCACACGCTGCGGCTGCGCACTAGATTAGCGCACGTCTATTCGGATGTATACATTAGTTCGTCAGTGTATATCCCTAAACCTACCCCCTACTGTTCGTCACTTGTATAAAGATGCTACTAAATAAATAAGGCAAGTGGATATTACGGAGGGATCCAAACAATTACGTAGGCACTCAAATCCAAACAATCCGTCGTTGAACCAATGCTTACACCTAGGGGAGGAGGAGTGGGGGGCGGGCAACCTAAATCCACCTCCGGACCTAATTAAAGAATCACTACAACTACACAATGTCTATGAACCGACTACATCCAGGAGCGTAACGAACTTCTTTGTGATTGTGACAAAATGTTTCTCTTTCTTGGATGGATTCAATTCGTCCATTATTTATTTATTTATTTATTTATTTATTGGAGAGTTTACCCCACAGGGCACGACATCTGCAATGACTATTTGTGGACAAGTTAAACGGAAGTTGAGAGATATGTTCTTATGGTTCAAAGTTCCGAGTGGTTCACCATCATCAGCACTGTTACTTGTGCTTCGGCTGATGCAATTCTACGAATGCTCTGGACATTGTTGGACCTGCAGAACGCAAGAGCAGTGTGCATAGAAGCTATATCGGGACAGTTATATCATTCGTTTTATGGTGATGTAATTAGACTACATTATCTGCAGCATGCGTCGTAAACGAAACAGATAAAAAATGATTTAATATATCGTTATAAAGTTCCTGAATCAAGTAATCGAGATAAAGTCTTCATGACCTTTCGTCTCTGTCGTCATCTCTACAATGATTTTGTGTTCGTGTGGTAATGACTTTGTAAAACTTTGATATTAAGAAATTTTATTGAAAAAACTTCCTGATGCCATTAGCTCAATATTAAGCTGTGGACCTAATTAGTTAAATGGGGGGAAAAAGTGCAACATCATCAATTTGTACAATAACTCTCAATCGTGAGTCGGTTGCGAAAGTCGACTCGCGCCGCGCCCGCCCCGGGGAGGGCTCGCAGTAATCCCGGAGCCTCCCCTCGGGATCAATATTATATAGTACAAAACACTGAACAGATAAACAGGATACAAATGTTTTATTTCCCATTTTATCACGACTTTGTCTTTTCGATTATTTTGTATATGAATATTTAGATTAAGCTTCATGAAGCAGATCGTTTTTGTGCAGCCTTGAGCTTGTTCAGGTATCCGTTGTAAAAAGCACAAGTTGTCATAAACAACTTATTTGTAACGCGGATCTGGACAGGGTTTATGCGAACTGCTACCTATGTCAATAATTGAGGATTGTTCTCTCGTCCTGGTGACCGAGGAATATGATGCGAATCAGTCGTACATCTCTAGCGAGCTTCTCAACTGATACCGCATTAAATATTTATAAATACGTTACTAATACTATTTTTGTTTGGTGTTAAATTAGCAGGCAAAGGCTTGGGACCGATGGATCGAAATAGTTTACATTAAGGATAACAATATCACAAATATTTTAAAATCTCTTCACTTCCGATTGCGCGTGACAAAGGTTCAGAGCGATCACGTCTCTAAGGATTTCATCAATTTCAAAAGGTACAACATTTATACAGAACTTAATTCATAGTCCGTAACTTAGACTACGAGTACATCACCACGGATAAAGTGACAACCTCCTCTAGTTTATAAATTGAGATCCTCAAAAATCCTTAACCGAAGTTCATTAACCTATTAAATATCCAAATAACAATTAAACATTATAAATATGCTTCAATAATCTAAACTTGGATATAAACATTTACGAGTGAGTATATCGAGGAGACACAAGGGGATCACATTTATTTATTTATTTATTTATTTATTTATTTATTTATTTATTTATAACAACATTCATTATTCCTACTAATACTCAAAGTTGAATCAAAATTACACATCGTCCGGCTCCTGCCTACAATCTGTACGTTTAGTGCGATCTTTGTTATAAATATAATCTAATCTAATCTAATCTAATCTAATTAGACAAGAATTAAGGAGGTAAATTTAGCTCTGACCAAAGTTGCAGCGAACTTTGAAAAATATCAGCATTAGTATAAACGTTAGTACACAAACAGTGTTGTGTGTGTGTGTGTGTGTGCGTACTAAGCTGCGAAACGGAGATCGAGTAGTTTGTAAGTTAAGAGTCAGACGTCTGAATACAATAGAACGGAACGAAGATGAGAGGTGGAATTTAAGAATAGATAGAAAATAACTTTCTTAAGATAAGATAAAACCAGAAGTTTAAATTGTAAAGAAGCAAAGAGGCCAGATTGAGCAGCTGGGAGAAGAGGAAGAATCGCGCGGAGTCTGTAATCGTATAATGTAATGAAGATTTATCAAATTGTTTAGATGTGCACTAATTAAAAGTGACAAATGATTAATTTTACCGATGGTATGAGGTTTGTCCGACTCCTCACCCAGCAGCGCAGCAGTGGAGGTTCGTTAATGCGGTACAATGTCCGCCCACGGTCACAGCAGCCGTTTCCGTCTCGTATAAGCACATAGATGTGTTCACACAAACACCTTTCCATGCTTTGCTATAGTTTCGACAATCACACGTTTGTAATACTTTAATCACTAACATTACTTATAGCGGTCGCACGGAATGTGGGGTACCAGCTGTCGCCGGGCCCGTCGGCGCATCCGTGCCAAGTCCAGGAGTAGTCACTCGTTGCGAGCGTCCCCACCTCACGACGCGTCCATGTCTTTGTTGTTGTTGTTGTTGTTGTTTACTACGAACGTCGCCGAAACACGACCACATTGGCTTGATATATATACAATGAAAACATTTTAATGATCCCTTCGGCTCTTTTCTACGTTTTATTGTGTTTCCGCTTCTGTTGTTCATAATTTATCGTGCAGTAAAGACCTTGGTTCTGCGGAGAACTGTTACCAATGTGGACATACCTGGGCAACCTTGTCACAACTACGGCACCGTGGAATGTCTACGGATACATTGGGAATTGGACTACCAGAGGGATCCCTACAGGGTCTATTAGTTACAAGTAAACATGCTACATGTAGAATTAGAAGTTTAGCGAACAAACAATAGCGGTGTTAATGTTCTCCTGAAGTCCTGCGCGCAATCCATCATCACGCACTCCAGTACCAATTGTAGTTGAAAGGAAGGTAAAGCGCAAAGGCTCTTTCGAATTCCTTTTCGGAAAGGGAAACTTCACGAGTCCTTCATTACGGAAATTAAAACGGATCAAAGTCGTACTGGAAAATTCTTACAGATTAAAAAGGAAATAAAGCGGAGACTGTCGGCTGGGGGGCCGACTCGAATAGGGGGCGTGATGAGATATCAAATCTTCATAACAAAATGTATCCTTTCAGTTTCCCCCGTTCACCGTTCCTTAGTAGTCCAAACGTGGAGCTGTTTACGAGTAGTTGGCGGCGCAGTCGAAGAATGAGAAGCAGGCGACGGGCTCGGCGGCCGTGTGCTAGAGGACGTGCAGGTTCTCGCAGGACTTGGACTTGGAGTCACGCGCCCACACCCGCCCCAGCAGGCCGCGCACCTGCACAGTACCGCAGGGTCAGCTCGCGCATTAAGTATACACCTGCTTAATCAAATCTTACGGTATTAAGTGGTTCAGATTGGGTGGTGACAGTACCACAGGAATATGAAAACAACATATTCTAATAACGTGGTGTATCTCAGATCGTGGTATTACATGTGGTGATGTATACGCATCATCCGAGGAATCTCATAGTTATAACTCATGTCACAAAGAACAGGCAAACTCCTGTTACTTTTTGTTACATTAATTAACATGCGAAAATACGGCGAAGTCGTTACCTTCACACTCGCCGACAGACGCGTCCGTTTCCTGGGGGTGGAGGCTGCCGAGGTGGGCTCCGGTTCAGCCGGAGACCGCGCCCGGCCGCGCGGCTTGCGTGCTCCACTCCGTTTCCTGCGTGAGGCACTTACATATAAAAAACATATTCACTTCCGGTTTCAGAACCTATTATGTGACCATGCAAGATCAGGTACATCGAAACTATAGTAATGTAAACTTCTTTTGATCTAATAGTATATGTGAGGTGTATGCCAGAGAGAGTTTTGAGTGTGGAAGTGGATGAACCCAAAGGTAGGGCAAACCCATGGAGAGAGTGGGTAGCTAACCGACTCTGCACGGGAAATGGTGCAGGTGCAAGGGAATGGATGACGGAAATTAAGGAAACCATACGTGTAATGAATTCTTCTGTAGAGGAATAAGAAGGAAATATTAATAGAGAATATGGTTCACTCACCTCACCCTTTCCGCGTGCTGCTGTTTGAGACGAATCTGCGTCAGCAGTCCCACCAGCAGCTCGTCCACGTTGTGGTTGATGCCCACGGAGGTCTCTATAAACTTGCACTCGTAGGACGTGGCGAGTGATTTGCCCTCTGCGTTCGGAAGTATCGTTGCTGATCAGCTAACTTGCATATAGTCCGTACGAAATAGAATGTTGAAAGTTTTTTTTTATTCTGCGAAGAGACGCGAACTGCGAGGGGGTCGCCGGATGGGCAGCGTTCCGCCCCCCTCCACCATAATAACGTGGGGGTAGATAGGACGATATACACTGCATTACTTTAAGATATAAGATGTTAAATCTGGTTACCGCAGTAGTTATATTAGCTTCAGCGCACTTCAAACCGGCATTCAGTAGGGCATGCACACTGTTCTGTTTCCTGTTGTGTGAGTTAGTATAACACGGCAAAGCGTCATAGTTATGTGGTCGTAAGTGTTTAGTTGTGCAGTGTCGTTAGTTTGTGTAGGTACCGTCGGTGGGCACTGCCCGCGAGCGCGCCAGGTCTGCCTTGTTGCCCACCAGGATGACGGCGCGGCGCGCGGTGTGCCCGGCGGCCCACAGCGCCTGCAGCCGCCGCTCCGCCTCCGCGAAGCTGCCGCGGTCGGCGGTCGAGTACACCACGCAGTACCCGTGCGAGCACCCCTCCGACTGCACCACAACCAACATTATAACATAACGTACGTTATAACGTCACCTAAATGTACCTAAACGCAGATTAATGATAGGAGGTAGGTATTCTATCCAATTCCATTTGGAAGTTGACCAGAGAATACCTTAAAGGTAGAATGTGATATGTTACAAATGTAGAAGATCCAAAAATTTTTTTTATTTAGGTAATGTGTTCCCCAACTATAGGTCTCACAAAAACGGTCGGAGACACACAGCGGGCGATGGCGAGGGCGATCGTCGGAGTATCTCTCCGGGTGGTCAAATCACAAACGGGGAAATCCCCAGAAGAACCAGGGTTATCACTTGTAGAACCGACGGACGTTGGGGATCTAAAGTGCTGCAATAGTTACACCCCGCACCAGAAAGTGCAGCGTTAGCGGATTCCTCCCCACCCTCAGGTGGACGGACGACATCAAAGGAATTACCACAAGCCACTGGACTCAAACAGCGCTGCACTTTGTGGAACTATAATAAAGTTTGAACTACGAAACGTTCGCAGGAGCTGTGTACTTGACACTCACAGTGAAGTGAAGGGAACAGACCTAGCCAGCTCCTGGTGCAGAGTTAGTATGAAATAACCGCTTTTAGTGTGAGCCTGTTCTGCATTTAGCAGTTTTAGTCGAAAACTCGCATGTACTTGGTAGCGTTGTCAAAAATAACAAAATATGTAGCATGTTTTGATTGTAAGTTGGCAACATTTAAAATACGGCAACATGGAGATTTATGGCGGCGGAAGAGCGTCCTCGAGCGGGGCGAGCATCCGTCGCCGGGCGAGGAGGCGAGGTGGCGCCGGGGGGTGCGACGGGAAGTGCTTCGGCGATGGGAGCGGCGACTTTGAGACCTGACGCACGCTCGCCTCTCCACGCCGGTCAACGCGGACTGGCTGAATAGGGACTGCGGAGTCCTCAATTTCCACCTGGTGCTGATACTGACGGGGCACGGTTGCTCCGGGAGATATCTGCACTTGCGTAATTATAGCGGTAGGACGGCCGAGGCGTGCGACGAGTGTGGACATCCGGTGGACACATTGTCGCACATTCTGGCCAATTGCCCGCGATTCGAAGGGAGGGGGGAGGATAGGGCTGCGCTCATAGCGGCGATAGGGAGTGACTTCTCGCTGCCGGCAGTATTGCGTGCCATGGTCGGAAGCGAGGCGTCATAGGATGCGGTATCCCGATTCTGCGACTCCGTTATGACGCAGAAACGGGAGACCGAACGTCGCAGGGAGCGGGCGCCGAGGGGGCAGGACGTGGTCGCAGCGCGCGGACAGCTCACCGCCAACAGGCGGGGCCGATCGCACGACCGCCGACTGCCTCCTTAGGTAGAGGAACCTGGCGTCGCGACCGACATGGGCAGTTGGGCCTGATCCCTTTGGAGAGGATTCCTGTGGTGTATCTGACGGCGCATCTCGTATTCCGACGCGTCGCCACGTAGGGATTTTCTGTCGGGAGGGGTGCTTCACATTCCTCCCCGAGGCGGGTCTGTTCGATCCGGGCGCCGATCGTGGGTTGCGGAAGAACTGCTCGATGTTATCCCGTGACCCCCGTGCATTATTTCGGAATTGATTGGAGCATCGTGTGAAGCTTTTCAGTCGGTTGGAGTCCGACACTACCCCGTTGCCGACCCTTCTGGTTCCGGGGTGTGCGACCGATAGCATTTCGTTACACACGTTAATAAAAAATATATATATATATAACAGAGATTTACATTTAAGACAGAATGTTGCATTCAGGAAGTAGAAACCGTTTCATGGGGAGTCATTCCAAACGAATGATAATTGGATCTTGTAGATCTCCGTCCGGTCGGTGCTACAGATGCAAAATTAATGTCATCCCCTGAAAGGCCTCAATCAGTCCCTATTGATACGGACTGGGAAAGGTTCTAAATATCTTTTGAGAGAGGGTAACGTGATTTTGTCTCCCAATGTATCGACTAAATTTGATCACTTTATTAGGTAAATAAATCTAACAGACGGACACTCCCCACCCTTACACGTACGCGGAGTATTTATTTGATTAAAGTTTAAATCAATGTAACAATGAGATAGATCACCATGAAAGGTGTTCCTCCCGAAAACTGTTAGCTCTGGCAGATGGCTATTTAAAATTCGCCACTGCACCGCTGCAGCAGTGCCGTTAGTGCAATTGTACCAGATCCAACCACTGCACCGCTGCAGCAGTGCCGTTAGTGCAATTGTACCAGATCCAACCAGAGCTCGGCGGTTCGTGCTAACTATTGCTTTGCAAAAACATTAGGAACATATATGAGTGCGGAACGAGCTGCGAGATTCAATTCGAACGCGATGGTTGTTGTGTGAACATCCTACCTAGCCACATCAATTGTGAGCAAAATACATTTACTGTAAACTGATCCAATTGGTGGTCTTATCGCTACCTGTGCATTCATGCGATTCGGAAATGCGCACGGCCATGCACTAAGTGCTCACCAAGTGTTTACATTAATTACTCGACCTAATTGCTATTTATAACAAAAGTGTTCCTGCGCAACGAATCCACAGGACCCGTTAATTGATTCTTTTTAATGAGACTTTAGTAATTGTTATGGCGACACTTCCGCGTACGGGAGCAGCTCCGCCGCCGCCGACGAGCTTCCAACAAACGCTTTTAAAAGTATTAGAGGGCGGCCGGGGGTGGCACGGAGGTGGCCCGGGGGCGGCCCGGGGGCGGCGGGCACAAATGTTTTAATGACCTCCTGCGTGGCCCCGCCGTCGTAACCGGCTTTCGGAGAATATCAATTTAAAATAATACAATTAAATGTTCTGATCTGTTCATAGGGAATACGAAGACAGGATGAGAAATATATACGATTAAGAGGAATCGTACATCTGTATCAAACAACCCATGGATAAATTGGGATATGGATGGATAAATAATTTAAGATTACGTATTTCCCGTAGATCGGAGAATAATTACAGCAGGCGCTGGTATCAGTACACAGAAACACTGACTCAAGAAAGATGTTGCAACAGTTTGTTGTGCGCATGTCTGACGATGAAGCACTACGCTTATTGCTTAGACGCGTGAGATTGTCTGCAAGATTATTTACATTAACAACGTGATCAAAGTGGTCGTAAAGTGGGGGGCGGGGACTGATGTTCAGGCCGTGAAGGTGGCCAACGATGTCGTAAAGCAAACTATGATTGAATGAAGCATTTCGTTAGGAGATTACGGCGCGGTGTAACATTGTTGAATACTCGGCGGTGTTGGATTCTGGAGTTGAAATAGACGTGTAACAAATGTTAAATTCGCAAACAAGCGGCAATACTCACAACCATAGGCTCTGGTGGTGAATCCAAGAATGTAATTTCTGACTCCTCGCCCGCTAATAGGACGCAAACCGATCTCTCGCCCGATTCATCATCTACGATACAAAACAGTTAGTTAGTTCTCTATAAGAAACTAATCCTAATTGTGACGGTCCATACTGACGCACGGGGAGATTAATCTGAACATCACCAGTCATCATCACAATCCAGTTATTCATTTGTTGGAAATTGTTCACTCGGTTTAGGACCGGCGGTTAGCTGATCGAGAGGATGACACACAGGGCCACTGTTCACCTTCATGTCAGCAGTAACTTACGAGGACAGGAATGAAGGAAACCATGATTTCTCTAAGTTACGATGAGGTTGTAACTTCTGTCTGGTTCCTGTATTATGAATTTATATTCCACCGTCAATATGATCTATTTAACTCCATGTTCACTTCCACGAGTGAAGTGGAAGAAGAAACCTGTTCACCTATGCTCGTGTCGTACGCGTGCAGATACTCCGAGGTCATGAACTGCCCGATCAGACTGGATTTGCCGACGCCCGCCGCGCCCACCACCAGCACCCGGTACGAACTCAGACCGGCCGAGGAGTCCCTGCGAAACGACACGCACACTCAGCAGGCACGCAACTTCAATGGAGAGTAATAAATGCATGTTACCTATTGCAATGTACACTCTAACAGGTGTTCGGTGCAGCGAGATGCACAAGCAACGTTACCTTATGACGCCGCTATTTGCTGATAAGGAACAATGTTTGTGGAAATATTCTTATCTAGTTCTGTCAGACTCTGCGGGTGCCTGCGCCAGAGAAGAAAGTAATCATTTAAAAGTTGGTCATGATTAAATGGTGGGAAGGAATTACCTGGATGAAGCTAAAGAGCACGGTGCTGAAGCTCTCGTAGCCGCTTCGGTGCTGGACGCGCTGGACGCCACGGAGGTGTTGGAGCGGGAGCGCCTGGAGCGCAGGGAGTCTCCTCTATTAACGACGCCTTTCCCTGCGACACAGGAAGCTCCGACAACAGGCACAAACACTAGCCTGAGCCTGTAGCCGGAGTTCGAGCCGACACAGACTACAACTCGGAAATAATCCGCTATTTCGGCTAGATCTTGTTCATTTGTCTCTACACATGTGGTCGGTCTAGACTTTAGACAGAATACCGCGTTAAGGTGTGAAAGGTAGTGAAGCTGATGAGAACGATATGAGTGGAACGCTCTAACTGACGTCCGGTGGTATTAAAGTGACAGAGCGCGAGGAGTGGCAAAGGGTTGTAAAGCTGCCACCGACATTAACACCAGCACCGCGACCGCTCTGCCAGCAGTGTAACGGCGAAGGAGCAGTTCTTTTGGGCGTGGTGTCGGTCGCATCATTCACCACCAGCTGAAGGTTCTTGTCTTTTGATAAACAAAACTAGGCTTACCTGTAATACTAAAATGTCTGAGACGATAATACTCCTCCTCGACGCCGGTGTTGGGCATGGAGGCCACGCGGGCCCGCTGCTGGGGCAAACCCAGCAGCTGCCTCTCGCCAGTCCTCGATCTGGCAGCCTTCACCGACTGTGACCGGGAGTGGTGGGGGCTGCCGTACCTAACAACGTACAAACAAAAATGTTTAAGACCACAGCTCAGGATGTTATGAAGTAACAAGTCCGATACGTTCCCGAGTTTATTGCTTACAACCTACACGTGTGTGTGCGTCTGTGTGTGCGTGTATGCGTGCGTGCGTGCGTGCGTGCGTGCGGTAAGGCAGATGTGACCGAACGTTTCAATGTATGCAAGTAACCCGTGCAGGAACAACATTGCATATTGCAATACTGGAACATATCTACACCGGCGGTAGATTCCTGTTGCCGGGGACCGTCCAGGTGTCCGCGCAGCTCCCGTTGCAGCTGGAAAATATTACTGTGCGAACATGTTCGGTTTGAAGGGCGCTGTAGCTAGTGTAATTACTAAGGTAACTAGCGCGACGTTGTTACGAGCAGGCGTCTCGTCGCGTAATTATCTAATAATATAAATTGAAATATAAATACAACTTCACCTTTTATCAAATTCATGCAGATCTTCCGATGTGAACTGACTGGTGACGTCGAGGAGCTGTTGTATGTGGTCGCTGCAGACTCTGCTCCTCCTCCTCCCTCCTTCCTCACTATCGCGGACGAGGATCGTGGAGCAGCCGCCGTAGTCCAAAGAGAGGGACGGCTGTTGGACGACAATAGTGGTGCGTCCCGCTGGTATAGTGGTGGTGGCAGAATCGAGAGGGTTCGCTGTGACGTGAACTTGAGCGGCTGCAGGGGAAAAGCAGGTTCTCTTTAACCACAAAACGGCGAAGGGAACAGGCTCCGCCGACGTCTAGTGCTATGTAGTGGTAGTTAAGATGTTTACTCAGCAGCGCCATCTTCACGTTCCTATGAAACATTAAACCTGAGCCCTCTTCACCTTGTTGGTTACCAATTTTAACAGATTATAGAAACTCTGGTTACCAATAACAGTGTACTATGAGTTAGGCTCACATCCATCATCGGTACACACGTAAGACTGAGTGAAACTTAGAAACAGTAGATAGATGATGAGAACTAATTACTAAATCGGATACAGCACAGCGGGTCTATACGCGGTGGTCACCTGTAGACTGTCTCCGCGACGAGGGTGGCGGCACGGAGTGCTGGTGTGCGGACGACCTTCTCCGCGTCGTCGTAAACACCTCGGTGCCCTCCAGCTGTCTCCTCAACTTCGCCACTTCATCCTTGTAGTATTCCTGCTTGTCTATTTTCTGTTTGTTTTTCACCCGCGGTTCACTTCCTCGCCTCTTGGTCACTTCCGGATCAAATTTAAAGTGCGTCTCGTACTTGGTCTGGCTCGCCTTTGGACTCTTCGGCGGCTCTAGTTTCGGTTCGAATGGTATTTGAATAGAAGTCGACGGCTCGCTCGTCTGGTTCACGTGGGTCTTGTTTCTGGGCTTTGTCTCGGTCCTCTTCGGTTCTGGCAGGGGCACGTCGAAGATGAACCGCGCGGGGCCAGGCCTGGGTGAGTCCGCCACGTCGGTCGCCGACTGCGGCTTGGTGTACGCCGGCGAGTCGATGTCGCTGCTGTTCTGCGGGCGGTGGTAGTGTGGCGGCGCCGTGCTGGGTGGGTTAGGATGCGGCAGTAGGGGGGAGGGGTCCGCGTCGATAAGGCTCATCGGCTGAGCCTGTATTTCCGGTGGATCTGGTTCTGGTTCGGCGTCCATGGAATCATCGGTGCCAGTGACCGAGGTGAGCGCGGTCGCCGCCGAGTCCGTGCTCGTGTTGATCGTCTTGTCCGACGTCGTGCTGCTGCCCATGACCACCACCTGCTGGTAACAGAAATGCTAAAGTGAGTTTACACAGAAAAATATTATGTTAATGTCCTTAATGCTTGTGGAGTTGGTGCCATTCCTAAAGTACCTGATGCAGTGATGTAACATCTGAGCACTTTCATCAGATACTCTTCAGACGGATGTGCACAAACGTTTACACCACTACTGGTGACCTGACTGAGTGCGGTGATTAAACGATGAACATCCGAATGGTTTATTATCTGACACTCCTTTCAGTGTGCATGTGAATATTCTGGTAGATGGAGTAAGGGTGAGGGAGCAGCTCCCGTGTCAGGCAGACGCGCAATATTACAAAGTGGTTGTTCTAATATTAACGTCGCCCGGAGCAGCTGGAGCAACAAAGAAATGATTTCGGATGAACAGGAAGGAGCTGCGCCGCCGAGGGGACGCGTCATGTCTCGTGTTGTCATGCAGGAGTGGCTTCATGTTTTATTTAAATTTGCATTATTTTGTGTGTGCGTGTGTGTGTGTGTATGTGTATGTGCGTGTGTGTGTGCATTGCTGGAAACGGAGCCTCTTCAATGGACAAACTGTTCCCAATCTTCATTTCCTTGTACATTTGAAATGGGAGTACGTGCTGACTAACAGAGTGTTTACTGCTGGTCGGTCTCTGTTGTTGGAGACCATCTAGATACCATCGCAACGCTTACTGCAGCCGACAGACAGTACTGTGTGAACGTTACCGTATTCCGGTTTGAAGGACGCTGTGTGTCTCTCTCTAGGATCATTCTCTCATATCTGAGGATCGTGGTCCGTGCTAAGGTTGCTGTCTGGAGCGAACGATCTGCTTCCACCGGTTCCTGTCTAGTACGTCGCTTATGACTGTGTAAAATTTAGATCATCTGGTTGGTGCACGACCGAATCAACTATTGCCTTCGGAAAATGAATGAATTTCTTTTGCAGTGCAGTGGCTAGTGATGTTACTGGGGTAACGAGACTCGACAAGTCATGTCTCGGACGACGAGCGCTATGTCGTGCGTGTGCATTCCAACTAGGGACACGTTGTTATACGCAGGTGTATCACTTACCATCAGGTGAACGTCCCGCTTCGCGCGTGGCCTAATTTATTAAAAAAAGCAGTAAACAGTTAGGGCCGCGCGGAGGTAAGCGGAGTAAAGTTTTACGGGCGCAGGTTTACTGCCCGCGGCTCCGTTATTACCACTACACCATGTTTACGAGCGTTTCAACTTAACCTAACTTAAGAGCTCATCCTTAAGTGAAGCGAATATCCGTAACCTTTGCGGGTTTATGGGGGAACGCGGGCGCCGTTTCCTTATCTGTGGACGAGTAACGTCTGCTCCCTATACCTTCAGAACTGTTACAAGTTTCTTATACTTTTAGATCCTCTACACATCTTGGAATATATTTTTAATATCCATAAGTCTTTGTTTTGCCAGTTATATTCATCTCGAAACCTTTGGTCTTTTTTTATTCAATTAAGTTACGAGAGCAGCCGGACGCTCACTTGATGGTAAGTAATACGACAAACAACGCTGAGCCGGTTGGGGTGTTATACACAGCACCACATAGCGCTCGTCGCTTGACACAAGATATTGAGTCTCATTACCTCAGTAATTACACTAGCTACAGCGCCCATCAAACCGGAACACGGCAAGGTTCGCACAGTACTGTGTCGGCTGCAGTAGGCGCTGCGCTGGTACCTGGTGAGACCGAGCACCAGTAAACCGAGTGTACGTAGCTAGCTATCAAGTTATAAGTTAAACCGTTTGTAAATGTTGATTCACTTATTACTAATTGTTTAAATATTTATTTGTTGTTAATTGATCTCCATTAAGATTGTTCCAACATTAGTTGCAACGAGTATCTGAATATCCGATACTGTTGTGTAGTAACACGTGTACAGTGTACGTTGTGTACAAACTCTTGTATGAATATGCCATACCCAAACACAATTCGGCAGCCATTCGGGGTGGGTAGCATAACAAAGATAACTGATCGCACGGGGTGGGGGTGGGGTGAGCGCCGCTCGAAGGCGACACCCTCGCGCATAACTGCAGCACGTCGCGTTCAATCTAATTCTTCTTCTTATCACCCGGATTACGCGCACTGCTGGGTACAGGTCTCCCTCAAGGATCCTTGTTGAGAGGGAATTAGGCTATAGCCCCTGCGGTAGCCCAGTGCGGGTTGGTGGGTGGTCAGTGCCTCATCTGTTGTTTAGCTGGATGCACCGCGTGCAGGTGGGGTCGGCTTGGGCTCCGTAAGACGTTAGGCGGAACCCCTTACACTCCACCTAATTATTGTAAAATGACAAACGAAGCGATAATTTGTAATATTGCTTTAAAAATTATATGACTCATCATATAGCGTTAAGTCCTGATACTCCAGTAACATTCCTAGCCGCAGTGAGCAGCTCTAGGCGGAAGTATTACGAATTGAAATGTTCACGTGATCAGTGGTGATGGTGGCCTTCAGTCAGTTATTTATGTTCTTTATTTGCACAATACACAAAAAACACAAACATTTGCACAGCGATGGCAGCAAAATGAGGTTTTGTCGCTCTAAGCGATACATTGTTCACAAGTTCTTTGCGTAATGAAATCTAAAGGATCTCCTACGAGTCTCACCGGATGCGGCGCCAGAAATCGTGTTCTCTCCTTCTGTGCGGGAGGCTGTAATTTCTTTATTTGTATGTTCGCCAAAGACAAATATATATACGTGGTATCTGCAGTCCGCTGGAGTCAGTAGTTATATCGAAAGTTGGAGATCGTTTAGATCTCAAAGGTATTGCGATTAAGGACGATAGGTCTCCCACACGCTGGCTGTAACTCTTCTGGAAACGTTTGCTAAATATGGTAAACGTGGGTGACCGCACGGGGTCGCGCCCTTCCAGCAGACAGCGGTAAACAGCTGCGCGCAGCCTGGCGACAGGTCACCGCCCCGCGTACTCTACTTATATTAAAAGGACAGCACTGTTGTGCTGATCGTAAATCCTTCTAAAAATACCCTCGAGATCCAATTTAAGTTTATACGCTCGCTTTGTAGGTCAACGGGCGGAAGTGGGAGGGATCTGTAGCGACAAGTTTTGCTCCGCTTCACCTGCACGGAACTTTTAAAATTGATCCTATTTCCGGTACGAAATTTATTACAAACTCACAGCACCTGGCAGACGTTGTCACGGCGGTGTAAAATCATTTTGTACTAAAAGCTGTTGGCTTTGTGCCCGAGTTGCTGGGGCAGGGGTGCTTCAATGGGTTGTGAGGGGTGGCTATATGCTAACCCACCTCCCATTTCGGTTGAGCGGTTAAAGGTTTATTCCAAACGAATGTGTTTCATCTGTAATTAAAATCGCTGCGAAGCTGAGCGGGGCTCGCGGCCGCCCCACCCGCCGGCCGCTGGATCCTCTCGATTCCATTGTTAGACAACTTCGCTGTTTATATTGCGAAAGTATAGTCAAAGTACGTTATGTGCAGAGCCGATGACCTGGTAGAGGAACACCCGCACGGCCATGGTAATGCGATGCCCGTCAGGATGTTGACTGAGCACCACGCGAGCTCGTCGCCTCGAGACGTGCCGCAGTGCGCCGCGTTATCGCTGTATAGTTTATGGACGACAAATTCAAGGTAATTGCTTTATTTATTTACAAAACTCTTAACCTAAATTTATACGAGATTAAACGTCCATGAGGACTGAAATGTTGAAGGGTGAACGTTCAGAATATACAGGCTCTCGGCTGCGACGGTCGGCACGCAGCCACGCAGCCACGCAGCCACGCAGCCACGGTGTCACCGCGGCAAACATTCACTGGGTCTCCAGTTTGGTGTTGTTGTGGATTTGAGAAGATTTGAAACGTCACTAGATCTCTTTCTGCGGTGTTTTATATTATAAAAGGATTCTGACATCGTCTTCGACATTAACAAAAGTCTTTAAAAACTCAGATAACGTCTGATTGGTTGATTTTATAGTACAAGGTGCAAGGGTTTCTGCACAACAACTCGCGGGATCCAAGCTAACCTCACCTGTTCGTGGTGCACACTGCTAATCAACAAACGAGGCTCTGGCTCCCACCAACCCGCATTGGGTCAGCGTGGTGGGAAATGGCCTAGATCTTCCCACATGAATCCTATCCGATTGATATGGGAATCTTTGAGTGCGGCCTAAGCCCAGCAGTGTATATCTATCAGCTGGTGATGACGATCATGATTAGTTCTTTAGATGCAATCAAGACGCAGACAAAGCTTGCCTCTAATATGAACACCTTTCTTTGGCGAACGGTCAGGGAAGCGTTCCGACACGGAGTGCAAAAACAACCGCGCTAGTACCGCACAGTGTATGCTGTACACGTAAAGCGCGGTGAACCTGCAAAGTGGTCTCGACAGGATGTGATCCGCCCACCTCCTCCCGTCTAGACGGACCGCGGCGGGCTGCCGTCCTTTGTGAGAGGGTATCCCGACCGTTTCCTTTCATAATACATCGGGCTTGGGCGTGTTCATTGTCAGCTCAACCGGCAGTGGCTTAGCCGGGACATGCTCCAACAAAGGACATCGTTTCTCCAAACATTTGTGTACGTTTCACGTGCGCCGAGAGACGGGAGACGGGAGATGGGAGACGCGAGACGGGAGACGGCCGATTGCTTTGCGGTAAACACCTAACAGCCGTCTGCAGAGAGTAATGACACTTTTGCAATAGATTATATATCTAATGAGCTAACGCTTCATTTGTATAATTAACAATATACAAGTTCCAGGCAGAAATCTAACTTAGATTGCTGCTTATGTCCAGAATTGTCGTTAAGTACACATGTTGTAATATGAGACATATTAAGATGTTTGGCCGTCTAGGTAGGTACCAGCGCCAGCCCTGTAGTCGCGGGCTATTAAGAACAGGACTAAAGCATTCCTTGTCTGTCGTACAAGGCGATTAATAGGGTCCTCGGGTTCGTGGGCTTTGAACGTGGGGGGGACTCTCAGAGCTCAATAAGCGAGCCTTAGCAGGACGGCAAATGCAAGGTGGTGTTGTATTTGTCGAGAGCTTTGCTCTTTCGTAAGAAATCTCAGAGCCGCCCCCTAAAGCACTGAGAGAGACCACCTAGAGAGTTTTGGTGGGTAGAAGCTCTACATAAACTTATATTCCCCCCAGAAGCAAGGTATCTTTTAAGAAGATATTGCCCACGATAAAAAAAGGTAGGTACCACCGCAGCGCCTATTTCTGCCGCTGAACAGTAGTGAGCAAACATTACTGTGTTCGGAAATCCAACTCGATGCAGTGTATATCATTCTAACCCGCGCCACTTTGTAGTGGGCGAGCGTATCACTTACCATCAGCCGAACGTCCCGCCCGTCTCCTAGCTTAATGATATAATAAAAATAACTTTCGACCTTCAAGTCAACATATATTTATTGTAAATGCCGATGGAATGCTGAAACGACTGTTTCCCTCTCCGTGTGGTCTCCGGTCTTCGTATAAATGGCTGTGCGGCCGCATGTACTTTGATGGGTCTTTTCCTGGGACAGACCCGAGATGTTAATTTCGTGTTTATGTTCAAGTTTAAAGCCGCACTTCCACGAATCATCTAAGAAGGAGTTAATGAGAAGCCTGTTCATTACCAAAGGATTCCTCCAGCTCGCCGTCTGACCGTCGCTGATTGCATTTTACGAGTGTATCCATTACATCGGTTATAACAAACACCACAATCTTCAAAGTGGCACAATGAACTGTAACTAATGAATTGTGAATTGCCTAACGAACGTAAACACTAGGTTTGTTTGTAGCTCGCAATCAAGGAACGCACGGGGCCTGCCGGGCCCGGTGCCGTGAGACTGCTCAATCCATTACTGATAATTTAACGTTATTTTGAAAATTCATCTCTCTCGAATAATTTACGTGTAAGGGACCACGATATCGCTACATGACCCGATTGCTGGAATAAATCTACAATCTGTAACCGCTTCAATAGGTTCGCCCTCCAATGCTCACACCAGCTTCAATGAAGCAGCTCGCTCTCGGACTCGTTTTCCTATTTAGTAAATGCAACAAAGTCCAAAATTTTAAATTAGAGTTCTGTCGCAATAATTACTTTTAATCATCAAATGAATAGATCGTGTCCAGAAAGTGTGTGAAATAAGACTACAGTTGTTTGGAGATACTTTGTAAATGGTAGATCCAGACGAAAGGTTTACAAAAACGCACGGCCCTCGCCGGCGACCGAAGTTCATATTGTTAATATGACGAGGGGGCAGCGCCACGAACGGAAACGGACGTTGACGGACATTTTGTTAACAGAATAATAGAAATTTTACCGAGGTTTACAATAATTACTTAAATTACACAAGACACGTGGTCCGATGACGTCGGCCGGAACAACGCATCGTTGCGGACACACGTTGCATTTGAAACCCCGCGACGGTGTTCGCCGGTAGTTATGATCTTGTTTATTAAAGAAATAATGAAGTTTCTTGTTAGTCATTGAGCGCTGTCACTGTGTTAAGAAGTCAGCAAGAAAATAAAGCGTTTAAAAAAGAATCCATCGTTTAAAGATTTTAATAAGTTCGCCGCCGTAAGTTCAGTACTTATCGGAGCGGGCACGTTAATGAATCGATCGCGAGGCTCTCCACCTCCCAACCCCTCACCCTTCTATTCAGTTAACACCTCAATTATTGGTTTCCAAATAAATTAGCGTTACAACGGAGCCTGTAATAAGCGGAAACCTGATTAACACAATTATTGTTTCGAGGAACAAGTTTGTGCGCGTGCCATTGTGAAGGTGCCGGTTAATGTGAATGTAACTTAACTAGTTTACATAAATTTAATTATACAACATGAAGACAATTTAACTGCTTATTATTTCCGTTACAGAACAAGGCTATTGACACTAAGCTCATTAGCTAGTTTTGGGTGATAACGGCGAGGTGCACGTTAACTGATAACAGTTAATTCAACCTTTAAACATCAACATCGTCATAGAACGAGATGGCCTCCGGTAAATGATGAGTATGTACGGCTTGGGGCCTCCTCTTATTGAAGCAACACATATAACTGGACTACTAACTTAGCCTGCACCACATTTGTTGTGTCTTGGACATGGCCTTCGACATTGAGTGTCCACAAACTATTTGTGGTAAATGAAGAATGAGCAGATTTCACACAAACCTTCGTTTCCCGAAAACAAATTATTGATATAAACTGTGTTAATCTTTCAATGAGAAAAACTACATCGAGAATCAAGCAGTTGCTGTTGTGGATGGTGGTGAAGAAGATGAAAAAAAAACTGTCCAACATATTATCCAAAATAAAGTTTTAAATCAAACGATATGTGGTACGAATGGCAAGAAGATGTCGTTAATAATTTTTGTTAGATCATCTTTTCTACCTTCATGTCCTGGCTCCTAACCAGGAGACTAAACCCCTTTCGTCCGGAATTGAACGGGCGTTAAGGTGACGTTACAGTTACAGCAGAACTTTTGTGGTATTGGATGATAAGTTCGAGGTCTCCAAAACAGTTAGACCGAAGAGCGCGACAATGGGTACGTGCACTTGTTGGCTTGGATCCCGTGAGGAACAACCTCATTTTAAGGAAGTATTATATAAAACCTGTGTTGCTAAGCTATGTTGTATATATTGTGTGCATGGCTTTTTTTGGACCTTTCATTGGACGTGGTGAGTGGAAAGGTTCCTGACGCACATTTTTCAGAAGAGTCTGAAAATATTTTGAGCGTTGTGACTTAATTTGGTGTCTATAGTTTTGGTATATGTGAGATAACTTGAGAACATTAACTTCTCACAATCAGAACGAACATCTTTAAATTTCTTCATAGTGTAAAGAAAATTTAAGCATTTTATATCATTTATGGAATTTAGTTGTTTTTTAGAATATATGTAGCATAGAAGTTGTACCTTGTCGGATACTTGTTATTGGAAGGTCGGGTTTTGGGATCGAATTTAATCATAATATCCTTTTATATACTATAGAATTTATTATTAATTTCTTTAAAATTGTTATTACGTGTATACACATTCTCTGTTCCATTAATTTCATCTAAAAAATCTTTTATTTCACAATAGTAAGGTTACAAAAAGTTTAACGATGTACTCAGATTGCATTTAATAAACGTTAACCCAGTTAAGATCAAACGAATGTCTAAAGGATGCTGGTAGCAGACAATTAGACGTAATGGATTTGGACTTTCTGTGATATGAACTTGTTCTCTGATGCACAATATTAAGTGCGATATTGTTTTTTTATGATTGATCGCAGTATCAGATTGCTTAAGACCGTTGATTGTTACAACATCTGGAAAATAACTAATAAGGTTATTGTCGGTTATATTAGCGACATACAGACGAAGGATCAGGTCCCCGGCTACCATTGTATCGGTTGTTAAGTATTCTGTAATATTATTAATATTACTAATGTTATTAATGTTATCCATAAAGTTTTCGAGCTTACCCAAACAAACTGATGGGGGTAAAAATGCAAAATAAATGTTTCCCGTCATTCGCTGATTTTCCTACATACAAAATGAGATATCAAATGATCTACCATGCATCAAGCCATCGGTTGTATACAATACAGACGTAGTATGTACAATTTAGAAAATAGATTAAACACTGTTTTTTTTTAAAAAAAACCTATTTCTTCTCACAATATTTCTGCAGGTACTGATCGATTTTAGGGAATATCATCTGTTTCGTGTACTGGCTGTAGCAGTTATCCAAGTGGTTCCAGGTCGGCCGTGTCACTTCATAAGTCTCCAGCACATTTGGCATTTGCGCTGACAACCATCTCACGTCCCTCGGGTCCACTAAAAAGTCGTTCTTGCCATATGTCAGTACCACAGGCGCAGAGACACGGGAAAGGTTATACAACGGAGGCTGAACATCTCCGTATCTTTCCAGATTTTCAGAAGGACCGTAGTCAAATTTCTGGAACTTCCGGGAAATTATATTTTGGCCATAAATTGCAATGTTGTAAGCGGACGCTCCCCCCGGCAAGTGATCGTATAACACTTTTACTGTTTCTGTTGTTATCGAACCTGGATCATAGGATTGCAACAAACCCAGTGCCCGCTTGCAAATACTTGCCGCTAAGAAATCGTCTTTGCATAACGTAGCCAGTGTTACTTGAAGCAGACCACCTTTCTCATACACTTCCAAGTTGCTGGGCTTCTTTAGCACTGGCGCGAGTACCGCGTAATATTCAAAAAACAACCTCGCAGGCAGGGATCTCATATAAGTCAACGCTACGGCCGGTGCCAAATGAATAGAAACTCTGGCTTTATCGCAATATCCGGTCGTTTCGGAGCACATCGTGAAAAATAACCTGCAACCCTGCGAATAGCCGATAAACATGAAGTCGGCCGACTTGGTGTAGTTCAGCACGTAGTCTATTGTAGCTGGCAGGTCGAATGTGCCCATTTCATGAGTTGAGAACTTCCAGAATTCTGCATCCGAGTCTGGATTCAGGCGGACGTGCTTCCTACCGTAATAATTGCCGCGGATGTTACCAGCCCATAGATCGTAACACGCGTCTGCTAGGAGATAAGCCAGGCCGGCCGATGGACCGGCATCCAGCCAAGAATCTGAACTCGTCAAGATCCCGTGCATTAGCAGTACCGGAGGCTGTTTAACCGGACCCTGACAGTTTTTACCTCTTGGAATACGAAACAATGACAATATGTATCCATCTTTAGTGACCAAAATATGTTCTTCAGATTTATATCCAAACTTTCTCGTCAATTGAGTAAAATTGTCATTTCCACCTCGCGGATATTCTTTAAACAGTTCAAACAACAGGCCCAACCTGCCGTTCTGCCCCTCCACTTGTTTAGGAGGTGCAATAAGAAATAATGAAAATACCATTAACGCTTTACTTCGTGCAGTCACCATTTCTGAAACAAACATGAGGATACCCTTACCTCGTGCTATTCTATTTATTTGGTAAAAACTATTGTTTCTTTTTATCTTAATGCCTGCTTAAAGTTCCTATTTGGAACAATTGGAATTCTACTGATAGAGTTTAGTTATTAGCACCTATTTAAAGTAATAGCCTCTTATCTGGATGTAACTGAGGCTGCTCATTCCACAGCCGAAACTGAAACCTGAATCGATTTGGTTTGTACTACAACAGTGCAACAGTCGGGGATGTTTCAGTCTCGAGTAGCGCTGCTTCTATTGCCCGTACATTCATTAGCGTGACTTTCTTTATTAAAACTAATTAAACTAACAGTCGGCCCGAAACATGTCAACTACAGAGTAATCAACAGAATAAATATTGATAGCTTTAAGAAGGATTTGAATCTTATTGACTGGGAATCTGTGACTTTGCTAAAAAATGTTGACTTGATGCTTGAAAGATTTAATGATTTGCTTTGATCCCTCTTTCATCTACACGCCCCAATCAAAAAAATTTAAATTGCGAATCCTAGCATTCGGTGGATAACAGACACATGCCGACTGATGGTAGATTTACGAAACGAAGCTTACAATAGATATTGGAAATCTGGTTTAGAGGGCCACAGAGAATATTCCAAAACGTGAAAAAAATTGTGGTGAACAGTATCTATAGTGCAAAAAGGTGCCTATTTTAATGAACACATTAATTCGCAAGTTGATAATGGCAACATTTTTTGGAAAAATCTCAAAGATAAAATGTCATCCGATTCCACTAAAAGCAATTTTCTGCCAGACTGTTTTAATAACGCAAACGATATTAATAAATATATTTCATAAATATACCTTCTCGACGTAGGGATGTGACGACACCACCACCCGCTGAAGCGAAAACTGAATTATTAGTTGAGGATACAGTTTTCTCTTCGGTGCAAGCAATCGAGTCGCGCGACCAGTCTGCCCCTAATGCGGCTGTTGGCTTGGGCCACGTCGGGCGCACCTGTAGCCCGCTCACAGCATACCCTAAGCGGGAGCGGGGACTGGAATCATTGCGACCGGAGTCAAGACGAAGATAACCTCTCAAATCACCCCAAAGGTACGACGTGCCATTGAGATAAATGGCCAAGAGGCTAGATTCCTGATGATGATAACGCTGCGAGCCATTCGACTTTAAACAGCTTATCTGACATTGGGCGCGTGGACCCGGATCCACGGCCTGTTTATAAAGTGTACTACTTGTAGTGTAGTTATCCGACGGCGGAGTGGCCAAGAGGGATTTGGTCGTTAACGCCCAAAACTGTGAGTCAGCGTCCAATGCACACATAATGAAAGACAGTTTAAAATATATATATCCCCAGGTGAGTCCTGGCCTTAAAGCTAGGGAATCCCACATGATGCTTAGCGCCGTCTGATCTCCGTACTCTGGGGTGGGAAAAACTGTACGCAGCGGAGCGACGCCGATGGAACATCGGCCGAAACTACAGCGGCGTGAATGCCGCGCCCCGTGATGGGCGCAGGTAATCAGGAATTGACGGTGCCGCGTCTCAAGGCGGGCGCTGGCCAAAAACCAATACCGGACTGAACAAACTCGCGCAACGCGAGCCAGCACCTACCGCGCTTCCTACGACGCGACTGGTGCTGGAGCGACTGCGCTTCGAGCCCCATAATAACAAGGGCGATGTGAACATGGCCTTCGTTCCTCGGACCTGTGACGGCGAGGCTGCCTCGTTGGTTTTCGACTGCAGCCTCGCTATGGGGGCGTCAGGCGGCTCCCCCTTTTAACAGGACTGCAAACGACGTTGTCCCAATAGGACTGCTTGTCGGCCTCCTCGGTGGAGGATGACAAGTGCTCCGGTGAAAAGCCGAAGCGTCGTGGGTGTCCGCCCGAGAACGTCGCCGAGATCGGCACCACTGATCTTTGGTTCAGGGTGGCGGTGATAAGGGCGCGCATATCGGAAGTGCCCGGAGTTGACACTGGCGATAAGGCTGACAACCTCGCAAGGAGGCTCCGCGAGTCTCTTGGCGAGGAGGTCGTCCATGTCGCCAGGCCGCTCAAGTGTGCCGAGTTGAGGGTGTCCGAGCTCGACGACTCGGTCGCGAGCGCCGATGTAGCTGCAGAGTTGATGCGAGCGGATGGTTGCCCGGTCGACCGGTCGGGCAGGTCGGTTCGGTTGGGCAACATTTCGATCGGAACCTTCGGCCTCGGGACGGCGTGGCTGCGCTGTCCCGTGGTTGCAGCGCAAAAAGTCATGGTCGGGGGATGACTTTTAATAGGGTGGGTGTCGGCCCAAGTATCTTTACTTAAGAGCTGACCGCAGCATCTTTATGTCTTAACGAGAGAGCAAAGTGTAAGTCCGACTCTGACCGCAGCGATGAGTGCTATCACTGCGAAAAGAGCGGCCACATAGCGGGCAACTGCACCGCCCGGCCGCACTGCAATCGTTGCAGTTCGGCTGAAAACCGGCCGGCCATAGGTGCGGCGGAGAGGCGTGCTCCACTAAAGTGGTGCCGCCTCACTCCAAAAAGCCGCTCCATCGCGGAGGATGTTCTCCCGGTCGTTGTCGCGGACCAGTTGGAGAGGGACTGCGATGTCCTTAATTTTCACGAGGCGTGGATGGTCGCGAGGCGCTTTTGTGCTCCAGGATATATCCACGCCTGGGGTGGTAGGGCGGACGAAGCGTGCAAAGATACAACGTCCCACACCTTGGCGGACTGCTCTGACGGGAGAGCCGTAGGACCGCGCAAGTTGCGGTACTAGGGAGTGACCTCTCGCTTAGCGGCCTTTGGTCGGAAAGCAGCGGTGACCCAATTTCGCGACTTTATTGTGACGCGAAAACGGGAGACTATTTCGTACCAGAGAGAGAATGCTATAGGGGCGGGATGCGGTAGTTGCGTGATGAAGGTTCACCGTCATCTGGCGGAAGTGGAGCGCGCTACCGCCGATCGTCTCCTCCAGCAAAGGACCTGGCGTCGCGGCCGACATAGGTCGTTGGTTTGGCGCCCTCCTTGGAGAGGGTTCCCGAGGTGACGTGCGGCGCACCTTGTGTTCCCATGTGTCGTCACGTAGGTTTTGTTTGATGGGAGGGGTTGTTCACATCCCTCCCCGAGGTGGACCCGTTCAAACCGGGTGCCAAACGAGCGTTGCGGACGAATTCGTATCTATCTCGTGACCCTCTTGGATATTGGTTGAGGTGGACCACCGTGTGAAGCTTTTTAGTCGGTTGGAGTCCAACACTACCCCGTTGCTGGCCCTTGGTTCCAGGGTGTGCGTTTGGTCAGCATTTCGATACACATGTTAATAAAAAAGAAAAACATAAAACTGTCACATTTACGGGCAGTTTTCGTCATCAGGTCACCAAGTGTTGGCATAATATACCTGCTGCTGCGCGTCAATGTAGCTCGGTGTTTACTTTTAAAAAATATTTAAAACAGTTGTTATCGCAACAAAAAACGTTGATAACAGTTGACAGTGGCTTATTATTCAAATTAATGGTGTAGCATTTTTTGACAATGCTCTTGGCAACATATTCATTTACACACACACACACACACACACACACACACTCTCATTACTATACAGTGTGTCAATGTAGTTCCTGCGGTTATATAACGATAACTCTTGTTTGTTAATGTGTATGTATATGTGTGTGTGTGTGTACGCGTGTGTTACATTTTTAGGCCACAGTAAACGATTCATCTATCGTATCTATCTGTTCTCTTACAGCCACGTCGGCGTGCGGCTCGGTGGGCCGGCCCGGAGACGTGTGGCAGACCGCGAGCCGACACCAACGCATGTCAACTTGATTGGCATTAGCTGATGATGCGATACTTGTCGCGTTCAGTCTAATTCGAAGACATGACGTCACATAATTGTCTAAAAATACAGTATTTTATTTAATATTTCTAAATGTTAACATGTTGTTTCAACATTGCCACACGCCGACAAACCGTGGCCCGTGGCCCGTGGGCTGCGGCCCGTGGCCCGTGGGCCGTGGCCCGTGGGCTTGTTTCGGCAGTACACATTTTCCTGTCGCAATTATTTTTTAAATAAAATTATTAATTACGAGAAGTGAAATGTTTCAGATTGCTAATTAGTTTTTGATCAGTTCCAACTACGACCCTTGCTCACCACATGTCTGGGGAGTCACGGACACGGTTGGCTACCTTTTGAAACAAGTTTCTGTCGAAACCTTTATTAAGTTTCCGAAGAAAAAAAAGTCGATTTCTACCATCCGTTAAGTGTAACTCCCACGTGCGAGATCAAACAGAGATTGTAATGAACACCTTGCAGGTATTCATAAATGTAGCTTTGATAATGCACTAGTCGGGGGCTGCAATCTTTGGAGACGATTCACATCCGAGTCGCTTGACATCTATATATGTGTTATCTGCATGTATACAATATGTCGACTTCCGACTCCGGCTATTCTCGTTACCTTTACATGTCACGCCTTTATTAAAGTCAAAGATTTACTGTTAATTAGCGTTTTGCTAGTTTTTGCGATTTAAATTATAATAAATAATGTACTCGGAACGACATCAAATTTAATATATAAAATTAAAGAAATACTGTCTCAGTTAAATGTTTAAAGAAAGCTGTACTTCTTTAAGTATTTATTGATTTTTGAGAATATCGTCAGTTTCGTGTACTGGCTGTAGCAGTTATCCAAGTGGTTCCAGGTCGGCCGCGTCACTGCGTAAGTCTCCAGCACATTCGGCAGTTGCTCCGACAACCATTTTACGTCCCTAGGGTCCACCAGGAAGTCGTTCAGCCCATATATCAACACGACGGGCACGGCTGCGCGCGTCAGGTTGTACAACGGAGGCTGAGCCTCTCCATACAATTCAAGATTCTTAGAGCGCCCGTAGTCGTACTTCTGAAATCTCTGAGATATTTCATTCTGACCGTAAATAGCTAGAGTGTAAGCGGACGTTCCGTCCAGGAAATGATCGTACAGTACTTTTACTGTTTCAGTTAATATGGAAGTTGGATCATAGGAATCTATAAAACTCAACAACCACTTACAAATGCTCTCCGCGAAAAATGTTTTCCTGCATAAAGTAGAGAATATCACGACGATCGGGTCATTTCTTCTGAAAACTCCCAGTGTAGCAGGGCTGTTCAGAATCGGTTCAATAGCAGCATAAGTTCTAACCAATACGTTTACTGGTATGGATCTAGTGTACTTCACTCTCACAGCGGGCGCAATAATTATGGAAACTCTGGCTTTATCGCAATATCCGCTCGTTTCGGAGCACATCGTGAAAAATATCCTGCATCCTTGTGAAAAACCGATATACATGAGGTTGGCGGACTTAGTGTAGTTCAGCACGTAGTCTATTATTGCAGGTAGGTCCAATGTGCCCATTTCATGAGTTGAGAACTTCCAGAACTCTGCGTCCGAGTTTGGATCGAAATGAATGTTTCTCCTTCCATAGTAAGTGCCCCGGACGTTCCCAGCCCATAGATCGTAACAGGCGTCGGCTAGAAGGTAAGCCAGGCCGGCCGACGGACCGGCGTCCAGCCAAGTATCGGAATTCATCAGGAGTCCGTGCATTAGCAGCACCGGCCGCTTTTTAACCCTTCCACGACAGTTTTTACCTTTCGGTATGCGGAACATTGTCAATATGTACCCGTCTTTTGTCACCACTGTATGTTCTTCCGATTTATATCCATGGCTGCTCGTCAGTATTGTAAAATTGTTGTATAATTCCGGTTTATTACTCAATTGATTTCCGAATACCAACCGTCCATTTTGTGCTTCCACGTTTCCGTGAGCAGCGAAGAAGCATAAACAAGCAACAAGCGCGTTGCCCCCTGCCGTTATCATTGCAACTATTACTTTACAACGCTCGTAGCCCCCACCTTATAATACTGCTATCAGTGTCGTATATTGTATTCTTTATCGTAATGACTAATTGTGCCGTTGATGGGGGACATGTTTCGCATGTATCAATACCGTTTGTCAGCGACAACCTCCGCAGCGACAACTACTAGCTGCTGTCGATCGACTACCCTTGTTACTGTTTACACGATCCGGTTAGATGGGGATCCGGTTAACACGCGATTTTCTCGGCGACAATTTAAATTTAAGTGAAGTCCTGCAAAGTTTAATTTTCGCTTGGTCACTCTTCACGTCTCTTTATTTCAACAAGAAAGAGTTTTTTTTTTTTTATTAATAACCTATGTAACAAAATGCTAACGGACGCACACCCCGGAACCAAGGGCCGTTTACGAGACAGTATCGGACTCCATCCAACTAAAAAGCTTCACACGGTATCCCAATCACTTCCAAAAATATGCACGAGGGTCACGGGATAACATCGAGCAGTTCTTCCGTAACCCCCGATCGGCGCCCGGATCGAACGAGCCCGCCTCGGGGAGGGTTGTGAGGCACTCCTCCTGACAGATAATCTCTACGTGGCGACGCGTCGGAATACGAGACGCGCCGCCAGATACATCCCAGGAATCCTCTCCAACAGGGGCGCCGGCCCGACGGCCCATGTCGGTCGCGACGCCAGATTCCTCTGTACCTAAGGAGGCAGTCGGCGGTAGTGCGCTCGGCTCCGCCTGTTGGCGGTGAGCTGTCCGCGCGCTGCGACCACGTCCTGCCCCCTCGGCGCCCGCTCCCTGCGACGTTCGGTCTCCCGTTTCTGCGTCATAACGGAGTCGCGAATCGAGATACCGTATCCCATGACGCCTCGCTTCCGACCATGGCACGCAGCACTGCCGTCAACGAGAGGTCACTCCCTATCGCCGTTACGAACGCAGCTCTCTTTTCCCCCTCCCCCTCCAATCGCGGGCAATCGGCCAGGGCGTGCGACAATGTGTCCACCGGATGTCCACACTCGTCGCACGCCTCGGCCGTCCTACCACTACAATTACGCAAGTGCAGATATCTCCTGGAGCAACCGTGCCTCGTGAGTATCAGCATTAGGCGGAAATTGAGGACTCCGCAGTCCCTATCCAGCCAGTCCGCGATGACCGGCCGGACGGCTTCCACGGTGAGGCGAGCGTACGACGGATCACGGAGTCGCAGCTCCCATCGCCGACGCACCTCCCGTCGCGCCCACCGGCGCCACCTCGTCTCCTCGTCCGGCGAGAAATACTTGCGTCCGCTCGAGGCCACACTTCCGCCGCCAGTAAACACGCGCCAGCGACTCAGAATCGAGTTCCCATGGCGGTGTCCTGGCGAGGACGCACGTGCACGCATGACACGCTGCGGAGATCGCAGCAGAGTCGGGCCGCGGGCCGACAGGTGTTCCGCCCATATGGGCGCTCCGTATAGCGCCATAGAGCGCACCACTCCGGTATAGAGTCAAACAAGGAAGTAGTTAGAAGATCAAAAATGTATATATTTGTGTCGCGAGGATCTGCTCGCTGTCGCCCACATGTTTGTTTGGTACAGCAATCTCTGTTACATTCATACAAGGAACAGGACGTTGACCTTTGCTGCGCTACTCCCGCCCAGTGCTTAGAGCAACCCAAACTCGGCCCAACTCAGGCGGACCATTACCGACATCCACTGTACATGAGTGCACGACTATAATGAACTCACAGCCGTCTCACCGGAAATCGGTATCTTCAATAACGCCATATTAATATGCAAGTACCATATTGTAAACCAATATCAGGACGTCAATACTGCATAATGAGTGTTCACTTCAACAAATGTATTTTATTAAATTTTTGTTTTATTCGCTATGTAGTTTAGAGGTTGTTTCCGCACCTCCCTTCCCCCTCTCTCCCGACCCACGCTTGCGCTTTGCGGGCCGTAATATACAATTACAATTTAAATTTACCCTTGAAGTTTATCGAAAATATTCCCGCAGCTCCGAGGCTGCTTCGCGTTATTAACACCCCCACAGACCTTCTTGGGGTGACATTGCATAAAATCCATCTTTAGCTGCTTACACTGGGCAAAAGGAATCTGGAGGTATCACGGCTCCAGAGCTATCGCGACGAGTGTCTACATAGGTGCAAATCTCATATACTCGCATACAAATGTTTAACTTATCAACATACAACTAATGTATTAGTAGTTAGCCGACCGTCTGCAACAAGTAATGGAATTTTTTTATAAGTTACATTTAAGTAATGCAAGCTGTCTCCGTAGCTTTCAACTGCACGATGTCTACTATGGCATATTTTATGTTAAAAGTAATTAATTATTGTGTTATTTAGAAATAGAGTACAAACTCACTTGTGCCACGAATTTGGAGTTTCACCTTCGAGTATGACAGAATTAGAACTTCTGAAGAACTATCAGCACTGGTCGTGTACCTCCTTTCAGAAGTGTTGCCGTAACACTATCATTACCCGGCGTCTTGTTGTTTTTCAGCTGTTGGAGCCACACTAATCTCGTACAGACCGACGTCCGGAAAATCTTAAGTGTCGGGATAATTAGGCTCTTGGATCGGTGACCTGATTGTTGACGGCTACTTCTGATGTCGTGTAAAGTTGTTCGTAGAAGCCTTCCATCTCAGCCAGGAGCTCAGGACAGGAGGTATTGAATCTGCTATCCCCAGTGTTCAGCTTAGTCACCAGGCTCTGCCCAACAGCAGAAAATCTAACGAAAAGTTTGGAGCCTGGGTTACGCTCGATTGCCACTTTTATACGATTCGTATTAAACCGGCGCTGGTCACGAGTCGGTCACTTAGAGATCCGCTTGCCGCTGCCCGAGATATGTTCTCATGCATTATTTCCAATTCCTCATGGGGGTGCGTCGATGTTGGCGCGTATACCTGTATGACCTTCAGCGAATACCGTTTGGGGATTCTGAGTATAAGGGACGCCACTCTACTCGATACACTCCCGGTCTGTACCACATTGTTCACGGGAGACCTGCGGACGATGAACCCGACACCACCCTGGAACAGCTGCTCGCCCTCCCAGAAATAGAACAGGTTGCCGGATCTTAGAGTCATAATATACTCATCCTCTCTTCGTATCTCAGACAATCCCATCACGCTCCTGCGAATCCTGCTCAATTCTTCTTCAGTTTCAGCAGCTTTTCCTAGCGCGCTCCTCCAAGCGCTTTCGGGACACTGGTGGTCTTATCCCGAGACCAAGATCTGTACGGCGCCGGTGCACATCGGAAAGACCGTTTTATCGCGTCGAACTCTCTCTCGAAATCCGCATTTAACTAGTGACGACGTGCAACAGGAGCTCCGAGATGTTCGTGGGGTAGCAGCCAGCGAGTGGACAGTTCGTCGACAACTCAAGCAAGCGAATCTGACCACAAAAAGGCCTGCCACAGACCCGAAACTCACGGCAGCTCACCGATAAGCACACCTTCAATTTGCTCGCACCCATCTTGATTGGAAGGTTGAGCAATGGAGACAAGTCCTGTTTTCAGACGAGAGCAGAATGTGTTTGCACGGTATGGAGCAAAGAGGTCGGGTCTACAGGCGGCCTGGGGAGCGATATGCGCAGTGCTGTTTCGTTGATACAGTGGCTTATGGGGGCGGCTTTTGTATAATGTGGGCCAGTATTTCCTTTAACGGCACAACCGATCTAGTTTTCGTGCCTGGCGGGGGATGAGGAGGCGGCCTAACTCCGGACCGGTACATTTCCAATATTCTGCTGGACCATGTCGTGCCCTATGCGGGATGTATCGATGATGACTTCCTCCTTATGCACGATAACGCTCGTGTAACAACTGAATACATTGAAGAAGTCGGTATCGTCACATAAGATTGGCCAGCGCGCAGCCTTGACTTGAATCCCATTGAGCACAAGTAAGATGAACTGAAGAGGAAGATTTGTTCCAGAACTCCTGCTCCTTCATGTCTGAATAAGTTGTAATCGGCGTTGATTGACGAGTGGGAAGATATCCCACAGGAATCAATTCAGAAGCTGATCAGGTCTATGAAGAATCGTCTTCGAGCAGTTATTAGGGCGAGGGGAGGGAGCACAAAGTACTGACACTTAATTTTAAGTTTAAATAAAATATTTATTTATTGTTTTATTCAATTATTATTTTTCCATATTTCCTTGTTTTCCTGCCTGCTCCACTTAATCCGGGATAGCTCCTTAGCTACTGGCTCGATTTGAATGAATTTGGTATCAATTTAAAGTTGACAGTTGTACCTTTAAACTTATGCCATTTTTTTGATAATTAACATTTTATTAAGTAAGCAAGATCGCGCGGAACCAATTTCAAGTTAATCGACTCCAAACTTTTGCTCGCGAGTATTGATGAAGACAGTTTACCCCACAAATATGCGAAACTATTGCGAGACACGTGTCCTGAATAAAGACTAGACGCCAAGGTAAGATCTGTTTTGCCGGATAATGCCGGACCATAAAAACTAAAATGGACCATATTTATCGTTTAATATCATCTTTCCAAAATAACAGACACTTGTCAAATTGTGAGGAGCATCTCAACAGTGAGGTAAAGAAATATATGTAATTCCATAAGCAGGCGTTCAATGTAGTGCAGGCAAGGTACGGAGATGCTGTAGGTTATATATATATTTATGTAGCTCCTGAAACTAGGGGTGCCCCGAGCCAAGCAGCAACTATTGCAGAGCGCTCATTCCGTCTGACAAAATTACTGATGTACCACATTTGAATGACAAAATATAAAACATGGCCTGGAAGTGATAGTGAAACCAATGTGTTGATTAACTAGCTCATGAAACCTACGAGTACATCACCATCTTTGTTAATTGCTCACTCTGCAAATGCTTTATAATGATCATTACAATTACAGCTTAGTAGCTTAGTAGCTTAATAGCTTAGTATTACAGATGGCACGTAATTTGTAAAGTTTATAGCTCATTTTCTAGGTTCAATATCTGTTATAATTGACTTTTAGAAATTCACGATGCTCAGACGTCTCTAACGAAAATATCTCTTTTATTGCTAACATAAGTAAGAGAATATATTCATAGTTATACTCACACGTATAAATATCAGCCCTGAGTTAACCATACCTGCATGCAGATGCATCCTAAGAAGTACTTGGCGACTTTCAGTTTGTTCTGAATACTTTCTTATAAAACTAATTCCATATGATGACGTTAAATATTACGAGGTTTCTGACAAAAACGTTATAAGCAGTTATCCCTGCCGTCAATATCTCATTAATATACAAATTAACTAAATAACAATACATACTGCCTTATTTAACCACTAAGTCGATTAAAAAAAGCTGTATTTTTTTAGGTACTGGTCGATTTTAGGGAATATCATCTGTTTCGTGTACTGGCTGTAGCAGTTATCCAAGTGGTTCCAGGTCGACCGCGTCACTTCATAAGTCTCCAGCACATTCGGCAGTTGCTCTGACAGCCACCTCACGTCCCTAGGGTCCACCAGGAAGTCGTTCAGCCCATATATCAACACGACGGGCACGGCTCCGCGCGTCAGGTTGTACAACGGAGGCTGAGCCTCTCCATACAATTCAAGATTTTTAGAGCGCCCGTAGTCGTACTTCTGAAATCTCTGAGATATTATATTCTGACCGTAAATGGCTAGAGTATAAGCGGACGTACCTCCTGGGAAGTGATCATACAGTATCCTCGCCGTTTCTGTTAATATAGAATCTGGATCGTAGGAATCTATCACACTTAATAGCCACTTACAAACACTCGAGGCAAAAACCTTCTTTCTACATAAGCTGGAAAGTATTGTCGCAATCGGTCCATCCTTTGGTAAAACTTCCAGGGTTGCAGGAGTTTTCAAAATCGGTGCAAGAAAAGCATATGTTTCCAGAAAAACTTGTACAGGCAGTGAACGGCTATAATTCACTCTTAAACCCGGAGCTAGATTAATAGAAACGGTAGCTTTTTCGCAATAGCCGCTAGTTTCGGAGCACATCGTAAAAAATATCCTGCTTCCCTGCGAATACCCGACGTACATCAGGTCTGCCGAATTGGTATATTTCAACACATAATCAAATATTGCAGGTAGATCCATCGTGCCCATTTCATGAGTTGAGAACTTCCAGAACTCTGCATCCGAATCGGGATTGAGGCGCACGTGTTTTTTTCCATAATAATTGCCGCGGACGTTTCCGGCCCATAAATCGTAACAGGCGTCGGCTAGGAGGTACGCCAAGCCGGCCGACGGACCGGCGTCCAGCCAGGCATCGGAACTCATCAGAAGTCCATGTATTAGCAGTACCGGAGGTGTTTTTACCGGTTTAAGGCAATTTTTGCCTTTCGGTATGCGAAACAAACTAAGTATGTAACCATCCTTAGTGATAACTGTGTGTTCCTCAGACTTGTATCCGTGGTTTCCAGTTAATTCCGTGAAGTTGGATTTGGCATCTCGCGGGTAGTCTCCCAATGATTTGTCCTCATGGCCCAACCCTCCTGTCTGCGCGTGCACGTTGTTGTGGACAACGCAGACACATAAACAAGCAATAAATGCGTTGCCTCGCGCCGTTACCATTTCAGCTATTAGCTGACAAGCTGCTCGCTCGCGGCCTTATATTAATTTGATAAAAGCCTCATTGTGTATCTTATCGCAATGAGTCGTTAAACAGCAGACGCAGGACATGTCATAACCGGTTATTACCGCACCGTTTGTTAGCAACAGGCGCACCGTACTACTACACTACTACACTACTACACTACAAACAGTCCTACCTAGCTGTTGCTTGATTAGTGCAATCATTTCCTGTTTAGGATATTAAATAATTTACTTTTAGCACTTAAACTACAAAAGACACGCTCGGTGTACACCACGTTAGTTAACACAGAAACTTTACTTAATCCACTTAGTTACATCATATACGTAATATAAAGTTAAGTGCACGTTGTGACTCAAGAAATCGAAGGGCTTCCTGTTGTGCATTTGGTTAATGTTTTAAAATCTTCTTAATGCTTTCTATGACAAAGATAACATTTTAATATCAAAGAGTTTGTCCCGTGTTATTTTAAAAGTTTATATAAGTAAAGGTAAAACCCCTTCATGTTGTATTTAACTGTTTCCGCCTCATTATTTCTTGTTTAATTAGTGTGACGAATTGTAGTCATTGCTTGGAATTAAGTACCCAAATTAGTTTTGCAGTTAATGCAAAATATCTATAACTATAGCCTTTTGTCAGGTGTCGTTTTATTGATAAATATATAAACCCTTTGGACAAGTTCAAGGGTGGTGCAATAGTTGAGTAATGTCCGTCAATGTAACTGTTTTAAGGAAAAATGAAATGTGGGATATTGTTCGGTAAATAAGTGATTTAAAGATTCAATGTCTACTTTATCTAATTTTAACAACATATAATTATCTATGTAATCAGCAGAGCGGCGGGGAGTGATCATTTAGTGGTGACAGGCACCGCACTCAATTCTATTTATTGAAGGGTACGTTATTGTTATTTGGATTTGGTCCTTGCACTCACTTGTACTCAAACCGATTTTACAGGAAGAACTCGCTCCTGTTATCAACCACATAAATAATTTCTCTTTGGAAACTCTTTCACTATTATTTGGAGAAAAATCCTACAGCGATATATTTAGTTTCTATTCATCTGTCCTAACAATTTGTCTGCCCTTCTAATCAGGTTTTCGCGATGATAACATCCTTAATGCATGTGCCAGAGAATATTCGCGAGGCGATAGAGAGAATATGGCGCCTGGAATTGAAAAGCTCCTTACAGCGTTTGTTCTTGTTGACTTCAGTACTGCTTTCAATTTCTGACTTGGATGGATTAAAATTAACTAAATTGAGGCAACTTCATTCAAACATCTGGGCAGTATAACTACTTCAATTCTCTGACACTTGTTTGTTTTAAGTTTACACTACAGTAGTCTGAGGGACGTAGTAACTGCCCGTGTAGTAAATGTGGCCGTTTCTATCATCCGTATAACGATGTATATGTATATGTATATGTATCGTCAATTGATAGCATTACAGTTATATGCAGTGAAAATAGCGTCGGCAACAGCACAATGCCTTGTGCAACACCAGCATTTATATCCGTGCTAATGGCGCTGCTGCCGTTAATAACGGCTCCAATGCTTCTGCAGGACAGAATGCTACTAATCCACCGACACAGCGGACACAGCTTCATAAACCGCGGCGCTAAACCCGATCGAACGTCTTACTTCGACTCGATAGGGCTAGAGCCCAGCAGTATGTATGTTAGGTACACTAGAATATGACGAGGGGAGCGGCCACTACGCAAAGCGTGCTGGTGGTGGTTTAATAAACTGTGTGCTTGTAGCGAATGCAGGAGCTGTTTGTTGATTACACACTCCAACATCATCAGAGGAGAGGTATCGCAAGGTATCCAGAGACATTGGCTCAGGCCGGATTTCTTTCTACGCTATTCGAATTTCCGGCATGTAATACTTTTGATTTACTGTTTCCGGTTGTGACAATTTATGTCTAACGCCATATGACCTCCTGAGCAATTAATGCATTTATTGCACAATTTGCATGAATTTCACCACATTTAGAGCAAACAATCTTTAAAGAAGAACACCTCAAGCATACATGGAGTTAATGCTTAGCTTCGCCAATTACAATAGCGGGCATAGCAAATGATCATTATTACGAGCCATCAAATATGCGGTCTTTATGGTTGAGTAAAATGTTCTGATCAAGTTTACCTTGCCCACCAACAACTCGCAGAATCTCATACAACATGGGGAAGTGGGAGGGGTCTTCACCAGGAAAATTTTACTTGAAAGTGGTTGTGCCTGTCAACACACTGCTCCGTTCAATTCGACTGTTTTAATTTTGAATATCGTTTATCATTCATATTTTCATTCATATTTTTTACCACAACACTATAGTTAAGTAGTTCAAGGGTTATCTTCGAATGAGAGTTAAGAATTGTGAAGGAAACATAGAAGTTATTGTGCCTGCCTGATCAACCATATGTTTTAGTGTCTACCCACCGGAGTAGCACCGAATCTGGCTTTGTATATTATATAACAAACGTATGCCGTCCTATACAGGACTGATGTGTTTATATTTGTGATTGAGGAATAAGGAGAAAGATTTACAAATAAAAAGATATTGGGGAGGAAAAGAAATAATTATCACAATACAAGTATCAGCTCCATCTATTAACGGCCTTGGGAATCAACGAATAAAAATATATTTTTTGTTTTACAACAACGTTTAATAAGTGTGCTCACTGTGGAAAGTTTACCTCACAGACTGATGGAGCAGAAATGTTGAGGATATTCCATTATTTATCATCGCCGGTGTGTCAATATTAGCTCAGATTCAAAAATTTGTGTTAAATGGGTTTGTAAAACATGCAAAAATAAGGCTACTAAGACCACAGAGTTACTCACTGATCAGCAAAGTATGGACGACTTGGAGGATATACAGGCGATCGCAGCGGCTAACGGCGATTGTCGTACAGAGGGGGCGCTCGCGCAGGAGGTACAGCTACTCGTTATGGAATTACGAACTCTGTCCACAGAAATGGTTTGCTTTCGTCAGCAAATTACAAAACTAAACTCCACGATGACGGATTTTAGTACAAGATAAGACGGTGTTGAAGATCGTCTTGGCCGTCTAGAACAACAGTCGCTGGAAGGACAAAAATCTTCACTAAATAATGAGCCATCGGATACGATTTCTCAGGTAAAACGAGACATAAATAACAGAGATCAAGTTGCTGTTTTAAATGGTCTCGAGTTGTCTGGAATACCAGAACAGAATGGAGAAAATACAACCCAAGTTTTAAGTCTGGTGGCGAATAAGTTGGAAGTTAATCTGGGGAGCACGAGATTGTGTTTGCTGCGCGAGCGGGAGCGCGCCGCCGACGCGATGGCACCGAGCCAGTGAGCCTGCGCATGCGCGGCGCGCGCTCCGCGACCAGCTGCTGCAAGAGGCGCGCGTGCGCCGCGGTGCCGATACTGCCGGCTTTAACATCGATGCAGAAACAACACGATTCTATGTCAATGAGCGCCTCACGTTTATTAACAAGCAATTATTTCACAAAGCACGACGGGAAGCTTAACGATGCAACTGGCGCTACGTACGGACCGGAAACGGTTTCCAAACCAGAAAGGTTTAAAACTTTTTAAAATTATAATACTATATACCTTCGCATGTTCCGGTGTTTTAGGCAATATTTCATTTATAAAGGAATAAATATTTATATCTTTTCCGACTTTACCACAATGCCTAGTTCTTATAAAATGAAGATTGGACTACTGAATCCGGGCTCACAGGTAGTACACACGAGGAGTTTATAGTGGCCATGCAGCGCCATTCAGTAAATATTATGGCCATCAACGAAACTTGGCTGCGAGAGGGTGAGGAGGGCCGTGCGCTGACTGTGCCTGGGTTCCGTCTACGGCACGGGCCACGCCCGCGGGGTGTTCGCGCCCGCGGTGGTGGAGTCGGGATCTGCGCGTTCGCTGGAGCACCCAGTCTCTCCTTCGGTAGAACAGATGTGGCTTTGTGTAAACGTCAGAGGATAAAAGCTAGTTATCGCTAAGGCTTATAGACCGCCTTGGTTAAGTATTCAGCTCTTGCTTGACGCTTTGAGGGATCTCTCGGTACGTTCTTGTGGAGAGATTACACTGTTTTTCTTGGAGATTTCAATGTAAACGTGCTTAAAAGCAACGACAGTGGCTTTTTAAAAGTTCACGAATTTCTAAACTGTATCGACTCATTGCGACATGTCGATAAACCAACTCATCTCACGGAACACACTGAGACGTTGACTGATCTCGTCTGTGCCGATATAAAGGTAAACGACGTGTCTGTAGACCATACTGTTGATGTAAGTTATCATTCGTTTATATCGTTTACATTGGGTTTACCATTTAATAACTTTAAGTAATCAACGTTATGCATTAGACCACTAAAAGAAATGAAAACACTGACAGTTTTGAAAATGATCTAAACAACATCATGTGGACATCTGTTAACTTTTCTGCTGATTTCAACTCGATGCTTGCGATTTTTAATTACAACGGTATTAATATTTTAATAAACATCCTTCAAAAAAAAGAAAAGAAAACAGTTTGTGGACAAATAAAACATATCTTTCTTTTCTTTCAAAGTTTGAATACTCTTATTGCAAGATACTTGTAATGATTTATTGGTTCATTTCGAATAATAGTAGTAATTATATCTAACATTAAGTATCAATGAAAGGGAAAGGTCAGTTGGAAAAATAACTGTTACTTAAAACAAGTGACAATATCAAATTATAATAAATTATTATATTTTGCAATATAAAGTACAGTTGGTACCCTCTGTGAATGGCAAGGCAGTGTCGGCCTCGGGCGACGGCGGCGACGTGTGGTGTCGGGTCGGGTCGGGTCGGGTCGCGTCCGGACGTTATCTAATTTGTTGACGATGTGAGTAATTTCAGATGAAAAATCACAAATTGAATAATAAATCACTAAATAAATCAGAAATGTTCAAAACAATGTGTTGTACAAAGTAATCAACAAGCAAAAAAATCTTTTGCTGTTTTAGTATTCGTATTGTTATACGATAATGCACAGAAATAATTGTATTTAGTGACAGTAAGTGATGCTCTAGTGCTCTAGTGCTTTAGTGCTTTAGTGCTTTAGTGATGGCGACCGTCCGTCGGAGCCGTCCCGCGTCAACAGTTTATAGATGTTAGTTTCAGCTGAATGTTAGGGGGGACCTGCAAACTCCCTAGGCTCTATAAACCAACGAACGATAAACGTGGAAGGACATAAATTAAATAAATTGAAAATTTAACAACCCCCTTCTTCATATAAATTATTGTGGTTAATTTACGTAGCTGTATTTATTTAGGTACTGGTCGATTTTAGGGAATATCGTCAGTTTCGTGTACTGGCTGTAGCAGTTATCCAAGTGGTTCCAGGTCGGCCGTGTCACTGCATAAGTCTCCAGCACATTCGGCAGTTGCTCTGACAGCCACCTCACGTCCCTAGGGTCCACCAGGAAGTCGTTCAGCCCATATATCAACACGACGGGCACGGCTGCGCGCGTCAGGTTGTACAACGGAGGCTGAGCCTCTCCATACAATTCAAGATTTTTAGAGCGCCCGTAGTCGTACTTCTGAAATCTCTGAGATATTTCATTCTGACCGTAGAAAGCCGCATTATAAGCGGATGTACCTCCTGGGAAGTGATCATACAGTATCCTCACCGTTTCTGTTAATACAGAATCTGGATCGTAGGAATCTATCAAACTCAATAACAGATTACAGATACTCCCCGCGAAAATCTTATTTCTACAAAAGTCGGACAATATTATACCAACGGGGCCATCCTTTGGTAGAACTTCCAGGGTGGCTGGACTTTTCCAGATTGGTGCAAAAACGGCATATGTTTTGAAAAACAAATTTACAAGTTGCGATCGGGTATAATTTATTCTTGCAGCTGGTGCCAAATGTATAGAAACCCTGGCTTTTTCGCAATAACCAGTAGTTTCGGAACACATCGTGAAAAATATCCTGCAGCCTTGGGAAAACCCGACATACATGAGGTTGAGCGACTTGGTGTAGTTCAGCACATAGTCTATTATTGCAGGTAGGTCCATTGTGCCCATTTCATGGGATGTGAACTTCCAGAACTCTGCGTCCGAGTCTGGATCCAAGCGAACGTGGTTCCTACCGTAATAATTGCCGCGGACGTTTCCGGCCCATAGATCATAACAGGCGTCGGCTAGGAGGTACGCCAAGCCGGCCGACGGACCGGCGTCCAGCCAGGAATCGGAACTCATCAGAAGTCCATGCATTAGCAGTACCGGAGGTGTTTTAACCGGTTTAAGGCAATTTTTGCCTTTCGGTATGCGAAACAAACTAAGTATGTAACCATCCTTAGTGATAACTGTGTGTTCCTCAGATCTTGTATCCGTGGTTCCCAGTTAATTCCGTGAAGTTGGAATTTGCATCATCTAATAGCTTGTCCTCGTATCTCAGCCCCTCGCTGTGCCCGTGCACGTGTTTGTGCACAACTAAGAGACATAGCCAAGCAATGAGCGCGTCGCTCCCCGCCGCCAGCATCTTGACTATTGCCCGTGCAGTCCCGCCGCCGCCGCACTTATATTTTAGTGATAAAGTTCACATTTTCTTGTTATCATAATGACTAGATTATTTAGGACATTTCGTTATTGGTTTTAGTTGTTTTTAATTACACCGTATTTAGAGACGACCTACAAATTTGAACCGAAAACAAACAACACATACGTGTACTACTAAGTGTTGATTAATTAGTATTGATTAGATAGCACATTATACACAAACAATACCTCGATATCTGATTCTGCTTTAGATATACCGGTGGGAGGTTGCTGTCGCTGGAGACCTTCTAGGGAGGTACAACTACAGCATCTATTGCAGCTGTCAAATAGTAGTTTGCAAACATTACTGTGTTGCGGTTTGAAGGGCGCTGTAACTAGTGAAATTACAGGACCGATACTTAATATATTATGTGTTAGGCGAGGAGCCCGAGACGAGTGATGCTGCATATAGTATGTTATCGTAACTAGCGCCAGGTCGCTACGGGCGGGCGTGTCACTCGCCATCAGGTGAACGTCCCGGTCCTCTCGTCGCCTAATTAAATAATAAAGTAACTCTGCTCTACGCGTTGTCGCGCCGGTGCTTTAAGCATGTTACTTGTGGCAGCTTTGGATGCGCTCTCGGTTAAATATTGCACGGAAGTCCAGAACATAGACATGATGTCGTTTTTTATTACCTTTGTATTTCGATACAGACGTTCGGCACAGTTTCCGGTTGAATTTGTGTATCTGTAGTGTAGCCGGAAAGACACAGTAAGTGGTGCGATGTTGATACATAATGCAATTGACGTTGCAAAGTATTTTAGCCTCATCATAACAAGTGCATTAGTAACGAGGTAACGTCGTTCCTGTTGACCGCTATCGAACACAACAATATACCCCTAACAGCTTCGTCGCCAGCCTAAGGGTGCTTGCTTGCTTAATTTACATTATTATTGGGATAAAGGTTGGTAACGCCCGGGGGTAATAAAAGTACGAGATGTAAGGGATAGTTTGTTCGTTCGTTGTTTCGGAGCGGGTTCCGTCTACGGGCGTCATGTTCACCACAAGTAGTCGAAGAGTCCACCGGATTATTCAGCTCACAATCGAACATCTCACTCGTACATAGACGAAATGATTAACACAGACTGATCGGTGCATGGTACAGCTGTAGTTTGTCATTAAAGAGAACTACACCTAACTTTGATCAAGTGCAGGGTGCAGGGACTGCTTCCTTGTACTCACTAAGAATTTGACCTCACTCGTATGGTTTAGCGCTGCCTCGTTTAAGAGCTACTTCGGTACTGGTAACACACACTCTTCCTCGACAGCCGTTTCAGCTTTGTTGTATCACCGACGTCCATGGATATCATGTTATACTCCGGTACACCAGTTTCCAGTACTCCTTTTTATACTAATCAGCATCCCGCTGCGTCTGTACAGTGCTAGAATCCAATACTATCTCGTTAATATTTTGTCAAAAATAATTTTCTTCTAAAGGTGCACGCTGCATGTCTTTATTATACCACGAGAGAGGAAACCAGCATTCAGTCTGCCATAAGTAGTTATCGCAGTCTAGATTAGTACCGTAGTACCTAATCTCGGACAGATCGGAGAGGTTCCTCTGCGATTCTGCGTCAGGGATCTGGTCACGGTGTGTGATACATTGTCTTCAGAATGGGTGTTAGGGCTATGTGGAAATTATAACCCCCTAAAACCCACTCTGTGACGTTCTCAGCGTTTGGTGAGGTCACGATGTCTCCACTCGGAACACAATCGCGGCTTCTCTAACTCTGTGCTGGGATAGCATCGTGCTCTTCGGAGTCGTTTAGAGATTGATGAGCAGACACTACACTAAGTACGCCCAGAAAATCCTATCACTGTTAACCATCTTTATCAGCAGTTTGAAAAAAAAAATAATTATTCTCCTATTTGAACGTATAGAACAATAAGTGGTCCAAATGTTGATGGAGATTGATAAGAGCATAATTAACTTTATATAATTTTTTTCCAAAACCGTGCAAATTAAAGGTAAATTTTGATAAATACGAGGAAGTAATGACGTTAAATAGTTTTTGTATAATTAATATACAAAAAATGTTCAATAAGCTTCAAATTACAGCCGCGTTATATATATATGTATACACACACATATATATATATATGTGTGTGTTGCAAGCGAGCTCTACCTAGCCGTGCGCAAATCTTAAAAGAATTTTGTACTTATACACATCAGATTTATCCAAAACATTAGATAGTTTGTTGCGTATAAATACACTAACTTTGAGATAATCAGTTAGTCTCTGCCGCGCCGTCTAGCTACGTAAGACTTTCTGTTCACTGTAAACGTCATTCTTGACCATTCCGATCTGTAACACATCGCCAGCGACGACACGGGCAAACCGGCAAGCTGATGATAGATGTACGCACATACCTCATCTGTATAGCGCTGAGGCCCTGGTCAGAGTCGAAATTGCTAGCTTCCTACATAATATGGAAAAATCGAACTTAGAAGACAAAGTGAAAAACATAATATACATTATATTAACGCAACTACTTGTGTGTGGTGCGCGCGCACGCGAGGAGTACGCACCGGTCACGAACGGCAGCGCGTCCGGTAAGTTCGCAGACTTTACAGAGCTGACCAGGGCCCACGGGTACGTTGCAGAGGAGCATATCGTAACCACCGAGGACGGGTACATACTGTCGGTGTTCCGCATACCCAAAGGGAAGAACTGCCGCGGCCCGCTGCGGGAGCCGCCCGTGTTGCTCATGCACGGACTGCTGCTGACGTCCGATTCCTGGATAGACAACGGGCCCTCCGCTGGATTACCGTTTCTAATATCGGACGCCTGTTACGACATCTGGGTTGGGAACCTTCGTGGCACCTACTACGGAAGGAGGCACAATCGACTCGATCCAGATTTAGACGCGGAATTTTGGAATTTCTCATACCATGAATTTAGTATATACGATGTACCAGCAACGATAGATTACATGATGAGCCACACCAGCTCGGAATATATTAACTTCATGGGATTCTCGCAAGGCGGCAGGTTACTGTTCATCATGTGTTCCGAAAGGTCAATTTATTGTGATAAAATCAAAATTGCCATTCTCTTGTCACCGGCGGTGACCTTGCTACATTCAAAATCGACTATGATGAGATTATTGGTACTGTATTACACTTCTAAACAATCCAGCTTGAAGCAGGCTCACGAGTTGGAGATCGCTCAACGAGGTGGACGGTTTCATAAAATAGCTCTTACCGTCTGCAAGAATGACTTTGCTGCGACCTTAATCTGTCCGACATTTTTTGATCTATTGGATTCTTATAATCGAGGGTCATTTTCGATAAACACATTGAAAAATATTTTTGTGCACTACCCTGGAGGAAGCTCGGTGCGCAATTTGGCATTTTACGGGCAAAACCTGATAGCGAATAGATTTCAGAAGTATGATTACGGACCGAGCAGAAATTTGGAAATGTACGGCGACGTGCAGCCGCCGCTTTACGACCTCAGCCTCACCAAGCTCCCCGTTGTACTGATTTACGGGAAAAACGATTACCTAATTGTTCCAAGGGACAACGAGTGGCTGGCGAGGCAGTTACCGAACACAGTGGAAGCGTACGAGGTGGCGAACCCGCGGTGGACACACTTCGACAACTGCTACAGCCGGTGGACGAGGCGATGGATATTCCCCAAGATAAATGAGTACTTGGGAAAGTACAGCGAAACAAGATCCAGATGAAATATACGAAAACAAAGTCCTTTTTTAACTTTAAATAGTTAGTAACAGTTTTTTTGGAAATGAAAATTGTTTTTACTCAGACTTGTCCTTAAATAGTCCCATTCAAATGGTGGAAATAAAAACTCCCCTCAGACGTACACGCGTGGTGAGGGACGTAACGGTCTTGTCTGGTGTCCTTAACGTTGTGAGTGTACATTACTAACTTTATATTATTGATTCACTCGATTATGGAGTCGTATCGTAGTGTATATATCTTAATCTTTCGCTACTGGCACGCGATATCGACACCTGCAGCCTGCTTCTTTAATCCGTCCTGCTCCACGGCTAGCAGGAAATACAATTTACACGGATTCCTGTTCTGTCGCTGAGTTTACAACCGGGTGACTGGTCGGACAGAAGCCTCGCCTGCAGCCGGCGCACGGGGCCAGCCATCGCGCCGCGACGCTTCACCGCAAGTTCCCGAGTTCGCTTTGGTTTCGCTGACACAATCACATAGTCCTACATTAACATCAGAAAATATCACCATGAGCTGGTAAAACAAGTTATTTAATCACATTAAATATTAAGTCATTATTAAACACAATGCTTTAACTTAAGTAACCGTAGACGTTACCTGCTTAGTGATTCTTCACATTTGTGAGAGTGCCAGCAAACAACTATCCAGCCTATCTCCTCCCACATACGGATTATGCGGTTTAATTGGTAAATATAATATTAAGGGGGGCAGTGCGGAAAGATAGAATTAATTAATGTTAATATGTTTCTCAAATAATTTCAATTAGATAACACATTTATTGTTTACTTTAATAAAAAAAAGACTTCATCCGGTTATGTCAAATTGACAAAGAAAAAATGAGATAACTTAATTTATTTGTTACAAGTATGGGAGTGTCGCAGATATTTCAATACGTGATGCTGGAACAATATACTTAATTTCGAAATGTTCCCGAAAAAATCTTTGTGAAAATGAAGATTTCAAGTAAGATAACTTTTTGAAGTTTGTACTCGTAGTGAATATTAATTAGCATCTAAAACAAGATGATATGCAACTGCAACAAACGTTTGCAAGTACTCCGCGTTCTCCTAATCATCTATCTGTAATAATATCCGGGTTCCGCCCACGTCCTTCCCAGCCACATTTTTCTAGATATCGAAGACACGTAAGATTACAATCCACTTGCCCCTTATTTTATTGTGATGAAAGCCTGATATAGTTCCTAATCACTGACTATCCGAACAGCTGCTACTGAAATAATTACTCATAAATTGTTTTACTCGAGTTTAATCTGGCTTGATGCAAAATTATACTTTATTATCTGTGACAAGTTGTTTTGCTGTTTATCAGACGGTATCAGTTCATAATTCTTAACTGTAAATATCTTGGCTGGTGGAACTATGAGCGAGTGGCGGTACCGGCTGCGAGGCTCGCAGCAATTTTTCAATAGTATATAACTTGCATCGCACAGGAGACAACCAACAGGCGCTATATGAGCGGAGGCGACTCATCAGCTCCAGGCACCCGCCAGCGGCAGCGGAAGAGTTCCAAATAAACATTATTTTTTCATCGTATTTCTTATTCTCCCTTCCGGCCGCTATGTGTTTAGAGCGGATCCTTCGATATGTACACGAGAAGTAATTATTAAATCTACTCATTATAAACAGGTATATCGTTAGTAACATTGACGCGAGAGCGCGGGACTGAACCACGTGGAGATCTTTGGGAGTGCACTGTGTCCAACGCACGCTCTTACATAGGTAACGGACTTGACCCTCCTCTTGTAAGAGAGGGCCCCGAGTTGTAATAATGAGGGTGTTTACTTTATTATTAAAATTTATAAAGTACTTTAAAAATCTTTAAAAGTTTCGAAAGACAATCATCTATTGTTATAAATCAGTTTCTGGAAAATTGTGTAATGAGAAGAGATGCCAAGGTAATAAAGATCAACCTCTCTATCCTCTTTTAATACCTTTGGATTCTTTTTCTCCGCCGTTGGTCTTGGACTGGGCAGGCGGAGCTGTAATATATGAAATAATAGCAATGTGCTCAGGGCAATAAAAACTTTATTGTATTCAAGGAATGAAACAAAAAAACTGCAACGCTTCCCGCCGTTAACATTATAACTAATTGCTTAGCACATTTGCGCCGCTATTGCATTTCAAAGATGTGTTATTGCTCATCGCAGCATCTCTTTAAAACAAAAAACATTCAAATTAATATAACTTATGAAGTGCAGACGGGGTGGTTCGCGGTCGCACCCCCGCGCCCTGCAGTCTGCGAGCTTCGCGTTCTCCGTATTGCTTATTTGTCTTCTTTAGGGGCGGTGTCAATAGTATTTTATGAAAAGAAAGAGTAGAGAAAAAGGAACAACTGCAGATGTATCCACAGAGATTCTTCTTCTTCCTCGTTACCTCACCGCTGGCTATCCTAACCACCCATAAGCAGTTTCCATTAGACGCGGTCACACGCGAAGTGCATGGCACGGTGTATTCCACCACCCATCACCTTCCTGATGGCTTCCAACTATGTGGAGCACTTGAGCACGTTTGCCACTAATATTCTCCACATAACTTTGCCTCTCCAAACAGCTTTTTGGATAATACAAGATGTGCCCGACAAAGGTAAGAGCTATTCGTTTGTAAACTGCGCCAAGCCTACTGGTTATTTAGGATAGATTTTTTTTTTATAAAACGAAGCGAAGAGATGGGCCGGACGTTCACCTGATGGTAAGCGACACGCCTGCCCATACAATGTGGTGCTGATTAGGGTGGTTCTGTATCCGTAGCACTACATTCCGCTCGTCTCCTATACATTTATTTATTTATTAGGTCTACAGTCAATCGTACTCTGTTACATTCAGTAAAATATTCAAAGAATTAAAACAAGAAAATCTTAGAATTGTTAAGAAGTAGACACAGCATTCACCAATTGTATTCACTGTTTATGGCTGCTGCGTGCCATGGTCGGAAGCGAGGCGTCATAGGATGCGGTATCCCAATTCTGCGACTCCGTTATGACGCAGAAACGGGAGACCGAACGTCGCAGGGAGCGGGCGCCGAGGGGGCAGGACGTGGTCGCAGCGCGCGGACAGCTCACCGCCAACAGGCGGGGCCGAGCGCACGACCGCCGACTGCCTCCTTAGGTAGAGGAACCTTGCATCGCGACCCCCCTGGGCCGTCGGGCCGGCACCCCCCTTGGAGAGGGTTCCCGGGGTGTATTTGGCGACGCATCTCGTATTCCGACGCGTCACCACGTTTTTTTTTTTATGTAAAATAAGAGGCAAACGAGCAAGACGGGTCACCTGATGGTAAGTGATTCACCGCCGCCCACGTCACTAGCGACGCCAGTGCGTTGCCTACCCTTCAGGTAAAAATAAGCTCTTTTCTTGAAAAACCCAATGTCGCAGTTGTTGGGGAAGACCGCTGGGACGTAGGGATTTTCTATCGGGAGAGGTGCTTCACATCCTCCCAGAGGCGGGTCCGAGTTCCTCGTCCTCTATAAAGCACAAAATCAGTGGTTTCTGAAGTTAGCGACGTTTTTACATAAGATAGGTGAACATTCAAAATCTGTTCACGATGTCCCTCCATGCCAGGAATTCGGACTGTATGCTCGGTAGCTAGTGGTCTAGAAAAGTTTATAGTACGCAGTGAATCCTTGCTTGCATGTGGAAGAAGTGATGTGTGGGTCGGTATGGGAGACAGGACTTGATGTCGTTGGGGCAACACAGATGCATAATGCTTTGCACTATTACATTTAATGCGATGCGCGCTCCAAATTAAACATTTGAACTGGAGCATCGCGACCACGTCCGGGACCTGGCAACGGTGTATCAGTCCCAGTTTGTTTGTGGTTTGCAAGTTTAGATGACACTGCTGCTGATTAATGGCATTTGTAACAAATACATTTAGATGTACAAATATTTTTTGCAGAGGAAGTTTTTTTTATGGTTTACGTGGGCGGAAACGACTAAAACCCCCATGATGTTCCACCTCGTCGCTTCATGGGCAGGGTCACGGGAACGCTTTCGCACACCTCTGTGACCCCGCCAGCACCCGCTATACCACGCAGCCCTACCTTGCGAGGGAAGAATCCCTACTTTCCACCTCTGTAAGGGCACGCCGGAACACACAGCAAGCACTACTCTCGGCCTCTTATAGTCACCTGGGCAACGGATCTCCCGACTCCCTGCCGTGGTTTGGTCTTGGGTTCCGCAGCCAACCGTTATACGGCTGCGGAGGATAGGGAGAGCGGCGGGACGTAAAACCGACACTCCTCTTCTCCCGCCACACCACCACCCCCGCATCGCCGGTGCGGCATCGCTTTGTCGCGCAGGGTAGGGAGAGCGGCAAAACGCAATACCGACACTCCTCTCTCTCCGCGACTCCTCGGCTGTAAAGGGCAATATAAACCTGCCCTTGCAGCTCACCGGCACGCATCTGAAATGAGCTCACGGAACTCACCTGGAGCGGCCACCTCGGACCGACCCTACACTTCGGGCCGGCCACATAGGTTCCTCTTAGCTTCACCGTGGGTGAACAAGCCACGGCTACGGCGCCCCACCGCCACGACAAGGCGGGAACCTGTTCGGAGGTTGCAAAAGTTAGGCTATGTTAGCAAGACGTGTACACAGCCTCACATTGGGCTTATCTACTTAAAGAAGATTTATCTCTTTTCTCCAGTAATGTTACTACTCTTTTGTTCTATTAATGTACTCTTCTTCGCACTATCGATTGCAACAATAGAAGATATATATATAGAATAAAAAATAATTAGTGTTTGTGAGCGGGCGCTGGCCGGCCACCGGAACAACGTTCTGTAATGTGGGGGTCTCCTCTGGTAACGATATTCCTCAGCAGTCCGCTATAGGTTCCTCGCCCGCTCCCGCTCGTTGTGACGTGGTCAAATGTCGCCACTGAGCCAATCATCAAGGAAGCACCAGCGCCGACGACTCGCGGGTACTGCCGCGGTGGGGCACAACTACTGGTTTTTATTTATTTTCTTCAAAGTAATTTTATGTTATAAACATGCAAATTATATTTAATTACATAATTAGATATAATTACATGAGATGGTATTTTTTATGAATCCAACGAGTCAAATGTAAATGTTAAATATCAATTGATGTTTCCGGTCTTCGCTCACATTTGGTTTTTATTCCTTTCAGTGCTATTTTGTAATTAACCTCCCGAGTGCGATATAACTTAGACAGTTATATCTAAGATTTCTCAAAACGAAGGTGTCCATCACTGAGTAGTTCGTCGTGCCGTGTAAGTACCGTTTGAATATAAACGTAACTCTGATTGCCGTGACGGGTTGTCATGGAGAACGGCGAGACGAACAGAACTCCAGCCGGATGGTAAATGTGTCGCATCCCTGCATGTTCCTGCTCTAGTCAGGGCCGGGCTTGGCGCTGTGTCATATAAAATTCTATCCAGTGCATACAGTGAAGTCAAGAACACTACCTCCAATAATCTAGACAAACACGGCTCAGTGATACTCGTTGCATGTTAATTTTTTTTGCAGGTAAATAATAGCGCAGTTGTAAATAAATGCAAATGTAATACAAGTGTAATTGTGAAGAGAGACATTGCAAGTAGGAGACAAAATGAGAACCATAAGGTACTTTATATTAACGCAACTACTTGTGCGAGGTGCGCGCGCACGCGAGGAGTACGCACCGGTCACGAACGGCAGCGCGTCCGGTAAGTTCGCAGACTTTACAGAGCTGACCAGGGCCCACGGGTACGTTGCAGAGGAGCATACCGTAACCACCGAGGACGGGTACATACTGTCGGTGTTCCGCATACCCAGAGGGAAGAACTGCCGCGGCCCGCTGAGGGAGCCGCCCGTGTTGCTCATGCACGGACTGCTGCTGACGTCCGATTCCTGGATAGACAACGGGCCCTCCGCTGGATTACCGTTTCTAATATCGGACGCCTGTTACGACATCTGGGTTGGGAACCTTCGTGGTACCTACTACGGAAGGAGGCACAATCGACTCGATCCAGATTTAGACGCGGAATTTTGGAATTTCTCAAACTACGAATTCAGTATATACGATGTACCAGCAACGATAGATTACATGATGAGCCACACCAGCTCGGAATATATTAACTTCATGGGATTCTCGCAAGGCGGCAGGTTACTGTTCATCATGTGTTCTGAAAGGTCAGTTTATTGTGACAAAATTAAAGTTGCCATTCTCTTGTCACCGGCGGTGACCTTGCTACATTCAAAATCGGCTTTGATGAATTTGTTGATATTGTATTACACCGCTAAAGAAGCAAGCCTGAAGCACGCTCACGAGCTGGAGATTGCCCACCGAGGCAGTCTATTTCAAAAAATAGCTCTTACCATCTGCAAGGACTATTTCATTGCACCCGCAATCTGTCCGTCGTTTTTTATTCTTTTGGACACTTACCACCAAGGCTCATTTTCGACAAAGACGTTAAAAAATGTATTCATGCATTATCCTGGGGGGACTTCAGTGCGCAACTTGGCGTCCTATGGACAGGGCCTCATAGCAAAGAGATTTCAAAAGTATGATTACGGGTCGACGGAAAATTTGAAAAGATACGGCGATGTCCAGCCGCCGATTTACGACCTTAACCTTACTAAGGTCCCTGTTGTACTGATTTACGGGAAAAGCGATAAGGTTATGATTCCAAGAGTAAACGAGTGGCTGGCGAGGCAGTTACCGAACACAGTGAAAGCGTACGAGGTGGCGAACCCGCGGTGGACACACTTCGACAACTGCTACAGCCGGTGGACGAGGCGATGGATATTCCCCAAGATAAATGAGTACTTGGGGAAGTACAGCGAAATAAATCTTAAGTAAAATATTGAAAAACTGTTTTTTTTTAATTTCAATAAAATCATTTTTTATATATACTTTGGCTTCCTGCAGCTTTGCATTTAAAGGATCCTCCCTTTGCACTCGTATGTGTCCGTACGGGGGACGTCAGTCGTGTTACCGTTGCGTTCGTATCAAACTTGATCTCATGTATACATCTGTCATCAAGTGGATAAATCAGCGGCGGGCTCGGTTTAGTCTGGTTTAAGTAAACAGAACAGTAGAGTCGCTCGAGAGAGAGAGAGATAAAATAAATAGATTCAATAAAATGAATGCGTTATCAGTTCGTTCCTTCAGTTATGTTTGTGGTATATGCACTTTTTCAAATATTTATAGACGTTCCCTTTTGTGTTACAAATTTTGTTTAGTGTAACAATAGTATTGTATTATATCTTACTTTATCATTATTAATTTTTCTTGCTCGCAATGCCTCAGCGACATTTGCAACGCAACATTGACAATGAGTTTGAGAGCAGTGACGACGAATTTTATGTGGACGACTATGTTCGAGAATTTGAGTTCAATGAAAGTAGTGAGGTAAGCAATAGCGAAGAAGCTGCAGGAAGTGATTCTAATGAGAGTGACATTATAGTTACCAAAAGAAACCGAGCAATACCATTGCCCAGTACAAGCAGCAACGACGGCGATGCAATTCACGATGCTAGAAAACAATTATGGGCAATGCGTGAATGTTACAACGCAGGACAATGTGCCGCACAGGATAGATTTTACTTCCGGTGATAAATCTGAACCACACATTCCTCAGAACTGTACAAACCCACTGACTTTTATAAGATTTTTTTTGCAGATAAATTGATGGAAAAAATTGTAGAAGAGACTAATAATCATGCTCGCGTTAAAATTGGACAAAAAAGTTTATCAAAGAGATCCACGTAGAATACATGGGTAGACCTTAGTGGCAGAATGTAAGGCCTTTTTAGGAGTGATTCTAAACATGTGTATACTAACTGTTAGCCATCTACGGGAATATTGGTCCCAAAACTTCAACGCTAAAATTTCTTTCTTTAGTGTCATATTTTGAAGGAAAGGATTCATGCAAATTTTTTGGATGCTTCTTTTGCATGAGACAGATCCAAACGATCAAAGTCTTCCAAGTCGCATGCAAAAGGTCAGTCATTATTTATATTTTTTGGAAACAACGGTCAAGAAACATTTTATTCTATGAAGGGAAATTTTCGTGGCCGAGTCTGTAGTTGGATTCAAAGGCAGAATAAGTTTTTTGACTTACAACCCCAACGAAACAACACAAGTGGGTAATCAGAATATATCTGTTGGCAGATGCTAATACTAGGTATATATATACTATTTTGCCTTATTACGTAAGCTTGATATCCGAAAATTTAAGTAAGAGTTGACCTTCCTATAAGTTCATGAGTTGTGCTGCAACTTCTGAAACTGAACGTGTACTTAACCGGAACTTTCCAAATTACTCGGAAATTCGTACCAGACTCTATAAAAAGACCTCAGTTTTCCGAGAATAATACATTTGTCTGAAGGTCGGGAAACTTACTATTATTGACCTGGAAAGATAAACGGGTCATCACTGCACTTAGTACTCGGGATGTTTCTGGTACTGGAACAAACCCACGGTTGTTATTAACTACAAGAAATATGTGGAGGCGTTGTTAGAGCTGCTCGTACTCTGCGTCATACTGCTTTTCGCGAAAATCGCTCAAATGGTGGCGGAATTAAATTTTTTGGTGACTTGAGTGTTGCAGCGTAAATGGATATTTGTTAAACAAAGTCGACGAACGTCGCCAAAATTGAGCACCCCATACACCCCTAAAATTTGATCGGTAATTGGTTAACGAGCTTGTAGGAAATTATACACAATCCTCCAAACTTCCCGGTAGACCATTACCAAGTGATAAGGAGAACGACTAAACGGCAAATTGCACCTATTGCGTCAGGGAAGCAAAAAGGACTGTTTGGTGTATTCCGACAGAAAATTGGGAGCTGGGGGACGGCAAACTGGTTGTGGGTGCAGTGCATGTACTCGAAAGCCAGCACTGCATGTCGGGGACTGTTCCGAGCGTTATCATACCATGCAAAATTATAAGACTTAATTGTTTCCTTATGTTCATGTTCATGTTCATGTGTTTTTTGTTGTTTCTTGTGTGCAGCTTTTTGTTGTTTTTATTGTCTTTTAGTTAGTTTTGTTATTTCTTACTAGTTATAGAAAACAAAAACACTTTGGCTAAACTGTTAAGGCAAAACATTTCTATTCGCAGTTTTTCACAAGTACTAAGAAAAGATTTTACCTTATGGACTATATAACTTTGAAGAACAAAGTGGAACGTCGAACAATTCGTTGCAAGTATTGGATTCTTAACAATAGTCCAATGCAACATGTGCAAAGGACATGTACCGACCGACGCCAGACATACTGACCGATACGTCGTAAATTAACCAAACAACGTCTTTTCCACAGACCGACGAATGCATATAAATAATTTAGTTGCAAAATGAACGACGCAACTTTAAAATCAATAAATATTAGTTTGTTATCTGCAATGCGTCGGCACTGGATCTGGACTGAACGCGGAGTCAATTGACGGAGCGGCGGAGCTGTGCGAGAACTTTGACCCCGTCATTGTGGCGCGCACGGCCGGCAGCACGCGGTCTGTGTCGGGTGCTGCTTAGTGTGTTCAGATTGTAGAATTGCCGTAAGCCAAGGGGGCGGCGGCAGATGTCTGCCCCGGACCATAGATCCGAAAAATCAAAGTTATGTACTTAAATGAAATCACTTTAATTGCATTTCATTATATATACAAATGCATCGAATAAATCTCACCGTGTCCTCTTCACGGCACTTGCTGCTCGCTTGAAGGTAAAAATCAACGTTTACGGCACCCCGGCGGGGGCACTTCATTTTTTGCAAATATTTAAACATTTTTTAATAAATGTATCAAAAACTGAAGTAACCTTGTTTTGTTCGTTTAGTGGTATATTATTGATCTTATTATATTTTTGTAAAAACTAACAATAATACCGTTTCCCCCGCCGGCGACATCCTGCTCCGTCGCCGTGTGCCGGTCTGAAGGTGCGCTGCAGTTAGTTAAAGGAGGTATTGTTCTTTTTTAGATTATTTATGAAGATTAAGGCTGCTTGCTTTGTTTGGAGACTTGGTCAGATGCAGTGGACACTACTTCCGGTTAAATATAAATTTAATGCCAAGAAATGTTTACATTATTTATATGTTAAAGCATCTAGCAAGCAATGGGTCGCTACTGCGCACTGGTTGGTGTCAGTGTCAGTGTCCGCATATCGGACGACGCTCAAACCGGTTTAAGAGGTGACGTTTTAGTCGACATTTTTTTTTAAGTTACCTTTCTTATCTTATTGCTCGTATAACAGCTTGTTTTGTGATAAAAGTCAAAATTACAATTTGAAGTGTACGGCGCTAGCGCTGCGAGTGGACGGCGCAGCCAGGAGTGGCCCGGCCCGGCCCCGTTGTGGAGATTTCGATGTTAAATATAATAAAGGGTTGCAAGTGGCGCAGTGAATTCGGAACTTTATTGCAACGAATCAAACATTGAACAGAAAATAAACAATTGTAAAAGCAAGTGAAACTTAAGTGATCTCGGTCAAAGGTTGGTGACGTCCCTGCAAGTGTTTACCGACGGCAAATATAACTTTATTCGGTGTCCGACGAGATCGTAAGGGCTTCTCTGATGACGCGAAACGAGGCGGTGGTACTTGGCCGACTGCACCTGACTGCGTCTGACTGCAGCTCGTTTCGGTGTCCGCGACACTCTCCTAACTGTAATGTTACTGGCGGAACGAAACGCCGCCGGAAATCACTTCACCAAACGATTGGACAGGAAACCACGGAAGTTTTATACCGGAGCTATTGTAAAGCTAAATGAGAAAACGGACAATGATTTATAGATAGTAATGATCAATGTATACTTGTTAATAAATCGCTGTTACTGACACCGCGACCCTCGCCAGCAAGAGACGGAGACTCGAAGAGACGCGAAGCGAGGTGTACCAAAAAACCAAACGTCTCATATATAACTGCGGAAGGGTCACGGTTGAACATTAAGGTCGCAATTAGTATGTACAACGTTACCTCACCCCCACTCGTTTACTATACTCATGTTATCAAAGCGATTATCTCTCAAGTATGAAGTGGGCATTAATTAGCTATTCAAATAAGCTGCCGCCGAGCTCTGTCCTGTTGCGGATGTGTGCGCATGCGCGTGCGTGTGCGTGTGCGCGTGCGTGTACAATCATAAAACGCAAATTATTACTAACAGATACAAGAACAGTGGGGTGCGGTAATCTGATCGTGGTAGTGATCAAGGCGGTGATGAGACAAGTGGGAGGATCACCCCACCCGTTCGTTACCGTTACGCTCATCTGCTACAAATCACCGTTATTAACAGTTTAAGAATATTATGGCACATTGTGGTGCCACTGAAACTTGACCAGCTGCATCTCGTTATCCAATTCATTCCTACAGTTGCATCACGCATCAAACGGAAGCAGCAACCTTTCAATTACCGAAGGCGAATGAAATATTTAGTCGAGATATCTATTTAAAAAAGATACACCTGTCAACAGTTGCGCGTACAGAAAGAAACAGAACATAGGAACAGATCACTTATTTATTAGTGTTAATAGAACATCGTTTGGTGTACGGTTACAATCTGTGGAAAACCTTAAAGGTCAATATAATATCACAAAGCATATTGAGCAGCATCTAAAACCAGATTTTATGTATGAATCACAACGAAATAATTGTGGCCGGTCCAAGTGGTGGTACCAGCCCCTGGTCCCTCCGTCTCCTGCTGACCACCTCATGTATGAAGTCCACACGCCGTCGTCAGGAGATGGGTCACGCGGGCCGGGTGATCCCGTCACGTCACACTTCCATTACAACGTCAGCCATAATCGTTTATGTTAAAAACTGTTAGAGAAGCCGGCGGCGGACGACGGCTGGCTGATGGTGAACAAGTCAAAACAACGCATGTGACCGTGAAAGGAACCCGAGCGGCAGGGTCAGTCACGCCGTCGTTGCCAGCTTTGTGCACAAATGAATATTTAAATACGATCGCGTTACGAGAGCTATTGGCTTGACCGCCACTTCCGGATAACCTGTGTGTGACCTAAATGTAGGGGTCGCGCCGCGCGCCGCGCGCCGTGCGCCGGAGTGCGTGCGCGGCGCGGCGCGGCGCTGTCTTCTCCGAGAGCTGGCCGCGACCGCACCGAGAGGAGAGGAGCGATCACGAACATGGACATTTGAAAAATAAAAAGGCCGTTTACCTTTTTACATATTTCAACAAAGTTTGCTTTCAAGTTCTGCGATTACAATGCAGCCGGGTGTCCTTTTTTGGGTTCTACTGGTAACACGAGAAATTAGCTCGGGATCCAGAAATGTCGTCGGAGGCAAAGATGGATCGGTACTGAACTTTAAAGAAGCGGCTGCGAGAGATGGTTACTTTACAGAAGAGCACAGAGTTGTTACCGCAGATGGGTACGTTTTAACCGTGTTCAGATTGTCGAAGGGCAAATACTGCCACAAAATACACCAGCCCCCAGTGCTCATCATGCACGGTCTATTGCAGTCCTCGGACGCCTGGATAGACGCGGGTCCTGAAGCCGCTTTGGGGTACTTGATCGCGGATGAATGTTACGACCTATGGCTGGGCAACGTCCGGGGTAACTACTACTCACGGAGACATGTATCACTCGATCCTGCAGAAGATCCAGGATTCTGGGAGTTCTCTTTGCACGAGGTCGGCGTATACGACTTGCCGGCCGTCGTAGACTACATCCTTCGTAATACTAAAGCAGACAAAGTGAACTACATCGGATACTCGCAAGGCGGAGGCGCCTTGGTGATGATGTGCTCGGAGAGGCCGGGCTACTGCGACAAGGTGCGAGTAGCGATCCTGCTGAACCCGGCGACTAGAATGCAACACACGAAGTCGGAACCGTTTCGACTGGTTAACAAATTTTACGAATCCGTGGAACCCTATCTGGTTAATGCACCAGATTTAGAAGCGCTACCAAGAGGCAGTGCATTTCAGATAATATTGGAAGGTTTGTGTAACACCGGCCATGTGCTAAATGTCGCGTGCAGTGCGATCCTGGAAACTATGGACTCCTCTCATCCCGGGTCGATCTCGGCATCAGCCATTCACTCGGCGTTTGCTCATTTCCCGTCGGGGACGTCGGCCAAATCTTTGGTCTGGTTTAGCCAGACTCTGAACGCGACCGAGTTCCGTAAGTTCGATTACGGCCCCACTACAAATTTGTTAATGTACGGGAAACGGAAACCACCGACATAACATAACATCAGTGCGACCGACGCCCCCGTGGTGATCATTTACGGTGAGAACGACTACATAGTGTCATCGAAAGACGTGCTGTGGTTGGGGGCCCAACTCCCCAACGTTCTCGAATCGTTTCCGGTGAATGACGCGCGGTGGAATCACTTGGACACGCCGTACAGTCGGCACAACAAAAACATGACCTTCCCAAAGATTAATGAGTACTTATTTATGCATCGCTATTGACTAATTGGTGGTGAGGTTGTTTTGGTGGCAGACTACTTCAAACCGGTCCAGCTAGCGACTGTCCTTACAAAGTAAGCAGCGACCCACTTCCGTCCGCCCACAGGTCAGAGTCGGAGTATTCAAGGCGAGCATGCTTCACCGTATGAACCCGCGCCGTCACTTAACACCATATGAAGTGGAAGTTGTATGTTTCCGGTTAGAGAAGATGATAATAATTCTAAACGGAACACGTCTTTGAACTTTGCTTTTCCGTTTCGATTTGTTCAGGATCTGCACCTGTAAGAGCACCACCACCGAACACTGCCAGGATACTAGGATACTAATACAAGGTCCTAATCATTATTGCAAATTGAGAAAGAGATTTTTTTTTGATTCAATTGTGTATGTGGTATGTGTGGTGTGTGGTATGTGTGGTGTGTGGTGTGTGGTATGCGTGGTATGTGGTATGTGTGGTGTGTGGTATACGTGGTATGTGTGGTGTGTGGTATGTGGTATACGTACAGATATAAAGCTCGTGGTATTTTTACAGTGATTCACCAAACTAATGACAGAAACCAGTTTCAGATAAAGCAGTCAAGTACGAACGTGTTTACACACAACGCGCATCTAATTCTGCTCTGCACATCCGGACACATCAGTGTCCGGTGTGTCTGGTGTGTCTGGTGTGTCCGTTGTGTCTGGTATGTCCGGTGTGTCCGGTGTGTCCGGTGCGTCCGGTGCGTCCGGTGCGTTCGGTGCGTCCGGTGTGTCCGGTGCGTCCGCCTTTAGAATATCAAAATGCGCAGTCAGTGTTGGACTGTGTACGGATTGTAGCGTAACATTGAATAAATATCAGTTTTTTGTGTAACTAAAAATTAAAAAAAAATTTAATTATTCAGTATCGTGCAATAAAGTCATGTTTCCATGGTTACGAGAGAGCAACGCTTATTCTTCGTGTCACTCTACCTACTACTTTTAATTATCGAATGCTCGCTTCGCACCACTCCCCTCGCCGCGCCAGCTCCACCAGCGAGAGCATCGGTGTCAACACGTGTAACTATTGCAGACAACCGCAAACTCCTTAGACCCCGGTCCAAAGGCGGGTCTGCACTACCTCCTGTCGGGCGCTGGCTACGATATCTGGATGCCGAACCAGAGAGGAAACCGCTACTCCCGAAACCGCGATCCCCGCTTCTTGGGACTTTTCGCTGGATGAAATGGGCCGTCGCGAGCTACCAGCTACCATCGACTACGTACTAAACGCCACCGACGCGGAAGTACTCCGCTTCATCGGCTAGTCCCAGGGCACCACCGTATTCTACATTATGTGCTCGGAGACACTTGAATACCAGAAGAGGACTGGACTATCCTTTGTTCTAGCTCCATTCACGTCATCATAGTACATGAGGTTGATTGTCTTCAAAACTCTGAGCAGAACTGTGTTTGTCCAGCAGCGTGTGTTGCATCGACTGGGGATGGGGGATGGGGGATGCGCGAGTGCATGCGGCACGCGGACCCACTCAGAGAGTCACCTCTGCGCTTTGCAAACACAAACACGCGGCTGAATAGATATGTTCTCTAAGTTTTGGTCTTCTGGAAAACCATCTGCCGAAATCGATGAGCGCCTCCACGTACCGTTTACTGTCCAGCCACCTCCCGGCGGGAAGGGGCGCGCATGTAACGGCGTGGTACGGCCACGTCCTGACCACCGGCCAATTGCAGAAGTTGGATTATGGGAGAAATGAAAACTTGGAACCGAACGGCAGTAATACACCGCCTTTCTACAACGTCAGCTCCGTGACAGTACCCACGGTGGTGGTATATAGCAGAGGAGACTACTTAGTCGGGGTCGACGATGTGAAGGAGCTGCTGACCAGACTGCCCCCGTAGCGAGTGTCCTGCAGATGGAAGGGTCGACGTGAAACGATCTAGACTTCGCCTACAATGAGAATATTAACACATCTTACTTTCAAACAGCCGGTCAACAAACTCTTGCTCCGGTACGGCGCTGGCTAGCACGCCCGCTTCCGGCTAAACGTCGCTTCCGGGCATGAAGCTGTGCAACTGTACTCCATGTAAATATTACTAAATTATATTTGACCAAAGAATTTTCTCCTTTTTTTGGAACTTTTACATATCAGACCCGTTGCTTCGAAACTTATTACGGTCCATGCACTTGAAATAACAAAAGTTGATCAATTATTGAAGGAAGGCCCTCCTACCCCCACCGTCCCCCCTTCAACCCCTGCCCCTTCAACGCGTAGAGATGTCGAAAGCGAGGAAACGCAGGATACGGATATTTGTAAGCTTACAGTGCTGGGCGGTGTGTCCGATGGCGACCAAGAGGTGTTTTAAAGGAAATGAAGGCATTTTAATTGAAAAACTTATTAGCTTCAATAATGATGGTAATTAGCTCGTTTGTGTTAATGAACTGTAATGAAAAAATAGTAATTAATTGCATATAACAAGAGCCTAATTGAACGTATTCCTCCAATATATTTCAAGGTAAGAGGTCAAAAGCTTTGACCAGCACAGAGCAAGCTCTTTGTTCACGTTTAGTGTTAAGCGAGGGATTTATAAGTATGGCGGTGGCGCGCGGCGCTGCTGTTGCCGTGCTGCTGCGTCACGGCGTCACGGCGTCACGGCGTCACGGCGGTATACAAACACTACATTGTAAAATCGTAATTGTATGAAAATATTGGAGTAGTGAGGACTCGACAGCAGTGTCAGTGGTCTAACTAGGCCTGAAAACGTCACGAGACGAGCCGGTGAGTGAGAATTGGGGCCGCGCGAGCCCCCACCCACCCCTGGTCACCACAGCGGGAACCGTAAGGAGACGATGTTTCCTGACGATGCCACCTTATTTGCCGCTTTGTTTTTTAGTCCATACAAATCGAAGGTTTTCTGCCGCCGAGATGAATCGTAACCGGTAATAAGAGTTTTTGCGCGAGTGACTATTTGTGCAGCGCTTCCGCATCAAGGACCAGGGCCGTAGCGAGGAGCTGATTGTGACACTGTATCATCATCAATACTAACGCCCGAATGTTTACAGCGAACGTGGTACTTACCACCAGATCAATACTAAATCCAAGCAGTGACCCACTTTTCAACATTATGTGTACTGGCTTCATAGGTGAACTGCTATATTGCCATGGCAACCGCTGTGCCAGTGTCTGCTGGAACAATATTAGATGTGCGAGTGTACACGAGTTGAGTCAAACGGAGACTCTTGCTCACGCAGCGTCCGCAGCGTTCGCAGCGCAGTGATCAGGCGCCGGGCGGCGGCCGGGTTATCACACCACATTAATTGCAGCAGCGGATCCAATTAAACATATAGATAAGGGCACCTTTAAATACCACCAGCACTTTGAGGTGGTTAGTTGGAAAATGTTACCCACGGCTCAGCTTCGTTTCTTACTTATCTTGATACTTTTTCAACTTATCAATGCACGATCATGGATTCAGCTTAAAAATCAGATAAAGCTAAAGTTAGGATATCCCCCAGACTCCTTGCGGAACTTTACCGAGCTGGCCACCAAATACGGGTACGTCTCCGAAGAGCACACGGTGGTGACCGAAGATGGATACATTCTGACGATGTTTAGGATACCGAGGGGCCGGTACTGCGTCGGGCCGGTGAAGAAGATCCCCGTTATACTCATGCACGGTCTACTCATGAATGCGGACTGCTGGCTCGACGCCGGCCCGAAAGCTGGGCTTGCGTTCCTGATCTCAGACTTATGCTACGACCTTTGGATACCGAACACGCGGGGCAACAACTATTCCAAGAAACATACGACGCTTAGCCCAGAGAAAGACTTCGAATATTGGGATTTCTATAATTTGGATTTCGGTTACTATGATCTGCCAGCTTTCATTGATCGCATCCTGAGTCATACGAGCGCGATGAAGATCAACTACATCGGACACTCGCAGGGCTGCGCAGCACTCATCATTATGTACTCCGAAAGACCAGAGTACCGCGATAAAGTCGGAGTGAACATATTTATGGCGCCTGCCACCAGACTTATCAACACGCGGTCAATGTTCTTCAGGTTCTTCGCAAACAGCTTTGAAATTCTATGGCCTTTTCTGAGTAAAGTTGGTTTCTTTGAGGTGTTACCGTTAGGTGGAAAGGTGCAGAGAATTGCAGCTTTCCTCTGCAAGAACGCAATCGCCGCTGACACCGTGTGCAGGCTTGCGTTAGCCGTAATCGATGCCTCTCATCCCAACTCTATCGAAAGAAGGACTATTCAAGTTCTCGCCGGCCACTTCCCAGCGGGGACCTCGACTAAGAACTTAGTTCATTTCGGCCAAGCTATGAACGTTGACAGGTTCCTTAAATTTGATTATGGTTCAATTAGTAACTTGCAACTGTACGGGAGCGTGCAACCCCCCGCCTACAATCTCAGCGCTGTCACAAATCCCACAGTCATCATCCAAGGGAGAAATGATCACCTCACGTCGAATGCGGACGTAGAGTGGCTCGCCAACAACCTGCCCAACGTCCTGGAGTTGTTCTACGTAAAGAAATCTCTCTGGAACCATTTAGATTTCGCTTACAGCAAGTTAAATAGTAAACTTGTTTTGCCCAAAATCACACAATATTTGGAGAAATACAGCCTCTAGGAAGAAATATATTTGCATCATCAAAAACAACCCTGCCCTTGTACTCTGTATCCTTATTGTCTAGTCTTTTTTATTAGCTGTGTGTACAAAGATATTAAAGAAAAAAAAAAAAGAAAGAAAGAAAACAATTCAGTGTCATATTATTCACTCGTCAAACCATTTCTCTCTTCGCAATCACCTTGAAGACTCTTTCACAGGTCGCTCAGAACTGCTCCACAAGGAGCGCGCAGGATGTGCCTGTAGCTGCATACTTCTGAACTTAACTAAAAGCCATTGTCCACGTGTGGGTGTTCCCCGATCCTCGTCGTTAGTTAACCCTGTGCGTCTCTGTGTCTGCCGGTCAGATCGCAGCAACCACACGGCAAAGAGGTTTTTTTAAGTTTTCAATATTATTACGGAATGAGGTTACACAAAATATGGGTTGCGTCTTTGAGCGTGGTTATCTCCCTTGTCCTCGCTCGAAGACAACTATTATCGCGTTACTAATTGCGACAAGCCGACACGGAACACACGAGCTGGTGATATAGAAGTATTTATAGAGTTGGCCCACTTTTTATTTAACCATTAGTAAGACGTCGCGTCGGAGGCCAAGATTCACTTTGGGCCGCTGCGTCAGAGGAGTAAGTAAGATGTTGTGTGACGCAAATATAGTTACTCTCTTCTTGACTAACTAACTTGTCTCATGTGGCCACGGTGACTTGTGGTCCTTGTGGTCGGTGACTAAGACCCCCGTGGAAGGAATAGGATAGAGACCGAGTCTTCGCACCGACATCCCAAAGACCCTCTGTTCGACTTCACTTAGCTCGCTGCCGTGTAGGGTGCCCGAGTGAGGAGCACGCAGCAGTTACAGAACATAGCTACGTACTATAATATTTCATAATTCTCAAAGGCAAAATTGTCGAGAAGACGTTGTGCGGTTCGGGCACCTGGTTGTATTTAGCAACCACATCCGGGCTCGCGTACTTGCTTATGGACGCCAGCTACGACCTTTGGCCAGGATACCTTAGAGGGTAATATTTACGGTAAGAAGCACAGAAAACTGAGTGCAGCTGACCGGGATTCTTAGGATTTCTCAGTGAACGAGATTGGTCTTTACAACATACCGGCAATGATCGATTACGGCTTACACTAGACCGCACCAGACCAGTTAAACTAGCTGAGCTTCTCGCAGGAAGCCGGTGTCCATTTTTATTACGATCCACGAAGATTAGTTACTGTGAAAGGAGGAGGGTCTTGATTAACCTAGCGCCTACTGCAAGGATAATTTATTCTAAGTCGAAACTGTGCATGCTTGTGACTAAACTCCATTTAATCGCTGAAAGTCTGGAGTATTGGAATTTTGAAGCTCTCCTCGAGGAGGGGGAATTTCCAGACGACCACATTGTACCTCTGCAAGAATTACATGATAGTATATACCTTCTGTAGGGCGGTTTTATGTCTCATCGACTCGTGACACTGCGCTCGATATAAGCTGAACCGGTAAGTGTGCCTATGGGTCACTCGCCAGCCGGCACCTTCGTCAAGAATAAGGTCAGCTAACGATAACGAAGTTCACAATTTCGACTCCGGAAACGTCGTAAACGTATTTCAATTCGATGCAACTAAATCTCCTGCCTACCACCTCATCTCAAAGCAGTATCTACTCCACGGTTGTGATAAACAGTTTGAACGAGCCCCTCGCGGGCCCAGCAGACTTATAATTGATTATTGGTCGTTTGTCCAATATGCTGAAGTAGTACGTCACGAAAGATCCCCTATGGAACTTTGTCGGAACATCCTACCGAAGAGTAGTTGAGAATGGATAGTGATAGTTGTTCACTAACAGCAAACGCCCGTATTATCACATTCACTGAGGAGAACCTCCACATTCAGTCGATAAATTGCGAATGAGAACCACCCGCGCCACCACGCGCGACACCACTTACACTCTCGTTATACAGACCACCCAAGCTCACTCGAGCAGAGTGATGGAAAAGAACTATATATATATAGCATAATATACATAAAGCAGTTCAGTTTCAGCGGCTCAGGATTTTCAGTTTTTATATTCAACACGAAATAATCAGAGGTCATCTAATACAACTGTTACGAGTTTACTGCATTTAAAGTAATCGAAATATGTTAACGATTTTTGTAGCGACTCAGGCGGGTGCCGACATTACCGGCACTTGGCGCCATGGCGCATGACCATGGCTAGTAAAGTGATTTGCCAAACGGGACACTACTGACTGATTTAAAATAATCTCGTCGCCTAACCAAAACACCGATGTGCTAAGCGGTACCTAGATATTCCTCGTACCGAATTAATATTACAATTATATCAACATGTGAACTAAGATTGTACAATAAATAAAAAGCAGAAATTTGCTTTTTTTATAAGAAAAATTGTAACAGATAGATATAAAAAAGTAGCAATTCCCCGCCCGCTGTGGTGGCCGTGGTACAGAAGTCGATTTGAAATTTACAGTTGAACTTTGTCTGAAATGTTCCCTGTCCAGCGGCAACCTGCCGCCGCTCGCTTCCCGTCCCATAACCCCTTTTGGAGGAAATATTTTGCAAAATCCGATTATTAACTGAGCTATACTCGGCAAAAGGTATATTCCTACAAAATTTTAAGTCTCCAGACCTTATCACCCAGAAATATCGTAATGAATCTCTACATAGCTGAAAATCTTTTATGTTATATATATATATATATATATATATATATATATGTACTAGCAGTTGTCCGCCCGCTTTGCTGGCTGTAATATAAAATAAAACCTCTAATGACTGTCTATAGCAACCTCATTTATAATACGAAATTAAAATGTTTATATATTTATTTACTAAGGCTTATCAACATAATTACATAGTTGGTTTTGTGACTTAACATTAAAAATCAAGTTAAAAATAGCAACATGTAACTACACTTCAAGATAACCACATCGTGCGTTAAGTACCTGTGCGTAAACACTAACTATAAAAGCAAATTAGACTACACAGCGATTTTAAACTAGATAATATGAACAAAATATTTTGAGTTAACCTCTAAACTAAACTAGCTATGTAAAGACTATATATTGACAATTTTGACAACGTTGACAAAAAGATGGTTGCATGAAGATGATCATGTCTATGATATGGCAAAACAAAATATTAGATGTGTGCGACTGTACTGGGATTCAATGCCCCGATAATTTTGGATTTGAACATTGGTAATTTATCGTGAAATATATCGATGGAGCTATCTTTGTTTATGAAATACTGCAGCAGCCTGCACAACCTTGGAACCGAGGAATGATGGCCCAAATTTGATTTATACGTTCTGTGAGTGAGAATTGATCTTGGGTAGCGTGGCGAGCGAGTTGGGACATCAGAGCAGAAACGACTAAGCAGATCGGAATTATCCGATAAATTGTTTAATAGCTTGTATAGAAATAACATGTCCTGTAACGTGCGTCTGTCGGATAACTTCATAAGATTAAGAACTCTAAGTCGGTCAGAGTACGGAACCCTTTTATTTGGTCCATCAAAATAGAAAAAAGTGAATCGTCTTTGTATAGATTCGATACGGTCTTTGTGAACCTGATAATTTGGGTTCTATACTACTGAGCAATATTCAAGCTAGCTTCTCACTAATGTAATGAACAAAAGTTTTTTAGTTTCTAAGTTTTTGAAATCGTTGCAATTTCTAAACACAAAACCCAACATTCTCCTTGCAGATTTGCATGTTTTCAAAATGCTGATTAAAACTCAATTTAGTATCGAATGTAACGCCTAGGTCACGAACTACTTCTTGTTATTGTAAATGTTAACTAGAAATAAAATAAATGGATCTATGAAAATCAAAATTTAAATAGCTTATAACCATCGAAAAATATTTCCGCGTCGAATGGGTCATGTTCCTATCTCTATAGGTTCACTAGTTTTTACGTTATTGATGAACAAAAAAATCTTATTTTCATTGTATATATATATAATAATTTCTAGTACTAGCAAGTATATACTGTGCCGACCCCACATAGCTGGAAAAAGGGCAGGAAACGAAGAATTTCTAGTACTAGCAATTCATCGTGAAACATATTTTGCTTGTATAAAATTTGCAGGCGCTCTAGTAAAACGAACAGTAAATTTTTCAAATGCAAAGGTTAAGACAAAGAATGTACGTTATGAAATATGTTTCAAAATTCTTTAATTTTTTTTAACATTCCTCACTTAGCTAAAAATCATAATCATGCAGCTAAGCGTGATAACATTTTGTCTAGTCTGTTTCAAACGATTGCCCGTATTGACATGCCTTCAAGTTCGGGGATTCCGGACTAGATCTATGTGAAATATTTGATGGACAACGTCGACACTAACGTAAGTCAGAGTATTCTGTCTGCACCAAAGTCAGTAGCAGCAACAACTGTTCATAAACACGTCACGAAATGTTTTAGGTAAGTTATGTGCGTAGAGTTTGAGGTATAGTGTGTGCATTAATATAATGTTAATTAATAGTAATAATTAGGTAATAGATGTTTAGGTTGTGATGGGGTTGGCATAACAGCCATAAGTCCAAAGGCCCAAAAATGATAAAGATATCAAATAAATATATTATGAACCAGGGCGAGGACGGCGAACAAGGAGTGATACGTGCTGATCATTCAATTTCAGATATAGACATAAATAGAAAATACCCAAACAGCAAGATCGCTTCGCTAGAAGGTGTTTTACAAATTCCTAAACTTGCAGAGGAGCTTCCAGAAGAAAGCTGCGTTTGTGCGATAGCGACGTCTACGGAATAGAATGTTGTGATGGGCCAGCGACTACATATAAACTGGACCACACGAATTTGACTAAACTGAATGATATCCGAAATTCCCAAAGCGACGGTATGATCATGCAAGACAGTCTCCGAGACAGTCGTGTTTTGTTCGTAGCGCGCCTGCACCAGGTCGATCGTACACAGAACGGCAACGGCAACGGAAGCTCCTCGCGGAGTGCGCCAATTGCGTTGGCTGTATATGAAACCTTATCCGAGGACGGACCAACTAAACACTTGTTGGAATAAAATTTTAACTTCAAACTGTCGTGCAGTAACCTCAAAACACTGGTAAACTCTTAGCATCCGGCTTTGGTACATAAAAATATATTGTATGGTAGCTGTCACTCACCTGAATACTATTTGAGTGCACTCACCATTGGCGGTGCAGTAGTTTCTAGAGAGAAGATTCACACGGTGGACCTGAAGAGAACAGTAACTGGACAAGTGGCCTCATGCAGTGGACGTTGTTCTGAGTACGGGCCGCATTATACACGGACATAGTTTTGTAAGAACCGATCTCGTGTTAATAAACGCATTTATAGTTTTTGTTCGTTTTTTTTTCTTTGTCATGTTCTTTGATACAAAAATAATGATCACCGTAGGTATGGGCAACCAATGGGATTCGACAAACGCTACGCTACCGGAACATCCGGCCGCGGAATCGAAGCAAGTACCCGCGCGTTTATATATTTATTATGGTCTGCCTACAAAAACACATGTATTTGTTTCTTTGCATAGAAATATTGAATATTTTAAATGTTAGGCAACATGTAGTGTCCATAACAGAGAAGCAAACGCTGCGCCCGTTACGTGAAGCCGCAAAAACATTAACTGTACAAAAAACTCAGGAACAAAAACATTTTAATGTACAATATTACTCTAAAAAAGAAAAAAACAATTACAGCTAAAGAAATATACACAACAAGACTGAATATTAAAGGAATAAATTATACTTTGTATACAACTGCAGCGGGATGCAACACTGACTATTTTACATTTAAGAGCTGGTAATTTGTCGTGGAATACGTCGATAGAGCTGTCTTTGTTTATGAAATACTTCAACAGCCGTCAGGAGGCTGATTCGGGTTTAGCCCTCCGTACCGGTACCCGGCCGGCTAGTGGCTGTCTTCAACGCCCTGCTATCCGACTGCTCTTTCCCAGACGCCTGGAAAGAAGTCGTAGTAATAGGTATTCCGAAGCCCGGAATGCCATGCAACCTACTCAACATCTGGTGCAAAGTCTACGAGCGCATTATTCTAAAGAATCTGCGCCAATTCACTGCAGAAAACAACCTCCTCCCCGACGAACAGTTCGGGTTCAGCAGCAGTCAATCTTGAGTCCAAACAAGTCCACAGGCTGACTGAATGTCTTGGCCGGCTTCGTCCACAAGCGCGCGATCGACATCTGCGCCATCATCCTATTCAACGTCGCGAAGGTGTTCGACAAAGTCTGGCACGAAGGCTTAATATACAAGCTCCACACCCACGAAGTGCCAGACCGATTCGTCGCCATCATCCATGCCTTTCTCTCAAACCGCTATCGCGCCGAGCACGCTGTCTCCTAGATCCTGCCGCTCAAAGCCGGCGTTCCTCAAGGCTCTTGCCTCTCCCCGTTACAATTCTAGCCCTACACGAGCAACATGCCCAAAAACCTCAATGTCAGCCTGCCTCTCTTCGCGGACAACACCCCTCTCTACCACTCCGGCAGAGCTCCGGACATTATATCGAGTCGCTTACAAAGGGCAACCACTTGTCTAGACGAATGGTTCCGGAAGTGCCGAATCGACGTAAACGCGGAAAAAAGCGAAGCCATTCACTTCACCCACCGAACGCCCGCAACCCTTCGCAAGAAGGCGATCTGCCGTACTCATAAACTTGGCCAGATCTCTCTCTTCGGCCAGTCCGTCCCATGGAGGGATTCGTGACAACGCTCGACGCTTAGCTCAAATTCACCGCCCACATTCGCACAGCGAGGAACAAAGCGGCCCCAGTACTGGGCAAGCTCTACCCCTTTATGTGCGAAAAGAGCAAGCTCTCTCTCAAACACAAGCTTCACCCCTACAAGTTATGCGTAAGACCAATAAAGTCTTACGCCAGCGTAGCCTTCGCGCACTCGACAGAAGCACGCTTCAAACCCCTACTAGGTTCTCCAGAACCGGTTCACCCGAATAGCTCTCGGTGCCGAATGGTACCAGCGCAACGTGGAGCTCCACAGCGATCCCGAATAACTATACTCCACGTAGTACACTTTACTTTGTAGAAACAGGCCGTGGATCCGGGTCCACGACCCCAGCATCAGATGAGCTCGAAGGGTCGAAACGGCTTGCAAGTGCTTACATCTCCAGAATCTAGACTTCAACAGATTGCACAATCTAGGAGTTAGCGAATCGTGACGACAAATTGATTTGTACATCCCATGAGTGAGAACAGACCCCGATTGATGCGGCCAGCGAGGAGGAACTTTGACAGAAAACTGGCCAAGTAACTCTGAATTGTCGATTAAGTTATTAAGCAGTTTATATAAGAAGAGCATATCTTGTGAGGTGCGCCTGTCGGCTGGCTTCACAACATTATAGTCACCAAGTCGCTGTGGCAGCGGCACTCTTATCGATTTAGTTCAATAAAAATGGGGGGAGCGTGTCTGTAAAGAGTCAGTGCGGTCCTTGTGAGTTCGACAACTTGGGCTCCGAACTACCGAGCAATGGTCGAGCTAGCTTCTGACCAATGAAGTGGTGAGGTAGGGTGCGAGGTGCGCGGTGCGCGGGTAAAACTTGTATCATTGTTGCGGAAGGAATGTTCCTTGTTTGTGTGCGCCGACGCAGGTTTACGTTTAAAAAGAATACGACGATAACCTGACGATTCGACCTTTCCCAAGTCGGCGTTACCTGTTTTTAGAATTCAAGGTTGTACTTTATAGATCTGATTCGATGTCTGATCGTGTTGCATGAAATATATAAGATACAACAATACAGGGGACAACTGAACTGCTCCAACTTGTCCGAACGCACCAACATCCAATTAACTGTATTCTAATGGTGATGCAGCGGTGATGCAGCAAAGCAAAGTACCTGCTCTGAACTTTGTCTGATATATTCGTAATTACCCAATGCGCTATTATTTACAACATGAACCGGAAACGATCCCACCGAGTGTGTCCTTACTTATATATTCAATTTTATTGAATTTTTTGCAATTTATTCATTTAAATATAAAGTTCAAGTTTAACAAGTTCCAAAATAAAAACACCAAAACATGATCATAATTTGAATAAATTATAATATTCAACGTTAATAGTTCTGAATTTATTCATGGAGCTCATCTTCCGCGTCACGTTGATATTATATTTATATATTTATTGCAACCCGAGTCAACACTGACTGCCCACCGTTTCCGGTCCCGGTCGCTACGGACACGTGGGACTAATCAATTACATATTTCAGTTGAATTAACTGCCATTTGTGTAAAAACAAACGGGTACCATTGGTATCTGTTATTTGGATGAAACATCAAGATGATCGTGACAGCTGGAGCCGGACGGACTCCATCCCCGCCTTAAAGCTTAAGTAACTTATCTCCAGCGCTAGTACAGACAAACAAATAAACAAACAAACAAACAGATAACGAGTAACGAATAACATCACTCATGTTTGTTACTTATATATAAACTTATTATCCTTCCAATAAACACACTCGAGGGTTTGATTCGCTGCGCCCGCGACGGACGCCGACACGGCACTGGCTTCACGCAACCCGCGACCTTGCAGCTTGTGACTTGGGCTTGGGCTTGGGCGTGGGCTTGGGCACGTTTCGAGGGAAAATGCATTGTTGATATACTATGTTTACTCTTTTTTTAATCTTACTATAATGCAATCAGACCGCTGCATTCGCGGGAGGATTGCTGATGTGGAAGTTGCACCGAGTCAGCCCTCTTGAATTTCTATCTTCACCGCTTGGTTCCACATATAACCCTCCATCATCATCGATTGATATTTCTATTCCGTCACTTCGCGGTCATGAAAACATATAATCTGGTGCGTTTTGCCGGATCGGTGACACCTTCTGCTATTCTTCTCTTCTCAACGCTTCGAACTAATCTTGCCTCTAGTCTAATAGTGACCTGTGTTGCATCATTTCAGTTAATGTTTCCTGTTTCCTGTGCAATGTACTCTTATAAGATATACAATATGGTAACAATGTGATCGTCGGAGAGTCGAGCAGCCGGCGTACAGTTGCAGGATGACGATGTTGGCCTCTGCAAAGGGAAATAGTTGCATTCACCTTTACGGCATTCCCTGCTATGAACAAACTAGAAATTGTATTATCCGTGAGCTGGAGGTGGAAGTGGAGCTCTCCCATTTCAATAAATCGGAAAAGTATTTAGTGACTTTTCAATGCAACCCCCACGGCAACATCCGACAAACATCATATCGAGTTATGTTGATGAACACATCACAAAGAGTTGAGAGGATAATCTCAATTTACTTAATGTCCTGTAAAGCTTCAACTTTAGTTTGAAGTTACTTTTTTGGTAATGGTTTTTGTTGATGGTACGGGCAGGCGTCTCATTTACCATCAGGTGAATGTCCCGCCCGTCCCGTCGCTTCGCCAAGTAAAGATAAAAGGATGTTCGCTGTGGCAACAGCCGCCGGCGGTAAGAAGGCGCAAGCGGCGGAAGTTGCTATTGCAATGTACGCGCCGACCTGTCTGCGTAACCCGGATGTTTCAATAGAAACAATGGTTGTTCCCACAAATGCTGAAATGGTGCACGGATGAAACTTCTGCCTCTAGAAATTGAAAGTTGGAGACGCAATTATTTGTCGTCCGCGCGAGTCAACGTAAACGATCTCGGTGAACGTGCAAGTGCAGCGCGGAAGTGCTCACGTCGACCGATACTTCAGATAATTTATAATTTTTGTTTAAATCCGGCCACGGACAGTCGCACGGTCAATACTGCGCATGTCACACTGTTTGAAACTGAGGAACGCAATGTGGTGTTGTGTGTGTGTGTTGTGTGTTGCGAACATGGTCAGCAGTGTCGCGTAGTCGCGCCGGTCCCGCGGCCGCGGCTGCAGTGCACCCACCCGATGCAGTGGTGTGATGCACTCTATGTATCCCACGAGTAGTTACGCGTACACAAACTGTCGGTTAGAATATACTCGCGCGGATACTGGCGCGTCAGTAGATAAGCAGCGCGATAATATCCTTAAACTCTGCCCTCGACCTAGCGATTACATTGATTGCGTAGGTAGGGTTAGGTTACTGCATTGACCCTGGCCGGGGCAGGGCCAGCTCCGCGCATCTGTCACCGCGCCGCGACCGTCCAACGAAGACGCGGCTTGTGAAGTAATCAGTGATTAATGTTACAGTTTCCGGTTCATTTGTATTTAATTAGATCACGCGAACCCGCTTCAACCACAACAATTAGTTAACAACCAGGAGAAGCGAGACCCGCGAGTGAGGAGCAACCCGCAATGGAGGAGGGGGTTACATCAAGCGCGAGACCAATTCATTTCCATTTTTTCAACAGGAACACAGTTTAGTTGCGGCTGCCATTCCCGAATCAGTTTGATGTAGAAATTTCTAAATGAATAGCGGGAAGGAGGACTTACCACCATCACTCACCATCAGCCCGGCCTGCCGCCGGGAGCGTCCGTCTGAACGCAAATGGTTGTTTTAACAAAAGTAGTCACTAACATGTTCTGATCAGCCGTTACTGTATTTGTGTAAATAGTCTTTGATCTTAGGGAATATCGTGTCCTTGGTCATTTGGCTGTAGGTGACGTCCAGGTGGTTCCACAGCGGGTCTGCCACTCTCACGGCTTCCTCCACGTTGGGCAACTGCTCAAGCAGCCACACGACATCGCTCTCGTCGACGAGGTTGTCGTTGGGACCGTACAGCGCCACCACGGGGATGGTGACTGCGGTCAGGTTGTACAGTGGCGGTTGCGCGCTCCCGTACAGCTCCAAGTTCTTCCTCGGTCCGTAGTCGAATTTCTCGAACTTCTCGCTGCGCATGCTCTGGCCGTAGCGCGCCAAGTTGTGCACCGACGTGCCTGCCGGGAAGTGTCCGAACAGAACCCTCAGAGTCTCCTCGTTTATAGATCCGGGGTGGAAAGAATCGAACAGAGATTCAGCCGTGCCACAAACCAGTTCCGAGATCCAGTTAAAGTGACAGAGAAACTCCAAGAACTCCTGACTGGGTGCTCCTTTTGAAAACACTTCTTGAACGCCTACTAAGTTTAGTATACCTTCGAGCGAGTTGATGCTCTCGGTCAGGGTCCTGTACGGCACCGACTTGGTGTTGGTCTGACGCGAGGCGGGCGCGACGGCGATGAGTAGCCTCGTTTTGCCACAATAATTGGGTCTCTCGGAGCACATGATGAAATATGCACCAGCTCCCTGCGAGAACCCTACGTAGTTCACTTTGTCCGCCCCCGTCTGCTTCAAAACGTAATCGATGGTGGCGGGCAAGTCGTAAGCGCCAATTTCGTCTACGGAGAAGTTCCAGAAGTGTGGGTCCGCGTCGGGGTCCAGGCGCACGTGGCCGCGCGAGTAGTAGTTGCCGCGCACGTTGCCCACCCACAGCTCGTAGCCGGCGTCCGCTATGAGGTACGCCAGCCCGGCGCCGGGGCCCGCGTCCAGCCATGCGTCCGAGCTCTGCAGCAGCCCGTGCATCAGTACCACCGGGCGCGCGTGTCGCCCGTTGCCTGCTCGTCTTGCGCTCATCCGGAATACCGTCAGGATGTACCCGTCTTCCGTGACGACCTTGTGCTCCTCGGCCACGTAGCCATATTGGCTGGTTAGCTCGGTGAAATTGAGCAAGGAGTCTCTGGAGTAGCCGAGAGACTTTTTAATTTCCTTGCCGATCGACAGGGAGGGCAGTCTGATCACGTTGACGAACGATGCGATGAACAAAACGAACAGCACGTTTAGAGTGACGTTGAGCTTGGATGCCATGCCGTCGCCTGCAGCCGCGTGCCCTCGCCTGCAGCCGCGTGCCGTCGCCTGCAGCCGCGTGCCGTCGCCTGCAGCCGCGTGCCGTTGCCTGTTGCCGCGTGCCGTTGCCTGTTGCCGCGTGCAGTTGCCTGTTGCCGTGTGCCGTTGCCTGCAACCGCGTGCCGTTGCCTGCTGCCACGTACTGTAGCGTGGTGCCGCGTGCCGGCGCGCGCGCCGCCCTTATATACCGACACCGCGCAACGCGAAGGTTGAGTCAGAAAAGCAACTAGTTTATTCAATTTTATTTTTAATATTTTTATGTCATCGAGCAGACAGATACAGTTGAAGATGCAATCTCCAGCGCGCAGCACGCCACTTCGCATTAAACGACTGATCCGCGCACACGCGCACGCGCACGCGCACGCGCACGCGCGCTGTGTACACGTGCCCGACGCCTGCCCGCCACGCCCCGGTGACGGTGCCGCCGCCCGCGCTGCGGTGAGCACGCGGCGCGGTGCACGCGAAGACATGTTTCACTATTGAATACGTCCCACCGCGTGCCTACACACGAGCTACGCGAGCTGGGCCGCGCTGACGTCAGAGCGGCACACGGCGCGACAACTTGTTTACTGCTTGATAAGCTTGCGCGTAAACACGACAACCGGTCGGTTAGTTCCCCATCGGGGCGACGCGTCGGCCTCCGCCGGGGTCGGCCTTCGATCCGCTCGGAGCGTCGGCGAGCCGTGCCCCACAGCACCCCACAGCGCCCCCCAGCACCCCACAGCGCGCCGCTGCACTTAGCTATCACCGCAGCTCTTATTTCCACCAACAAACATGAGTGCGCAAACATTACTGTGATCAGGTTTGTAGGATATATAAATATCCGTCGGCGAGCTGATGTGGGTAGGGTGGAGGGTCGGGGTCGGCCAGCGCTGACAGGCGATGCGCGCTCACAAATAATGTGACAGAAGCACTGCACATTGCCCTGGAAGCAGATGAGTGCTCGTGCAGGCTATGCGACGTGGCGATACACGAGGAGCTCCGCAGTGCGCTCATCTCGTATTTATCTACCATACTGTTTATTGGAGCACCGTCAGTGGAAGCATTACCTTAAGGACTTATCCCACTGGTAACCGCCAGCGAGCTCCACGCGAACTTCACAGTGATCGTTACGAAACTCACCGGTAGCAACATCCGGCGTGAGGGCCCGGGGCCCCGGGGGCGTGTGAACAGGCGAGCTGCGGAGATGCTACGACCGACTTCATATCATACATGGTTCGGGTGTTTATTTTATGATGATCGGATGTTACAGCCAAACGGCTGATGCCTGTCTGCATGTAGCACCGACGATATAAAAAAGTCACAGGAAACTCAGAACAAAGCAGTGCAGGACCGACAGGTGTAGAGATCCGCGGAAGAGATCTCCGCTCGGCGGTGGTCTATCTGCAGTAGTATCTTTGAATTTACTAAGATATTTATATTAATTATGAGTTAGAAATCAAATTCTGATGGTTATATCAAAGGGTTGTTAAATGTTAACTATATTTAACAAACTTTCAATAATAAATAACAACGTAACCTTCCAGTAACCGTTCATTACTGACCTACCGCAATTACTGCGAGGCAATTAACGGTCCTTCGCCTTGACAAAGGTCACCAGTGAAAACATTATGGCGGCGTCGGCAAACAGCGGACTCGATAAACCGGATCGCATCACGCTGCAGCGCAATGTGCAGACGCAGAAGTGAGGCGAATCCCGCGCCGGTCTCGCCGCAGAGTCCACAGTGCAAAATAGGTTATAGATTTTGGCGCAACGGGGGAGGGAGTGGGGGGGGGGAAATGACACATTTAAGAAAACATATGTGAAGCTGTGAAAACGGTCTCCGAACAGTTCACACGCTTAAACATATACGCGGGACCCATCGCACTCCTTTTGGTAAAGGGTTAGAAACGTGTTCATAATCATCATCAAATGATAGACGTCCACAGCTGGACATGGGACTGCCCCAAAAACCTCCAAAGAAATATATTATTTTATGATATCTACTTACTAGTTAGTGAGCTGTTACAACCGTTAGTTTATCTTTGGGTTGTACTGGCCCATTTCATCATCCGTTCGGCTTTGAGTGACAAAATACGCAACCATAGCAACTGACAAACTATTAGGAGATACAATTCCCCGAACAGATCCCCCTCGCCCCGCCTCGTCGCGGCCGTGGGGTTCAGTAGTCGTGGCAAGGCCGTGTGCAAGAGAAACTAAAGGTGTGCACAGCATTGCCTATAGCTCACTAATAATGAACACAAGATAAAATTTAACAATTGATTTGTTAAAAATCGATGTGCTCTATTATAAAGCGAGCAAATTCATTTTTTACAGAAATGGCTATTAATTTGTAACAGGCGTTACATATTAAAATGCTAAGCTGCCGAACTATTATATTTTCTATTACTATTATCGATTAAAAGGAGAAGAACTATAACTTTGGTTGCTTTTATGAACTGTACACCCACTTATTGGTGGATTTATACGAACTACGGAGGATCGCATTTTGCGGAACACGTTAGGAAAGACCTCCATCTAGCAATGGATCAATTATAGCTGATTATGTCACTGATGGTTATAAACCCTCGTAATTTCTGTTCAATTGAACCATTACTCCTTAAAAGTTTTCATTAAATTAATACCATCACATAATAATGCCTCATCACCACTGATGCTGCTATGTATATAATCGTCTGTTCATCGGCGACATGGCCTGGCTTTCTTTTGTATAGGATTGTTTCTTTAAGCGTCCCAGCGTAGCTTTACGAGGAGGTATCAAACTTAAACATAAGATGTTGAGTCTCGTTACTCCAGTAATTACACTAGCTACAGCGCCCGTCAAATTGAATCATAGTAATGTTTACATACTGTTTGGCTACAGCAATAGGAGCTGCTGTGGTACCTACCTAGACGATCTCTGTCAACGAAGACCTACCACCAGTAACAGAGACCTAATAGAGACTTTGTAGTACCAATCACCGTGACTCGGTGCTGCAAGGAAATGTTCGATGCCGCTACACTTTACAACATTCGCAACTTGTGAGGGGAGTTCGCAAAGTTCATCCACCCTACGTCCAGCAACCCTGTCCGTAGTACCGGATGTGGGGAACATTTCGCGTTAAGCATTTATTAATTAATTGTTCTGTTCGTCCATAACCTGTGCTGTGTGTTTTGTTACTGAACAAATTCCGCTATAGTCGCCGTGCTGAAAATGATCAATTACTTTTTTATGGAAGCAACGCGACGGGAGTATTATTTTTCTGTTTTGCTTCCGCTCGGCCCGCGCGCCCCCTCGCACCCGTGCTCTACAAACACATAGAACATAAGTTTCCACCGAGGCCTCAAAACCGATAGGTGTAGCGCTGCCCACATGCAGCGCTTTTTCCCAACCTTCATCACATCATCGGTGTCTCCCGAAATATACTTTCTGTATATCCGTTGGGAAAAGGCAAATGAATCTGAATGTTGTCCGTGCACGTTGTGCGCAGGAGTCGCCGCCGCCGGCTGGTTCCTGTTAGGCTAGCGGCCGCGCCGGGTCACGTCGCCGCGGTGAAAAACAAACCCGAATACGTTTTTATTCCACGAAACGACACATTTAAATAATTCGAATTAAATTAGAAATGTGCATATGATGAGAAAAAATTGCACTGTTCCGTCGGCTGGGCGTGCCCCGCGCCGCCAGCCCGCCAGCCCGCCAGCCCGCCAGCCCGCGGCGCTGGCCTTGCTGACCCACGGCGGGCTCATCTCCGACTCGCAAGCCAATTTTAGTTCTATACTAACTAAACATCGCAAGTTGCTTTCTTGTGGATAAAACTGATTTTATGTATTTTATTCGTGTTGAAACTGTCATGTAGAGTTTCCCGTGTGACGTGGTCAGCTCAACCTGTTGAGGACAGGCATCACAAGTTCAAGATGCGCCCCCACAGCTTCGGGAGCAGAGGATTATTTTCTTTGTTTAATACAAATTTTCATTACAAGTACAATTCATTGTTATTAATATAATGTATTATTCATTGACCTCCTACTTGGAGGAATCAAAGGGAGGCAACGGAGAGATCGTGACCGGAGATAGCACAGGAAGTTAAACATATTTCATTGTTTCCGGTTAAAATAAAATCACTAAATAAGAAGCCAACGGACACATGCAATTAACAATAAAGAAAAGTGCAGGAGTCACTGAAACTGTCTCTGTTTGCGCAGCTGGAGCCTCGCCGGGGTCTCACTGAGTCTCTGGTGAGATATGGTCAGGATGGGCGGCGTCGGACGCAGCCATCGCTTCCCCAGCCCGTCCCCTCCTCACTTACTACACTTTAAGTAAATACATACGTCACCAACTGTACTTGGAAAGGTATCGCAAAAGCTTCGGTACGACGTACTTGTTGTTGTAGTGACTGTATATGAAGTCCAAGTGATTCCACGACGGGTCCTCGATCACTACTCTCTCCACGTTGGGAAGATTCCTCACAAGCCACCGCGAATCTGCGGAGTCGGTCAGGTGGTCGCTCTCGCCCTGTATGACCACGGTGGGCGTAGAGGCCGCGGACAGGTTGTACTCCGGGGGAACGGCAGCACCGTACACCTGCCGGTTTATCTTCTCCCCATGGTCATATTTCCGGAAGTACTCGCTGCCGACCCCCTGCCCGTACCTCGCGAACGTGCGGACAGACGTGCCGGCCGGCATGTGGCCGAACATCGTTTTGAGGGTGTTCCGGTCGACGGAGCCCGCATGATCAGAATCTATCAGCATCCTGACCGCTTTACACACGTTGTTCAAGAACATGCCGTGTTTGCAGACGGAAAACAGCGCTCCCTGCGCGATGTTGCCCTCGCCGAAAAGTTCTTTGACTCCGAGGGAACCTAAAACGTTCTCTGTCATCACAAAGATTTTCCCAAGCAGCCTGAGCCCCACAGACTTGGTGTATTTGAGGCGCGTGGCCGGTGCTAGCGCCAGCAGCACGCCCACCTTGCCGCAGTACTCGCGCCGCTCCGAGCACATGATGAAGAATGTGCCCGCGCCCTGCGAGTAACCTAAGTAATTCACTTTTTCGGCACCAGTTTTCTTTAACACGTAGTCTATCGTAGCGGGTATGTCGTAGAAGCCCATTTCGTCTGCGGAGAAATCCCAGAACTCCAGGTCGCTGTCGGGGTCCAGTTCGGCGTGACGCCTGCCGTACCGGGTTCCGCGCACGTTACCCAACCAGAGATCGTAACACGCGTCGGCGAGCAGATAGGCAAGGCTGGCGGCGGGGCCCGCATCCAACCAGGTGTCGGAACTCATGAGGAACCCGTGCATCATTATCACGGGCGGACCCTTAGCAGGTCCTCTGCACTTTTTACTTCTGTGCATGTGAAATATGGTGAGAAGGTAACCATCATCGGTGAGCACCGTGTGAGTTTCCGTGGTATACCCGTGCTCGGCGCTGAGGGTGGTCAAGTTGGGGAACGAGTTCTGGAACAAGTATTGCTTGATCTCCTCGGTCACCGAGTGCGGCCAAGGACAGAAGAGATTGAGATGTATCAGGATCACGGCGAGGAGCGCCAGCTGGCCGGCGAGCCGTGTGCGCGCCGGCATCTCGCGCGCCGCACTGAGCGGTTTGTGCGCTATCAAAACATTTTATCATTATTTATTAGTAACGATAACACACTCCTCGCCGTGAGCACAGGTTGCTCGACGACGCGCTGTCGCCGCTCGGAGCCAAGGTCGGATTCTGAGGAGCGCGCGCGGGCGAGCTCTACCCCCGACCCCCGCGCGGCGGGCCCGCGCTGGGGCTGCCGGTGTGAGTAACATCTATTGATATTACAAAACCATTGGAATCCATTCTCTCTGGTCTAAGGCAACCGGTTCTAACTCGGTTTGTCGCTTCGGACCAAATCTACGCGGCGCGGCCAACGCGCACCTCCAGTAACATTTACAACGAGCTGGACTGCTGCACCGGACGCAACCGGCGACTCGCAACAACAACAACAACAACAACAACAAGGATCCCAGGTGCGATGCCCGCCGACCAGCGGGGCCGCTGACTCTTGACATGATATGAAATTTTGATAACACTTTAGTCTATTGTCGATAAAATAAACTATTTCACATCTATACGTATATTTTTCGATCTCGAATCTTCTTCACGTTTCGTGATTAAAAAAAAATCATTAAAGCGTCTCGTTGAATAGGTCATTAAAAGATTTCATTAGAGTGGCAGACATCCTGCTAATTAATTACACGATAAATTAGTAAAGTTTAATCTGCGCAATATTATCGTACAATTACTTCTGTCTGTGTGATTTGTGTGCAACTGACGTAGCTGAGCGCGGCGCTGGCGGTGGCGACGGGGCGCGACGGGGGGCGACGGGGGGCGACGGGGGTGTCTCTGCGCGCCGGTACACGAATACATTAACACTTTTCATACTTTTTTGGAGCGTTTTTGTTATAAATTTAATCACTGGAACGGGTTTATTTAAATTTTTTATATAAATTTTTAGTAACAGGCACACACAAACACACACACACACACGCATCTAAAAAATTAATAAGAAACAGAGATTCCACTCCGTTTTCTCAATCTGATCGCCAAGCTTCAATTTCAAGAGGGCACTTAGTGATGATGACACGCACACGCACACTCGCATACACACTCGCACACACACACGCACACGCACACACACACGCATACAATGACGCGCGGAAACTGCCCGACGCCGCGTGTGCACGAGTGTACCTTAATTAGTTAAAGTTAATATAAAAACGTACTTTTTGCGAACAGAAATAATCGCGTCGCTTTTTATTTAGAGTCGTTTTCACGATTTCACACTCAGATAGAAGCGTTCTTAGGAAAAAATAAAAGTACAACATATATATTTAATAATTGTAGTCGCTCAGCGGCACCGGAAACGGCGCCGCCGCGCGCCGCGCGCTCCGTCCGTCCGTAACGTGAGCCCGCGACGCGCGCGCTGGCGGCGGCTGACGCTCTGCCCTACCTTCACTTGCGTTTCAATTCATTTGATTGCATTCCTCGCCTCCGTCCTGCAGGCCACGCGTACGACTCAACTGTTGATCGATGGCTACCAGTTATTTATTGGCTGTTAGATGCCGCTCGGCCAGCTCCGCCGCGACCCTTACACCCCCGCACCCCTCTCCGTGCGCCGCCGCGCGCGACTGTCAGCGCACGAACAATAACAAACACCTAACATTAGGCCCATAGACATCAAATTGGCGTTTTGTACGGGGGGAATATAGTATGCACCGCGGTGTTATCTATGCACTTTTGGCATCTCATAGGTAGTTCATTGATCCCTTTAGTAAAACAAACCATGGGGGGGCGAGAACCCATAAATTCTTTGAAGGCGGTTGGGACTGCCGCATCGGAATTGAATTTTTTCCTTCTAAGACGTTGTCCAAATTCCGGAAATAATGGTAATCTGTTGTGGCAAATTCCGGGGAACACAGTGGATGTCGTAGACATTCCAATTGTAGCTCATCTAACTTAGTGGTTGTTTGTTGTGCAGTTTGTGGTGGTGGTGGTGGTGGTGGTGTTGCGTTGTCGTGAAGCAGCAGTGGCCAAGAGCGGTTGACCGATCTCAGTTGTTTAGCAGCTAGTTCATCCTTCATGGGTTGCAGTTGCTCACAATACATATCTGCCGCAATACTTTGGCCAGATTTTAGAAATCTGCAGTGAACGACACCGGCGCTGGTCCACCAAACACTCATGAGTAACTTTTACCGAGTCAATTTTCGTTTAGGGCAGGATTTGGCTGGTTCTCCAAGGTTCAGCCATCGCGACGAGCGCTTCCGAAAATCGTACAGTATCCACTTTTCATCACAAGTAATGATTCGATATAAAATCCCTTCATCATTGTGTCGGCTGAGCAAAGTAACCCAGCAGCAGCAGTCGACGCGTGTTTGCAAGTTCGGTTCACTCAATGCATGAGGTACCATCGGTCAAGTTTTTTTACTTTCCCGATTTGCTTCAAATGGTTCAGTTCAATTCAGTTTTGTCACTTACCCCGCGCGATAGCCTGCAGCTATCTCTGAAGTTCTTTGTGATGAATCCGCTTCCACCATAGCCTTTAATTCTTCATTTTCAACTTTAGTTTCCGGCTGTCCACGGGGTTGAATCTGAAGGTCGAAATTTCCAGAACGAAAACGTTGAAAGCGAAAACATACCGTGATGTCTTTTGCAACACCAGCGCCGTATACATCATCAATCGTTCGAGCTGTTCCTGCAGCACTGGTGCTGGTGCCACGGTAGAACTCGTACTCGTAAATATAACGATATTTCATGTTTTCCATTGTGCGGCAATAAGCGACGCTGAAGGAAAAAATAAAGAGGAAAAAACATATGAATGACTGTTTCCAAAACTCAAATGTAGCAGCTAAATGAATTTATAGATTTGAATTTGGAATTCTTAACCAAAGAGGAGATATTTCAGATCAAAGTGGTCAGTGCGGCAAAACGCTAATTTCATATGTAAGGAGCTAATACAATGGAGCTAGAGGCGCGCGTAACGTATAACACCTGATCGCGTCACCAGCTCGGCGCCCCACTCGGCGCCTTCCGGCAACGATTGTGTAAACGTTTGTTTTTAAACCACATAATGTTGAAGCAGACCTGGGGGTGGGTAGCTACGCGATACGGGCGGAAGCGGAAGGGATGCTACATGCACGCAACGCGCGCGAAACCACCTACGCGCGCTTCGCCGTATTGCCCGTAGGCGTGCTACGGCATTGGACCCGTAGTCGCGCGGCCGCACCGCGCCGGCGCAGGCGCAGGGACTTGCCCGGACGCGACACGCACGCGTACACTACGAATTGACTCGCGCAATAATTGTTATGGTTTATTACCCAGTGAACTGCTAGGTCAGTTAAAGCCTGGCTCGGTCACAGCCCCAGTAGCAGCCGGCCCGGCCAGCGCTGCAGCGCCGCGGCCCCGACTTTGTATCAAATAGCTCGCACACCGACACGCGCCCCACCTCCAGCATTGCTGTTTCATAATTTCAGGATAAACAATACATCTATGTCTGTACTTAGATGTTATAATCATTTTTAACAATATTCACAGGCGCGCACCCCCGCCCCGGCGCCATCCCCACACAATAGCAGTGAAACGAGGTTATTGTGACAGAAATAGCATTTACTAATTCGTTAATAAAAGTATTACGAGGAGCCGGAAGAGCGGCTGACCCGGATGCGGGGATCGATACGGGGTCGACGACCGCCCGCTTGCCGCGGCGGCAGCGCTGCCGAGTTGCAGTTTCCGCTGCAGGCGCCCGTCGCCCAGCTGAACTAATGTTCGATACAGTACAATCGCGCTACACCATGCGAGTCCAGAGACCACCTCCGGAAACACAACGTCCAGGAGTTAATATTCACGTGGCGACCAGCATCCAGCGACACCCCGCAGCGCCGCGCCACGTGCTGCCGGTACAATGTACAAGTTCCTACCCTTAATATCTTAGTTAGTTTTATTCATCGAGACAATGAGAGTTCAGTTTGCGCAATTGAATAACAATCGAAGCGTGCATTGTTGCCGAGTGATTACGCGTAACGCTTAACGCGTTACCGGTCACAGCCCGCGCGCCGGCTCCGGCTGCGGCTGCAGTAACTCACCACACTCAGGTTACGATGTGATCGCCGTCAACATGCCACTGTGCGGCTTGATCACGCAAAAGCCTTTTGGAATGAGCCGGGTGCGTGCGCTGCGCTCGCGCGACACCTTGCGCGTGAGTGCCCCGGCGGGAGCCCCGCGCGCACACCGCTCCGCCCTGCAGCTCGGCACGGACGAAGACGTTCTCTATCGAGGCGCTCGTTGCGATGGTATACCCTACACCGCATTGTGCTCAAACCCGTGAGACATATTAAGTCTCGTTACCCCAGTAATTATACTAACTACAGCACCTTTCAAGCCGGAACACAATATTTGCACACTGCTGTTTGGCGGTAGGAATAGGGGCTGTGGTGATAGCTAGACGGTATTCAGCGACAGCAACCTACCACAAATAAGTTGTGCTACGTTATCTTGGTGTTAAGGTATACCAACTTGGTTAGGATGTCCACACAGCACGTCATTGTGGTCGTCTGTCCGTCACGTGGCTAGTCATCACATTAAAGTGATGTGGGCGGAAATAAGCGCAGCTGTGAACCGCCAAAGGTTAAACTTTAGGTGTGGGGCACTGCGCCGACTCTTGCGCTGGTGCACAGCTCCGGTGCAGGTGTCGCAAAGGTGACGCCGTACCGTTTCAGAATGACTAACGCATGTCGCTAGGGGTCGCAAGTAGTACAAAATCTGTACGGGTTAGAACTGGACTACGTCCTTGACACTGCTCTCACTACACGGTGTACGGAGTGCTGCACTCGTGACCACTCAGCGGTTGCACCCAGCTCGCTTGCAGTGCTAGCGATGCACACTCAGTTCTGTATACTTTTATGGTATTAACTTGTGTTGGTGCATGGACTTGTGCTGCCAGCAGCTCGGGACACTCTGCAGAGCTCTGGGGACTAATTTAAGTTTTTAATTCAAAGTGACCAAGTTAAACATTTCCCTTGGCCCGTGTCGCGTCGTTCACGACCTTCACAAAGGATTAAAATTCAATAAGGAAGAGGAAGTCAGCGCCGGGGGCTGCGGTGGAGGGTGGCGCCGGCCGGCGGGCGGACTGGCGAAGGGGTGGCAGGTTACTTTACTTTAAGTTTAAATGGACTTGCTCCATAATAGAATTTCTTGAGGCGGGACGGAGAAAGTACTTTTTTATGTGAGCTCGTCCTCCGCTCGTACCGCTGCACGCTACACGCTACACGCTGCACGTTGCATTTTGCACGTTGCACGTTGCACGCTGCACGCTGCACGCCACGAAAAGATGTTGAGCCACACTTGAATACCATCGCCGAGACGAACGATTTTAAACAGCGAAACAAGACAAGGCATAGTTATTCCTAATTATGTCGGCAAAGTTCTTGAACATCAGCTGACAGCTGCAGACGGCGCCGCGTGCCAAGCGTGTACGTCGAAATCGGCTAAACCGTTCCGAAGGCGCGGCGCGTGCACATAACGCAAGTGACAGTGACCGATCCAGTCAACTCCTGGGCCATCTCCATTGGGAATCCGTAGATTTAGCTTAGTCCTTGGGCGACGGAGCGACGAGACGAACGTTTCACCTGGTTGTAAGTGATACGCCCGTCCGTAACAACGTAGCGCTAGTGAGGATGGTGTACACAGCACCACATTGTGCTCGTCGCTACAGACAGTGTTAAGTCTCATTATTGTAATAACTTAACTAGTTACAGCGTCTTTCGAACCGGAACATAATAACTTTAGTACAATACTATTTGTCGGCTGCAACTGCAGCTGCGATGGTACCTTGACAGTTTCGGCAACAGAGACCTGCCACCAATAAAGATCTTCCACCGTTAAAAGACTAAATACTACCAGTATACCAACAATGTATGTGACTAGCAATAGATTCATGACCAGAGACTGTAAGGACTGTACCACGCTCATCGGCAACCTTCACCAGTCGCGAGAGACACTATAAGATGAAGAAAATTGATGTTTTTTATGATGAAAGACTTTATGCAGCACAAACAACAAATGCTCGCTGCAATATCTGCAGCAGGTGCGCGGAGCGTAAGTCAGAGTCCAGACAGGCAGTTTATGAGATTATGTAATAAGTAAAGCGAATGATTAAAACGAGTAAGGTAGGCAGGGTGGGCATAGTGGGCACGGCGTGGGACCCAGCACACGCGCCACCTCATTACCAAGATATCAAAGTGAACGTGTAAGAGGTGTATAATTCAACACAGAATGAGCTCGGTTCCGTGAAGCTACACAGACTGAGCCGGCCCCCGGCCCCCGGCCCCCGGACCCTCAGAGTACAGCCGCGAAGGTTTAGCAACCCTTGCATTTGATTACACCGCTTTAGCTTACAGCAAATAATCCCCGGATAGTGATCTACCGGATAAACCGAGCCATTCGTGTAAGCCGATTTAAACCTTTGCTCTACAGACAGACAGACGCGTGTTCCAAATGTGCTCAGAACAGGGGACCTTCAGGAGACGGTACAACCCCAACGAATAAACGCGTCCGGTTAAGGAAGTGTAGTCAACGTTATAGATTCTGTAATTCGCCGTAACTTAGACAGTGACCATCGAAAGGATTCTCGTGTTTAGATATACCACCCAACTTGAACTTACTTGCAGGAAGAAGTACAACCGTCAGAGTTCAACCCCTAAAAACCAAAAAAAGGCAATTATGATTTTTTTTTTGTGAATATTATCATTACTAAATTAAGAATGTTTTCTTTGTAATGAAATAAAATCTGGTCGCTGCAAGGGATTATTCAGCGCCGCGAATCTTCAATTAACTTCGGCACCCCCAATAGGAGGTCAGGAGCTACCCTGCCGCTGCGCGACTTCACACGAGCCCAATAAGCCCAAATAATCGATGCGACTTCGTGCGCACGCCGCGTAGAAATACGCCGTACAGCTTTTACTTGTTCGCCGCGTGCGCACTGTGCGCACTGTGCGCACTGTGCACGAGTACTGACTGACCAGGGCTCATACATTACCAGTGTAAATACAAAATATTGTGCCACTGAGATCGTAATTCATGAAGTCATCTTACAAACATTGTATTTAGATAACAAATCGGTGAGCCGTTTGTGGTTGTGCGCACGCGCACACGCACGCGCACACGCACGCGCACACGTGCTAATAGATAAGGAATAACTTGAAAATTCGCACTTTCTATTATTTAAGGAAACTTTTTCATTTAGATTTTTTGGTTTATTTAAACGCACAAAAAAATCACTAACCTGGTACCAGCGCGCCGAGCACATGCTGCAGATGTGGCACAACTTGTTTGCTGGAGCTAATCCGGAACATGGGTTACACACACAAGCTTGTGTGTCACATTAACTCCTGTACACGTTAACATCTGTGTGCAGTGGCGGTGCAGTGCACTGCCGCGTCGCGCAGTCAGTCACCTGATGATGCGGAGGACATCCGAGTATAACACGATCGATCGCCCGCCGCCGGCGCGACGGAAATGACGCGAGACACGAAGAAAGAGTGATGTCGCCTGTTTAGGAAGGCGTCGCCGAACAGGAAATGGGCTCGCCGGGAACCGGGGATCGGGAACGCGCGGCTGGGGCTGCCAAACCACGGCACCGCTTGCACTTGGACGGCTTGTTATGGCACGAGCCTCATCGTAACTAATGGTGTGGAGTTTTCGGTGGTAGTGTCCTCGTTTTCTGTACGAAAAGATCCAGGATTCCACGAGGGACATCGCGACTCATAGTTATATATTAATTTATCCTCGCAACATCCAACCGCCGACAGACAATCAACTTCTATGTCCTGGAACAGCAATGGTCACGTACGAGCCGGTTAGAGGGAAACTTTCACCCAAGAACCATTGAGCTTATGGAATGGACTCCATTCAGAGGTTTTCCCAAAGAGCTACAATACGGAGCCGAGTTGCTCCGGGGCTGCGACGCTCTTGCGATGCCCGTGAGCCTGGCAGGGCCGGCAGTGTCTGCAGGATACGGCAAATGCCTTTAAAGATACAAAACATCTCATAACGATTACCGGTGTCAACTATTTGAAACTGTTTCTTCGTTTTCTTTAGATTCGTCTCAACGCTAGCAATGGTGGAAGTGTCTGCGGTTTCTTTAGCTGGTGGTGCAGAATAATCGAAGTGTCCAGATCACTGGAGCGGTCGAGCCGGTAGGTCCGCGCCACGCCATGCGCGTCTATTGCGCACATGCAGTGGGCAAGTCAGTGGATTCACATTGTTAATGCTTTATGTCGCCATCTGAGAGGAGAAACCTACCCTGCGTGGGGACGTCATCCGGCCTACGTTAACCGTTTCCATGGCAACAGACTGAGCCGCCCTTCAGTCCACACCGTTTCTTCATTTAATTTGTAGACGCACACGTTTACTGGTGGTAGGACCCTGTTACCGGAGACCGTCTAGGTAGGTGGGTACCATCGTAGCGCCTGTTGCAACCGACGTACAGTACTGTGCGAAATACATTAATTTATAAAAATTATAAATTAATGATTCTATAAAAAAATATATTTTATAATAAGAGCGTTTAAATGGCTCCAATAAAATTTATAAAATTAACCCATTACCGCTCTCTGTGCCTGCACAGGTACAACTACTTAATCGATAAATTATGTATTTTAACTGTGGTAAGTGTTGAGGGTAGTTAGAAATTACAAATCTAGATGACACTAGTTACCACATAATAAATAAAAATAGGCGGTGGCGCGAAAACAAATGTCACTTATTTTGTAATAAAGTACGGAGTCCAGACACGACGTACGAGGTAAGATTATTTTGTTGGTTTTTATCAAAAATAGTGAAATATTTCAACTTTTTTTTTATTTTTTATGGAGACTATTTATTTGTGTTGGTAATAATAACTTAAGAATTAAAGTTTATTACAGAACTTGTAAAGTACGCTATGTTTCATTTGTTGTACTCAGGCGGGTACGGCGGGCAGATTCGTACTAAAATTTCGTTTTGTTTACGGTATCGGAACGTATTTACCAGCTATAAGAGACTGGAGGAAGCCTTGGAATCAATTTTGGCTGATGAAAGCAATGATGAAGAGTACGATATGGTATTAGTGCCACCAGATCCGGCTATGGTGAGTGATGAGGAAGAAGGTAATGGAGATAATTTGGCGGCTTCAAGTTTCCCTATGGACGTTCTAGGGACTATTGAGGTAGGTCGGCGTCGTTCTGACTACGATGTTTCGGAATTAAGCGACAGTGATGATGAGCCGCTAAGACCTATGCCTGCGAAAGTGCCAAAAAATGTGATGTAGATTTACCTGTATGGAGGAAAACTCAGCCAACCTACAGTTCTACTTATGGAATTACCGATATCGTACAAAAGAGACAATAATACGTTGTTGAAGGCTTAGCAGACTGCAATCCCGTAATGTTGTTTAGTGTGCTGATACTGACCGGTTACCATGAATTGCCATCTGAACGTGCTTACTGGAGCTTGGATGAAGACCTTGGTGTTCCATTGATTGCTAATTGTATCTCACGCGATAGGTTTTTGGAGATAAAAAGAAATCTTCATTTTGTGGATAACGGTCTAATAGATGGTTCGACAGATAAAATGATCAAACTCAGATCATGCGATTTGATTCAGCGAAACTCTAGTCAGTGGGGTGTATTTCATGAAAGCTTGTCTGTGGACGAGTCCATGATCAAATATTTTGGGTGTCATCCATCAAAACAATTTATACAAGGAAAGCCTGTAAGATTTGGTTATCGCAATTGGGCGGCGACAAGTTCAGATCCGGGCACCGAACGGGGGTTGCGGAAGAACTGTTTAAAGCGTTATCCCGCGACCCTCGCGCGTTCCTTGCGGATGTGATGGAATACCGTGTGAAGCTTTTTAGTCGGTTGGAGTCCGACACTACCCCACTACCGGCTCAGTATTGGTACGGGGTGTGCGTTCCGTTAGCATTTTGTTACACACGTTAATAAAAAAAAATAAAAAAAGTTGAGATGGTTATTGCTACGCGTTTGATGTTTATTGTGGAAAATCCACAGGACCTTCTGATGATACCCTTGGTGCGAGAGTCGTGAAATCTTTATTGGCTAAAGTGCCTGTAGTTCCTAAAGAGCATATCGTATATTTCGATAATTTTTTTACCAATCATCAATTGTTGCTCGATTTGGGTAGACTAGGTTTTAGAGGTACTGGAACCGTTCGAGAAAATCGGACGAAGAAATGTCCCCTGATCACAGTAAAAAATATGAAGAAGAAGCCTAGGGCGGAATATGATTATAGTTTTGATACAAAGAATGAGATAACTATAGTACGTTGGAAGGACAATAATGTCGTTACCATGGGAACTAATTTTGATGACATAGAGCCTCTGGGCAAAGTCAAACGATGGTGTAACATCAGAAAGCAAAAGGTTGACGTAAATATACCTTAAATGTTTGTCAACTATAATAAAGGAATGGGTGGAGTTGACCAAATGGATCAGTCTGTCAGCCTTTATCGGATTTCAATAAAAGGAAAAAAGTGGTGGTGGGTTATATTTACCTATTTGTTAAATATGGCGATATCAAATTCTTGGCGACTACATGTTTTGCTCAGTAAAACTAAACAAGAGATAACTTACATGGACCAGTTATCTTTCAGACGAATTATTACGTCCAACTAAAACTAAGAGCCGTCCGTCATCCTCAGCGGCACTAGGGGGTCGGAACAATAATGGTCATAATCCTGAACGGATGGAAAACCCATTGCGATGTGGTATCTGTCACCAAAGAGTTCGCTGGCGTTGCGAAATATGTTTGATAACGCTATGTGTTGAACGACCTTGTTTCAAACAACTTCACTCCTAAAGCGCCCGCTGTACACGGCCGAGTACACCCCTAAAACTTGATATGTACATTTTTTTTTTTCATTTTATCTTCTTATATAGCATATTTTATCCCTTATGGACTAATAAATAGAAAAATATACTGCAGTTTCATTTTGGGCGTTAATGGGTTAATAATATAAATTAGCGAAAGTTAAAAGAGTGAAAGAGATGTATTTCTAAAATATAAAACTATACAAAAATATTTTAAACAAACTTTATTCTATGTCGAAAATACGAAAATATATAAGTAAATTAAATTTGAAAAAAATTCATTATAATAAGTGTAAAAGTTAAAGTCCAACAGTTGGGTGTTCGCGTAACGCCCTGAGGACAGTAACAAGGAACTGTTCGTGTATCGACCGGCCGTACGGGCGCGCGCACTCCTACGTACCCGTGGGCTGCGGGCTGCGGGCTGCGGGCTGCGGCCGGACATGTACTGTGGAATGCAAGTTGTATAGGGATGGTGTACTGTATAGTATACCGATTAAAATCCGAAAAAATATAAAAATACAAATATGATTGTATGGTGAAAAATTATGAAAGTATAAAGGACATATCGGTTCGAATCCCGGTAAAATATGAAAATCCAAATAATAATGTATCATGATACAAGTAAGTGATTAAGTAAGTGTGCAGGTCTTTATTAATGAGATTTATAAAGTATACGGGTTCAAAACCGTGTAAAATGGTGCATGGCAAATTTAACATATAACATCAAGTTGGTGATGAAGGTGAGATACCAGCCGGGTGTAGTTGGTGGTACCACCACCAACCACCAACTACACCCGGCGTATAATCAAGTAGTTACTGGATTATACTCCGGTTCGGTAAGAGTGTTAGATAGCACTTCGGCGGTATCAAAATACTCAGAACCATGACTTAGGGCTTCCGCTCTATGATACATGGGTGCTCGGCGTCTTAGTGGCTTGCCGCGGTGACACGTCGTGTTTAATAACATTTATTTGTTTCCAAAGTCGACTCGAACTGAGTCGGTGCCTTATAAGGTAACGGAAGCGGATGCGAGCTGCTGCCTCGATGCTTATCAAATATTGATATTGCGTGTTGTCGTAGCGTAACGGTTGCACCGTTACTGAACTGATGCGTCTTACGGATTCGGTTGGTTGAGGACTTTTGCAAGATATTGATATCTGCTGTGATGTCTTGTGCGCCTTTCACGATGATGTGCACCGATGATAGTCGATTGCATGTCTGTCGCAGTTCAGTGATACGACGTCTTCGACGTTTGACACATTTTCTTATTAGATTTTTCCAAGTCGGGTCCTTCGATGACGGGGCTGCAGACTGTCTGTGTTATGAATTTTGCAAATGAAGGCCTCAATAGCTCGCCGTGTTTTAAGATATGTGGCGAGATGTCGGTGGGCGAAATGAACTTGATCAAAACAACATTTTACTCAACGACAAAGACTCTATGCCTGATGGCTCATAATAAAATTGATATTTATTGGACTTTAGGGGTTGACGGAGTTAAGCATTTACTTCATGTATGGTGATTTCTGGTGGGAGCACGATCTCTCAAGGTTGCAATGTAATCGCTTATCCATTCTATGAGATGAGCTATGAGCTCTCGAATGCACTCCGCGGATTGCGATCCGCGCTGACTACGTAATTGGTGGTGATGTCAATTCCAACACCTTACAATGCGTCTGTAAGTGCACCTGACTAGTGAAGGTGGTGGCTCGTACAAGGACTAATTTTTGAGTCAGAGTACCCTTTATATCTATTATGTGTCTTGGAATGTGCGCTAATATGATGATACACTGTATATCTAGTTACGGTTGTATCTCCTGAGATGCCTACTCACATTTCCATGCGCAGTTTGATCACAGTTTGTGCTTACGCACTAACAATGAGCCGAGTGCTCTTCTACTGGTTCGCTAGTAAACCTTGCTGTGGACTGCTGTCGGAGGGCAATTAAACTCTCTCGTTCCGGGACGGGGAAGGGTGGGGGGGGCAGTATTTGGTTGACGCTCACCGCTTACGGCGGGGTCTGTTTACTGGAGCCGTATGTCATCCCCATATTCATTTAAAATGTGAGGATGCGAACATAAACACTTGTGTCGGGGTCTTGGGAATCAATAAATATTGTAAACCCGTAACAAGACGTGAAGGGATTATAATTAAGAAAATAAACCCCACAAACGGCATCAGGCTATCTTAACAAATATTCATCCCTCTATGTAAACCTAAAGGAACTGAATGTAACTGTAACACAGCGCAGAACGAGCTGCTAATCGAGACGATCACTAATGATTATAGTTAATTAATGGCCAAAACATAAACATTAATAATACTAAAAAGAATAGTATCCATCATCCTGGTCAATTAAATTAAGATGAGATCCTAAATATTGTTTAAGGATTTATTTATAAATCAATTTATTTAAAAAAGGGGAAGAGGGGTTACAATGACTATGTCTTATGTTTCAGGCGACGAGCAGAATTTGGTGCAGTATACAGGCTTCTAACTAGCGCCACATTATGCGCAGACGTATCACTTACCATCAGGTGAACGTCCCGCCCGTCTCGTCGCTTTGTAGAATAAAAAAAAAATCTCAGTTATCTAAACACACGCAAGATGCTCACAATGCAGTTTCAGAGTAATAATACATTAGCAGAACGTTTAATTACGTTTAGATAAACACTAAACCCGCCCCGTGCCTCCTCACATAGCCCTCGGCAGAACTCTTCGCGTAGGGTGGAGCGGTCTGCAATTAATGAATTAGTAAGGTGCAGGGGTGGGCGCGGGGCGGGGGCGGGCGCGCGGCGAACAAAACGCACTCCAAGTTGTCACTAACTAATGTGATTGATGTACGCGTTTCTATTCGTGTCCAATGGCCGCGCCCGCGCCCGCGCCCGTGCCCGCGCCCGCGCCCGCGCCCGCGCCCGCGCCCGCGCCCGCGCCCGCTGCAGCAGCACACGCTCCGACAGGTTATCGATTCCTAATCACGCGGCGGCAAATTAATTTACATGGAATGTAATCTTACCTGAGAAACTGTACTCCGTACCGTCTGCTCTTAAAGGTTTACATTTGAAAATAATATATTGCATAGCAAAGTATTCACCGCAATACGTAAGTTGGTGCCTCCAGGCAAGGCTGATTCGGGTACTAAAGACCTCGTTAACTAAACCGTCGCGGGGGCCGCGTCCAGTATCCTGAGAGGTTTCGCAGCAAAGTTACAAATGATTTCTCCAGGCCCAGGCCAGTGCAACGCGCTCCCACCGCCGGCCAAGTCAGTAATGGTGGTGGACACCACCGCTTCGGCTGCCCGCACACGGAACCGCTGCGCGCAGTTTGTTGCACGCGGCGATGGCCCACGCAGCGCCAGCACCTGATCGTTGTCAACGCGCGTCACGAGATCACCGGTTGTCTGTGTCACCGTTCAGTTGGAGGCGCGCTTTTGACCCGGATATACCCGTTTAGTCCGTGCAGAACTCGTCGCAAATACTAGCGATACTTTTAAGACCTAGTTATTTATAGACGATACATATTATAAAAAACGTCCAGCGACGCCGCCGGGAGACGAGACCTAATGCTTTTCTTTAGACCAAGAGTTAGCGGGGTGCAGGCGTTATTTGCCGAGCCGCGGTCGCCGTGTGGGACTAATTGGGTGGACCAAATATCTCCATCTTCAGTCGCGTCGTCTACACCACCAAATGCAACCGTGCGCCTGTTCCCCCCACGGGGTCTCAGCCGGTTCGTTCCCGCCGCTGTTCAGTTGCTTAACTGGTCAACTTAACCAAACGAGGCGTAGTGACACTACAAGATAAAATGTTTACGTTTAACCAGACGCGTGTTATTCCGTCAGGCGGGTGCGGTTGCGGATGCGGATGCGAATTTGCTGTATTTAGGAATAAGCGTAAAGAAAAACACCTCGAATTCATCACCGGTTCCTCCCGGAGAAGAGCAGCGCTGCAAACTTGTTTTAACGAATGGTTGATTGTTAGGAGCGTGTGTACGAGCAATAAAACGAAATTCCATGTTTAAGTTTAGCGGGAAAAGCACAGAATGGTATGAATAGCCTGCATCAGGTTAAACCACCTCCACCCCCACCCCCCATCCGCCGCCGTCGCAGTCTGCCGTGCTGCATACTGCGTGCTGCTGGTACCCTAGGCGACAGTCGCGTTCACGCAACGTAACAACAGAGCTGGGCCCGGCCCAACGCGGCGCGCCAACGTCAAGGGTGCACTGACCTTGGCGGGCGGCGCGGCGGCGTGGTGGCGCGCGGCGGCGGAGTGCGCGCGCCGCGTGGCCTTGTAGTGCAGCCTGCGCAGCGCGCCGCCAAGCCGCTCGGGGGAGCCCTCGCCGCGGGCCACCGTCATGCTGCCGTCCACGGCTGCAACCAAACAACTGCATGCGAAAAACGAAGCCTGCATCGACTCCACTATACGCAGTCCGCTGCTGGACGCGAGCATACAATATATAGTAACACCCCACTGCGGTAGGGTTCATGTGGAGCGTGTAGACGTAGCCTTTCGCGAGTGGACCGATGATGCTGTTAGACATCATGGGAAACCGCGCGACATGTCACTGTGGAGGTCTTTTGGCGAGACCAACCTCCTGCGGTGGACATCTGTCAGCTGATAAAGGCGGAAATAGGCCTCGGCTATCCTTTTAGAACGAGATAATTCTGTATCTGTCTAACTGTTCTCCACGATCTTCATTTTGTTCATGAGACTATCTGGAAGGCACATGGTCTGCTCTCCGGAACCTCCCCGGTCCGTCGGCCGCTCTCCTTCTCTCTTCTCCCCGCGCTACCAGTTCCGCTCGCACGAAGCCTATCGGTACTTCAATCAGTTATTGCATTATTTTTTATATTCAGTTAAGCGACGAGACGAGCCGGACGTTCAGCTGGTGGTAAGTGATACACCTGCTCTTGTCAATGTGGCGCTAGTTAAAACGACATACACAGCACCACATTGCACTCTTCACCTGAGACATAACATGTTGAGTATCGTTATTCCAGTAATTACACTAGCTACAATGTACTTCAACACAGTAATGTTTGCATACGACTATTTGGCGGCTGAAATAGGCACTGCGGTGATATGACTTACCTGCGGCGAGTTCAGGGGAGGGTTGAGAAGCTTGGATCTTGGAAGACTGGTGATGCCCATCCGACTGAAAGAATGAAATTTTGTTAAAACAAATTGTATATAAAAATGTTTAGTTTTGGTATCTACATAATGCAGCGGTAAGTGTGGGAACCCGCCAGCTGGTAACAAGCACCGGCTCCGACGTCGAGCTGCCAGTGGTACTCTGACCACCCCCGTCAGGTGCGCGCGGCGATCTTTGTTTGAGGGAAATCAAATATATTTACCGCTATCACATGGACTGGAATCAGACGGAGTCACGGAGCCAATGAGTCGCGCCGCCGCGGTCTCACACCCGCCCCGATGACCCAAAAAACCCGTAACCTGAGAACCGGCTCGTGGGCAGGTGACGCTTTTGTTTCTCCGCGGAGACAAGATACGTTTCATTAATATAAAACATTTCACCCGTAACGTGACCAACAGTTTCCCAATTCGCGCGATTACCTGATCATGTGTGGCCCATTTAATTTAATTTATTTAATATATTTTGTACACATAGCTCTTAGAAGAGACTAGACAATAAGGATACAGAGTACAAGGACATTACTTATGTCATGTTGAAATCTCTTCCAGTAGGCCCGCAGAAGAAAAGCAGAATTAGAAACACAAACCTAGTGCATACAGTAAACATTACATATAATAATATATACATATTACAAGATATAAAACAATACAAATACATACACATACATATATATGTATATATATATACATACATATATATACTTTTATTTAATACGAGAAGGGTAATAGTGTTCTTTAACAGATTTCTTAAGTGCTGCTATGTTGTTGCACGCTCGTATGCTCGGAGGGAGGGAGGGAGGGAGGGAGGCAACTCCAAAGTATGACTGCTTGTACAGAAAATGATTTTGCGTAAGCTTGTGTTTTATGAACAGGGCATTTGAGGAGAGTTTTAATGTGTGTTCTACAAGGAGCGAGGGAGGGGCGGGCTTAGGTAAAACGATCACGTAAATATTGCGGGTAGTTAGGATTATGTAGGATATTAAATAAGAGGCACAATATTCTAGTATTTCTGCGGAAACGAACTGGGAGCCACTTGAGCTTTTTGCGGAACTCAGAAACATGGTCATATTTTTTGAGACCAAAAATAAAACGGATACACAAATTTTTCAAACGCTCAAGCTTATTGGGAAGCTCCTCAGTGGCATCTAGGTAGCAAGCATCAGCGTAGTCCAGAATGGGTAATATGACAGTTTGTGCAAGAGAAATTTTAGTTTCCAAAGGCAAAAAATATTGGAGACATTTGAGTGAATGAAATGCAAAGTTAACTTTGATGCTAACATTGCTAACCTGCTCATTCCAGCTGAAGAAAGAGTTAAAAGTAACGCCGAGGTTTTTAACAGTTTCACTAAAGACAATTGGCTGGCCATCCAATGTGAGAGATCCAATTGCAGATCGATTTAATGCATGGATAGCATACCTACTACCAATTATGATGGTCTGAGTTTTGTTGGCATTGAGTAAGAGTCCATGAGACGTTGCCCATTCATGAATGTTTTCTAAATCACAGTTTCAATATCCATGACAGCTCTATTAATTTCACTAGGTGCGCAGTGACGGTAAATTTGCAAATCATCTGCGTAAAGATGAAAATTGAAGGATATCAAAGTAGTGACTGTGTTAATAAACACTGAGAAAAGAAGAGGAGAGAGAACATCACCCTGAGGCACGCCAGCGTCGACAGCAACCCAGTCTGAGAAGAATTCATTTTGACGTGTGCGTTGTGAACGGCTCCGAAGATATGAATCAATCCACCTTAGGGCAGAGAAAGTAATGTTATGGGATCGAAGGATACCGAGCAGGATATCGAGATCCACGCAGTTGAATGCGCTACTGAAGTCAAATAGTACAAGAATGGTTAGGGATTGGTTTTCAATTGCCTATCCAATATCGTCTGTGACTTTCAACAACGCAGACGCCGTGCTGTGTCCTGATCGGAAGCCGGATTGAAAGTTGCTAAGAATATTATTGGAACGGAGGATATTTTGTAGTTGCTTGTGAACAATGTGCTCTAAGACTTTGGAAAGAAAAGGAAGTATGGATATAGGACGAAAATGTGACAAAGACGAAGGATTGCTGGTTTTAGGTAAAGGAATAAGATTAGCGGATTTCCAGGATTTAGGAAAGGATCCAGATTGTAAGGAATGGTTAATTATGTTCGCTAAACTAGGAAGTAATATATCAAGAATGGAGATAAGCATTTTAAAGCACAAGTTGTCACTACCTACAGCTTTAGAAGTAATAGATAGGATAGCTTTACAAACTTCATTGGTCGATACTGACTGAAACTTAAAGGAAGAATGTTGAGGCAAAGGGAGATTAAGTACCGTTTGCAAAGTTCTTGATTTACGACACTGATCTACTGAGAAAGAGGGTGTGGAAAAATGTTTGTTGAGTGCGTTTAAATCGAGACCGCTGCAGGACGTAGAGGATGTTTTACCTATGCCTATGGATTTTAAAAACTTCCATACATCAGAAGATTTACGATTTATGAGCGATTCATGAAAATGGCGTCTCTTGGCATCTCGACACAGATGATTGCACCGATTTCGTAATAGTTTATAGATTTCGCTCGGACGGTTGACATTTTAGTCTCTTTCGAGCTTTATCTCGGCACGCCATCCATTGCTTAATTTCAGGAAATAACCAAGGCGCTGGCTTATGTTTGATTTTGACTCGCTTGATAGGTGCGTGATGGTCATATAATTCTAAAATCGACTCCGTGAAAAATGCTACCTTTCCATCTATATTCAAGTCATTGATGGCGCGCTCCAATCGATTAAACCTGCATCACGTCTCAATGCTTCCATATTAATGCCCTTGTAACTGCGAAGAAACTCTAACTTGCGCTTAGGAGCACACGGAGAGATAAGAAAATCAAGTCATGGTATGAGAATGAAGCGGTTATGTGACCATGAGTGTCAACACTACTAAAAGAAAAAACCATCATCAAATCTAATAGAGAGGGGCTGCAATTTGGAAAGTGGTGAGTGGCTGAAACAGGCAATATCCTGAGATTATGAGAACTTAAAACAGATAATAGTTGCTTAGATCGAAAATCATCTTTCAGCATGCAAGTATTAAAGTCCCCTATCACAATAATATGATCGGCCAAAGGACAGTGATTGCACAGCAATTCATCAAGATATTCAAAATAATTAACACGAAGATTAGGACTGTAAACAACACCTAATAAAATTTTCGTGTAATGCAGTGTCAATTCGATAAAAAGATGCTCAGCGGATTCAGAATACTGAGATGGTGACATATTTATAATCTTGAACTCGATGTTGCTTCGCAAATAAATCGCTACGCCTCCACAACCTTTGCCTGTTCTGTTATTTCGAATTAATACAAAGCCGGGAATTGCGTATTGATCCGATGGAATCGATGGTTTAAGAAATGATTCAGAAATCAGTAAAGCGTCAAGATTATTGCTGCTAATTGATGTCAGAAGATCTGAATAATGACGCGGAATACTTTGAACATTTATATGTGCAATATTTAGGTTGTTAGTGAACGAGGATAGTTCAGCAGAAATCTTATCGTGCAAAGGTATACGAATTATTGCAATCATCTGCACTCAAAAAACTGCTTTCAGATGAAGAGCTGGAAAAAAATCTTTCATTACTAAATAAATTATTATTCATTAAAATATGGTAACGTAATAATAATACTTAAATAAAATACATTATTAATATGATATAACAAAATAAAATAATATAATTAATATAATAGAGTAACTAAAAACAAATAAACATGTATATAATATTACTCTTAATCAATAAACTAGCAATTAACTGCCGGCTCAACTGATCAATCAATAAACCTGGACGAGATTTGTAACACGCATTACACAGAGCAGACGCGTAGATACAGCAGCATCAATGAATTAACTTACATATTAACAAAAGAATAGATCACAGTATAGACAGGGACTTGCAAATATGTTCTTAAAATATTAAAATTATTTAGTAAAAGAGCATATTAAAATAAACAACACTATACTAAATGATGTCAGAAATTAATCCATGGATACTTGTCGTTGGCTAAGCGTTTATACGCCAATGTCATAACTAAAGCGAAGAATCTGTGGCTAAGTTACTCTTCAGTGCTACCAACCTGCTAACAATAACAGCCAACTGGACAAATAGTAACTCGTAAACAAAACAATGACAGATTAAATTAAACTTAGGTTAACTTATGGGTATGTTCGATAATAACAATAAAATAGTGAACGAATGGTAGCGGACCATAAAGAAATACGTAAAGAATTAGTAGCAAAATAAAACTTAAACAAAATGGATCAAACACAAGACAACAGTAAAATAATGTTGGTATGTGGGTAGAAATAATAAAATTGTTATGTCATGTATCCTAAGACATCAGTTTCAGAGCCGGCCTTTTCTGGTCATTTTAATAGTCGTCTTCACATGCGCGTCCGCAGGTTTTGGAGTAGACGGCTTGCCTTGCACTGCTGATTCAACCGTGTCAGTACATATTGTTGGGTATTTCTCAATAAGGATCTGTTCTGTAGTTCATTCATAGATTCAATCTTATAACGCGATTTATCCCGCAGAATTAACACTATTTTACCATCGGCGGACCAACAGCGTTGAACGCCAAAATGCTTTCGGGCCGACAGAAATACACCTGCGAGGCGCCGGGTCTGTGACAAACACGTCCACAATCGGTTTTACAATCTGTCAACTTCAATTGGTTGATTAATGCATGAAGAGTGCTATGCAGATTTTCGTTTTGTTTTTCTGGTATGCCATGTATCAACAGGACTTGCCTCCTCACAGCAGTTTCATGCCGATCCAGGCCTAGAGAGATTAATTCAAACTGACTTTTGATATTTGACAGATAAGCCATAACAAATGATTTAAATTGGTTAAAGGCCTTTGAGAGTGTCGTGAAGTCTGGATGCAATGTTGCAGAACCACTCGGCACCTTTTCGAGCTTATCCTCGTAGGCCCCCATTCGAGAGGCAATCAACTTTTCTAGTTGTTGTAAATTACTTGCCAGTTGTGTATCCATTCTGAATACGAATGAAGTATCTTGGCAGCAATGCCAGGTAACCGGACAGGAGAGGTGATAAATTCAGTGAGCAGGAGAGTTAATTTTGCACTATATACACATTTAAAATGTAAAAATATAGAATACTTTAACAAAGATTAAATAAACACAGAGCACACTGCGTTTGCGTGTTGACACCGCGACTACCCGCGCGACTCAATCTTACTTGGACAATTGAGAAACAATCTCCACCTCGAGACTTAAGCAATCATTCGATGCACATTCACCAGGTATCACTGCAGCGCCAACAATGCTATTTCAGCTTAAGGCAACGCTGCCAGTATTGAAATAACTGGGCCAGTGAGACATTTGGGGCGACAGGATCCCCATCCAGAACCCAACGTCTCACTTATCCCATCCCTTAGAAGTGTACCAGTGTGCAGTGAAAATATATATTCTTCTACACACAAGAATTTGTTTGTACAATGTGTACCCGGTGCCGGCGTGTAGTCGGAGACTTGCAGCTGATCCGCCGAACGATTGGAAAAGTAAACCTGATGTAGACTGCAGGAGATATAGAGGAAACATATTATACTTATATTTTCAATGAAAACCAAAAACAAATTTGCAACAGACTTTAAACTCTCGTGTATAAGGAAGCGAAGAGACGAACTGTACGATCACTGGATGGTGAGTGAGGGTCCACTTTTATATATTCAGTTTAACTGAATATATAAAAGTGGACCCGTCTTGCATCAAAATGCGAAGAGATGAGACCACCACCACGGGCGTTGCACCATCGCACCAAGTGCACCGTCGCACCGTCGCACCCGAGGAGCTTACGGAACACTCCTGGCGACTCCTTCGAGACAAAGCCATACGTCAGCATTCATAATGTGGTGATCTGCAAACGCACGATTAACACTAACGTTAGAATTCCGTGGCGCGGTATATCCTAATGTAGCAGTTATTGAACTAAATATACAATTGTAGCCCTTTCGTTATCTACCTGACCTAAATCTAAACTAGGTAAATAGATTTGAAAGTGGGGTCCGTTACAGTGGACGCAGCGCGCGCACGGCACCCGCCGGCCCGCACGCTCCCCCCACCCCGCCCACCTACTACTTATCATGATATAAAAAACGTTTTATTTTGCGATGGTGTTGCCTGGTTGACGCCAGGCTTTACGGTTCAGTTGCAATATATGGACTACGGGCCTCGCGGCCAACGGAGTCGCTTCACCATGTACCGCGCACCGGTATACGGACTTGCCCCTATTTCCTATCATCATATCCTTATACAGTGACCTAATCATTACTTCAATTTATGGACATATTCCTAATTGAAAAATCAATTCAGCTAGCAAGGCTAACAACAGCATTTCATCGCCCCAATAAACCTTCGCTGGGTTTAGGAGACTGCATCATGCAACTCTGAAAAAAGTAACAGTAATAATCTGAACTGTTGCCATTTTTTATAACACATAATAAGTAAATTAAAATACGTTTTCTGTTTCCGCCTCCTGTTGAACGTTATGTTGTCTGTTAGTGGCCCGCAGTTACATATCATCTGTATTAATGTCTTCTTCTTCTTTCTCCTGCCCTGGTCCCACTTTATGTAGGGTCGGCACAACATGTTCTTCATTACCGAACATGTAAATAGTTTTGGCTAAACTTTTTTACGACCGGCCGCCTGCCTGACATCAACCCTCTTTTTGGGAATCTTTGGGGAGGTTTTTTTTTTTTTTCTTCCCATTTGTATTTCGCTGTTGTTACTAAAATTCACAAATGTACATAACTTAAATATTAAAGTCATTGGTACATGCCGAGATCCGAACCCGCGACCTTCGGATTGAAGGCCGCACGCTCTAACCATTAGGCCAGCGAGCTACTATCATCTGTATTAATGTAATGAACGCAAAAGCAGGCGAATGTGTTTCTCACTCACTTTAAACTGATGTAGAAATGAAATTACTTTACATTTACATTTAACTGCTACGCAAGTGCAATTACATGCAAGCAATCACCCTCAAAGATAAGGAATATAAACAAATCGTCTGTTTCGGAAAACAAGGAAATTTTTTTTAATGATTTAATGTACAAAATAATGAAACGCTTTTTATATTCAAGAGAGTCTGTTCAAATAAAACAAGCAACCTCGTCCGAGCGCGCATGCGCTGCTTGTGTTTACGTCGCAGGCGTATGTTTTTTACAGCCGACAAACAATACTGAATAAGTAATGTATACTAAACGAAAGCTCTGCAAAGTAATGTTCTCGTGAACATTATAAACGAAAAGCATTCAAAACAAATAATACAAAATGATTAATAACTGAAATAAATTATTTAAATCACTTGTCATGCGTCATGGCGGCGAAACGAGCGAGAAAGTGGCGGTGCAGTGAAACAAATCTAACATGTGCCTCATGGTGAAAGTATGACATAAGTGATAAGTGTACGACCATATCGTGTACCGCTTCTATTTACATATCCTTCTGTGCTGTACTGATGTGTACCGATCGAGTGACCAAAATAAAGTATTATATTTGAACGAATATACTTGAACTGTAAAAGAATAAAACCGTAAATTCGGAGACCTGCCCTGATTGCATTTTTGACGAGTACTTCTCCCAGATAACTGCTAGTATCAAACACTTCTAGTTCTTTAATCTCAATAATACAGTTAAAAATAAATTCAAATTATACATATCCGTTACAGGGAAAAGTGTTTAAAGTAATAAATAGCAGGTAGGCAGGTAGGTTCATTTCTTGTAACGTGTCAAGATTGTCTGTACCATGCCTTAAGTTACACTACCCTAATCAGTGAATTATAAGCTCTGAAAGTGTGTACAAATTATTGTTTAATGTTGTGTTAAAATAGTGAATAAACCAAAATTTGTTTCAAAATGACCTATTGGTGTAATAAAAGACGGTATGAAGAAGATTTGAAGAACAACGGATTGGACGTTGAACTTACCACAAAACCACGTTTATTTTATAAATTCCGAATTAGCTGAACAATTTAACGAGGCTGCGGTTAAGCGGTTTGTCAAAGAAGATATTATGCACCCGTCAGCTCAGGCCCCAAGATCAAATCCTGCAAAATATATATTTTATCCTTTTTATTTACTTTTTTCTTTTTGATACGTACATTTTTATACATAGAAATAATAATTTATTTCGTTAATAAGATAATCACTTTTATACGATAAAAGGAAGGAAAAACGTCATCAGTTCCAAAGATTTGTTTATCACAATTTAATAACAATGTAGATGGTAAAATGTATGATCTTGTTCTTATTGATTTCAATGAATCGGAAATCGCTAAATCCAATAATGTATTGAGCAAAATCGACCAAAAACATCCACCTCTATTAGTTTCCTTACAACAATATAGTCCTCATTACCTTAAACCTATATTAAGACGCCGATACAACTACTTTCGAGGAGATTAGAGCCAAATCGTATCCTACTTAATAAATATTAATTGAAATGAAAAGTTAGAGGGGTGTCAAAATGTAAATGAAATGACTGACTTATTTTATCATTCCATTTATACGGCTATCGATTTGTTTACTCCGCGAAGGAAGCACGTGTCCGCTAAATTGGAGCTCTTTCGAGAGCGTCTTCACAAACTGAGCGAGCAATGTCTTCATGTATATAACAAGATAATTAAAGTTAATATTTGTAGGAATCTTAAAAGCTTTTGGCGCTTCATGGAAGATAGACGAAATGGAGAGACCACTGTACCAGCAATTATATATCAGGGAAACCAGATCGCATCTACCGGACCGCAAATTGCACAGATGTGCACAAGTTACTTTTCGCCAGTATTTAACAGAGATTCCCGAGCTGGTGATGTAGACTTCTCGTTTAATACAACCCCTTTAAGTCATATTAACATATCGAAACGTGACATCCAACACTCAATTAAAAAGCTAGATATGTATAAAGGGGTGGCACCGGACGATATTCCCCCGGTTTTCGTTGGACGTTGCAGCTCTGCTTTGGTTTACCTTTATCAATTATTTTCAACAGATCCTTGAATGATGGTGCATTTCCAGACATTTGGAAGAACTCTAAAGTAGCCCCAGTATTTAAGAAAGGCGCCACAAGCAATGTTAGTAACTACAGACCAATTTCCATATTTTCATGCATTCCAAAGCTCTTCGAGTCCCTTGTCTGTCCTTATATTACACAGCATCTAAATAACTTTATTTCTGAACATCAACACGGATTTAGAAAAGGCCACTCTGTTGAAACTAATTTAGTCTCATTTACATCTTACCTTTGCCGGGAAATTGATACAGGCCTGGATGTAGATACAATTGTCATAGACGCTATATGTTTATATAGACCCTTAGATAAAGTCTGTCATTCTCGTTTAATAAATAAATTATGAGGCTTTGGGATTGGTGGGTCTTTATTGGAATGGTTTCGTTCGTATCTTGCAAAAAGACACCAGTTTGTAGAGGTGAATGGTCATAAGTAGTAGGTAGAAAGGACTACGCAGTCATTTCAGGCGTACCACAAGGCTCCCATCTCGGTCCTGTATTATTTTTGGCTTTTATTGATGATATAACTTCAGAAATACGCGACAGTTAATTTTGTCTTTTTGGTGAAGATTAAAAAATATGCATAACAGTTACTTTAGTAACAGACTTAGAACTTATACAATGTTATTTAGATAGAATAAATATATGGTGTAATTTAAACGGAATGAAAATAAATACAAAAAAGACCTATTACATAAAATTCTCTAAAAAACTAATTCCTATGACACCTTGTTATATATTAAACGGTGACATTCTGCAGCAAGTCAGTGAAATTCGAGATTTGGGTGAGATGATCGACAAGAGGCTAACATTCAAAGCACATATTGATGCAATTGTTATTAAAGCTGCCAAAATGCTGGGATTTCCAAAAAGAAATACCACGGGATTTATGTCCTCAAACACTAGAATAATATTATAGAACTCGCTTGTTCGCAGTCAACTTGAGATTGCACCAGTAGTCGGGGGTCCCCATTACGCTGCTTATTCGCAGCGAATTGAAGGAAACAGCGTGCATTCACCAGGCACTTGGCATTCCACTCTTTTAGCATATCTTACCGTACTGCTTACGATCCACGTTTTAAATATTTTAAAATAATATCGCCCAACAACCGTCGTAGAATAATTAATATCATGTTCCTAGAAAAACTAACTTCCGGAAGCGTAGAATGTAAGCACTTACTTCAGAAAAACAACCTAACACTCCCCTTTATCAAAGGGTTGCAGTGAATATAACCAAATGTTTAGTGCATTAATTGACAACATCCACATTATTTACGACACGTGTCCGGTTCCTGCTCTCAAATACTAACTAGTATCCAAGTTTCCTTGTCCATAATTGACGACAGAATGTTAAATAGTTAACTCTTGTTTTCATGTTCTTTATAAATTTTAATTTTCCTTATCTCGTACAGTTAACGTTTAAATTTAACCTATTTTATTTTTATTATATAACATTATTATATGTTATATATATATATATATATATATATATATATATATATATATATATATACGAACTTATGGCCGGACTAGGTATGTACTTGTTGTAAAGAGAACTGCTTTGAGGTAAATCATTTGTTTTCCATTAAGCCTTTATTATCCACTAATCGAGTCCGGGATGAACGACAAGTGGTGGTGGTGGTGGTCTAGTGCTTGTTGTACCAAAGCGAGGGTGCCGAGGAGAACTACAGCCCTCTTTGAGACGTGCTTCAGGCGTCGTGTCGGGAGACACCGATGCGTTCCGTAGGAGGTTTCGGGAGATGCCGAACGACACTGACGATGACCACCAAGGGGTTTTTAGTGGGTAAAATTCCCAGATAACCTCGTGTTCCTCGTAGAAGAAGGGTATCTTTTTAAAAGATTTCACCCCGAACACAAAAAAAGGGATGGTATTTTGTAAGTTTGAATAATGGCATATTCCTAACATGATGCGTGTGGCTGGCTGTAACATGTTGGCGTGGTTCCTAGGGGACTCAGTGGACGAGCCCAGGAACAAGCAAAGCAATAGGCACCCCGCCGTTTGTAGGTTCCGTTGTGCGCATTTATTTGTTTGTTTGTTTTCGTTTAGTAATTTGTTATCCTACAGGCATACTGCGCGCCGTTCGCTCACCAGGCAGACCACGAAAGTATATTTGTGTGTTAAATTAATATAAGCTGTTACCGGCCAAACGGTTATTAATATAAGCTGTTACCGGGTAAACGGTTATTAATATAAGCTGTTACCGGGTAAACGGTTAATAATCCATGTTAGCTAATTTGAATGTTGTAATTATGATTTTCCGAAGCGAAGCGTTCTCAACCCTTCTGCAGTTAATTATAAAGCAATAAAACTTTCAACGACATTATTAGAGGGTCGCGACCCTCGGGGCCCGCACTTCCGCCGAGTAGCGCAATTGAAAGCTGTTGAATGTCTAAATGTTTTTATGTCGTGCTAATTACCCTGTTATGTGGGAGGGAGGGTGTGGAAGCGGGGAGGAGTGGGCACGCACTGCCCGTGTGGATGTATTTAATTTAAATTATTATTAGTGAAAGACCATAATAATCCGGTGTTCTTCACAAATTTGAATACATTCTGCTTAAATTGATCAAATGACAAACCCCCGCGCGACACCCCCGGCCGACTCCTCCGCGCGACACCCCCGAGCGACACCCCCTGCAGGGAGCCCTTCCCTTCGCTCCTTTTTAGTTAACACTATTTATTTAAAAAAATTGAATTTTATAATTTATTATTAACTTAAAATATCGATAGGAAATACAAAAGGACACAAAACGCGGTTCATACACACGAGTGATGTACTGCACATGAAGCCCTGGCCCTCCCCGGAGCCGTACGGTCGCGTTGCGCCTTCCGCCGGACGCACATGTCGAAGATTACTCACACTAACAACACCATTGAAAGATTTAATTTTTTTTAATACTTTACAAACTCCGAGTGTGAGAACGGCCAAAGATCCTCCACTGCCACATCCTCCGCAGCTTATCCTAAACCCCGACTAAGGCGGACAATGTCTAGAGAGGCGGGCAGGCACACCCCCGTAACAAACACAGCACAGCAGTTGCACTTCGTATCTTGCTGGATTACGTTCACTATCCCGGGGTATATCCGGACCGTAACGTGTTGCATTCTACAATAACAAAACACTCATTACAATACCGGAAGCTGGCCGAGTATTCTCTTTTGTTGCGCTACAATAACGAACCTATGTCGGTTTCGGTGCGACACGGAAACGGACATGGGAAACTTTTAGAATCAGAAGCAAACGGCTGCCTGGTCATTGGACCGGATACCCCGCGTTACAGACCGGTGTGCGTACCCCCGCCCCCCTGCATGCTGCAATCCCGGCGCATGTAGCAATGGACTATATGATCACGCTTGGCCAGTGGGTCGACCGGTGCGGCCACTCATCCGGATGTAATCGTATTACTGATGTCTCGTCGCCCGGCGGCGAATGCCCGGGAATAAAAAACAGCATGAAAAACGTCTGGATGTTAGCTCGTGTGGAATAGTTTACTGCTGGTAGGTCTCTGTTGCCGGAAACGGTAAGGTAGGTACCACCGTAGCGCCTATTGCATCCGACAAAGACTAGTATGCAATTAGTTCTGTGTTCCAGATTGAAAGGAATTATAACTAGTGAATTACTGGGGTAACGTGACCTAACGTGTTATGCCTCACTCAGGTGACGAGCGCAATGCGGTGTTGTGTGTACCATCCTAACAGCGCCACGGTTTTATGGGCAGGCGATCACACACCAGCAGGCGAAGGTCCCGCTCGTCTCGGCGCTGCAATAAATAACAATAAAACAAATACCCGCCTGACATCGTTACCCCGCCGCTCACCAAAGGCAGCAACAGATCCATACGAGCCGTGCCCAGCAGTGGACGTCGGAGAGTCGAAAGCACCATGTTTGTTTTGAAGATTCGTAGCCGATCGTTGATTTGTGTGGAGGGGCGCGGTAGCCGCGGTGTGCCGCTGCATGGGGTCCAGGACTTCAATAATCCGTCAACGCTATACTCACCGAGCGGGCGGGGTGCGTCACGGGGTGCGTCGCGGGGTGCGTCGCAGGGTGCGTCGCGGGGTGCGTCGAGGGGTGCGTCGAAGGGTGTGTCGCGGGGTGGTTTCGGGGCGGCGGCGGGCGGCGCAGGCGGGCCAGCGCGCTCAGCAGCCCGTCCGTCGTCACGCGCCTCCGCACCACATCTGCACAAAAAGCCAACGGCTGGTCACTGTGCCGACGGAGCACGCCCAAGTCCCCACAATATCTTGCTACGTAATATACAGACGGGGTACGGCGGAGCCCCCACCGCAGACGTCGCGCTGGGCTAATTCGAGTGCTCATTAGGCCGCCGCTAACGGACGCGCGCACGCGCAAATGGAATTTAAATAACTCGCGGCCGCTTTATAAGCGCGCTGGTGGTGAGCCGGAGCTGCATTCAAATTAAACGCGGCGCGTTGCGGCCTGCCGGCATGAGAGTCTATATAGATGCCTTGTTTGTGTTGGCCACGCTGGCGCTTCCGGCCCGCAGCAAGACAATCTCCAACGGAACGAGTGTTAGTGGACAATTACATGCCAACAGATCAATCGGCTTCGACGACGTGTTCGCGGCCTACGGTGGGCTGCGTATTGCGAACGCATCCAGAACTAGACCAGCACACGGAGGACGACTACACGGACAGGAAAAAAAGAAATTTCTAAGCAGCAGCCTGATTTATAACCAGCCTCGATATGGCCACCATAAGTCGAGGCAATCAGCACATAACATCAGGGAACCCGTCCCGAACCACGCGTACAGTCAACCACCGGGTGGGACTACTGTCAACCTGAGACCACAATCGGACACCCAGGCCATGGGAATCAGTACGAGTCCAACGATAGTTATTGACGACAGGATCATATTCCAGGGCGACAGCTGCCCCAAGAGCAAGGTGAAGATTAACGGAAAATGTGTTGATTACTATTAAAGCACACTTTATACAAACGGTGCAGTGTTCATTTAAATACGACACCTTGTCTCCCAGCTCCCTCTCCCGCACCACCCGCGAATTAATCCGGGGTGGGGGCTGTCTGCTGCATTTATCCCATAAAGAGTGAGATAAGAAGATTCATGGATGTCCCTTTTTTTATTTTACGTAAGGAAAATGCCTTCGCATATCTTCCTTCGCGGAGGCGATGACAAGTTCTGTCCACCTCTGTAAGGGCCAATACCTTGCTGGCCTAATGGTTGGAGCGTGCGGCCTTCATTCCCAAGGTCCCGGGTTCGAATCTCGTCATGTGCCGATGACTTTAATATCTAAGTTATGTACATTTGTGAACTTCAGTAACGACAGCGAATACAAACGGCGAAGGGAACCATCGCGGGGAAACCTGCACATTAATTAGAATTTATTGTAAGGTGTGTGTGAAGTCGCCAATCCGCATTGGGCCCGCGTGGTGACTGGTGGCCCATCGACCTCGTATTGAGGGTAGGCCTGTGCCCCAACAGTGGGAACGTATTTAGCTGTGAAAAAAAGGGGCCCCCTTTGGATATGGTCATATGTTCCGCCGCCAACCGTTATACGGTCGCGGAGAGTGAGAAGAATGGCGAACCGCAATATCGACACTACTCTCCCTCCGCGACTTCACCACGGCTGCAAAGGGCAATGCGAGCCTGCCATCGCAGACCGAGGTGAACTTATGGAGCTCACCTTCGCAGCGGCCACTTCGTGCCAGTCAGGTAGACTCCACTTAGTTACACCTTGCGTGACCTAGCCACGGCTACTGAGCCCCACGGCCACGACAAGGCAGAAATCTGTCCTGGGGTGTCACAGATCTGCCTGAAGCAACCACGGGCCTCTTCCAAACTGCATCAAATATTTTTCTACTTAACATCAGCTATACTCATCTAGTTCCTAGAGGAAGGTAGTTGTGCCTTCGGCGCTGGCTCGGTACTGGCGGGCTGGTCTAGCTCTCTTACATTCTGCGGTTTGGAGATGTGCATCAATAATGCAAACGTTTGTGAGCGGACTCGGGCGCAACGCGGATTGAGAACATCCGAGGCAAATTGCGAGTTGTGTTTTCTGATCTTTCATTACTGAAGAACAGATCTCACACTGCCTTCGTAGCGGATCTGGTCACAAATGCCTACATAGTGGTTTCCTAGTGGTCGAAGCTACGAGACGAGCGGGACGGCATCCTGGCACGTCGTCACGCGCCCGCCAATAAAGATGTGACGCTAGTTAGAATGTTTACACAGCATCACTGTATTCTTGTCGCTTTGAGACATGAGGTGCCAAGGTGTCATCAAACCTTACCCTAGTCATTTCACTAGCTACTTTTATTTCGTCCGTCGGCCGGAAGTGCGAATAGCGCAGTGCACGGGTGCGCACGGTTCTATAACAAAAGATGGCAAGTGGCTTCTCTGTTTAACTCGCAAAGTGTTGTTACTGGCCGGTGACCGGTAACAAGCCCCTCGGCTGCAAGCACGTGTGCAGGCGCGGGCGGCGGGACTCGCCGACGTCGGATAAGTTACAAAGTTACGCCGTTTACGCCGTTTACGCCGAGTACAGCAGTAACGATGAACAACCCGGCAGCGACGGGCAATGTGAACGGTTAGTTATCGTCGAGTAGCTATATGAATTTCGTGAGCTGCAACTTAGAATACTTCCGGCCGAGTCTCCTTTCAAACAAATAACATTGATTATAGTTGGATCAGCTGGTCGAGCGGCGCTCTCCGCCCCGGCGCGCACTGTGCGCGCTGCGTGGCTGCGGCGTAACCAGGTTTTACCGGAAACACCGTGTATGCCGTGCGCCCGGCGAGTCGCCCGCAAATAAACGCTCACATTCAAGACTTGAGCTGGCCGCTAGCCGCCCGCCGCCCGCCGCCCGCTGCCCGCCGCCCGCCGTGCGCCGCGAGCGCCTTTCGCCCGGGAACTTCCGCCGGAGCGCTGCCACATTAAAACATTTCGTTACTGCATTTGAAACAGTTTTCTCGCGCCCCGTTCGCCCCGTTCGCCCCGTTCGCGTCGGAGTCATTGAGCTGTCGATGTCGGTATAGTTCAATCGCAGCAACGAACTTCCACTGCTACTCGTTCCGACGGGATGGATAACTCCTGAACAGACACACACACACTTCTAACAAGACGCAAATTACACTTACACCGCGCTGATTGCGGCCTAACGAGCGGTAGTTAGCGCGGCCATTAGCGCGGCCATCAGCGCGGCCATTAGCGCGGCCATCAGCGCGGCCATTAGCGCGGCCATCAGCGCGGCCATCAGCGCAGCGGGAGTCAGCAGCGCGCGTTTAACACGTCTGCTGCTGCTTCGGGCTGGTGGGGAGCTGGTGGTCAGCTGGCGACGGAGCCCGCGCAGCGCCTCCCTTCGACTCAATTACTGACACTTCACGTAAACATTTCTATCGGTATCAATTGCATCGACAACATCCGCTACAGCCTGTTTCCGTTGACTTTAAAAAGTTTTGTTGTAGAGATACATGCACCATCTCTATGTTAACGTGATCATCACAAACGTACGCCTTGTTGGTGTATTCGCGCACGTTTTCGGATGTATGAGGACGAAATGACGTCACACAAGTTACACCTGGTCACAGCATTGTGTGCACGCATGCGGAGCGCCTGCCGTTGTCGCTCCCACCGGAAGTTCCACTGCAAGTGGAAACCAAATTCGCTTCAACAGGTTTTTAATATCTATAATATATAACAAGGTTTAGTAGGTTAGTAGCACAGGTGACGGTTGCGAGGAACGCAGGGGCCCGATGCGCACGCGCACACTCTCTTGGTATTGTACAGCGATCCAAAATATATGTATAATGTCCCTGGACGTGGACCGCATTCGTGTTTCAATAGTTTCTAGAGATGAAAATACATTTTATCGGGACGAGTGGACGTGTCACAAGCCTTGGCCCCCGGTCCCCGGCCACCTCCTGTCTACGGAACCAAGTAAACGACGAGACTACGCGTTTCAGCACCGCCGCGGTGTCCGCATTGGAGACGGACGACTGGTCGCGAGTAGCTGGACGGCGGACGTTTGAAGACGGGTGGTTGGGAGCGAGTAGCTGGATGGCAGGTGTTTGGAGACGGGTGGCTGGGGGCGAGTAGCTGGACGGCGGACGTTTGAAGACGGGTGGCTGGGGGCGAGTAGCTGAATGGCAGGTGTTTGGAGATGGGTGGCCGGGGGCGAGTAGCTGGACGGCAGGCGTTTGGAGGCGAGTAGCTGAAAAGCGGACGTTTGGAGACGAGTGGCTTGTGGCGGGTAGCTGAACGGCGGACGTTTGAAGACGGGTGGTTGGGAGCGAGTAGCTGGACGGACGGACGGAGCGTTTGGAGGCGAATAGCTGGACAACGGACGCTTGGAGACCGGTGGCTGGACAGCGGACGTTTGGAGACGAGTGGCTGGGGGCGAGTAGCTGGACGGCAGGCACTTAGTGACAGGCGGCTGGTGGTCTTATCTCCCTGTCTGCCCCCGGTCAGACCCCGGTCTCGCCTAATCAATTTTACGCTGCTACGCCGCGCGTTGCCCGGTCAATGGGATCCTTAAAAAGATTTATTTGTGGATAATTGAATAATCATTTTATGTGACAGAGACAATGTCCCATTGCGTGCTCCTGCAGCCCGCAGGCAGCGCGGCCTCGCCGTTGCGCGTGCGCCATTCATTTCTATATTCCTTTAATTTTATTGTTAATGTTCGGGGAGTGGTTTCCGCTCCAACTCTCTGACCATGAAACACTGTTCACTTTCGTACACTTTCGTGGACTGCGCCCGCACCCTCCCTCATCCCCCCACCCCCACTCTCGTCGCCCCAAACTCTTCCTTCCACTACAAACAATATGTTAGGTCCCGACCCCGGCGACGACCCGACCCCTGTCAGCTTCAGCTGTTCGTCCTAATGTCAACAATGAAAACATATTAAAGTAAGTAATACATTCCTCCCACATTTATTCCAAGTGATCAAATTTATAATTGTCTATGTGAACTCCTCAGCGGAAGCGGCACCGGTAACGGAGTTTGGTGCCGCAGAACGTGGTAAACAAGCGGACACGAGCTCTTCCTTCCGCCGCAACACAACGTGTAAACCTCTCCGTGTTCCGTTTACAAGGTGGCTACTGTTAGTGGTGTAGTGTGAACATCCGAACTAGAGCGACGTTCGTCTCTTATGCGTGTCGATGTTGTTCGTAGCGTCTGCTCGTATGTTGTCGAAGTGAATGTCGTTTTGTTGTTTACAAGTTGTTTTAAATTTCCGCCCCACTCGTGCTTTAAGGGTACCGTTAAGTTCTACCGCCGAGTGGTTTGTCCGTAATTACAGGTGGGGCCGGGGGCGCGTAACCACCACCGCGATACGGACGGTGTAGGCGTTAGTTATTGTTTCAATGAGGGGCGCGGGGAGCGGGGAGCGGTGGTAGCGCCTAACGACAAATAGATCACTTGGTATTTCAAAATGCGGACAATAACTAAAATATATTTGATACCCCTAAATTAAAAATAACCGCCGTCAATAGGTTAGATTGCGTAGGGGGTGTTTACCCCGCATATATGCCATATGTTGGATAGTTTAAACAAACGCTTCAGATCTAAGGCGAGAACCTGTTCACAGAGAAGTAAATCTGGACCTAAGTTAACTGATTAAGTCCTGTGCAAAAATGCCAATCGGTTAAACAATAGCATTGTTATTTAATTATTTCCGACGAGACGGTGGCACTGAAAACAATTATTGTGTGTGCCAGTTTATCCGCAGAAGGGCTGTTGTTGCAAAACGTACAGCCTCTTGTCTCACGGAATCGAACGCATGTGGTACTTCTTCGTCTGCCGATAGACGTCCAACGCACATAGGCCTCCCCCAAATATCTCTACATCGATCGGTCCCGCGTTGCTCGCATCCGATGGGTTCCCGCAGTTCTCTCCAGATCGTCGGTCCACCTTGTGGGAGGCCTCCCAACATTACGTCTAGCGGTACGCGGGCGCCACTCAAGGACCTTACTGCCCCATCGGCCGTCCGTCTTACGAGCGATGTGCCCTGCCCACTGGCGTGTGGTATTAATGTTATGTTTAGTTTTGTGCGCAAGTGCATGTGCTGTCCGCAATACTAAAGACATCAACGCGGAGCCGGTGTTGTCGCCGCGTGCGCACGCGGGGTGGGGGAGCGAATACGTCGCACGCCCGGCTGAACATGTAAGGGGCGAGCTGTTCCCGAAGCTCAATTGGTGTCATTTGATACTAATCGCGATCCAGGAAGCGGCTGCGTTTATACGGCAGTCGGCACCGGCACTACCTTATACAAATCAACTGCTACTACACAGATTATTAAAAAGAAATAAACAAAACTTATTAGTCAATTAATTATAATTTTTCTAAACAAATAGGTCGCAGCCATGGCCACAGCGCGACAGACGTGTTACGTATCCCTACCACCATTTTAACCCAGGGGTATCGTAAATGCCGAGAGGAGAACACATACTTTTTACTGGTGATGTCCGCACTAGACATAGAGTCGCCTACATTCTGTGTGGACGTCACCGAGTGGAGATGATGACGATCATAACACATTTATAAAATTAAGATGTTTTAAAATTAAATCCTAACGTCATATATCAATCAGAGAGAGAGGAACAAATGGATACATTTGCAGCTTGGGCGGCGCGACACGCTCGCAGTACTTATGTAGAACACTGAGAGCATACGTCAGAACAATGAGATTGTTTAAACACATTGAAAACCATACCGCAGTAGACCTTTACCGGCAGTCAGCGCAGCACTATTACACTCAACTTATCACCTAACATCACTTGAACGTTCTATACGTCTTCGCGTTTTTTATTTTGATGAAAAGTAAACCTCACTCGCGCATTAACAACTTAACGCAGAGCCGCTGGCCGATACGTATACAGCAGGAGATGGAATACACAACACGCGGCCCACCCGTGGGACCTGCCGGAGTGCAGCCAACGCGAGCGTCGAAGTCACATACGGACGGATAATTTATTCGCAGCGATGAACTGATTCCGTGCTGTTCCCTATGTGTGAATGTGCATGTGCATATGCATGTGCGGTGCACCAAACGCCGTAGCAGTGTAGTTATCTACTCGAGCCACTGCTCTATTGTCTGTGTCACAATTGTACCCTGCGGATTTGCAGTACTCCGACGTCAACGTACACTCTATCTTTGAATTAACTATAATCAATATAATTATATGTTAAATAGAAGATCGTTCACTCTAAACGGCCTATTCCTGTGGGCCGGACACGTTCCTCTCGTCTAAAGGTTCAGCGACACAGCAGTGACCCGTAAACGAAGTGCTGTCACGTGGCGTAATACAGCGACGGACCTGCCCACCCCAGCAGGCGGCCAGACAACGGCGGTGCTTACCGTCAGAGCGACTCTTGGACCCGTTCACTGGCACGAGGTGCACCGTGCGCGCTCGGAACACGCGCGCCGCGGGCGCAGTCCCGGCCGCGTGGGGCTCCGCGCTACAACTGCTGCCACGCGGTGTTTACTCAGCACGCGCACGCGCGCCGTCGCCCCGCGGCAGCCCCGCGCAGCCGCCCCACAGCCGCCCCGCAGCCGCCCCCACGCTCCGCTGAAACTGAAGATTCCTTTATTAAACAGTAGCAGCTGCGGGGCGGTAAGCGGGGGCGCGCGCCCCTCGCCGATTGTAACTCACCAAGCTCGTCCTCCAGTGGACGATCACCTCCCGCGGCACGCAAACGGATTTGCAAACATCCTAACTCTTGGATAGGGAGACGTGTTTTACACAATTTTATTTATCAACGCATTTATTGTTGTATTCGGTCGCACCGCACATCGAGTGTGAGATTGGTTTACACTGTTAAACAAGTGTGCCGCCAGGCCCGCGCCCGCGCTGCTCCGGCTGGCCCGCCTCCCGCCAGCCAGCAGGCCGCGGTGTCGGGCGAGCGGGCACTAGATAATAATACATGCAAATTGCAATGCGAACACGCATATGGCAGCGGGTGGCTGGAATTATTCTCAATATCCATGTTAAACACGAACTCGGAGTACTAAGGGAATTTGTTTATTACAGAACCAGAACTGTACCGGTCAGGGGGCAGCCTAATAGGGGGCAGCTTAACATGGGCATTTTTTATAACTTGGTTGTATTATCGGTCGAGAATGTGACTATTTTTAATATTAATACAAATATAAATCTCTTTGACATTTTGTAATTACAAGGAATTTAAACTTGAAGTCTAAAATTATTAAAATAATTAATTCAGTCCTTTAATCATATTGATTTTAGCACGCTGGCCTAATGGTTAGAGCGTACGGCCCTAGATCTGAAGGTCGCGGGTTCGAATATCGAATAAAGCGGCAATAGGCTCGCCCCCAACCCCCCCACCTGCGCCCCGCCCCTGTTACATCTTGACTCATCCACAACCTAATCTGACTACATCTGGGGAAAAGTGGGTATTTATTCGCGTCTGCTTTCTCCTATTGGGCAAAAAGACGTGATAATATAAAAAATATACAAGGTGTCAATATAACGGAAGTATAAATTACAAGTTGTTTAAATTTGATGTAACAAATCGAGGTAAATACAGGGAAACAATAAGATATGGTCGTCCGTCGTCGAGCGTCCATGTATGCATACAGCAATTAGTTATATATATATATATATATATATATATATATATATATATATACATATTTCATTTCAAAGCTGGGCATCCACTGCTGGACGTAGTGTAATGCATGTAATTTGTTCCACAGAGCTCAAACAGCTTCCTTCAATGTTGCACAATATGTATACCCTCTTATACATACCAGCTTGTGACGTCTTCGGGAGAGGACTTTTGTAAAATACATCCTTAGCTAACCTGTAAATGTCTAAACCTAAATCTCTCAAAATTTGAATGCTTACGTCTGATGGTTATGAAGACCTCGTAATAAGTCGATGGATCTCTGGGCCACTTCCTATGCATATATATAAATGTATGTATGCGTACATATATACATATAAATATTAAATATATGTGTACATAAAGTTGAAACGCTACGTAACGTGTTATAGTATGTGCAATCGTTTTCTGCCGAGGGGCCTGGTGGACAGCTCCGGCATGACAGTGCGGAGCGTGCGGAGCAAGCAGGAGCAAGCAGGGGGCTGGCCAAACCGACCACCTCACGCGGTGCTGGTGAGGTTCGTCGGAGTTATATGAGCCCATATCGGAGAAACAGAAAGGCAGGCGCACAGTTCTTGCGCTACGAGTGAGGCTTCGTTAGTGCAACCACGACCGGAGAGGAGATGCGCCGACGTCGCGCGGTATCCCTAAGACTAACACTGTGGGCGTCGAGGCGGGGGTGCGCTTCGGTCCGTACAAACTTACCCAGTCGAGGTAAAATTTTCAACATTAACTCCAATGCATACAGCCGTCGGAGACTCAGTTTCTCAGGAGCCTTATTGGTAGCTCGTCGCCATTGGTAGCCCCGCGCCCGTGCAGGCGTAATTAAGAACAGAATGGTCACAATGCGCACTGTGAGGTGCTGCGCTCGCCGCCGGCACCTTATCGTCCGGCGCGCAGTGTGCCCGCGCGGCTATAAATAGCGCTCGGTGTGTTCAGTGAGTTCAGTGAGTTCAGCCACAGCTCAGTGGTCGCGAAGGGGTAGCGCCCGCCCCCGCTGCCGGCACCGCCGGCGGGCGTAATGCAACCTGACAATTTAATTATAAACAGTAGTACCCAATCAGGAGTGCCGACTAACAGGCTCTTCAGCTTCGAAAAATTTAAATTAGGAATTCTCGTTGCCCACTAAGCGAACCCAGGGTGAACGACAAAAATTATATTGTCTTGAGTTTGTCATAGCATACCGAGACTGCCGACTGGGGTTGAGGTCTTCTCCTGGAACGTGTATAGCCGTAATGCAGAGATGCAGAGGTGCATTCCGTAGATCCCCAGACCCTTCGTAGCGCACTAAGGGTAGCCTTCGAGGGTGTTGTAGTGAGAAAATTTCTTACAATTAGACAGGTTATCTTTTCTCGCGATAAAAAGAAGGGTTGCTTCGCGGCCTAAACCGATACTCGAACGTTTCCCTTCCGGTTGTTACGGAAATCGTACCGATACAAACTCTAAACGTACCGATACAGCCAGATAAAAGATCCATCGGAGCGGCCGCGTCCGCATTAAGCGCTTCCAATCCATCGGGAGCTGACCTCAAACTTTGACCGACATTTGTACAATGCGACGCGCCCCATCCCCGACCCCGGACCCCACGTCATCAGAACGGAGACCAGTCGGCGGGCATCCATAATAGCTTCCTTTACACGTGACAGCGTTCGGAAATATATGTTATCTTATAGGGAATGTGATCTTTACGTAGAAAATATTTTGTGATTTTATTTAATTAGTGTTAGTAAATTTACAAAAAGTATGTATTATTTTAAATTATATATAATTAAGTCACTAACATTACACAACAATCGACAATCGGTATGAGTATAGTTAAAATGATTGGGGGACACCCTAAGCGAGCACATCATGGTGCGAGGTGGGCAGCAGTGCGGCGGACATTGCGGCGTGCTGTTGGTTTGTGATGATATAAGTAAAAGGAGATAAGTGTTCAATCAATTGTACTAAGTTGGGTTATTAATATAACTGGCTTAAAAATTTTGATGTCCGCCGCGACCTCGACCTTTTAGTGAGGACCGCGCCGTATCTCAAGAAGGCCGAGATGATTTGTTAAGATTATATTTTAGTAAAGAGAATAATAGTGAGTATGTCAACATCATAAATATTTTCAACGACGATTTTCGCTAATCGGTGTTATCATATATATTATATGTAAAGCCCATAATACGCGAGGCGCTCCTGGAGATATTCACACAACACATAAGTTCACTGTAGAAAATTACATATAAAAGATATCGAAATTACTTTAACAATCTCATTAAAAAACTAAAACGTTTATATTACAATAAACAAGTATTAGAAAAAAATCCTAAATTACTGTGAAACAATATTAAGCATATAACAAATATAAATAAGTTAAAAGTCAAAGTTATGAGTTATTGAACGTAACACCCTCTCCATTAGAATGAGTCAATTTCGTTAATGATTACTTTTTTAACATTGGCCGAAATGTTGCTGAAGTGGCTGCTATCACCAATCTTATAATACAAAATAATAGTAGCCCATTAACATGCAAGTTACAATCATTATTTGTTCATTTGTCATGTCAGATACAGACCATGAAGAGGTTACTTCTATAATTATGAATTTAAAATCTGAAAGTGCCCCGGGATGGGACAATATACCTACAGTTTCTGAAACAAACGAAAAATCTGATTGTCCCAATAATTTGCTACCTAGCTAATCTCTACCTTTCGAAAGGTATCTTCCCTACTTTATTAAAACATTCAATCGTGACTGCTGTACATAAGACCGGGGACACTGGTGAAGTTAATAATTATAGACCTATATCAGTGTCGCCTGCCATTTCTGAAATACTTGAAAAACTTAACAAAAAAATTTTACAATATATTAATCGATATGGCATTTTATCGGATTCACAGTATGGATTTAGACAAAGTAAATGCACTCAAGATGCCATTTTAGAATTAACTTCACATGTTGTTGAACATTTAGATCGTAAAAGAAAATGCCTTGCTGTATTTCTAGACCTTAAAAGGGTATTTGATACTGTATGTATACCGACCCTTGTTAGTAAGCTGGAGAGATTTGGTGTTAGAAATATCCAACTAGATTAATCAAAGATTATCTGAGTAATCGCACTCAAAAGGTCTAAATAGGTGACTACATTAGTAATGACCTTCAAATAACCTTTGGTGTTCCTCAAAGCAGTGTCTTAGGACCTACATTGTTTCTTATATATATTAACGATCTATGTAAATTAAAAATTGATAATAGTAGTATTTAGGCATATGCGGATAACACTGCCGTCGCTTTTAGTGGGGATACATGGGAAGCAGTTTATAATACTGCAGAAACTGGTTTGACTAAAATAGCAAATTGGCTAAATTGCAATTTATTAACACTAAATACCAGTAAAACTATTACATCTGCTTTTATATTAATAGACGTTCACAACCTATAACACAAAATCTCAAAATAGATACATGTGTGGATTATAATAATACATGTGAAGGCCTAATATTGAAAAAGTAGCTTATACGAGACACTTAGGTGCCATAAATGACCAAAAACTTTCGTGGCACCGTCACTTAGAAATCACAACTGTAAGAATTCGAAAACTAATTTACATCTTTACGACCCTTAGAAATGTTGCATCAAATAAATTCTTTAATATAGTTTACACGGCCCTTAATCAATCAGTTTTAACATACTGCATTCCAGTTTGGGGTAGAGCTTCAAAAACAAAATTTCTAGAGTTAGAACGAGGTCAGAGATCACTAATAAAGGTAATGTATAAGAAACCTTACAGGTGTCCTACTAAATATTTATATCATATTAGTAAGTTGTTGAGCGTCAGGAAGTTATATTATTACATCTATTAAAAGAGAAACACAAATCAGTATTAACGCATTATGCAATTAATGAACGGCAAAGAATATCAATTAATATGGTTGCTGTAAAACTGGTTTTGCTATACATTAATTTAAGAATCAATCCACATATTTATATAATAAAATAAACAAAATATTAAATATTTTCTATCTAAATATATACAATTTTAAAAAGTTAGTGTTTGACTGGCTTAATAAGTTAAATTATGACGAAGTTGAGGCTTTGCTGTATGTAATTAAATAATACTTAACATTTGTTTATCAATCAAATACACTGAAATTCACGTCGGACACACACACACCCATAGGCGCGCGCTAATACAAACACACATACAAGCACACACGAACACACGCACACACTACAAGTAAATTTTGCGTTTATATATATATATATATATATATATTATAAGAACAACTGTATGATACGGAAAAGCGAAGCATCCTGACACAGGTAGAGATTTATTTAAAAGGATGCTTCAAATACAATCTAATATGTAAAACATTGTTTGGTAAAAATAAAATATTTTTCTTTTTTTATTATTTTACTGCTCAAACCTCGCTCCATTTCATAATTTGCTTTTGTCTAAGTGCGGTTTCCACAATAAGATATGTCTATTTTACAGTGATCACTTTCGGAGTAGATGAGGATTAACCTCAGATATCTTCATTCCAGTTTATAATTTTCTTGTTTTTTATCGGAAAACATTTTTTTTAATAAATATCTATATTGCGGTGTCGGTACCGTGAAATGAATTTAAACAGATAATAACCGAGTACGCCAGTCGGTACAGATAAAATATAAGTAACAGACCCTCCATTTACCATCGCCAAGTGAACACAAAATAACAATGGTTGTTCAATCGGCGCGTGGACGGCATCGGGACAGATCTATACGAGCAATACAAATACCTGTGCCCTGCGCACAGACGAGTTGTAGTTCGCCGCATGACCTCCGCGCTCTCGTCACCAGCGCGAACTAACGCATTAAAGTCGCCGCAGCTAAAGATTTGGCGGTTTATATACGCCAACAATTTATATCTAACCTAACCAAAACATGTTTGCAAGCGCACGCAGTTATCTTCTGGTTAGGTTACATGTAGATTGGCGACACGTAACTTTACTTACCGGCAGTAGCTCTGTTGTCGGAAACCGTCCGAGTACGAACGCAGCGCCTGTCGCTCATTATGTATAAACATAAGAAGTAATTATTATATAAAGCTCACCGACGGAAATAGACACCGCTATTTTTTTGGCGATTGGTGAATAAATTGGTCTAACATGTTGACCCCATTGCGTTTGGTTTTCACTTGTCACAGAGTGACACTCGATTGCGGGGCTTTCTCTGTAGGAGGTGATGAATAAAAGACAAGGTTTGCTTTTCCACTTCATACTTATTGTATGTCTCTTTATTCCGTTTTATTGTTTTTTTTTTGTAATTTTTTTTAAAAATTTATTTTATTTTAAAACTTCTCTTTAAATCAAACTTTTATATTAATATTTAATATATATCTTGAGGGTATTTATTTACATGGTATGTACATGCGCTGTATATACAGGTTAACTAGTTTAGTTTACCGTCCCTATGTACAACAAATCGCAGCCGTCGGCCCCGCGACCGCGCCCATCCATACTCCCGCACGCGGTTGCACGGTCTGTGGAACCGTCCACATCATAAACCAGCCTCATAGTCATACAAAATGGTGAGGAGGGCGGGGGGCCAACAGACAGGAGCGGCCGCTGCGGACTCGCGCCTCCCGGCCGGCCGTTGCGCACGCGCGTGTTCGTACAACTAGAACGCGCGCACGGAGCTTACAGTACTAACTTCATACAGTTACTTTTAGTTGCACACGTTAATATAATTTTTAGTTTGTTTTTTAATTTTTAATTATTTAGCAAAAGTAGGAGGCGGCCGACTTGCAGCCCCGCGCCGAGCGACACGTACTCTGCACTTTAAACTTAACTGCGAACAACCACTGCTTAACCAACAACTTATGCGCGGGGAGCTGCAAGTCAACAACTTAATTGAGTAAGTCATATCGCTAACCGTTACAAAAATAAAAATCGTCTAGAAAGGGGCGCGTCGCACCCCGCCAACGCCGCGCCCTCTCTCCCCAACACTTAATTTACACATTTACAAAGATATACATTAAAAGATAACATGAATTTCGGAGTAATAGAGCATATGTGGTGTCGAACGAGTATGTTACATCACACGATGGGGAGGGGCGGCGCGGCTCTTCGACCCGCACACGCACACGCATACGCACAGGCACAGGCACACGCACACGCACACGCCTACAACTAAATCTAACGGGAAGCCACAAAGGCAGTGACGCTACGACGCACATGCGTCTTTTGGACCCCACGATTGGGACTCATTGCTACTCGGCACTGTTACGGCACCACGCGCACCGCTCTCCCTAACTTGGCATGAAGCATGCGATTGCAAGCAGGCCTGGATGCTTGTCACGCCCTCCCACTCCCCTGAGAGAAAGGTAATTGTTTCATTAGAGTACTACAAATGTAGGGTACGACTGTTTCCGCCGCCCTCGCGCTTGTCGTCGCGCGCGGCGGCCCTGCGACGGACCCCGAGCAGTGTCCAGCTCCTCCCCCGACAAAGATAACGCCGCGTCACACAATATTAGCGCTCGTGCCGATGCAATTAATTGCATGAGATGCAATCGCGTCCTACCATTATGTGAAATATTTAGGCCAAATTTTGAATTTCCCTTTAATCTGCGGTTATATCAAATGTTTGCGTTGACTGCTTCCTGTATCGTGTTAGGTTAAACAAATACAAACGAGTCGCGGCACGGTGACGTAAATAGAAAATGTTTACTGCTTAACTGCTTGCCTTGTAAGACGGATGTCACTGGTGCGGCCACAGGGCCCATGTCATGGAGTTCGATTGGTGGTAGCGCTCGCCCGAACCGTGCGGGCCAACGACCGACCTTCTATTTTAAACCTGCATCGTAACAGCGTCGCTGTATTCTGCCATCCACATTAATATTGCCGTTCTCCATTGTCTTTTAAAATCGCCTCAATTAAGGGTCAGCCTATTAGAGAGGGAATCTATCTAAAGACGAGCGCTCCAATGGATCATTGCCGAGAGCGTGACGTCATATTACGTTAATGTAAAATGTGAATATATTTCTATCACTCAACCGCTGCTTGATCCACTTGAGGCGAGTACACGCGTAAGCAATGACTCGGCTCGCTCTGTAATGTTATTTCCGGCCAAAACTCTATTTTCTATATTTGTTGTTGTAATTGATGTTAATAACAGCGAGGTGAACGCGCAAGCGCAGTCTCTCTGTAGCGTAAATTAACCGTTACAAAATAAGAGCTGTAGAGCATAACAAATTGTTCACGTCGTGAGCGCGCCGAAGTAAGGACTGCTGTGCGCTGTACTCGGCGGCGCCCAGTGCCTCGTCGAGTTCGCACGCATTGGCAACTAGTCACTCAAGACGCAGGCAGTTGATTGTCCCCCTCTTAACTATGACACGCGACTATAGACCAAACCGCGCCCGGCGGTCCCCACGTCATACGGTGCGTCGGTATACAAGTTCCAATAACAAGCCAGCGCATGCCTCACCAAGTCATCTCTTCTCGTATGATTTATATGTATGTCTCTCGTTGTCTCCACCTTCAGTGAAACCACTGGTTTTCAGCTTGCACTAAATTTATTTAATTTATAGTCATTATGCACACGCTGCAGTGTAGAGGTGTTAACTAGACCCTATCGTCACGCTGACTCGGACCTGCGCGAACGACAATATATGCGGCGTCAGTTGCTAGCAGCAGTAATTTCTTATAAACGAAACAATTTTTATATCTGCCCGTCATATTGCGTGCAGTCGCTTGCCACAATCTACTTGTACTTTGCGAACCGACCGCACGCGGGTTTATTTCTAGCCGTGTCAATAGTGAATTGACGCTCGACTTCCATGCTGAAAATCGAGTGTGGTCAGTCATATTTGATCGCGAAGTACTAGGAGAGTATTACGTGTATTTGTACAGTTTATCGTATGATACCACGTGCGCGTACGTGCGGTGAGGCGTCGTGTACGAATGCGCGTGGCCGGGAGTGCGCGCGTGCATGTCGTGCGGTGCGGGCGCGGGCGGGTGCGCGTGTGCGTGCGGCGGGGCGGTGTGGGCGCTGTGCGCGTGCGGCAGCGGAGGTGAGCGCGCGCGCGCGGGCGCAGGCATGTATCATCGCGGCGGCTGCGCGAACTGGCGGCGCTTCTTGTGGCGCGGCTCGGGGCGACGCTGCGGCGGCGGCGAGCCGGGGTAGCGCCGCTGCTTGCCCACGAACGAGCGCGGTCGTCCCTTGCCCTCGCTCGTGTTCGCGTACCGCTGCTGCATCACCCCTGGGAGTAGTTACAAAATCCATATACACGTACGGTTCATGCGAATCGTCTTAAGTTCAAAATCATATAGTATATGTCCACTGCTGGACATAAGCCTTTTCATAAATAAACACTGTTACGCTTTCTTCGCCCAGCTGCTTTAACAAGTTCGTCCTTTCTACTAAGCGAAAGACGCTATCTGCATATACGTCATCTAATGTTAAATGCCTAATAACAGCTGAGAATATATCTTGATCACAACTGCCAAGCACACCCATGGCAACCATAGCATTAATTAAAGTCTCTTCCGAGTACATATTGCGCGCCTATAGCCATATATATAAAGTATATAGTTTTTTAAATTTCTCTATCCCACCTGATGGAATATTGTTAAAATCAGAATTGCTAGTAATGTGGTGTATGATAAGGCTTTGATGCGCGGAGACCCGTCGCGGTGTGGGGGACGAGCACTGCAGTGCTGAAAGCGGCGGCGGAGAGCTGCGCGCCGCCACGCCCACGCCGGCGCCGGCGCACGCCACGCTGTCCGACCACTCCTGTGTAAGGAATAAATAATTAGAATGGAAATAAAATGGACGATAAGCAGCCTTGATCATTGTGACAAGTTTTAATGAAACATTAGACCATTATAACAGCTTTGAACTAAAGATGGCTATGAAGCATGGGCTCGACTCTAACTCAGATCTGTGCCAGCGCCGATCGATAAAGGTTTCTTTAAGATATTTTTATCGATTACTATTCATGTCAAAAGATTAATGATCGCATTAATTAGTTATTGATTTGAAATCAACGAAAATATTTTATCAGGTACTGAATGCACAAGCCAAAGATAAAAAAAGCACTCAATATATTATAATGAGGGTGTAAGGGGTCCAGCACAACTCACGGGACCCAAGCCAATCTCACCTGCTTGTGCTGCTAATCAACAAACGATGATCTGGCTCCGACCAACGGGCATTGTGCCGTGGTAGATAATGGCCCAAATCCCTCATATGAACCCCTTCAAACGACGGCTCCTAATTACCGGCGGTACCTGAGGCTATACTTATTGTAGGTGGCAGGAAGCTGCTGCATGCCAGCAGCGCGGGACCAATCAATGTGGAAATCTTTAAGAGAGGCCTATATCCAGCAATGAACATCTATCGATTGGCGATGATGTTATCATTTTGTCTAATACGTTGAGCGGATTCTGCGGAAGGCTGTGAGTAAATGTAAATGCCCCATGACGCTGTGTACCTGATCACTGTCGCTGGGCTCCTGCTCAAGCTCGTGCTCGGTGTCGTGCCCGAGATCAGGCTCGGGTTCGTGGTGCAGCTCGTGGTGCAACTCGGGCCGCGGCTCTAGGCGTGCGTCAGGTTGCGAGCGAGGCGTGCGAGGTGCGCGGGGGGGCGGCGGCACTCGTGGGAAGAAATACGGCTGGAAGGTGTCGCGCACCCAACGCCGATACTGCAGCACATGGTCGGTGACGCGCAGCACGCGCCCGAGCGCACTGTGCCGCGACACCAGCGAAACATGCGCGTGCGCGCCCACCGCCTGCTGCAGGATTATGTACCCGTAGTCGAACGCCTGCGAGCAACGGGATGCTGGTAATTAAATCCGCTGTCAGCTAATTATCTATATGTAGCATAAAACAAAAAGTTCATGTCGCATTCTTACTCTATTATTTAATTAAAATACTACACTAATATGCAGACCCCGGGGTTATCGATTTGAGACCAACGTAAATACTTTATCAGATTCTGAATGCATCAGCCTAAGATAAAACAAGCACTCAATATATTATTAAAGGGGTGTAGGGGGTCCAGCACAACAACACACGGGATCTAACCTAACTTTACTTGCTCGTGGAGCGCCCTGATAATCAACAAACGAAGCTCTGGCTCCCACCTACCCGCATTGGACCAACGTGGTGCGAAAAGGGCCCAAATCCCCCCCTCCCCCATATGAATTCCAACCCGATTGACGTAGAAATCTTGGGGAGGCCTATGTTCAGCAGTGGACGTCTATCGGCTGTCGATGATAATAAATGTCACAGGCCCAGTCTTCTTTCTACATTCAGCTAGAGGGCATGTTTGCTTCAACAATGATCAGCAGTGATTCAACGTATTTCTGAGAACAAAGAGCGCGTCCGCAGTAAATCTTGTATTAGAACAGTATTGGTTTTCTATGTACCTGCTTGACCTGAAGCGCGCCGTAGCTGGAGCGCCCTATGTCGTTGCCCGACGTGAGCGGATCTTCGATGCACAGTAACGACGGGCGGTGACCGTCGTTCATCTCCTGAGGATAGCGGGAACGGTTTTTATTTTATGCTAACATATTCGTCTATTGCATTAAAACAATATCAGTTTAACCGTGCGCAACAACATTACAAAAACAGCAGCGCACGCGCACTGCGACAAGCTTCGTAAGCTTAGACGGCCTACACCATCAGACTAGTATCCCAATAAAATTTCCAGACATTTTAGACTGAGTGGAAATCACGTTTACTCAACAAAATGTCAAATAAACTAAACGCTCAACAACTCTGAGTTCCGGAGCAACTCGCCTTCTGAATATCATCTTTCGAGACGTAAGAGCCACCATTCTTCACTCGGATAGCGGTTTTCACGTAGTTGAACTTTCTGCCGTACAGCTCGAAGAACTCGATGAGTAACACGCCCAAGTTATGCGGCTGCCGGAGGCGCTCGGGGCGCGGGTGAAGCTGCAGAAAGCTGATGCACATCAGAATCAGCGAGTACGAGGAGATGCCGCCGGTGAAAACCTCATTAAGGTCCCGCTGGAGCAGGAACTGCTTCAGAACCATCACCAAGCGGGAGAGCACCGGGTACTTTTCCTATAATTAAGAAAAAATCCTGTATAACTCGTATTTCGTAGCAATATCGTTACAGGTTGGTAAAGATATCTGTAGCGATTCAAGCCACAGTGTGCGTGTACCAGTACAACAGTGCGGACATTGCATTTACGTGTCGATGTTACCGCGCGGGACGGTGCACCGTGGACCGTGGACCATGGACCATGGACCATGGACCGTGGACGGTGCACGGTGGTGAAGACTAGAAAGTTGCTGTATGTATTCGTTGCAACGGAACTGACTGCCATTGTGTACACGAACATTGAACACTGCGTACACGTACACGTACACGTACGTACGGCGCGGTGCGGTGCGGCGCGAGGCCGAACATTGCCGAGCCAGTATTCGAAATGGGTATAAGAAAGTAATTAATAATGCCTATTTGATTGTAAGAAATCAAGCGGTAGGGGGCGTAGCGAGCATATAGTTCAACGTTACCCGCTTTTACGCGGGGGTTCATTCTCGAGGACGCATACGATTTTAAGCAAAATTAAAAAAAAATCAAAAGCAAAAGTTTAAAATCCTTTGCTGAATTTTAACAATAAATTTATCTAGAAATAAAAATTAGGCATGGCGTCGTACCGGCTTCTCGTTGTGTGCAAGCCTATATAACTAGTACCTCCTTAGTCTGTGTGCAAGCGTCATACTCGACTGCACCGTTCGGGGCCGTAGACGTCACTACGATCTCACTCGATTCTACGGAGCGATATCCCCGGGGGTGATCTAATGCTAGCCCTTGTGTAAATTATCAAACGCCGTAAAGCGCTCGACGACGCAGTACTTTACATCGCCGTAGCGGGTGGCGGGTGGCGGGTGGCGATTGGCGATTGGCGAGTGGCGAGTGGCGAGTGGCGGCTGGTGGATCCGGCACGGCACAAGACGTACCTTAAACTGCTTTATGAGTTCGGCGCTCTTCACGCCGCTACTCATGTTGAAGGAGATGTCCACCTGAAATCGAACGCACGAGTTACTGTACACTGGCACGACGACATCTGCGACTTCCGGATAGTGGTATTAAAGGATATTGTCGCTGACCTTGACGTCGGAGTACTTGTCGGTCATCTTGACAATGGGTACAGTGGCCTTCTCCAACACCTTGATGCTCTCCTTCTCCGCAATGTCCTGCACGACCAGTTCGCGCTCCAACGTCCACAGTGGCAGTTTTTCCCATTGACCTGAGTCGCAGAAGCACTTTGTACTTCCTATATTTTTTATAAAAATAACTAAAGCATAGATAATATTTTAGATTTTTCTATTAAAACTCGTTCATTTTTGTTTAAAATAACGTTAAAGTAAATATTATCGACACTGAATGTATCTCCGTCTACTTTATACCGAACACCGGAAGCGTGCGGCAGGCGGTGTTTGTTAGCGGCGGCGCTGCATTGCTCCACATGACACACTCAATATGCGGTGGGTGGTGGGTTCGAAAGTAATAGCGAGCGCGACCAAGCCGAACTCGCTATTAAATATTGCGTTCTCCCTTTGCCATTCCAAGCTGATGGGTGGAGCAGCTCGCGTTTTACTTCAAAAACCAGAGCCTACCGCCGGGCGAGTGTGTATACAGTGCGCGCGCTCTGAGCCGATGGGCCATGTGCAGCTACTCTCATACCGGAAAGCGACCTGCAAACAGACACCAGTCACACAAAATGATACAATGGGTGGACTCACCAATCACTACTAGGTCGATGTCGCTGGTGGGCAAGTAGAGCCCGGTGCGGAATGAGCCGAACACTTCAACGCGCGCCTGCGGCCACAGCGTCAGGATAGCGCCGCGGATCCTGTTCACCACGGTGGTCCGAACCAAGTGCTCCGTCTCCGTCGGCGACATGTACGTATAGAAATGCTCGATCTCCTCGTGAAGCCTACAACCATATAACAGTTGGGTTACGCGTTTATGTTGTGATGATGAAGGTTAACACGAGAACGGGATACGCGTAAACGAATGAAAGGGACGAGCAAGTGCTTCACATTGACGGGAGGACTCCGACTCCGGAACCGCCAGCTCATGGGCTACCTGGAAGAGCACCAGTTGATCAGCGACCGCCAATATGGCTTTCGCAAAGGCCGATCAGCTGGTGATCTTCTGGCTTTACTAACTCACCGTTGGGCGCAGGCGGTTGAGAGTAGGGGTGAGGCACTGGGCGTTAGTTTGGACATAGCGAAAGCCTTCGATCGGGTTTGGCATAAAGCATTACTATCGAAGCTTCCTTCCTATGGGCTTCCTGAGACTGTAGGTGGATCGGCAGCTTCCTTGCGGAACGGAGAGTTAAAGTCGTCGTAGACGGCTCATGCTCGAACCCCCGGACCGTAAATACTGGTGTTCCCCAAGGCTGCGTGTTATCCCCGACATTGTTTATTCTGCATATCAATGATTTGTTGCATACCAGTGGCATCCATTGCTATGCGGATGACAGTACCGTGGATGCACTGTATTTCGGCCGCAGCAATATCTCTCGGGATCACGTCGACGAGTGTCGGAACAAACTTGTGTCTGAAATCGAATCATCCCTTGTGAAGATTTCCGATTGGGGGGGACTAAATCTAGTCCAGTTTAACCCTTCTAAGACTCAAGTTTGCGCGTTCACCGCTAAAAAAGCCCCCTTTGTCGCATCGCCACTCTTCGGAAACACTCACCTTTGTGCCAAGCCGAACATTGGCATTCTGGGCGTCGATATTTCGAGTGTTGTCCAGTTTGGCGGTCATTTGGAGAGCAAGGCTAAAATGGCCTCCAAAAAACTCGGAGTACTCAACAGGGCCAAACAGTACTTCAAGCCGGCTCACCGCCTTAAACTGTATAAGGCACAGGTGCGGCCTCACATGGAGTATTGTTGCCACCTTTGGGCCGGGGCTCCGGGTTATCAGCTATCTCCATTTAACCGAATCCAACGTAGGGCATCTCGGATTGTCGACGATCCTGAACTTGCCGATCGGCTAGATCCTTTGGCACTGCGTAGGGATCTATCTTCCCTATGCATACTTTACAGAGTCTACAATGGGGAGTGTTCCGAGGAGTTGTTCAATTTAATAGAAGCCGCTGATTTTCGCAACCGACCGTCTCGCCGGCACTATCATCCGCACCATCTGGATGGTTGGCGTTCCACTACAATGCGTTTTAAAAACAGTTTTCTGCCACGCACAGTAAATATCTGGAACTCGTTGCCATCAGCGGTCTTTCCCAACAACTGCGACATTGGGTTATTCAAGAAAAGGGCATATTCTTACCTAAAGGGTAGGCAACGCACTGGCGTCGCTGGTGACGTGGGCGGCGGTGAATCACTTACCATCAGGTGACCCGTCTTGCTCCTTTGCCTCTTTTTATCTTCTATAAAAAAAAAAAAAAACTCGTACGCGGGAGGAGGTAGAAGCAAGGAGGCGGTAGAAGGCGGGTGGAGTGGCGGCGGTGCGGGTACATGGGGCGAGGTCAAAGCCCTCCCTCCACGTGACTGAACCGCTGACCCAATACGTCGAGGGTCAGCGTCTCGCCGCTGTCTCGCGGAACGCCCGTCGTGTCGTTAACGGTTTCCGCGTAAACGAGGTTTATTTAAACATAAATAACGTTTTGGAGAAAGCATTGTTCGCACAATGCGATCTAGTTAACAGCGGTTGCTTGGTTTACATCACACCGAACGCCCGGCAACCAGCACGCGCGCACTACGAGTGCCTCGTACGTACAACAAATAGCCTTCCATCGATGGCCTCACAGAAACACTTAGCACCCAAAGTGCAGTGGAAAAGGCTTTGCTCCGAGTATCTCCTCTACACGATCGAATCGGAAATCAGGAGATCCGTAGAGGAATTAAACTTATCGAACGTTAGCCCTAAACTTTTCTAGATTTAAGCGACAATGAGCAGGCCATGTCGCTCGAAGCGGTAGTAAGGTCTTAGAGTGGCGATGGACATTCCAGTGAAGGTCGCAGGAAACCGCCGAATGCAGCAAACGCAGGAGCGATTGGAGAGAGGATATCGTTGGAGGAGGACTATGTCCAGCAGTGGGCGTCTAACAGATGATTTATTTAGGATTTATATTGATGAAAAGAGCGAGGTGGCTGGCTAATGTTACCACTCCCCGAAATCTGTTGCTTGTTTTTATTTTTTTTTGTATTAAGAAGAGCAACAACGTTAATAATAAACATGTTATCGCAACTTGCCTGTTTTCTTGCAATATTTACCTTCGTTTACTTTAATACGTCAACATTTAGATGTCTCTCAAGCGAATTTGAAAAAGATGTATTGTAGATACAACAGTACGCGGAAGGCCGCCACCTCCACACGTTGGCACACGCACACCCGCGACAAGTGAAAGCAGACGAGCCCCACTGCATCAACAATGCTGTCAAAGCTGCAGAGACGACAAAGTGAATCATTCTTTCTCTCATCTCCATTACGGCTCATTTCAATCCTAATTATATTATAAACCCATATATGTTGATAATATTTGTGCTAAATAATGGCTAACGCCATCATTATATGATAATAATAACCATCAACTGTAAGCGCAAGCCCCGCCTCTCCCCAACCCCCACTTCGCTGTTACATGGCAGTGCTGGAACGTCTACTGAATTTTTCAAAACAATGACTCGTCAGATTTTCTTAGCAACCGTAACGTAGTGATCTGAAGTCGAGCAAAGAGTAACCATCATGGCCAGTGCATCGCCTTTCAGTGTTCCTTCCGTCAGCGTCGGGGCTCGTAAGATATCGCGACCAAGTTTTGGCCCATATAGTTGGTTCATAGTGGATTGGAAATCGAATAGTACATTACCGCCTACCGTTTGCCTAGCCTAGGGCAGGTGGCACTACATAGGTCCTGGTCGGCACTATATAGGTCCAGGTCGGTACTACATAGCGCATGTCCCCCACTTGCTTTTAAATACACTCGACTGGAGAAGCGCAAGCGAAGAGCTTTCTTTCAGGTTCTTGCCTTGTCGTGGCGGTTAGGTCAGTAGCCGAGGGTTGGTCACCTACAGTGAAGCTACGAGGAACATACTTGGCGGCTCGAGGCGTAAGACGGGCCCGAGATGGCCGCTACAGATGAGCTTCGTGAGCTTATCTCTGTGTGCCAGTGGAGTGCGAAGGCAAGCTTGCACTGCCATTCGCGGCCGCAGTAGAGTCGCGTCGAAGCGAGAAGTGAGAGGAGTGTCGGTTTTGCGGTTCGCTGCTCTCCGAACCCTCCACAACTAAACGGTGCCGCACCGCTAATGCGATAGCGTTGGGGCATCAGAGAATGAGTAGTCTAGGGATTTTTTTTCGCCGCTCTCCCTCCTTATCCTCCACGGCCGCATAACGCTTGGCTATGAAACCCAAGACCAGATCTGCTGCAGGAAGTCGGGAGAGTTTTCTCTCTTGGCACCCGTGGCCTCTGGGTGAAGAATGTGATGAGGATCCGTTGCCCAGGGGACGTTAAGAGGCCGAGAGGAGGGCCGCGCTATATGTTCCGACGCGCCCTTACAGAAATGGAAAGGAGGAGGTTACTCTCCCTGAGATGGAGTTGCGCGGTGCAACCAGCTCTGGAAGAGTCACGAAAGAGTGCGAAAACTTATCCGTGGCCACGACGGTGGCACATCGTGGTGATAGTCTCTGCAATTTCGATATAACCTGTTCTTGCCCTCGCGAGGGCAGGTATGAAAAGGGATTTCCCTCACGTAAAAAAAAACAAAAAAGAGTACCCAACGGGCCAGCGTATTACTGAACTTCTAAACTCGTTGTACGTAACGGTTAACTCATGATATGTTCTTGTTATCAAAGATCGCTGCTTCAATTGGTCGGTTTTCCTTCACCGCAAACTTCAACTCAGTTGCCCGTTATAGGCAAGGTCTTAGAGAAGATGATGGTCCGAAAGAAACGGTGGTACACTGCGCCGTATATCAGTTGCCACCAATTCGTCTTAATGCCGCAGAAAAGTACCGAGGACTCCCTTTATGACCTGATCCAGCATATACCAACTCGGTTGAAGGAGATCGTTGTGCTGGTATCATTGGACATGGAGGGAGCCTTTGACTAGAGTACCTCGTGCTTTTTTGATCCCGCGGTGGATCAGACTGCATATTATCACCTCCTGTCCCATATATGGAAGGAAACGTTTAGATTGCGAGATGGAGTTGCGCAGGCAGTTAAACGAGAAATTTAGTGCCTCTCTGATGAGTGAAGACGAAAGTCGTCGTATACTACTAAAGTTTTGCAGGGAGGCTATAGCACAAACAATAAATAAAAATAAAAGTTAGAAAAAATAAACTGTGATATTAGAGTAGCAGTAGTCAAATATGCGAAATAAATAACCTGATGTAAATTAAATAAGAAAAATATTGAAATGTACCAAGGATGACCTTTCACAATATTCAGGTCTTTATCAGAAAGAAAAACAAAATGGGAAGACAACGATCTTAACTCAGGGAGAGGAACAGTAGAGGATTACTCCCTCGTTTAGTTGGTTGTGTGTAAGGATTTTATTAGCTACTGTTTGTAGTTATTTTCAGTAGTTCTACTAGACACCAAAGAATGTGTGTGTGAAACTGCATTTATATTCTGGTTACAATTTGTTGTAATAAGCACCTCAAGAAACAATCGGACAGGGGTGGGGACAGAGGCATATAGCATTCTCTGCCAGGCAACACCGGGCGGCAAGAGATATTGAAGGTGGCCCAACAAAACAAACTTCATACAAACAAATCAAACACTAGAATCAATTACCTAGAAGCAGATGCAGCATAGATGAGGAATTTGACGAAAAGTGGGTAAACAACTTTAATGGAAGGCAACATTTTTGCAGACAAAGAGACCAACACTTGCTCTAGCATCTATTGGAGTCAGTTTAGTTTTCACTTACTTTTAAGTAACTCCTTTTTGTTATAATAAAAATAAATCTATACATATGGGGTATATTGACAGACATACAATTTGAGTTAGCAGGTACCTGTAAAATTAGCAGTGGCTGCGCCCACTGATATAACACAATACAATCAGAGCATTAAAGGCTACATGCAGCTACACACTTTTCAACTCCTCCCTCCCCGAGTATGAATCGAAATCAATAAATTATATTTGCATTTTTATAAATGGCTATTATATTACAACAAATTAAAAAATAGGTAAAAGTAAAGGTTCATATAAAACACAAGTTAAAGGTAGACCACTGGCTCAAGTAGTTAGGAGCTAATAGATGTAGAGATGTTTGAGGGACACCTATGTATACAGTAGTGAATATTATTAGGTGACAATGACAGAGATTAAACATCCAAGAAAAAGTATAGACATATAAATAATATATTTTTTTATTTTATAAATATAATTATGACACATAGTGGATGTTTGACTTTAAATGATGGAGTATCAGCAGTCTTTTCATAAGCATGCCTGCTAAGAGCCAGTTCAATACTATCAGGTAAAGCATTCCAAAGGAACGATGGCTGAACTGAATGAAATTTCATAAAGAATCAACATTAGAAACACTGTTCCTGACACATGCTGACATCATTAAAGTTGCTCAAACAATAACTTGTACATGAAGTGGTTGAAACCAGTGTCATTTCCAAGCAAGTGATCACTTTAATGAAAGCACACTATTCCTATTGGTGTTATTCTTAAATTAAATAGACCAGCAGTTGGCGAGTTAATTATTTTTTAATTGCTTTTATGCCCCTTAATTGACAAGTAGCCATGCATGTGAACTTCTTGAGCAAGCTCAAAAATTACTTATTACAATGTTATAAATTAATAAAGAAATTTAAAAGTAATAACACTGCTTTGTTTCATTCATAACTGTTAACTATTTCAGTTTATAAATGGGCTCAGATGTTAGATGATGTACTTGTGTGGTCAATAAAATGAAATATAAAAGGCATTTAACAGATAGCCGAAAAACATAAATAAGAATAGTATTTGACACATACGAAATATAATTTTCAATATTATATGCAAAAGATGGGCTAATCAACAAACAACTGCATCAACCACACACCACTGACCTACCACATTGCAGTGACCAATGACAAAAAAACTCACCAATTTGTTGTCTATGAATTAATTTAAATAAGTCAAATTGTATTGTAGTAATCACAAGAAATTACACCACCATTTAATTTATTAATATAATACTGCTAAAATTGTATTATTATATACTAATCACTAACAGTGCAATTGAAATCCGAAAGTAGTTGTCATAAAATAATAAATCAATATAATAAAACACAGTCCCTTTTGCTTCTACCAACACCCCAAACTCATAAATAGGTTTTCTTTTGCTATATTTAAGAATGCAAGCAGCATCATGCTTCATGACAATTTGCCCCAGTATAGTACACAAAATTACATAATATAGACATAGCCTTAAACATCCCACTAATCTTGTACTGTTTTTGTATATAAGCAATGCATAAAGTTGAAAAACAATTAATCGGCACACATGGACAACAATTCAGAAATGTATAGTTTAATTAGTAGTATTTAGTTTTTTTTTTTCAACTGTATACCAAAGGAAGAATATAAATTGTTAATATACATGTTAATGGAAAAGAATTAAAAACTGTATAGCAGTTTTGAAAATGGAAAATACAAAGAGTTGCAAAAAAAGGTAAATGTTTAAAATCATTAAACAAGTAAATACAACACCCAAGTTATCAATTGCTTTTTGAGTCATATCCAGATTACTTAATTTATTCATTAATGATATTAAAAACACTTTAAATATAGTCAAGACACAATTTACAAATAGCTTTTACAAAGTTTATTATAATAATAGCAAGTGTATATTATTTAATATTTATTTTCTATTTTCCTGGTAAAACAATTGTCACAGTATGAAACAGAAGCAGGCTATTTCTCAATAAATATAAAAAATTGCCTTACAGCAAAACTAAGAGTCAAATCAAACTTCTATCTGAACATTGAATATAATCCATATGTTTAGTAAAGTGAAAGTATGTACAAGTGACATGTTTTAATTTAAATATTTGTGACTAAACATGATGATATAAAAGGCAGTAATATCTAAATATGATAAAAAAAATAGTCTACATCTGTGTATCTAATTATGTTCATTTATTAAAATGAAAGAAATAAGTACGTAAGATTAGTCAATTGGAATGGCCATTTTATTGCAACCTCGAAGTATAACCTGAAGCGAGCTGAGCGCGAGTGGCGCGCTGACAGCCGGTTCGCGCCGTCACCGCGTCAGCTCGGGCACCACATCGCGCCGTGCGCGACCACCACATGACCTCGCGTACTACACGCAGCCGTACCGCACTACTCACCCCAAAATGCCAGGCTTGTAATTGTAGTTCGGCAGCCGCCAAGGACAGCCGCCGTATTCACCTATAAGCGCATCGTGGTTTTTGTTCAGGTTAAACGTAGATGCGCGATTATCGTTCACTTTCCTACGCGCGGGGTTAAAGTAATTATTGTTCCTATTTTCACCATTTACATCATTAATTGGTATAAAGTCTGGTGCTTTATTCACATTGGGGTTAGAGTTTTCTAAATTTTTTAAGTTCATTTTGTCTATTTCACTTTGAGTCTCCCAGATACGAAGCCAGAGGCGCTTCGCGGGTCCTTCCTGCTCGGGCTGATACCATGCGACGGCGGGATCCATTCAGCCGGAGCTAAGAACCACTATATTGTATAACACATGCTGTTGCATTTCACATTTATAATCATTACATTGAAAATTAACACAAAACAAAAATAAGTCAGAGCACATTCGGAACATGGACGACACGCGTATAGTTGACACTTCACTGGCTAGAGGGCGCCATCAAAATAAAGGTCTAGATTTCGATTCAATGCGGCCATATTTTCAATGACAATTATTACAAAAACTATAACTTATAGCACAAGTGGATAGAGTACACATTTTTAACGGTTATCAAATATTTCAGCACAATAAAGTCAAGGTATATCAATAGGTATTAAAAATAAGCTATTTATAGCTTGTTCTCAAACCAAATGAAATAACTAAGTACGTTAAGGTATTTTTACATATAGCAACATATTCAGGCAGAGACAATACTAATATCCAGTAAAAAAACTTTTCCGGTCATGACAACTTATTGAGTATATATACACAGACATTTAAAAGGAAGAAGGCCTAATATGTAAATAAAAAACTGTATCTAAAACTCAATATGCTTAATTCATGTTCACTTACACGATTCAATAGTCCGGATTCAAGGAATTTAATTAAGTAATAATAAAAACCTATTTCTAGTTTTGCACGCGTGTGTTATTATTCTAGAGTAATTATAATGAAATAGATTTCCACATTACTTTGTACATTACTTATTGTTACAAACATAGACATATGTTACAGAATCAACCATCATTAAAAGAAATAATTTTTCTAAATCCACTTTTATTAGGAAAATCAAAGCTCTGCAAAATTTAAAGCGTAGTTCATTAAATGATGTGGACCACCAGTTCCATCTTTTAATTTTAGTCAAACACGAGAATTCCATATTTTTCATCCATTTGAAAACTGTACAATAGTTATGACAAGTATACATTTGAAAAATCTAAATAAAATAACATAGTATCTTTTTTTAAAAGAGGAAACAAATGAATGCCATCTCTCAAAAAATGAAAATAGATAAAATGTTAAAATATCGTTCTGAGCCATAAATTAACGAACTATGGCTCTTATTTGCAAATTGATAAAGTAGGAAAATGCTTCATTCCATTTGTGTGTTAATGTTGCTACAGCGAAAAAAAAAAGTTAAGATTTTTGACCTTTAATTGAAATATTTAGAAGTTGATATACAAGTATGTTCACGTTTCTTCTTTTTGTTCTCAGTTAAAATGGTTACCCATCCATTAGTGGCGAAGCTTGCGTGCTTTCAATACCCTGTTTACTGTATTGACATCTCCAAATCTAGCTTCTTCTCTTGCTTATTGCTTTATATGTATTTAGGTTCCAACCATGACAAAGATATTTGCTTCTCTCACCATATACTTCTTTTGTACCTTTCTTATACCTCTGATATTGACCACTCTTTTTCTATTCAATCTATTATTCTCTGAAATGCGCTCTATCTCGATGTCAGAACAGTAACTAATCGGTGTACTATTAAATTGAAAGTCTGGGAACTTTTCCTCAATGGAGTCTAGGATTAGGTTTTCATAGAAATATTTTTAAAATTTTTTGTCATTATATATATTGAATATTATCACCAGTATAAATATATAATATATGTATACATCAATTTATATGAATATTATACTTATATCTATGTCCTTATTTTAATTAATCTATTATTTATTTCTTTTAATTTACTTTCCTTATTTATTTTTACCTTTTTTGTACATAACGGTCTGCATTCAAGGTAAAGTGCGACATAATGCCAACGGCATTAGTTCCACCTGTACATGGTGAGTAAAAATAAATAAGACTTTAAATTACTCCTATCTATGTTATGGGTTTGCGTTAAATCAGCTTTACTTTATACATCTGTAGTTAAATGGTGTATATTTGTTATGTGGAAAATAAATGCAATTATCACTTGGCTTAAAAGTCTCCTTACAAGGCCATAAAATCTGCCAAAAAAAATGGCAGATTCAATAAGTGACACTTGTGATAAGATTCGCGCCAAGTTTTGTCTAAAGATATTAAATATAATTTTAATTATTCAAAGTTCAATATTGTTACCGTGTGTCGATAACTTTAAATGAATTTTTTTTGAGAAATGTTGCTTTAACAGTAATATATGAACTTCCAGAAAATATTTCACGTCATTAAAATAGTTAATTGCGTTGTGCACAAGTCTCCTTATATACTACGTAGGATATGTCTTAATCATTCCAATAAATCATTTTCTATACTCAACGTATATCGTAATATGTCACAAAAAAGTATAACATCGTTTTTTAAAATAACTCCTAAAAAAGGCGTTAGTGGAATAGAAGACGATCAAACAAATGTAAGTTATTCAAAAAGGTAAATAGAAATACAATTGGTATTTATTTTGATTACTATTTACTGCTATTTTGTTTTTGTTAGTTCTATTTTAAAAGTTATGACTAAAGTAAATAAATGTTTTTAATATCTTTCTTTTATTATAAAGAGATCATCTAAGAGGTTAAGATCTGAGAGCATTGAAAATGTATCTCCAAAGACATCTCCAAAATCATTTTCACCAGTCCACACAGATAAGGTAAAGGAAATGATAATTATCTTTTTAAATTAGTATAATATTTCAAATTTCCTGTAATGAATATACATTCATATTCAGTATAAATGCTTAAGGAATAATCATAATATAATCAATACAAATTTTGATCTCAATATTCATAGCTGGTACTTAATCATTATATCAAAACAAATATTTAATGTTTGAGAATGTGACATAGCCAAACTTTAATTTTGTTTATAAGTTACCTATTAAATTCAAGTAAATAAAATTAAATTTATGGTAAAAATCTATATTTTTAGAAAAAAAATGTGAAGAGACAGCGTATTGAAAGCTCAGAAAGTGAAACTGACCCTGCTAAAGAAGAGGAGGAGCCTATCTCTGTGAAAGTAGAAATCCAACCTAAAACATATGATTCTTCAAAAAATAAATGTGACAAACCAAAAGCTAAGATACTGGATGTTGTAAGTTCTAAAGAAGATGAAAGTCCTAAGAAAAATAAAAAAATTGGAGTAAAAATAAGTCCAATTAAAAGTAAAAATCTTGATCAGATAAAAAAAAATAGCCCAGAAGGAAAGCTTAAAATTAAAATAGAGAAGGAAACACCATCTCCCAAAAAAAAGAAAGCAAAAATTAAGAAAGACCTAAAAGGTAAAATAAAAGATAACAGTAATTTAATGAGTGCTTTTGTAGAAAAAGAAAGTTATAATGAAGAAGATCCCATAGAGGCAGATGTTAAGAGTGAGGACTCCCTGGTTCCAGGTGAGAACTATCTACTATATTAAGGTTGAAATAGTAATTCAAAAAGATTTTTGTGCTGCTATATATTAGTGTGCATAGACAAAAGTTCATAGTGAGGGTAGTGAAATCAGTGGCCAATTTGATTCAATGCAATGAAGGTTATGCTCCCTGGACAATTTAACTGCACCACATTCCAAGATACATAGTTACTTCGTGGATATTCTATTAGTCCCTTTGTTTGATGGAAACAATGTATCTTTACCAGAAACTCATGTTTATTCCAACAGTGTAAATTTACAGCAGTAATAAAAAAAGTTGAATTTCTTCTCATTAGATAATTGTTTCTTTGATTTCAGAAGCTGAGTACAATCCAGGGAAATCTAAATACCATCCAGTCAACGATGCCTGTTGGACCAAAGACCAGAAAGTACCATATTTAGCTTTGGCGAGAACCTTGGAAGTCATAGAATTGACATCGGCGAGACTAAAGATGGTGGAGATTTTGAGCAATTACTTCCGGTCGGTGATCACCTTGACCCCCGAAGATCTCCTGCCGAGTATATACTTGTGTTTGAATCAATTGGCACCCGCATATGAAGGCTTGGAACTGGGTAAGTTCTTTTGCAGAACTTTTCTACACTCTTTCTTTTATTTTACAAAGCCGCGAGACGAATGGGATATTCAGCTGATGGTCAAGTTGCCTTGAAACATAAGATGTTGGAGTCTGTGGACTGTTTGGAATAACATTGAAATGAGCTACGGTGATATCTACTTTTTTTTTCGTGTGGGAAATGGTTTCGCATACTTGCCCTAGCTTGTAGGGGCAAAGACCAGGTTATCTCGGACTAACATCGACTAAAAGTGCAATGATGTTGTTCCACCCGCGTCGCTTTACGGCGGGGCCACGGGTACGCTTTCGCGCCCTTCGCGACCGCGCCAGCGCCGCACAGCTTTATCTCGGGGGTGTGGGGGAGACCCGACGTTTCCACCTATGTAAGGGTGTGCCTTCCATTTGGCATATTATCGTCACCTGAGCAACAGATCCCTCCGAATCCGTCACACAGAGGCCATAGAAGCCATGAGAAAAAACTCTTCCGGCTCCCTGCGACGCATCTGGTCTTGGGCGGTTAAAGGGCCGCGGAGAGTAGAGGGAGTGGCGAAACGCAATACCAACAATCCTCTCCCACCGCAACTCCACCACGGCTGCGAAGGGTAATCTGAGGCTGCCTCCACAGCCCACATACGAAGTGAGCTCACGGAGTTCACCTGGAGCGGCCATCTCGGTGCGACCGGGTAGGTTTCTGGCTGGCTACTCAGCCCCACCGCCACAACAAGGTGGAACCTTGTTCTGACGTTAGACGGTCTCGGGAAACAGAGACCTACCATCAGTAAACTCGAATTGTTGTGCTTTGTTTTCACCTCCGTTAACGTCTAGGGGATATTAGTTACATTTTTTCCTAAAAGCGCCACGTATTTATGGGGATACGTATCACTTATTATTAGGTCGACATAACGCTGGGCTCGTCGCTGCATCGAATAAAAAAAATTGTTTCAGGCATCGCGGAGACTTATCTGATGAAAGCGATCGGGCAGTGCACTGGGCGGACGCTCGCGCAAGTGAAGAGCGCGGCGCATCGCTTTGGGGACCTGGGCGTGGCGGCGCAGCAAGCGCGCACCACTCAGCGCACCATGTTCGCGCCGGCGCCGCTGACAGTGGTGCGCGTGCTGACGGCGTTGCGCGAGGTGGCCGCTATGACCGGTGAGCGACCGGCCGCGTTGCACCATAGAATTATCAGAGGAGCGCAATGTTCTGCTGGTGGGGAGCGACACGCCAGCACCTCGCAACCAAGCATACGTTCGTGATGTGAGCCGCGGCTCTCACAATTGCTCCTACGACCGAAGGACATTAGATGTCAACGTACGACCATAAGTCAGCCAGGCATACATGGTGTATAATAATACCTAAGCGTAGTAGTGTCCATGAAGGAGTTATTGTACAGTGGCTTGACTTACAAGTCAGTATTCTTAGCTTGACATTTTGAATTTGTACTAAGTTCGCTTGTTATGTGTTATTACTGCATGCATTGCATTTTCTTGTTGCGGGAGAGTTGAACGATCGTACTTCCATGTTATGTTTGCGGACACATTCAGGTCAGGCTTCTGTGAACAAGAAGATAAACAAGATCCAGTCGCTGTACGTGGCGTGCCGGTATTCCGAAGCGAAGTATTTAATAAGGTATAAGTCATACATCAATACTTTTGTCTCATGGACTGCAACCTGCAGGTACTCCCACATCTGTCGTGTTGTCTTTAGCTATTAATAATAAGACTAAGCCAAGCCCAGCCTGTCACAGGTGACTAAAAGAGTTTTCGGGTTCGTGGACTTTGTAGGTGAGGGCCTGCATTGCCCACTAAGCGAATTCGAGGTGAACGACTAGTACGAGGTGCTTTCGTATTTGTCGTAGCAATAAAAAGGTTACGGTACTCCCCGTAACCTGCTTGGGCGCATTGCAGAGATGTGTTTCGTAGAAGATCCTGTTGTTTCTGGCATAGCACTAAGGATGTCTATCGAACAGGTTTTGATCGGTACAAATTCCTCTTAATCCTGTCTCTCCCACAGAAGCAGGGTGTGTTGAAGTGGCAAACGCTTCCCCCTCCCCCACACACACAAAAAGGTTTACCTGCAATACCATGCTTTAGTACAAAATGAAACATTATAATTCAGTGTGAGGAAGATAGCTTGCATCCTCGTACACCTCGACAGTCAAGTGGTCACCTTTTTAATATCATATAGGAAGTGAACGTATGAAACGCGCGCAGGTCGCTAGAAGGCAAGCTGCGCGTAGGGCTGGCGGAGCAATCGCTACTGCAAGCTCTGGCGCTGGCCGCAGCCGCGACCCCGCCCGCCGGCCCGCGCGCCGGCTGCCTCGACCTCGCCAAGGAGCTGCCGCCCGACCGGTTCAAGGTAGGGCGTAAGTGGTCGCGTGCCGGTGCCCGCTTCTCTGTAATCTAGTCGCATTATGCAACGCAACGGTAGGGGAAACATGGCACTTAACACGAACTTAACTTAAGGCATCACGCGTAGAACAGCTCAAGTATTGTTTTATCTCCCTCATGTGTTAATTTGTATACGTCGGAGAAACTAGTCCAGAGACATTTTCACAAACGATTAAAAGAAACTACTCATTTCTCAAAAATGGTAGGTTTGATAAGTATACTTTTATATTTCTTGGTCAGCGGCGCAAAGTTTACTTGGCGGGTGCACCACCACCACCACCACCACGAGACTAATAAAATATGCTTCAATTTTAATACAATTAAGCGACGACACGAACGGGACGTTCACCTGATGGGCAGTGATACGGCTGCCCCTAACAAAGTGGCGCTAGTTAGAAAGTTATACACTGCATAATATTGCGCTCCTCTCTTAAGACATAAGATGTTGAGTCTCGTTAACTCAGTAAGTACACTAGCTACAATGCCCTTCAAACCGGAATTTAGTAATGTTGGTACACTATTGCTTGGCAGCAGAAGTAGACGTTGCGGTAGTACTTACCTAGACGGTCTCCGGTAACAAAGACCCACCACCAGTGCAGGGACACATTTATATGACGTTTGTGACGGTTTGTGAGTTGGTACTGACCGCGGCAACCGCTGCAGCCGGGCGGCGTTGCGCTCACAGCCAGCCACTGCCGCCCATCGCGCTGCCGTGCACTGCCGTGCGCTCTACTCGTGGCGAGTACGTACAGACTCGTACTGTACACACGAAAGTACAATCTATTTATGATGCGAGGCTGGCGGTTCCGGAGCCACTTCAGTGCAACCGGTATGTCATGGTGAATCTGGATTCGCAGAGCACAGTGGACGAGTACGCGCTCATTATCAAAACAACGTACTGCGAGTGCCCCAACTACGAACTGGTGGTGCCGGTGATGCTGCAGCACGGCGTGCACGCGCTTCCGCAACACTGCCGCCTCGCAGCCGGCGTGCCACTCAAGCCCATGCTGGCGCATCCAACCAAAGGCGTGCACGAGGTATTCAACCGGTAAGATTGTCTGTCGAAGGCAGTAGTCTCCTGAAGTGCACCAAGATGTCTTTTTTTGAATGAAACGATAGTTATACGAGGAGAGATCTTGAATCTCATGGTTCGCACCGGCAGTACCTCGTAGGTATACATCAGCGTTTCGTAACGTGAAACTTGCGTGAGTGCACGTGATCAGCTCCGGCCGTCCCCTGCCTCGTGTTAATGATTACAGTCGACCTTCTCCTCCGCATAGGTTTGAGGGCGAGCGGTTCACGTGCGAGTGGAAGTACGACGGCGAGCGCGCGCAGCTACACGTGCCCGGCGGGGAGGCGCCTCGGTTGCACGACGCGCGCATTTTCAGCCGCAACCAGGAGGACAACACCAGGTAACGCACGCCGCCAGCGCTGACGGAGCAGATTTTCAGGTGTACGCATGGTACCGCCCAGCGCGCCGCCCGTCGCGCCGCCCGTCGCTGAAGGAACCAGTTGTTTTCGCTTTCTAATGTACACAACCATGAAGACAATCACAACACACCACGCTCGGTGACATACCGCCTAGCGGCAGGTGCGAGCGCGCGCGCATGCGCTCGGGTTTGTCCGACGATGCACTTTAAAAAGGAAACACGATACAAAGCTCGTTTGTTTTGTGTGAATAGCGGTTCAGTAAAGACCTTGCCGCAACGATTCATTCAGATTATGAACTTTGTTCAAGTTTTCCTTTTGATCCACTTATGAGGGAGCCGCCGTAGCTGGAGAACATATCGGATGGACCGGAAGATTAAACATTTTACGTCACATTACTGACCTTAAACTGGTGCTGTGTAGCACCTAATTTACCGCAACATTGTTACGAGCGCTAATGGGGACAGTGGTCAGGCCGGCATGTTTGTTTAACGCGTGTGTTGTCCGCAGCAAGTACCCGGACGTGCTGGCGCGGCTGCCGGGACTTTTGAAGCCGTCGGTGACTAGTTGCGTGCTGGACTGCGAGGCCGTCGCGTACGACACCGTCAACAAGCAGATAATGCCCTTCCAGGTCGCGTCCGCTGCATGATATACTACTTACTCCTCACGTATACACTGCCACCGAGACCTTTTCCAATGACTTACTCCACAATTTTGTAATAAGTGTACATGTTCGCACGGGATCGTGCGACCTCTAAAGTCTCTAGCCTGGTCGTGTACCTGGTTTACGTAGCTGATCCTCCGCCGTGTGACAGGACGGAAATAGAAATGCAAACTGTGGAACTAAAAAGTTTGTGTAGTTTGCTAAAGTACAACGTTTATGACGTGGTTTAGTGCGTTTAACGGAATGTCGCGGCGCAGGTTCTGGCGACGCGGAAGCGCAAGGACGCGGACGCGGCGCAGATCAAGGTGCAGGTGTGCCTGTTCCTGTTCGACCTGCTGCTGCTGAACGGGCGCGCGCTCGTGCGTGAGCCGCTGGCCGAGCGCCGCGCACTGCTGCGCGAACATTTCAATGAATGCCCCGGTGAGTACGCGCCACGTGCGTGCGCCATCTGCCACTCACTGGGGAGTCCGTCTCCTTCGCCGGAGGACCAAGATACCGCCCCAAAAATTCAACTAAATTACCGGAGGCTCACCGTTTTCCTGTTACCAAGCAGTAATAACATGCAGGCATCACTCTCTTTGTATTTGAACCAGCTGCAGCTAAAAGTGTTGCCAGAGGAAACGTGTCTTGGCGTCTCGTTTCTTATTTTGTTAATTAAGTATTTACTGTTTGATATTGAGAGAAATCGATGTAGTTCAGTTATTCTATCCTGTCATCGCATGAACGCGCGCGCAGGGGAGTGGCAGTTCGCGGAGTCGCGCGACTGTAGCAGCATGGAGGAGGTGCAACAATTCCTGGAAGAGGCGGTGCGCGGCTCCTGTGAGGGGCTCATGGTGAAGATGTTGCACGGCGACGGCGCCAAGTACGACATCGCGCGCCGCTCGCACAACTGGCTCAAGGTGAGCGCTGCTTGGCGATCTGCTCTGTTATGTTGTTATTTTACTTTAGTATCCGGCGGATCTCCAAGTTTCCCACTAGAAGTCTTCAACATGTAGCGAGCTTTTTCTGTGAGTAGTTGTAGTAAGTATGTAGAACGGGTACTCTGCGATGACCGTATTGTAGCAAAGCAATGTAAAAATCCATAAAGCGTAGGTTTTTTTTTCTTAATTAACGAGCTGCAAGGCTTAGTTCCATCAAACCTACGATGTTTGCGCAAGTGTAAGAGTTCAACGCGAAGTGTTCAGCAGTTGTAAAGGCTCGCCCGCGCGCTCTTCTCCGCTCCGAGTTCATTACGACACCATCAAGAGCGCCATCAATTAATTTATTTTTTGTTTTAAAATGAGGGAAATGCCTGCTCATACTCGTCCTCGCGTGGGCAAGGACGGGTTATGTCGGACTTGCACCGACTAAAACCCCTACGACGTTCCGCCTCATCGCCTGATGGCAGGGTCACGGGAACGCTTTCGCATCATCCGTGACCCCGCTAGCGCTGGCCGCTTTCACGGCCCCACCTCAGGAGGGAGGGACGAACCCTCACTTTCCAGAGCACGCCGAACATGCAGCGCGCCTCCTCCTCGGCTTCCTGCAGTAGCCCAGGCGACGGGTTCCCCCGAACCCGTCGCCCAGAGGCCATGGGAGCCACGGGAGAAAACCTCTCGCGGCTCCCTGCGGCGGAGAGATGGTGGGCCCGCCGCTACCCGTTAACGGCCGCGGAGGATAGAGAGAACGACGCATCGCAATACCAACGCTCCTCTTCTCTTGCGGCCCCACCGCCGCCGCTTCCACGGTGCGCAACTGGTTAGTCGCAGAGGGTACTCCATCCGTGACTCCACCTCGGCTGCAAGGAACAATATAAAACCGCCACGACAGTCTGACCATAAAAGGCAGCATAAAGCCGCCCCTGCAGCCCCCCGCCGCTTCGGTGAGCTCGTTATCTAACTGGTGCTCGAACCTGGAACGGCCGCTTCGGGCCGGCTGGGAGTTCCACTTCGTTTCACCGTGTCAACGTCCAAGGTTACTAAGTCCCTCCGCTACGACAAGGCGGGTACCCGTTGGTGGGATCAATTTATGACTTGGTAGTGTTCTCTTGGGTGATGTTACGTGACACCAGTTTAGTATGTGTGTACAGTCACTCGGTCAGTCAGCCGTGCATAATTCTCTCGAGTTACATTATTTGTGGGAATTTAAATGCTACTCAAGAGCGTCCATTGCGTAGCACGAGCAGTGCGGAGCGGCGCGACCGTTGGGTAGCACGAGAAGTGTGGAGCGGCGCGACCGTTAGGTAGCACGAGAAGTGTGGAGCGGCGCGACCGTTGGGTAGCACGAGAAGTGTGGAGCGGCGCGACCGTTAGGTAGCACGAGAAGTGTGGAGCGGCGCGACCGTTGGGTAGCACGAGAAGTGTGGAGCGGCGCGACCGTTGGGTAGCACGAGAAGTGTGGAGCGGCGCGACCGTTGGGTAGCACGAGAAGTGTGGAGCGGCGCGACCGTTGGGTAGCACGAGAAGTGTGGAGCGGCGCGACCGTTGGGTAGCACGAGAAGTGTGGAGCGGCGCGACCGTTGGGTAGCACGAGAAGTGTGGAGCGGCGCGACCGTTGGGTAGCACGAGAAGTGTGGAGCGGCGCGACCGTTAGGTAGCACGAGAAGTGTGGAGCGGCGCGCCGGCTGCGCTCGCTCCGACGCGACGAAAGGGCTCCGTCTGCTCGTCGGTGTAGTGTGTATGAAGGTTTTTATTTCCGGATCAGTTGTAAGAATATTGTAAGATCATTTTCGTTACATTTTTAGTGTATGAGTTTTAATACGCACATCAATAGAATAACGAAATAATATTTTACTACTTAGTTAAAAAAAGACTACTTGGAGGGCGTGGGGGACAGCATCGATGCGGTGGTGATCGGTGCGTACAGAGGGCGCGGGCGGCGCGGCGGACGCTACGGCGGCTTCCTGCTGGCCTGCTACGACGCATCCGCTGAGCGTTACCAGACGCTCTGCAAGCTGGGCACCGGCTTCACCGACCGCGACCTGGACGAGCTCGCCGCGCAGCTCGACCAACATCTCATCGATGGGCCCAAGAACTACTACAGGTGCGCCATGTACAACCATGACATGTTGCAATGGGACATTTTTCTATAATATCAATACTAAATTTAATTAAATGTTTAATTATGGAGTGCACGCACCACCGGCGGGTAATTCCTCTCCACGGAGACTTGTTAACCTATTTTTATATTGTTTAATGAGGTAAACCAACAGCGTACATATCCTTAAATCTAGAAAACATTGAATGTGACAATTGTAACAATACATATGCTACACGCAGCCATACACAACATTCACACATTAAAGTTATTGTGGCTAAAAATCCATATAAGCCAAATTAGAATAATGATGAGCTTAAAATAATAAACATTATACAATTCGTTAGTATAAATATTTGAATAGACGACGCTAAGTTCACTGTTGTGTTAGCTGATGCTTGTTAAAGCGTTCACACTGCGCGCCGCACTCCGCCTGTGTACAGGTTACACACGACACGACCACCTCACCAGCTGTGTCGCCCAGTGAGGAGGAGCCCTTCGACTGCAACTCGCAATACATGTAATATTCAATTTCATTCGTACTCATGGCGGCGCGCGCGCAGCTACGAGGCGTCCCTCGCGCCGGACGTGTGGTTCGCGGCGACGTGCGTGTGGGAGCTGCGCTGCGCAGACCTGTCGCTGTCCCCCGCACACCGCGCCGCGCACGGCCTCGTCGACCGCGACAAGGGCATCTCGCTGCGCTTCCCTAGGTACTGCGCAACGCCACCGCCACCACCACCGTCACCGCCAGCACTACCGGCACGGGCACAGAGTCGATTCTCTTATAGATGACGTACACGCACTCACGCACGCAACGCTTGCAACCGAGTACAATGGTCGCGCAGAGCCCCTGCTGTAACCGCTGCGGTACATGCCACAGCTGGCGTTTCATAATGCACCTCGCAAAAGGAAAGCGTCCGCGCTTCATGACCAAGGAGGACCACTTGTAGTTGATATACGACCAGAAAGTACGGCGCTACAGGTACCGATGTTCCGGTTTAGCAGCGTAACAGTTCATCTTGTCCGCCCCGGCAGGTTCGTCCGCGTGCGGGAAGACAAGGCGCCGGAGCAGGCGACGAGCAACGAGCAGCTCGCCGCCATGTACCTCGCGCAGGATCAGGTGCGCAACCAGGCACAGTCCGCGCGCCACGACCACCACGACGACTTCTACTGATCGCCGTGCCGTCTCCTGACTATTCGCGTAAATACATTGTACTTTGTAACGCCGGCCTTTCATTCATACACCTACACCATGTCCTCCCCCCTATCCACTTGGTGTGTATAGTGCGGTCTATCGCGACGCCCGGGTATGAATTGCTACAGGCACACCACCGCAACCACAACCGCGCGCTGCTCACGCTCGTATCTACTCGCTTTACTCTACGCGCAGCAGCGGTGGGGAGTGGAGGTGACTACGGGAAATCGGCTCTCGTGTATCGTCGATCTTTATACGTAATACGAATGTCCTCGGTTCGATTCTGTTCAAGTATATCAGTTTGGTTGGTGGTAGGTAGTATTTGAAAACGCGCTTGCCCAGCGCTGCCGCTGCGGACTGGCCGCCGCGACAGCGTCGCTGCCCCAGTCCCCACCCGCCGCCGACGCGTGGCGGCCGGAGAACTCTGGTCGGGCCACTTTCCACGTTGGCTATATTCAGCAACGGAAGTTCATAGTCTGCAACGGTGGCGCAGGTCGCAGCTCACCGCTAGTACTCGCGTGGGTGGGACTTATTATAAAGAAAAACGAAAATCTAGTGAAATCATTTTATTCATGTATAATCATACTACTACTTACATCTAGAACATTATCAAGTCTCGCAAGAATTATATTAAAACCAAATCAACTTTAAACGCACATCATGCCGGATGTCAGTGAGCTGATGAATCAACTTGTCTGCGGACGTTCTCTTAACGCGATTTGATTCCTCGTCCCTTCACCTGCGCCTCGCATTCATCGGTTTCGTCTAACCGGATGTTGGCAATGTATACCCACCCTTAACACGTTAGGGAGGGCGCGCGACGCGCTCGCCCCTCACACTAAAGGAAAACTATACATTTAAATACATACACACATCCGTCCCGTACACAAATCAAACTGTGGCAGCGGTGTCGCGGTGTCCACGAGCCACGGCACCTCACGACGCTGCAGCAGCACGGCGCAGCCTGGCCGAACCGCCAACTCTTATTGCAAAACCCAGCCCGTGGCGTCCCAACAAACAATGTCCGCGGTAAGCTGCCACCTCCAGCGGCGCCTGCACGTGGACCGCTGAACTAACTTCGGGCACGAGACCGTGACCTGATCCCGCCCCCGCACCCGGCCCTGACCCCGGCATCGACATCAACTCAGTGCGCTCCCTTAGCTACCTAATTACATTTCATTTCGTTACCTGTCACTGTTTCAACACAAACAACTCCTTCCCCTTCCTCCACAGGACCCTGACCCGCTTCACCACGCCGGCGCACCTTCATCTAATACTTGTACTTGTAATATCACGCGAATCGGCGTGCTCATTTAACACTAAACGAAAGTGTTACTGCACGAAAGTGTGCTTCATTCAACATGAAACTGCATCATCATCGGATGATCACACCTCGTCTCGCACACCACGAACGGGTCGTTGTGAGCGAGACGTGAAGCGCGATGCAGCAGCCGCCGAGCCCACCGTCGAGTGCGTCGTCGCCCTCGCCGCCGCTGCGCCCCCGCCGCCGTCTACAGGCGCGCCGGCGAACCCTCTTGCAGCAGGTTGGCACGCTCCTGGCCAATGACACACGGCTGTGTAGCCAATTACTAATGTATTATATATTGTATAATGCACTCGTTATATACGTACTTATTACAGCGCTGCCACGTTAGCGGGTAGGCAGCCCCTTACGGCGCGCACACACACACCACGCGCATGCGCAATGTATGTTATTAGGGGTGAGGGTTAAAGTATGAAATTGCCGGCTTGTACTGAATATTGAAATTAGATCTTTTCTGATGTAACATATTCATTTAATGGAAATGTTTACCCACAGCCACTATAGCATACGCGCACGCGCACGTGCGTGGGTTACGCAGCAACGCTGAGAATCTATGCATCACGTACAGAGTTATCCTAATCAGAAAAAAAATATAGTCCATGGCAGCAAGGAGTAACGAGTGTGGAGGATGACGTATGGTTGCTAACTGCAATTCCTGCAGTGTGGAAGTCTCGCGCTAACGTGCAGCAATAATGAGATCGATTCATGGGCCGCGCTGCTTCGCCGCCAGTCCCGCCGGCACTGCCCGAGGCTTGGCGCAGCGAACAACATCACCTACAGACTACCAACGTTGCGTTACCATACGGTTATGACAAAAAATCTACTTTTCGGCACACGCAGCAAGTCGACCCAACACTCCCCCCCTTGTTTGTGTAACGATCCAACAGGTCAGCATAAGTTGCAGCACGCATTTCTTTCTCCAGGTCAGTAAACTCACGAGGAGCATATTTTTATATTTCCCATATCACTGATTTGACGCAAATCGGTGAATATTGCAGATACGGTTAAACCGTGCCGCCAGTTCCGGGTAGTTTGGCTCGGGTCGGCGATCGACCCACACCCTCGCCTTCCATTCAGCGCTTTATTCACCTGCGTGGGCGGCCGGCCTTCCGCCTGGTTCGTTCTTCAAGTGCAGCTTTCCAATACAACAGTTAAACCATAGCGTTGATATTGCGAGCCGTTTCCGCCGCGTTACTTCCGCCGAGGTACTCTTATTCAAAAATCGCACAGATTTTCGCAATATACGTCCTTCAGCGTTAATTTGAATAATAAAATATTAGAGAGTCGAAAACAGAACATTGCGCAATTACTGGGAGAAGCAGCCCACGGGTGGGAATTCCGTGGAAAAAGTTTCACTCGAAAATCTCGCAGCGTAAGGTTTTATGTCAATTCAAAGTACAATCCATCCATCAGTATGCAACGGCAATTTCATACTGTCACCCAGCATCACTAGTGAAGTGGCAGGAGGCCGCTCAGGGAAACCAACTCTACGACAGCACACGGAAGTGAGCGGCGAAAGGCAGGATGAGGCTCACCTCGGTGGGGTGCGCGTCCTGCGCGGAGTACACGCTCTCGTACACGGGGTTCGCGAAGTGGTTGCCGCCGCCCTGCCGGGAACAGATCTGCGCGTGAGTGAGTGAGTGGTGAGCGTTCGGCCTAGCCGTACGTAACTTATTCAGGAGAAGCCGTGCTGCAGCAGGCGACGGTGCGCGGAGTTGATAAGTGTCATGCGATCGGGGCTGGTGCGACCTGGTGTGAGCTGGCGCACGCAAGTAGCGAACAGTTCCTTCGGCTATTACTAAGAGACTTGAACGTTAGTTTGCACTGGAGTCACGGCCTCGCACGTACTCGCCGCTTTATACAACGTGTGTGTGCACTGCGACGGGCGGCGGGCAGCGCGTGCGCGTGCGCGTGCGCGCATCGCCCGTCGCATTATATCATAAATTAAGTTTAATTGTTCTTACAAACCGCAGTGATCACCAGCTCCGCGGGATACGTAACAATCGTCTCAACTCACGGGAGGCAGGTCAGCGCGCGACTCCGCTTCTTCTTCGCCAGCCAGGTACATCGGATTGCTGATCTCCACGTTGTCGGACAGCCTCGCGTGCAGGAACGCGCCGCTGTAACACGCGTTCACACATCATGCCCACCGCTGGGACCGATAGCAACGAACATTACGCTGTCACTGGCGACTACTGCCGATCCAATGTGATGCTGTCAGACAGTTATAAGCGAGTGGTACGAGTACATCCCCCCACCCCCTCCCGGCCGTCCGCTCCCCTGTGAGCGTTCAATATGAACAACGAAGGCAAAGAGTGACCCGGGCAGGCAGCTCTGGGGCAAACCGTCACCAGTTAACGCGCGACTGCGTTATTGCGTGCTGCTTACCGTCGCCGCCTGTGTATCAGGTAGAGCGCCGCAAGCACGACCGCGAGCAGTGTGACCAGCGCAAGCGCGGCGCCAAGCCACGCGCCGCCCGCCGCCGCAGCACCGGCTGCGCCCGCCGCACCGCCAGCGCCCGGCGACTCGCAACGCGCCCCATCTAGGCACGCGCAGTACGCCTCGCCGGGGCCCAGTGGGTCGTCTGCAACACAACGGGCGCGTGCGGAGTATTTAGCGCGAGCTGCTTGCAACACGGAATCGGAATGTGGTGGTGGTGGTGGTGTTCGCGGTCGCTGCACGTACCGTCAGGGCGCCAGGCGCAGAGCGCGGGCGGAGGGCACGCGAGCGCGGCGCACGCGGAGTCATGCCCCACGTACCGCTGGCAGTAGGCGCCGCCGCGGCCCGGCGCGCATGCGCACACGCCGCCCGCCGCCGCCACGCACCGCCCGCCATGCCCGCACCGCCCCGCGCACCGCAGCGCCGGCTCTGCGTGCGACAGACGCACACCGTTACTACACGCGCACGCACACGCACGCACGCGGCCCGAGCAGACCCGGCCACATAAAAAATTATCATTTCACTCTTCTTATCCTCTTATCTTTTTTCTCCCCCCTCCTTCTTTTCAATAAATTATTTATCTGCTATATACATATTTGTTATTATTTACCACTATTGCGCTTATTGCAACCGACAAAGAGTACTATGCAAAAATTATCCTATTCCGGATTGAAAGGCGCTGTAGCTAGTGTAATTACTGGGGTAACGAGACTCAACAACTTATCCAGCGACCACTGTTTGCTGGATGCAGGAGCGCACGGACTTCAAGCCGATGCTATTTGGACACACATACATATATAACATGCGGAAGCAATATTCCCACCAACCTGCATTGGGCCAGCATGGTGGCAAATGGCCCAAATTCTTCCAAAATGAACCTCTACAATCGCGGGGATTTTTGGGAGAGGCCCGTGTCCAACAGTGGACGTCTATCGGCTCATGATGTTGATGATAAACAATGAGCAATATACAACATACGTATTATAGTGATTATATATATATATATATATATATATATATATAGCTATAGCTAATAGCTAAGTTACCGCTCCCATTTTGTATATACTTTATAATAATATATAATTTACATTCTTTGTTCATTTAAAGATTTAACTTTAAAAGCTTTTTCGAAGCTGCCTTTGCCTGGCAAGATTTTATGGGTGGGGGGGCTGGGGGGCGGTATGTTGTTCCAGCAACTGGTAGCCGCGTGTTTGAAACACTCCTGAACGATGTGCTTCTAAACTGTGCCATTGCCGGTGGGTTTGTTGCAGTACGACGCTGATACTTTAGGCGATCCTGTCTCCAGCTTAGCTTCTTATGTAAGTGCTTCGGCCAAGTGCAGTTTCCGCCTCGCGTCCATTTCAAGTAAGTCGCCCGCGTTTAAACGCGGTGTCGCGCGACTCTGACGCGAGGAATGTTAACGCGTTCTGTACACGCTGAACTGCTCGTGCAGTTCTTGATAACAAGCGCGTGCCGTACACGGTGCGCCGGGTGACGCGAGGGCAGCCCCCGGCGCCACGGCGTTCGTCGCCGCCCCTCTCTCCGTGCATACATTTTTATCAACTTCCCACGGCCCTGAGCCTGAGCAAAGGTGGTCCACAGTAATTCTAGACCGCGTGCGGTCTTGTGCTTCACCTTCAATCTCATTCCACGTCTTCCCGACCGTCTTCGCTTCGTCTGCTACTGTGCGGCGCAAGGTCTGAGAGCTTCTGTTTGGGAATATGGTTGTGATCTCTTCATGTAGAGTGTGGCCAATCCACTTCCATACGTATCGCCCGATTTGTAAATCAATTGGAGATTCGCGCAGAGCTCCAGGAGATTTTCATTGGAGATTCTCTCGACTCAGTGGATACCAGGTATTCGGCGAATACAGCGGTTGACGAAGACCTGAAGCCGGCGTGATATAGTCTTGGTGACGTTCCATGTCTGACAGCTATATAGATAGCAGTACGGAGTTACCGCTGCGTACGGATCGCTCGCCGTGAAATGAATATAACGTTGTTGCCTTGAAACTGCGCAGGTCGTTAATTGGCTACATTCTAAAATTGTGCGTCTGTAGTACCGCGGACGCGTGACCCGCGGTACAGAAGCATCCTCCTCAGGAAGACTGGAGGCTGGATCCTCTATAATAAATTTTGTGGTATCATTCAATAATCTATAAATGAACCTCTGAATTGGAATGATGAGGCTTGCGGGCGCCGGGGCGCTGCTTATCGTGGACGGAACTGCTGCTACAAATCGGTTCCACGCGGCGTCGTTCACCGGAAAATCGTTATTTAGTTACAATGGTTTAATATGCAATTAAACGGTGAGCAGTTCACAATAACATCCCGCGCGCGTGCGTTGGCGGGAACAACACACGCGGTGATGCTGTGGTGTGGTGCGGTACACCACAGCACCAAATCGTCACCGCGCCACCGCATCCGTAATGCCAACAGATTGGGATAGTGACACAAACCGTATTCGTTTAAATCACGACCCGTAACGGACAGATGCACTCTCTGAGACGCCGTGCCTCCGCGGCTCCAAGCTGTGCACAGCACTGCACGGCACCGGTCCGCCTCTCTTTCGCTTCCCGTGTCTTCCTGTATTTGGTACTCCATTTAGTGAAATAAACATTTTATGTGCAAAAACTAGTCTGCAAAATCAACTGTCCAGTACACAATTAAATTGTTAAAACAATTGTTTTTTGTAGATTTTTTCGGAAAAAAAATACGAAAGATTTGCGCAGATCTGCCGGTTGCTCCACAACGATCCTACTCTTTGCACCTCTCCATAATGCCGCCGAATGAAACTGAATAGGTTCCTTTAGTGCGCGCCGCAATGCGCATGTGCACACCTTTCCGTATTGATGTAAAATTATTTCCCACACTCTTTTCGAGAAAAAACAATATGCAAATAATGACAAGAACAATAAGAACATTTTCGTATCCGGCTGGACAACACTCCATCATTCCCACCGGCGGCTCTCGATGGCGCTGCCTACGACCTGGCTGTAACTATTCATTAAATCTTAATGCAATCGTCGTTGCTCTAGAATATAAAGTACTGGCGATAATGCAGAGGCTGTTGCGCTGCAGCAGCTATATCAGAGCGAGCAAGTACTGGTGCGTGATTCTGAGGGTAGACGGTAGAACCGGTGGGCACCGTCGCACAACGTATGCACGCACAGCTGATTGAAACAGGCTCAAACAGGTACAGGTACAGGTTCATGCAGGCACGGACAGACACTGGCCCTGCTGCGGCTCCATAAACTTCAAATGAGTTATTAAATAGCAGGTGGTGCCGCAGCGACTTAGCGCCGGTTCCCGCGGCGGCCGCTTGTGTCTTTAACTTAATATATTATACTATACCATACTATACTATGCTATACTATACTATACTATAACACATCGACTGCGATCGAAACTAAATCGAGCTCACGGCGCTGCGGCCTGAGGAACATAAACAAAGGGCGGTGGTCACCTCTCCGGCGTCTCCGCTTCCCCATCGCAGCGGACACCGGTCACCGAGTGTTGTTTACGTGCTTATTGTTATTTACGGCGAGTGTCCGGGTGTATCGCATTTCCGGACGGCGGCGGCGACAGTGCGCGGCACCGAGCAGAACTTCGCACGCGTCCAACGCGGCCGTGACGCAAAACGCGAGCGACTCGACCGGCGGTGCGCGCGCAACTGACCGCCGCCGCAGCGCGCCGCGCCCGCGCCTGCGCCGCCCGCGGGGAAGCCCGAAGTGATTACGAAATAACAGTCGTTTGGGTTGAGCAGCGGCAAGGTCGGCAAAACTTGAAACATTACAGCATCCGAAGCATCGCTGAGAGTGGCCGCGGGGCCGCGCTGCCCCCCCGCTCCGAGCGCAGCAAACACCTAGACTGGACGTGCGGGAGGCGCGCCACAATGCAGATCATTCGTTGAAAATATGTTGCGAAAGCAGCTGCGACCCGTCCTGCCTGATGCTGGCGGCACTCGACTAAACCATGAGCGGTCGGGCCTCCTCGGCTGTGCACGGAAACCATTATGTTATTTTAGTTTAATTCGTTGTTGTATGCGAACAGCTGAGCTGAACAGCCGACCCTCGGGCCCGCAGCGCCGCACCGGCCTCAGTTTACACGTGACGCGTCGTTGTTGGCATTACAAACAAAATAAAAAACATTCTTGAGGAAAATCCACGCGCATAGAGACGGGCGCGGGCGCAGGCGCAGGCGCGGGACTAATTTTTTGGGTTTTTTTATGTATATTTTATAATGATACAACGCTATATAGTTAATTAACGAGTAAGAGGAAAATCAAAATGTGTAATGTCTATTTTTAAAGAGGCAGAAGTGAAGCGCTGAAGGTTTCACTCGAAGTCCGAGACGGTAAAGGTCACGGTACCAATCCGCCGGTCCGCATGGTCCGGTGTGACCGAGAGCGGTGCGTCACCATCGCATTGCATCGCATCGCATCGGATACTAACAACTTAAGTGAAGGTTTTTCTTAACGAACGAACAACACGATACGTGGGAATAAATGTTTTTATTGAACACAACTCACTGGTCAGGTCAGCGAGCGGCCGCACCTTCGCGGCTCGCTGGTTGTAAGGGGTGCGGTGCAGGCACCCACAGCACCCGCACGCTTCAAGCGAGGGACAAATTAAACACTTCTCATTACAAAAGTGGGGCGCGTGGCGCGGCGAGATCCAGATACCGCAGGCACCGAGAGGAGCAGGAGAGTATTACAGAGAAGGAGTGAAGTGTGGAGTTGTTACGGGCGTGAACTACTTATACTTTTTTTGTAACAGCGATCCGTTAAGCTAACCAGCCCGGTGAGGAGCTCTCCGCCAACTGCAGCGCTCTCCGGAGCTGAGTAGTAACACGCGAGTTAGCGCGGGTGTTCACACAGGAAGGGCAACCGATTCAAATGAGCTGCGCACACCTATTAGCTATTGCGATTGAGCAATCAGTTGATCTCCGGAGATGACTCCAGACTACATAGGAGTGTCAATCGTTTGCTGTGGTGCAGCGGCCCGCCAGGTGCAGTGGCAATGCGGAGGTCGCCGCGGGTCGCCGGAGCGGTTCACTTTCATTAATCTTGCAATCCGTGTATGTCGCGAGCTCGGCGAGGATAAACCGCATCCTGTCACCTCCAGACCTATATGCTGAATCGTCCTGTTCTCTTTTTATAAGTGATGGTATCTGTAGTAGCACGAGACATCTCTACTGCGTTTGCGTGTGGTTCACGTAAATATTCGTATGTTCGTCTGACAGATTGGAGATTACCTGCTTCTTTGCGCAAACCGCACGCGGGAGCCTTGGCATTACCTCGCCCGCGCCGCGCCCGCGCCTGCGCCGGGCCGACAGACTGGAAGTGGAGGCGCGAAGGCCAACACCCGTTTGTGTTATTATTGCAAAGCGGAACCGGTTGCGCCGTAGGTACAGTAGCAACGAGCGGACGCGCGGCGCCGGCGTCCGCGGCAGAGTATGAGCGGTGTGCTGCGCCCGCGCGTGCAGCAGGTGACGCAGCGGGCTATCCTGGCGCGCAGCAGTAGCGAGGCGGCGGGATTGTTGATGGTGAGTGCTAACCACGTAATTGTGTATAAAATAATAACAATAGGATTTCTTGTTGTGGCTTTTTGTTTGGCGCACTTCCCGTCGTTTCCGTTGCACTGTAACGTTAATTAAGATTTTTCTCAACCTTTCTACAAAACAAGGTTCAAGAAACATCCCGCACTTGTGATGATGACATCATGGCTTTACCTATGCTGCTTTATTTTCTTATAAAAGTTACAACTATGTAACAGGGTTGTCACGCTCCGTGATTCCCGAACTAGGAATATTTCCTGTATTTCGGGAACCAGTTTCCGTTACACTGTCGTACATAATTTTTTTTTATTAAATGACAATAGCATATAGTGCTTGTTTTTATATATGTATTTATGTATACGTGTAAGTGTGCTTGCATGTATATGTGTGTGTGTGTGTGTGTGTGCGTGTGTGCGCGTGTGTATGTATAAGTCTACGTATGATTACTCTGTTCACGTGTGCAAGTACGAATTCGAAAGTTACGTTTGTAGAGAGAACACTTTCCGTCTCTTCGTAAGTCAGGCCATTCTCCAGATTCTCTCCAGAATTTTTGAGACGGAGCTAAGAAATGAAATAGGTCTGTTACTAGAAGCGAGATATGTCTCCAGGTTTGTGTATAGGACAAATAAGAGTCTTTTTTTAAAATACTAGGAAAACCACCATACTCCAAACTGAGATTACAGACAAACGTTAGGTGTTCTGCCAGCTCGATTTTTGGCTTTTCCAGGATCAATGGAGTAATGGAATCACTCCCTGGAGCGCTATTAGTGTTAGGATTGCCTGCCTATTGTGTTTTTGATTTCCAGTGTATCCGTTGGAAATATATCATAGACCCAAAGAGGGGCAGTGTTAACATGAGCGTTTGTTGCCAAAGCAGGTTCCGTTGTATTTAGTTTACGTAATTGTGCCGTCGCTAGATTTTTACCCACAGAAGTAAAGCACTTGTTGACCACGTCAAAGGATTGATTAGGAGAATTACCTATAGTGAGTGATTCTTCCGAGGAGTTTTTATTTTGATTAATGTTGCACAAATCTTAGTATTTTTCAAGTTTCCTTATTGTCCTTAGCGTTAATAGATAGTTGGCTCTCGTAGCATTGGTTTTTAAACGTTTTATTACTTTGTTGCATACATTTCTATAATAAACATAGCTATTACGTAATGTTATGTCATCCGGACATCCCTTTGGCTCAATGTTCATATTATCCCTGTTACGTATACAACATGTATATAGCTCCGAGCGCAATCCATGGCTTCAGTCGTGTTTTCGTGAATGATAGATTGTAACTTAATAATAAATAACTATTGCACTATTAACTAATAGTTAGCATGAATACAGTTCCAGCCATGACTCAATGCGCATGCATAACCAACCTAACAGCATGATAATTTACAATTTGTATTTTAATGACGGCATTATTTATTTTAATTGTGGGTGCCTCCAGGTGAAGTAAGATTGGAGAATGACCTGTCAGCTGTTGAAGTACAACAGTGTGCCAATAGTAACTTGATTTAATCATAAAATGGTCAATGCAACCATTTTTTCGGGCGGCTAAGTGTACACCTTGATTAAGACCATGCATTGCCATAACATTTAAATAGTCTTGAACATGAACGGAGAAATTATCTGAAAGAAGATCAAAATGAATATCACCTGTAAGTATAATATAATATGTGCGGTGTGAACATTGCGCATGACACTGTCTATGATTGTAAGTAATTGCAAGGGTTCCGTAGCTTGGTGGCCTGTAAGAACAAAGAATGGTGTATTCATTATTGATCGTGAGAATTAAAAGATTTCCTGCTTAATTCTAATAGGCGGTTCTTGCGGTTCTTCAGCTACTACTTTCAAGGAATCGTGACCGTGTGCAACATCTCCATCGTTCTGATATAAGTAGTTACAAGCGTAGGAAGACCTGTAACCAGTTATCTGAGGAGGAGTGCAGTGTTCATTTGTCCAACATTCAGTCAACACTAGCACATCAAGCTGTATGTTAAGATTTACAATAAATGCCAAAATCAAATCAAAACGTATATTGATGCTTCGTAAAGAGTCGGTAGTGTATAAACATTAATGAACGTTCTGCATGCTTGCATGCAAGCTGTAAACGAGCAGCTCAAGACATTTAGAGGGTTCATTTAAATATGTGCATCTTTGTATAGAATCGTTTTGGTCAAGTCAAGGTCTGATATTACACTGCTGTTAATTGTTTCCATAATGTAATAAATAAATAAATAAATAAATAAACAGTAATTGGAAGTTCTATAGACATACATGTGATTGAATGATGAATCCGAAGTGTTATTGTAATATTTATTGTTAGATCTTGAATTGTTGGTGTTGGTGTTGGTGTTGGTGTTTCATGTAGGTACAGTGTATTATTGTTTATATGCATTTTGGAGAATGTAACATAGTATTCATAGATATGTTACAATTTGCACTATACAATAATAATACTGTTACAACATAAAAATACAAAAACTAGCATAGCAAAATTGAGTTGAAAAAAGGGAAAAACGAAGAAAACTGAAGCAGATGTTCTGGTAGTGTACGAAGCACAGGATATTATTAAAAGACGTTTACATGTTCACATCCGCTCTAATTTCAACAGATCAGATTGATCGTTGACGCGGATCGCAGGAGAGCCTTCTTAAGCACGTAGATGAATCCAATCCTGGCGCGAGTTGTCCAGCAATATGCGTAGTTGTTTGATTTAGCAAATATCCTCGCTGCCAAAAACAAGTTCCTTGTTCTGAACGTTAACGTTAATGACTCCGAAATATATATTGGTTAACTTGGTCCAATAATTAGTGAATTGTTTGTATTTAACTTGTTATGTTCATTAACGTTATTGCATTACTTAAGGGATTCAATCAACCGGTCTCGTACCAACACATACACCTCTTTTACAGCCGACTCATTAATATCTATCTATTTCTAACTGGCCGCCCATTTCCAAAATTAAGCCTGATAAATCATACTTTCGTTTCTTTTGTTGAAAGTATTTTAGGAATATTTTTTTTATTTCAAGTGATGTCGAGCAGTGGGCCCCGTTCTAGCCTTTCAAGTCTTCTTTCTAACGATTGAATGTATAAATTGCATTCCTTTCTTTCCACATACAATCCTTCAATTTTTATTAAAAATTCATCATACTTTTCAGATATGAAGTCAATGGCTTATGAAGCGTTGTATTTTGTTCTTTTATGACATTTAAAAAACTTGTTATTTTCTCCTCTTCTTCCTTTTGAAAATTGACGAACATATCCCTTATTTCGTTTTTAATAGTATTGAATTCCTTCTTGTAATCATTCACTCGTTGTCCCTTTATTGTGCTGCCACTTTAGACGATGGATCCGCATTATGTGTTACCGGTAAATAACCTTCAGAGTCGCAACCCCCAGAACGCAGCGGTGACGTTTTACGCTGCATAATATTCACTCAAGTTAGTGTTTAATATAAGAATCACTTAAAGTTAACACATCGCAGATGCGAGCTCTCATTAATAGGCCAGCAATAGACGGTATCGGACCACGATTCCTTTCCGTCCAGTTAAATTAGACCCTACTCTGTACAGGTATCCCTGTTTGTCTACACTACCCTCTGTCCTACGTAAACTTGCTGTCAAATTTTAATTAGACGTCGATTATAGGTAATTTAATTTAACTTACTTGGCCAGCTTCTTACTACGTTATTTAAAAATAGATTAATGTTATTTTTTTTGTTCTTTTTATATACCCTTGAGCACTTTTATATTGTCTCTAATAACGACTTACAACTTTTAACAATAGACACACAAATCAAAGCATGTCATTCTTCTACCCACCGAACGGTCCCGAACGGAATCGGAATATCATTAATAATCCTTAACGAAACTGAAAACTGTTTACAAAACAAATAAACGCGCTCGCGCAACGCACCCACATACGTACCCACGCACGCACGGGCACGCCACACGCATGCGCGCACGGGCACGCCACACGCATGCGCGCACGGGCACGCCACACGCGCCGACGTGACTCTTCACAGGCGATGGTTGACTATGCGCAGCGTGGGAAGTGTTCAATAATAAAAACCCGGTCCGCGCGCATCCGTCGACCGCAGCACCGAGACCTGGACGTGGCACAGCGTGCTCTGTTACTCCGGGCCGCCCGGCGGCGTCACCTCGTGTGCGGTACCTCCAACGCGGCTCAAATGTTCTGTGAATATGCTGCGCGCGCATGGGTCGACCGCAGCACCCAGACCTGGACGTGGCACAGCGTGCTGTTACTCCGGCGGCGTCACCTCGTGTGCGGTACGTCCAACGCGGCTCAAATGTTCTGTGAATATGCTGCGCGCGCATGCGTCGACCGCAGCACCCAGACCTGGACGTGGCACAGCGTGCTGTTACTCCGGCGGCGTCACCTCGTGTGCGGTACGTCCAACGCGGCTCAAATGTTCTGTGAATATGCTGCGCGCTCCGCCGCCGTTTTTGCTGCCATTTTTATTATTTAATACTTCCAAACTCAGACTTTCTTCTCTAACTTGCTGTCGATTTTTTTCTTTGCTGCACCCGCCCCGCCAGCACCGCACCACACGTCGCCCGCCGGCAAACCAAGTTGCGCGCGCTATAATAATGTAGCTGCAGAACTTTGCTTTACATCAATGGCGAGCTTTGTTTCTTGGGAAATTCTACAAAAACCGTGGACGAGCAGTTTCAAAACAGTTTAGTCGAGTAAAGTGCGCCCGTGACGCGCCGGATGTTTCGCTGCCGCTTGTTTATATTGCGCAGCCGCCCGCGCCCGCGAAGAGGCTACGGACGGGCTGCTTGGAGCGATAATGTCAGAGAAGGGCATCCAGGGAACATTACCAACTATAAATCTGTCCAGAGGAAGTGAAATTGAATGTTTTTCTGCAGATTCCAAGAAGCTTGCAAGTATAAGGAAAATGGAGTCGGTGCGGTGCGGTGCGGCGCGGCGCGCGGGATTCCCTTTTTTCTCGTGCAGATCTCCGAACGATTAATCCGCACGAAAGTCGCATCGAGGTTATGGAGCCGAAGTGAAGATGAGGAAATGTTAACTTCATTGCGGACAGCTTTTGAAAAACAGGCGTGCAGTAGGTGGTCGAGTCGGGTCGGGTCGGGGCGGGGCGGGGCGGGGCGGGTATCATAGCGCGTCCACACGCTTGTATCGTGTGAAATTTACTGTTAGGGCACCGAGTTGAGGTCCGCGGGCTGAGCGTGCAATGAGTTGGGCCATCACCAGAAAGCAGATATTGCAACACAATCTCTGGCCCAAGTTACATGTAAGTATAAAAAAAATTTAAACTTTTCCCAGCCGTTCCAAGTTACACACAATACATCGCTGCTGGTAAGTGTCTGTTGCTGGAGACCGTCTCGCTAGACACACCGCCGCGCCTGCTTCTGCCGCCCGGCTATGTAGTGTTCCGGTGCTAATGACACATGGGGCAAACGAGACATGTTATGTGGTGCAGTGTGTCGCATGTCGTTGTTATCGGTGGGCGTATTACTTGTCATCAAATAAATGGCCCGCCCGTGTAGATAGTGTAAAGATGCGTCCACTAACCGCGCGTAGCCGGTGCAGCCGGTGAGTCCGGTGCGTCCGGTGTGGCAGGGCGGTCCGAGCGCGCGCACGCCGCGTCCTCACAGGCGGGCCGCTGACAGCGCTCGCCGCTCCAGCGCGCTCGGCACGCGCACACCGCGCGCCCGCCCGTCACGCGGCACGCGCCCTGACGCGCAGTCACACATTATTGTATAATCGAACTATTTCATAAATCGTATTCCTCAATCTCACGGTGGTCACCGCGTCCATCAACACGGTAGTAGATCCATGTCTGCAGTTCGCTGTAGCACGTAGGTGGGCAGGATCGACCGGTGAAACACTACCCTCTCACAGAAAATCAGCGTGAAGTGGGGGCTTCCTAGAGGCCACCGCGTTTCGACTGGTAAGTGAGAGTCCCGGCGCCCTTATCCCTCTACCTCGGGGCCCAATAGCAACTGGCACTTTCATTATACTACACGTATCGCGACAGATTTTCTAGGGACTGTTGCGTTGCGTGTGGGAATGAGTATCAGTTGGCCCCTTCCTGTCTTTTTATTCCCTGTCCCACAATTCCTCACCCTCTGTGACCTTTCTCCTTCCCTTTCCTTCCCCACCCCTTATGCTCTTTTGTGATGGCGACGAGTGATAAAAATAAAATACCCCAGGAGGGTACCAGTCTCTTAGAGACTGGAGAATCCCTCTGAGCGAGAGCGAGAGATGCTACCCTCAAGCTCTGGCTCAGGCTGCCCATCGTATTCTGGGGGGCACATCACGCGTCGTTTATCACAGCTGCTGGGTGCAAACTGAGCCCAATCACGAGGAAGTCCCCCTCCACTTTAGCTGTGGATTTTTCTAACATCAGGGGACTTCACTCGAACTTAAATGCCGTCCACCACCATCTCGAGACGGAAAGGCCAGATTTGCTTTTCCTTATGGAGACGCAGATTTCCTCCCCGGCGGACACTTTATACCTAAAGTACCCGGCCTATAGCCTGGAACACTTTTTTGTGCCACGCGCCGGCGTGTGTGTACGTCAGGGAGGGAATTTGTTACCGTAGGCTCAGTAGTCTTGAAGGCACAGACCTGTCGATCCTTTGGGTGCGCGTTGATTGTGAGGATCACATTCGCGTCTACGCGTGCCTTTACAGGTCTCTTAGCGGAAATTCGGAAATTGACCGGCTCTTCGAGCACCTGCAGCTGTCCACTGACAGAATACTTGAGCAGATTCCTACCGCAGAAATTGTGGTTTTGGGCGACTTTAATGCCCACCACTCTGATTGGCTTGGGTCAGCACGTACTGACCATGCGGGAAGGTCTGCTCACGATTTTACCATTGCCAATGGTCTGACACAGATGGTACCTTCTCCCACACGTGTGCCGGATGTGGAAGACCACTCGCCTTCCTTATTGGACCTTTTGCTGACCTCTCGCCCCGAACCCATTCGGATGTGGGTCGACGCTCCTCTCGGGTCATCGGACCATTGCCTAGTTCGGAGCGTGGTGCCTCTCACCGTCTCATCGCAACCACTTCCATCTGGTAGACGACGTGTTTGGCACTACAGGTCAGCAGACTGGGACGGGATGCGCTCTTTCTTTGCATCCTACCCATGGGGGCAGATTTGCTTCAAGTCAGAGGATCCTAGCACCTGCGCTGATTCGGTTGCCGATGTCGTGCTGCAGGGCATGGAATTGTTTGTTCCAAGCTCAGCGGTGCCCGTCGGTGGCAGGTCTCGGCCCTGGTTTGGCGGGACCTGCCGTGACGCACATCGTCGCAAGCGAGAATACTACCAAGCTTAGGCTAGGGCAAAGGCCGCTAAGGATGTAAACTCTGACTCACTCAAGAAGAAATACAACTCTACTTCCAGGTTCTTTAAGAGGCAAATTGCCCCTCCAACGGGTTCTCGCCTTGTCGTGGCGGAGGGGCTTAGTAACCGTGGCGCCCAACACGGTGAAGCCAAGTGGAACCCATCCGGCCGGCCCGCGGCGAAGGGCTGGCCGAAGCGGCCGCTCCCGGTTCGAGCACCGGTTGGGATAACTGGAGCTCACCGGAGCGGCCGGGGGCCGCAGGGGCGGCTGTGTGCTGCCCCAGCGGCTGGCTGCAGGGGCGGTTTCATACCGCCCCTCGCAGCCGAGGTGGGGTCGCGGAGGGAGTACCGTCTGCGGCCAACCGGTGTCGCACCGGCGATGCGGCGGCGGTGGGGCCGCGGGGGAAGAGGAGTTTCGGTATTGCGATGCGCCGTTCTCCCTATCCTCCGCGGCCGTTAACAGGTAGCGGCGGGCCTAACATCTCTCCGCCGCGGGGAGCCGGGAGAGGTTTTCTCCCGTGGCTCCCGTGGCCTCTGGGCGGCAGGTTCGGGGGAACCGGTCGCCCGCACACGCATGAGGTCGAGGAGGGGGCGCGCTGCATGTTCCGGCGCGCCCTGGGAGGGTTCATCCCTCCCCCCGAGGTGGGGCCGCGCAAGCGGCCAGCGCCGGCAGGGTCGCGGTTGTGTGCGTACCCGCGTTCCCGTGACCCTGCCATCATGGCGATGAGGAGGAACATCGTGGGGGTTTTAGTCGGTGCAAGTCCGACATAACTCGTCCTGGCCCCCGCGAGGACGAGTATGCGTAGGCATTTCCCCCACGTAAAAAAAAAAAAAGAAAAGAGGCAAATTGCATTGGCGAAATCGAATTACGTTGGGAGAATTGGCGAGAGACTGGCACGCCTGCCATCTGGCTCTCGTGCATTTTGGTCTCTCGCCAAGGCTGTCCAGGGTAATTTCTGTCGGTCGACGTTTCCACCTTTGCGCGGGGAGGATGGTTCATTGGCCTATTCCGCAAGGGAGAAAGCCGATCTTCTTGGCTCTATCTTTGCGGAAAACTCGACTCTTGACGACAGGGGTAACACTCCTCCTAACATCCCGAGGTGTGAAACTACAATGGCGGATGTCCGCTTCACACAGTGTGCTGTGCGGAAACCACTATTCGCCCTGGATGTCAACAAGTCGAGTGGGCCCGATGGAGTATCTCCTATTGTGCTGTGTGCTCCAGAGCTGGCACCGGTTTTAACGCGCTTATTCAGACACTCTTATGTCCTCGGCGTTGTCCCACATTCATGGAAGACGGCTCTAGTACACCCGATTCCTAAAAAAGGCGACCGCTCAGATCCGTCCAACTATAGGCCTATCGCTATTACCTCCTTACTCTCCAAAATTATGGAATCCATAATCAACCGCCAGCTCATGGGCTACCTGGAAGAGCACGAGCTGATCAGCGACCGCCAATATGGCTTTCGCAAAGGCCGATCAGCTGGTGATCTTCTGGCTTTACTAACTCACCGTTGGGCGCAGGCGGAGAGTAGGGGTGAGGCACTGGGCGTTAGTTTGGATATAGCGAAAGCCTTCGATCGGGTTTGGCATAAAGCATTACTATCGAAGCTTCCTTCCTATGGGCTTCCTGAGAGACTTTGTAGGTGGATCGGCAGTTTCCTTGCGGAACGGAGAGTTAAAGTCGTCGTAGACGGCTCATGCTCGAACCCCCGGACCGTAAATGTTGGTGTTCCCCAAGGCTGCGTGTTATCCCCGACATTGTTTATTCTGCATATCAATGATTTGTTGCATACCAGTGGCATCCATTGCTATGCGGATGACAGTACCGTGGATGCACTGTATTTCGGCCGCAGCAATATCTCTCGGGATCACGTCGACGAGTGTCGGAACAAACTTGTCTGAAATCGAATCATCCCTTGTGAAGATTTCCGATTGGGGGGGACTAAATCTAGTCCAGTTTAACCCTTCTAAGACTCAAGTTTGCGCGTTCACCGCTAAAAAAGCCCCCTTTGTCGCATCGCCACTCTTCGGAAACACTCACCTTTGTGCCAAGCCGAACATTGGCATTCTGGGCGTCGATATTTCGAGTGTTGTCCAGTTTGGCGGTCATTTGGAGAGCAAGGCTAAAATGGCCTCCAAAAAACTCGGAGTACTCAACAGGGCCAAACAGTACTTCAAGCCGGCTCACCGCCTTAAACTGTATAAGGCACAGGTGCGGCCTCACATGGAGTATTGTTGCCACCTTTGGGCCGGGGCTCCGGGTTATCAGCTATCTCCATTTGACCGAATCCAACGTAGGGCATCTCGGATTGTCGACGATCCTGAACTTGCCGATCGGCTAGATCCTTTGGCACTGCGTAGGGATCTATCTTCCCTATGCATACTTTACAGAGTCTACAATGGGGAGTGTTCCGAGGAGTTGTTCAATTTAATAGAAGCCGCTGATTTTCGCAACCGACCGTCTCGCCGGCACTATCATCCGCACCATCTGGATGGTTGGCGTTCCACTACAATGCGTTTTAAAAACAGTTTTCTGCCACACACAGTAAATATCTGGAACTCGTTGCCATCAGCGGTCTTCCCCGACAACTGCGACATTGGGTTATTCAAGAAAAGAGCATATTCTTACCTGAAGGGTAGGCAACGCACTGGCGTCGCTAGTGACGTGGGCGGCGGTGAATCACTTACCATCAGGTGACCCGTCTTGCTCGTTTGCCTCTTATTTTACATAAAAAAAAAAAATCGAAATACTTTCCCATGAACGGATGTACGGAGTAATGATTACACAAAAATGTAAAAAAAAACAACACATTATATAAAAAAAAACAACCATAAGGACAGGAGCTTGCGGGGGCTACGGGGGCTGCGAGAGCGCCGCTTAATAGCTCGCCTTCTCTTAGAAGAATATTAGGCAGTGCAGAGGCACAGGCACTTACGCCGTTAAAGCAGAACCCGTCGCAGAGGCCCTCCAGCGCGGAGTCCTCGCCCGCCGGCCGCACCTCGAAGTCGCACGTCTCGTCGATGCACTCCTCGCAGAACTTGCCTGCACAGGACGCATCGTTTATTTGTCTTTAAAGGCGTAGCTCGAAGCGTTACAACACTACTCTTTCTTTGGAACACAAATTGGGGGCCCAGGCCAGTCGCACGTCCACCTGGTGGTGAGCAATGTGACGTAACACGCGCCCTGTCCACGAGAAGCCAGTGAGACACGATAGTCACTGCGGTGGTACCTACCTACATGTTCTCCGGTACCAGAGAGCTACCACCGTGAGCATTTGTATCTCAATAGTACATGTGATGATGTCGGCGAGGGAGAGCTAATTTTATCAGGATAAATCTTCTAAAGATACCATCTTTCTGGGAGAAGACAAGGATATGTGAGATTTTTATATAATCATCTGACTTCCGGCGCAAATTACTCTTTTTTTTGAATTTGCCGTTACAACGCGCACGCACCGGTGTAGCCCGGCGCGCAGACGCAGGCGGGCGCGCGACGCAAGGCGCGGCACGTGCCGCCGTGCGCGCAGCGCGTGCGCACGCACACGTCCTCCGCGATCTCGCAACGCGGCCCCGAGTACCCGTCGTTGCACGTGCACTGCAGACGAGACGCACAATTACTGGACGAGCCACACAAGGACTGCGGCCGGTGCCGATCATCAGTCTCGCATGACATGCGAGCTCGTGCGGAATTATTTTCGTTTAGGTCTGATTTATATATTGTATTTTCCTTATTCTACAAATGTTTGGATGACAGCAAATCGCATTGCATCATAAAGGTGTAACACTGACCTGATAATATGAGTGATGGCTAAATTCATTTGCATCATTTCTCCGCTGTACGGTTGAGCTACAATATAAATTAAATTTCAAAAAGGCGGTGAAGTGACGATACGTTGACGATGCAGTGAGGAGCACCTTGAGTGGCGGCAGCTCGCCGGGTAAGTGGCTAGCCGCCGCGTCAAGCTCGCAGCGGCCGCGGCGATGGCAGTGCGCGGCGCAGCGGTAGTGCTGGCAGCGCTCGCCTGCGAACAGCGGCCCGCAGCGGCACGCCGCGCGCCCCTCTTTCAGCACGCACTCGCCCGCGCCAGCGCCGCATTGCAGCGAGCACACGCTGTCTGCGCCCGCTCCCGCTCCCGCCGCGGTTAGCACTTTGCTCGAACTGATCACGCACTCGCGTTTGTCCTAAATGTCGTAATATGAGTAAGAAGACTAAGCTTTATTATCTGTTTAAACTGATCCTAGATTAACAAATCAGTTACTTTTAAACTAGCTGGCGAAAGTAGTTGTATCCAGGGGCGACGACACGGGGAACATTTGGGCGTAGTAAAGCTCCCGCTACTCACGTCACCGGCCGTGGTATTCCCGAGTGGCTGCAGGCCGTCGGGGCAGAGGCACGCGTAGCCGCCGCTCGCCGGCCTCTCCAGCTCGCCGTCCATGCCGCGCCCGCGCCCGCCTCGCACGCACAACGCGCTCGCGTGGCAGGCCGTCGATCCATCCGCCAGTATGCATGGGTCAGCATCTGGACAATTCGCGCAGGCGAAGCAAGCACTCAGAAATTAAACCCCAGTCTCTTACACGACTCAAGGAACGAATACTAAACTATGCAGGATATCATCCCAACACAAAAAAAATCACAGAAACCAAGGTTCGAGTGCCACCACGGATCTTTTATCACCACAAGATAAACCTCCCTGCAGATCAAAAAGTAATCAGATTTTTTACATTGTGTTCGTTGTTAATAGAAACGTGGTGAAGTGAACAGCAACCTGCGATACCTTTGGGAAACAGCACGGGGTGCATCACTGCAAGCGCGGTGACAGTGTGGCGCGCTCGCGGCGGGTGCGGCTGCGGCGCGGCTGCGGCTGAGGTGCGCGGGCGGCGCGGAAGCCGTGCGAGCCCGCGCGCTGTGCCGCACCACACCGCCTCCTCCCACACGGCCATGCGCGCGCACGCACGCGTCCACTGCGACACGAATGCGTCTCCTGCAACGCGCCAACATATCGCTGTCCTTGGAATGTACACACAAAATGGTACATACTTTAGTCACGGTTGGGGAGTTAACGTGACGAACTGGTTTTTCCGTCGAGTAAAATAAAGTCGGGCGGCCCGGCAGCAACAGCGCTTCAACGAGTGTTCTGCTTCGCTAGCGGCGGCGGCTGCGGTAGCCACGTAGCCTGCTGTGCAATGTACGTTTATTAGCTAAGTTTTAGATATAGAGAGATGAGCGACCGGCAAGCGCGTCCTCCGCGGCGGGTGGCGCGTCGTGAGGGCGGTGCGCGAACAGCACGTGGGTGGCGGGCTCGCCGCCCTGCAACGACACGCTTCGCAGCGCGTCACGGTAGCTGTCCACGAAGTAGAGGCGGCGCGAGGGTGCGTGAAGCGCGAGCGCAGCGGGCCGGCGCACGCGCCGCCGCACTAGCGCGCGCACCGCACGCCCGTCCGCGCTGCACGCGAGCAGCGCCGGCTCCGCGCCGCGTTCCGACCACACCACCGTGCTGCATCCGATATGACGACACATTCAATACAATCACACCAAAACATCGTATCGACGCCGGGCCTCATCATAATCACTTCCGCTAATATACAGCAGCCTTTTTTAAAAACTAATGTTGCGCATCCACATATCGACTTCTCATGAAATAAATTTTTGACATGGTATTTATAAAAAAAATATGCTTTAAGGTTGTACGAACATAAATATCTCCTGCCCAACATGCATTTCACCAGCTCCAACTTCGTAGAGAAAGTGATAAAAATCTCAAATGTACCAGGGGTGCCCGTAGCGCCACGGGGCAGGTATGCGAGCCGACTCCTATACTTGACAAACTAATCGCATTGTACGGCAGACGCACGCAGGTGCAATATGCGTGGTTACACTCACCCCTCTTCGCTGTCCAGCACCAGGTCGTCGGGTTCGGCGCCGCGCCGCCGCCACAGTGTGACGCGCCGGCGGCCGTCGAGCGCGGCGACGCTGAGCGTGCCGTAGTGCTCGCCGCCCGCCGCGCCCGCCGCCAGCTCCAGCGCCGTCCAGTACACGCGGCCCGTCACCCAGTCCAATGCCACGCCGCGCAACGAGCCCTCCACTTGCAGCTGTTTGACACACATCGTCTTTTGTCAATTAACTTATTTTTTTTTTAAAAGAATACCTACAATTGTTTTTCAATAATAACTTTTGCAGAGACGCGTAACACCGCGACATTGCTTCGAATCTAAAACCTTTTGCTGATCAGAGGTTTGTGACACTGGACTTTATACCCGCTGGTTAACTGGCTGTACCACCACATCATCTATAACTAGGTTGGCTGTATCCGCTTTCTGATCGGAGGACAGCGCCGTCAGCACGCTGTAGTTTTTTACGTGGAGACAGGTTCCCCACTTTACCAGAAACTCAGACCTGTGTTTATATGTCATCACTTGTCACGCTTGGGGGACGAAACGTACGTGGCCGAAGGGCCACTCGTCAGGTTGATTGGGGACTCGCCAGCGTTTCGGCGCGATGTGGGGGCGGCATCCTCGCGGGCAGTGCACGAGCCGCATCGGTGGGAAGCTGAGCGCGCCGCAGCCGCCCGCGCGCGTCCCCCCAGTACGCCCACCACGACCCGTTCAGCGGCGCCACCGCCACGGTGTTGATCTCCGCGCTGCAAAACATTAAATTCTGAAACCCTGTGCGTTTTATCAATAATTCGACAAATAAATAAAACATGGTTCTGTACAAATACGTTACGAACTGATCACAAATTTATTTAAACATTTGGAAGCACACGCTCGCACTTGTGGCTCCTGTGGCGGTAAGCGATGTGGCAATGGGAGGGTGTGATTCTTGTGGCGATGTGACGATTTGACGTTGCGACGGTGTGGCGATGTTACGGTATTAGAAGGGGGTCTATGTGGCGCTGTGATGATGTGGCGATGTGACGGTATTAGCAGGGTGGCGATATAGCGCTGTGACGTGGCGGTGTAGCGATGTGGCAATGCGAGGGTGTGACTCTTGTGGCGATGTGACAATTTGACGTTGCGACGGTGTGGCGACGTTACGGCATTAGCAGGGTGTTGATGTGACGCTGTGACGATGTGGCGATGTGACGGTATTAGCAGGTTGGCGATATAGCGCCGTGACGTGGCGGTGTAGCGATGTGGCAATATGAGAGTGTGACTCTTGTGGCGATGTGACTATTTGACGTTGCGATGGTGTGGCGATGTCACGGTATTAGCAGGGTGTCGATGTCGCGCTGTGTTGGTATGGCGATGTGACAGTGTGGCGTTATGACGGGGTATTAGCAGGGTGACGATATGGCGCTTTGACAATGTGGCGGTATGGGGAAGTGATGTTCTGGCGGTGTAGCAATGTGGCAATGTGACGATGTGAATCTTGTGGCGATGTGACAATTTGACGTTGCGACGGTATGACGTTGTGACTGTGTAACAGTGTGACGATATGGCGGTGTTGTGGTGACAGCGATATGTTTTTGTAGAAAGTACAATTTTTGCTCTTGCATTTGACAAGTATGCGTGGAGAGCGCTTAACCTGTGCATCAACAATGATTGACGTTCAGAAAAGTAATCTATCCTGGGCCGGAAGAACTTGCATGGAAATATTAGTGTGTACAACTTTCTTTCGAGAGGTTCGGCACGCGAGTAAGCAGCGTATTACCTATCGGGCTCCTCTGGTGGCTCAGGCTCGTGCTCGTGTTTGTGCAACTCCCACAGCCGCAGCGTCCCGCCCACCGCCACTACCAACTTCGCCTTCTCACCTGCGTAAGCACAGAAAAACACATAGACATTGCTGCAACTTGTAAGTGCATTTCTTAATGAATTTATCATCAAATAAAAGTCACTAAGATTACTTAAAAATCGATTATTTGGTTAAAGGTGGTGGTTTAGATCATTAAAGCTGTCACATCAATGCGAGCCAGGTCAAAATGCTCGCAGTTTGTGGAGGGTACACCACCGCTCTTCAGCCACTTTGCAGCTTAACATATATTATCATCATCATTATCAGCCTTTGTTTATCCACTGCTGGATATAGATCTCCCCCAATGTCTTCCACCAAATGCGATCCTTAGCCTCTTGCATCCATCCACTCTGGAGGGAGAGCGCTATACACTTCTGCTTCCTGTCCGCGGCCTACACTCCAAGAGATTTTTCTCCCCCATCGGCCGTCACTGACACTCCAGCTTGCAGATTTTGAGAGCTACGTCGACAAGTTTAGTTCACCGTCGAATTTTTTCGTTCCGGATGTTATTCCTTAGAGAAATGGCAAGCATAGGTCTCTCTATCGTTCGCTGTGCTACTTTGAATCGGTGGACCAGTGCCACGGTCAGGTGCCATATCTCTGCGGAGTAACTGAGGGGGGCGGGGAGAGGGGAAGGTTAAAGATTTTCGTCTTGAGACATTCGAGTATTTGTGAGGTCCGGACCAGTCAAACGCTGCTTAGCTGAGCCGAATGCGTGTATCGATTTGTTGAAATTACCTCGGCCAAGTTCTATAACCTGTCCGAGGTAGAGGTATCCTTTTACTTCTTCAATCACCGCATTCCCGACGGTTACTGGACTAGGGATGATTAAGTTATTGGACATGAATTTAGTATTGTCCAAATTCATCAGTAGTCCCACGCATCGGGAAGCGGCATTGAGATCATTCAGATTCCGGCTAAGATCCACCAGCAATTTTGCCATCAAGACCACAACATCGGCAAACCTTAGGCGCGATAAGTACTCGCACAAACACACACTGAAACGAAATTTTCTTTAGTGAAGCATTAAAACAAGCCTCAGGGGTGCGTGCACACGGGGTTGGAACAACAGTGCTCGCGCTGTGATGTTCCGGTCCCGTTAGCCAAGAGACCAAGTCGTCTGTGCATTTGGCTGGATGGGCCACCTCACACAAAGCGTCATCTCCAGTTGCCAAGACTCACCGATGGCTTCGCATGTGAGACTTCCGTCGGCGAGCTGTCGCTGCCGGTATCCCGCGGCGCACCTGCCGATTCAAATAAAATTGAAATAAAACTTTACGGCGCCCCAACAGAAATAATAATAAGTAGTAGTAAACTAGAAAAGATTTGATTACCTTGTAATGAGTAAATATATTTTAGGGTATTTATACATGTAGTAATAACATTGGACCGCTAGCGCGACAGCAGCTGCTACTCACTTGCAGGTGTAGTTGTGCTCGTGCTTGGGCAGGCACAGCTGCGAGCACGAACGCCAGCTGCACGCGCCGCTCTCTGCACAGCACATGTGTACGCATGAACACCCACCCCAATCCTTCTGTTCTCGTCCTCACATTACCTCACACACCACATGCCTGAGAGTGATCCATCTCACTTTACTTATTACTAGTGGTAGATCTCTGCTGCCGGAGACCGTCTAGATAGCTACTAAGCTGTCTATTTCCGCCCCCAAACAGTGCAATGTAAACATTACTGTGTTACGGTTTGAAGAGTGCTGTAGCTAGTGGAATTGGCGGCGATCACAATGCGGTGCTCTGTGTGTATTATCCTAACCAGGATCACGGTATTATTGGCACGCGTGTCACTTACCATCAGGCAACCGTATTGCTTGTCTTGTCGCTCCGTCGAAAACAAAACAAGTAACGTTTAACAGACGCTTGCGCTCCATTACTCACAAATAAGCGCTGCATACATCATTCATCTTTAACCTATATATTTATACATTAACATAATTAAAAGTGATTAGTGATTTATTATCCTGGTCACGTAAAATATGATTATATGGGATCCTAATTATTAATTTCATTATATTTAAAAGAGGCGGCGAAGTTACAGTACCAAAGCATGCCGCAGCACTGGGCGCACAGCGGCCGTCCGCGCACGGCGCCTCTCCCGGCGCGCACTCCGCCGTGCCCACCGAGTGTCGGCCTATGTATGAGCACACACACGCACACAAATATGTAAATGTATACATATATATAAACGAATGATTAAAGCTTTAGAAAACGGAGAATCATTTGACAGTGGACCGCCGCGAGCTGGTGGTTATGATGATAATAAACTTGTATTTGGAAAACAAAGTAACGGTCATTACAGCGCTACGTCTAAAGTTGCCGCTGCGCGTTGCAGTACGTTGCAGCGGACGCAAACTACCCTCCCATCACCTCAAACCTCGGACACAAATAAAGATCATTTCTTTACTTTTGTTCAACAGTTAGTAGTCGTGGTCAGAGTGCAAGTCATGTGGTGCTTACTGATTATTTGTTACTCGCCCTTAATATCGTGTGAAACTCACAAAGCTGTAGGTTTTCGTCGCTGCCGTCCTTGCAGTCGTCGTAGCCGTCGCAGATCAAGTTCTGCGGAATGCAAGTGTTGTCGCTGCACCTATCACGTGAACACTTTTGGTCAAGCTGTACTCTGTTTGAAATACTTCGATTTTAGTGATTATAATTAGGCAATAGTTATAGATCGAACAGACCATTACTAGATTGGCTTCTCTAATGCCGAATGACGTGTCTCTGTGGGTTGAATATATATCGTGCGGTGTGTACCTGAGCATGGGCGGATGGCACGCGGTGTGCGCGCACATGTGCGGCTCCTCGTCCGCGCCGTCCGGGCAGTCGCGGCGCGCGTCGCAGCGCCACGCAGCCGGCAGACAGGCGCGGGCGCAGCGCAGCCGCGTGCCGCACCCTGCGCCCACCGCATGTGCCGGGTTACCTGCGGCCGTGCCGGCGCCCGCGCCCATGCTTACCCCCGCGCCGGCGCCCACTGGTCTCACGCGAGTCTCGTTGCCGGTTGTCTCGCACGACGCTTCATCAGATCCGTCGCCGCAGTCTACTTCCCCGTCGCACCACCACTCGCTGTGATCCGATTTACAAATTAGAGAGTGCACAATTGGTTTTCTAAACTCTCTCAGCAGCGGCCAATGAGTGGGGCTGGGCGCACTTACCTGAGCACGCACTGGCGCGAGTGGGCGCAGGGGTGCGCGTGCGGCCGGCAGTCGGGCGCGCAGCCCGCCTCGTCCGACCCGTCCGCGCACTCCACCGCGCCGGAGCAGCGCAACGCCCCGCGTATGCACTCGCCGTTCGCGCATCTACGTGATCATATCAATCGTTTGGATTTCATTTAATAATTGTCAAGTTGTAGGATCGGAAAATATAATATGTTGCGAATACATTCTCGGTGGTGTTTACACAACGTACCTGAACTCGGACTCTGAGCAGTTCCGCGGCGTGCAATTGATCTCGTCCGCGCCGTCGCCGCAGTCGTCCTCGAAGTCGCAGCGCCACCGGCCCGGGATGCAGCGCGAGTCGGGGCACCGGAAGTACGTCGGATCGCAGGGCGCCGCCGCGCGCGACGTGCAGTCCGCTTCGTCCTCACGGCCAGGACAGTCTGCCTACACGCGTCGAGTTCATTTGTTAACAATTATAATTTACTTCTACTAGTACAATGTTGACATATCAGGGGCGTTACTCTGTGGAGTATACTGTATTTTCGTCTTATAAAGTTACAGATATGCACAACGTTAAGGCGCATTCGTGATTTGCAAATTAGAAAAAATTCCTGTATTTTAGCAAATTGGGCTCACAAATATTTTTTTGGAAGACAAAACTAGAGTAAAAGAAGCGTTAGGGTCTTAAAATGTAAGTGTAATGCCGACCCCGCAGCGGAAAGCGCAGCGTTGGCAGACCCTCCACAACTGCTGAACAGACGTCATCAACCGCCGATAGACGACCACAGCTGGACATAAGCCTCCACTAAACAACCCCTCGTTTGTAGGGGTTAATAAAGGGGATCTGGGCCGTTTCCCACCACATTGCCCTAATGCGTTTGGTGGTTGCCAGAGCCTAGTTTGTTGATTAGCAGGTTGCATCACGAACAGGCGATGTTGGCTTGGGCCACGAAGTTGTTGTGCGCGATCACTTATACCCCTGGACAAACGACTAAAAGAATTGCTGGGTGCCATTGGACTCAACCAACACAAGGCCGTGCATTGTGCAACACTTTACAAGAGACCTATATCCAGCAGTGGCCGTCTATCGTTTGAAATGATGATGATGAAAAAATAAATAATAAAGGAAACAAGTATGTAACATAAGTGTATTACTTAATCGCTGAACATTACGGTTTTCTACAAAACAAGTTTAAATGCTAACATCTGTTGTTGTAACTTTTGTAGAATAGGTGTCATATAGAACAAAAGGTGACATAGTGGTGGTAATAAACAACGGTGGTGGAGGCAGTGAGCGTGGCGCGTGTGCGTAGTCGTGTGGGTAGTTGTGTGCATGCGCGCGCGTACCTCCGCATCGCAGAGCCACTCACGCGGCACGCAGCGGCCGGAGGCGCAGCGGAACTCGTCGCGCGCGCATCGCCGCGCCACGCACACCGCGCCCTCGTCCGAGCCGTCGCCGCAGTCCGAGTCCTCGTCGCACACCCACACCGCGGGCACGCAGGCACCGTTCGCACAACTGAACTGTTGTTTTTATTTTACTTATAGAACACAAAACACACTCGTTGTAGGTCTCTGTTGCCAGAGTCTATCTAGGTAGGAACCGCGAAACACTAGTGTGCGAAAGTTACAGTGTTCCGGTTCGAACGCTGTAGCTAGTGTAATTACTGGGGTAACGACACTTAACATCTTGTCTCAAGGCGACGAGCGCAATGTGGTGCTGTGTACAGCATCCTAACTAGCGCCATATTGCTTACATACAGTTATCACACATGGCGTGTTACCTGCCATCCCGTAAACGTCCCGCTAGTCTCATCACTCCGTAGTTTAAAAAAAACTTAAAACGAATTAATGAAACATTATGTACAAACAAAAAGATAATTTCTTGTGTTTTGTGGATAAAATATCATCGTATACCTTGCGAAAGACAGATAGCCTCGGACTTGCACCGATTAAAACTGCCTTCATGTTATATTTCGCTTTGTGACAAAGCCACGGGCAAGGTGTTCCGTATGCAAATGTACAAATCGCTATGTACCCACAGCCAGTGCTGGTGCCAGCCGCACTGCGCTCGGCTTCATACCGCCTACTTTCTACCTTCCTCCTTAGGTAAGGCACATCACCTCAGTGAAAGGTAAGGGACATAATTGAAGGTGGCAGACAGTGATCGGTGTTAATGTGAAGTTGTAAACCAACGTGGTGGGCGGGGCAGGTTCGCGGCGGGCAGTCGCGCTCGTCGTCGCCGTCCGCGCAGTCGTCACGGCCGTCGCAGCGCGCCGCGGCCGGCACGCAGCGGGGCGGCGCGCGCGCCGTCGCGTTCCCGCGGCATTTGAACTGCCCAGAGAGGCACGCGAACGCATCGCACGCGCGCTCGTCGGAGCCGTCACGGCAGTGCGGCGTGCCGTCGCAGATATGCGCCGGGTGCGCGCACTGCCCGCTGCCGCATTGGAACTGGCCGGGCGCACAACGGAACTGCGGACAGGACGCCGGCTCGTCTGACCCGTCGCCACAGTCGTCCTGCAGATGGACCGTTATAAAATTCAAGTATACTTTTGTAGTTTGTGTGTGTTCAAAATTAAATTCATTCTATTTACGATTACCAAATAACTTTAAAAAACACATCCTGGCCTGTTCTGACAAAGGATTTAATTAAACAATCTTGTAGCACTTCAACAAACAATAATTTTAATAACTGGTTATTGGTCAAATTACATTAAATAGAAGAATTATGCCGTTGGTTTCCATAAAGAGTTGATTGAACATTGAGTTACCTGCGTGTCGCAACGCCACCAAAAAGGTATACACTTAAGCATATCTTTGCAAATGAACTGCGCAGCGGTGCAGTTCGGCATGCATGAGCGGCCATCATTCGCTAGCGCGAAGTGTTCCGGGCACGCGCAGCGTGCTGATGCTCGTTCGCCTATCTCGGTGGCAGGGGTCAGCAAACACAGCCCGGAGCAATTCAGTTGGTCACACAGCGCCGTCAAGTCTGTGCCCAGTACGAACTGTTATTACAGGAAAGGTTCTAGCGCTAAGCACATCCGCAGCTGTCGCCGCAAAATGCGGTTTCGCTTAGTGTTGTGCTACGTACGCGGCACCGGCGGTTGTCGTGCAGGGTGATACACCCGCAGATCCATGGGCTTGTGCACCGTGTGCACCTCGGTGCGGCAGCGCCACGCGCCGCCCTGCTCAGGCGACGTGTCGTTCAATTCCTGAACATAACGAGACTAAGTTATCACACTTGATTCATCTTTATCCTATTATTTGGTTTCAGCTAACGTTCGTTTCAAGCAGCAGTACCCGGTAGCGAGGGTCGGGGCGGCGGCGGCAGCTCTCTATCGCACGAGTCTCCCAATCACTCCAGTACACGCGGCCCGCCCACACGCCCAGCGCGAACACGTGGTGCAGACGCAGCCACGGCATATGTTCTGTAAGCGACACCAAAGTCTTATAAACATTTATCTTGACTAAACTGCGACAAGCGCTCAAGCTAGCACTAGAGTACCTCGAGAGAACAGTATCCGCATGTGGTTTCCGTCCAAGTCGGCCACGGCTATGAAATCTTCTCGCGCGTCTGCAAAATAAAGCTCGTTGGAGGCAGGCAGCAGCGTGAGCGCGTTCGGCCAGCCCAGCCCGGCCGCGAGCAGCACTCGTCGCGCCGAGCCGTCCATGCCGCAGCGCCCGATGTGCGCGCGTGCTCCCCAATCCGACCAATACAAAGTCCTGTGGTAGACGATGGGTAGTTAATACCTAAGCTATACCATTTTAAAATTTTCCAATCCAAGTGTACCGAGCTAGCAGCGCCACGTACCCAGCGCTCGGGTTGACGGCTAGTCCGCGCGGCTCCGCCAGCCCGCCGCGCAGCAGCACGCGCCGGTGCGCGCCATCCAACCGCGCTACCTCCAGAGTGTCCGTACCCTTGTCACACCAGTAGACATTGTGCGCTACCCAGTCCACCGCTAGTCCATCCGGGTTCTGCAGCGTCGCGCCTTGCACCAGCTGCTAGCGAATGAGACGGTAAGTTGAACTTAACTTTGGAGTCCAGCGTGATAATGACAGTTACTGATAAATACATAGTAACCTGATAATCGGTCGTAGACACATCGAGGGAATGGAGTGGTTCTCTGGGAGGCAAGTTGGAGGTGAGGTAAAGGTGGTCTTTCCGCTCGGGGCGGCACACGCGCTTGATGGAGCTGCCGAGACGCGTCACGTCGCTCCAGTATAAGCAGCCACCAACCCAGTCCATATCCAACGCCACCGCGTTGGTTAGGTTGTGCACCAGCAATGATGTCACCGCTCCTGCTCCCGCGCCCGCCTCTTCGCCCTCGATAGTCGTTTGCCGGATGTAGTAGCGGTTCGTAAATATCAGCGACGCCTTGACGGCTGCAGCGTTAGTGTGTGTTACTTAACATTTACTTTATAAATAATAATCGCTTACCCAATAGGACAACAATTCAATTTAGGTGTTTCTTATTAGATCGAAAAAATTAAAACTCTTACGTGAGACAGGTTTGCAGCTGATTCCATCCGCCATCAGTCTGTACCCACTATGGCAGGAGCATACGAAGCTGCCGATCGTGTTTCTGTAAGAAATAAAATAGAAATATAGCACAACTATAACTAGCACCGGGCGGGGTACCAGACCAGTGGTAACAATAACGGCGAGGCACTGCCCCCGTAACGCGGCGGCGCCGTTCAAACGAATCGCATCACCATGCAAACGCATCGGTTGCCGTTAATTTGTGCCTTTTGTATAGTATATGGTGCCACGACGTCATGTGTGTGTGTATGCGTGTGTGTGCGCGTGTGTGTGTGCGCGCGCATGCTTGTGTTTTCTATGTGCATGTAGAGAGATATAAAAGGTCAGGTGATGTCACCTGCAGCGGTGATCGCACGGCTCGTCTTCGGCGCATTCGTCGACGTCGCGGCAGGCGCCCGCGCCCTCGCGCCGCCACCCCGCGCGACACCAGCACGCGTGCCCCACTGCCAGGTCCGTGCAGTTGTGCGCGCACTCGCCGTTCGTAACCGCGCACTCGTTTACATCTGGTGCACGATACGATTTATGTATATATATATATATAACACAAAGTCACATGGAAACTCTAAAAGTTAAATTTATAATTACATTATTTCAGAATAAACGAATCAGAAGATTAGGACATCTATTTGTAAAATTTCCAAAGTAATTCTATTTGAAAATCACAATATTTTGGAACGCGACGTCGCATGCACCCTGCTTACAACCATGGGAAGGACTTGCCACTTGTCTCTTTATTTCGATATGAACAAGCATATGCACATTAGCGCCAGGCGAAGATAGTATTAAGGACTGACTGCAACGCCACTCATCGCTGTAGTCGCCGCAGTTGTCGCTGCCGTCGCAGAGCGCCGCGGCAGGCACGCATGCGCCGTTCGCGCAACGCCACTCGCCGCGCGCGCAGCCCCACAGCGCCGCGCCAGCCGCCTCTGAGCCAGAGCCGAACGCGCGCGAGTACGACGCTGTAACCGGACACATTCACACTCGAATGTCAAGACATCTTACGAAGCAATGGATAGGTTTTATATTTTTTCTTAAATATGTAGAAGTACAACGTTACCACAAATAAGTGGGTCCTCGTCGGAACCTGCACCGGCGCCGCCGTCATCGAGACAGTGGTCTCGGCCGTCGCACACGAGTGCGAGTTCCACGCAGCGGCCGCGGCACCGCACGCCGCCCGCGATGCACAGCGACTGCGCGTCCGAGCCGGCGGCGTGCGCGCTGGCGGTGGCAGCGGCCAGCCGCACGGTGCTACCGACGGGAGCAATGCAACCAGCCGGCTCGTCGGAACCGTCGCTGCAGTCCACGTCGCCATCACAGTAAAGAGCCTATGATGGGTATTTACATCGCGTTACATACGACCACCTTTGCCAGTTCACAATAACGCTGATTTTATGTACCACGATCGTGTAAAGTATTGAACATATTTGATAATAATTAGAAAACACCTTCGAAAAAATGACCTAGCTTCGTGTTCGCCCTGAGTAAATAAACTCCTTGTTGGTTAATAATGATATGAACATAATTTAAAATTTTATCGGAAATACAATGCGCCATATTGAGGAACAATCCGAGAGTTTATCCATGATTGGTTGGTTTTTCCACCTGTTTTAGACAATTGAAATAAAATATGGGTAAGGAGGTGTACAGTTGCTCTGGATCCAGACTATTTACGCTCACAAACAACAATAAAAGTATAATAAACTTTATAAAAGTAGTGCGTACAGAATCAAGGCAGAGCGCGGAGGCGGGACAGCTAAAGGTGCCTGTGGCACAGGGGCAGGCCGCCTCGTCCTCCGCGTGCGGACAGTCCGCTTCGCCATCGCACACACCGGCAGCAGGTGCGCACGCGCCGCTCACTGTACACCGGTATAGGCCCGGTCCGCAAGTGCTTGTGTTGCCGCTTGGAGAGGCGTGTACGTGACCTGAACGACAGTATTATCAAATCGTATCTTCATTAAATAAGTGTCAACATCAGTATTCACTTTTACAATTTTATGTTTGACCTCTGCGATAAAACATTGTGTGAATGTTCTATTGCAGAAGCAAAAGTGAACAGTTTCAATCGGTAATATTACCAGTATATGATATGACAATGTTATTGACAAATATTGAGAAACATGAAGCAGCTGACCGCAGTGCAAGGTTTCGTCGGAGCCATCGCTGCAATCACTCTGGCCGTCGCAGCGCCAACCCAAAGGTATGCACTCGATTCCACCCTCATCCGGCTGTGTCGCGCATTTAAACTGGTCCTCCGCGCATTCACCCGCAGCTATCTCCTCCGCAATATCCAGAAATGTGATCTCTGTCACCTCGGCGCTCGGGCTACTATCCGTGCTCTCTAAAAAGGTATTTACAATTAACAATTAATGTTCTCATTTGATACCAACACAAGGCGCGCGTTGCTCGCGGTACTCACTCACCGGTACTACAGTGTAACTCGTCGTCTCCGTCGGGACAGTCTGCGACCCCGTCGCAGCGCCAGGTGGGCAGATAGCACGCGCCATCTGCGCCGCAGCGCAGCGCACGGGTCCCCAGCGCCGCGCAAGATGCGCGGGCGCACCCACGTTCGTCCGATGCGTCCGGGCACTGCATTGCGCCGTCGCACCGCGCCGCTAGCTCCACGCACATGCCATCATCACACCTGCAAATCAGCACCGTATTTCCATATATGTGTAAACATTACAATAAAAACAGTTAAATGCGAGCCGTTTTCATTAAAGGTTAGTTAGTAGTTTTGGTAATACTTGATATGGGTGGGCGGGCAGTCGCAGTCGTGCTCGTCGAGGCCGTCGTCGCAGTCGGCGCGGCCGTCGCAGCGCGCGCCGCTCGAGACACAGCGTCCGCCCGCGCCGCACGCCATCCACCCCGCCGGGCACGGGCGCGACGCTGCGCACGACCAGCCAAGCTCACTATTACCGACTACGTAATCACCACATACTACGATAACATTTCATTTATAAAAATTATCGATTTATACAACAAACGATTTATATATATATATATATGCTGGATTCTGCTGTTGCAGCGCTGCGATAGAGGCGGATATAGCAAACAATACGAGCTTGAAAACAAACCATGCGAATACGAAAATATAAGGTGGGGCGGTGCGTGGTGCGCGCGCGCGGCCTCATTGCGCACTACAATGATTTTTTTACTGACATCGTTATCTTTGCAACTACACTCGCGTCGTTCAACAAAATCAGGTACAAAAATAAAACTCCTAAAATATAATTCGATTGACCCTAAGATACAGATATGATACAAAAAAAATAATTAAGAATTGATTGAAATATAAAAAGAAATCTGAGTTCATAATTAAAATACCACGTTATTAATTACAATATTTGTGTGTCATAATATTACGTAATGCAGAAGTGTGTACAGCGGTGTTGGCTACATTATTACTAGTGTTAAGTTATAATTAAGATATGTTGCAGCCGATTATTGTAACTGTTTGTTGTGCCTTTTAATAAATAAATAATTATTATTATTATCTTAACCCAAACGGTACTGTTCGGGTAGTCTTGCTTAATTACTAAAGGACGTCTGCGTCACCGAAGAAATGGCCAGTCGATGCCCACAAAGAGACTTTAATGTTTATTAAGAATCCCACAGTTGATTTAGGATCTTCACGTATATCAGAAGACGGAGGATTGTGTACAGAGCGTGCGCGGATATCGCGTATTAAGGAAGAGGCGCTATCACGGAGACATTAGAATTGATATTAGTATAGTCCAGTTTTGTCTCATTTATTCCTGATATTACATTCAGGGCTTTACGAGTATAATATATTAGTGGATGGGAGGACGAAGTCAACGGCATTACGTCCGCCTTAGCACCATGTATATAAAGTTACATGAATAATATATAGACGTCAGTAGTGATAAACACTAACTACAATAATAGAGGTCCTCGTCGCTGGCGTCTACGCCGTCGCTGCAGTGCGGCACACCGTCGCACACAAGCTCCAACGGCACGCAGCCGCCTTCTGCGCACGCGAACTGCCCGGCTGCGCAGTCCGCCGCGCGCGCAGACTCGCAGGCGAGGCCGTCGCGCGCGAGCGTCCGCCCCGTGCCGCACGCACACTGCACTCGCCCCGCGGCTGTCAACGAGCACAGCTCCGCGCACCCACCATTCAATATAGAGCAAGGGTCTTTCTCACCTGCAAGTACAATTTAAGCTGCTGCATGCATCCAAATTTCGCATATAAACAGTCTCTTAGTTTTCTAAAAGAGAAACTATCTCACAAGTTTGGTGCTGTGGTGCAACAACAACGAGCGCCATGGGACGCGGCAGATGGCGTCGCAGCGGGCGTGTACCGCCGGCGCGTTTGTCCGCGCGCAGCACCGCGCGTGCCACCCAGTCCGACCAAAATACCCAGTTGCCTCCCACCGCCACCGCAAACGGGTGCTTTGCGCCTGACCGCGTCACCACCTGCGTCATTGCCAACAGTAAAAGGTTCAAGTGGGTCAGCCAAGGAGTATATATGTATGTACTCATAGGGATAGTAGAAGTGCACCAGTGCGGCGCCTACGGGTGTCAAGATTACATGCAACTTGTGGACTGGTACGCACGTGCCGATGGGACCCGTCATAGTGCGCGCGCTCGATCTTGTCGAGTCGCGCGTCTGCCCAGTAAAGGCGGCGCGCGCTGTGGTCGAGCGCAAGTCCGTTGGGCATCAGGATGTCGCTGCTGATGACGGTCTGTAGCCCGAGCCCACCCACGAGTGCGCGCTGTATAGACGGATGCGACTGGTTCCAGTTCGTCCAGTAAAGCCGTCTGCAATATAGTTAGTAAATAGTTACCTGTAATGGAGGAGTAATGTGAAATCATCTAAGGTTGGGCTATCATATTAAACTACACTCACTGGTCGCAGGGGTCGAAGTCAAGGCCGCGCGGGCGCTCGCCGGCGGGCAGGCGCACCACATCGCGCACGAGCGCTGCGCGGCGGCGGCGCGGCGCGGCGCGCACTAGCGCCACGTCCGCGCCGCGCACACCTGCGCCCGCGCCGCGTGCGCCCGCCGCGCTCGTCCAGTACAGCGCGCCAGTCGACCGCGCGTACACCATGCCTTCCACCGCACCCACCTCTGCGCAGTAAAAACAGTATCGCCGTACCGCTCCTTAGCTCCTTAGTCAATCCACAGATGGACCATACGTTTAAATATATATTTTTTCCTTTAAGATCTACAACAGTAGCACGTACTAGTTGTTTATTTAACGAAGTATACACAATTTTGATATAATAAACGTCCGTTGGCTCAAAGCGAGCCAAGCGCTGCGGTGGTGCGCGGGGGCGGTACTCACGCTCCAGCAGCACCTCGTGCCCACTGCCGTTGAAATGCACCGTGTTGATAGAGCCGCGCTGGATGTCCGAGTAGAACAGCTGCGAGCCGCTGTACTCATACGCGAGCGCGATCACGTTGCGCATCAGCTCCCTGCACCCATGCGTCACAGACACCCACTTCAGTTTATTTATTAAAACAATGATTCAACAAAACGCTCATCGGTTTATAAATGAGACGCATGCCAACGGCGCTAATTAGAATGTTTACACGGCATCACAGTCAGTTCACCCTAGAAATTTTATAGGACGCGTTTCAGAGCGTACAGTAGTAACAGACTACAATGGTATGTAACTAGACAGAGATCGGACTTGTAGTAAGTGACCTGCTCACCAGTAAACTTAAAGATTTGCAGCGTTACTTACTTGTCTTCTATCGGCGGATAAGGCGAGTTGAGGTCGGTCTCGTTGTCCAAGTGTATGCTGTCGATCTTTGTGACCCTCGAATACATTATGAACGCCTTGTGCGCTGCAAAGTTGTTAACATTAAAATGTAATATATGTCGTGTGTTATTAACGTAGTAATGTACTTAATGGCTGCTGCGAGTTAATAGAATTCATTGCCGATATTATCAGAGCATAACGATCACCCTTGTATAGGTGTCGCTGGAATGTCCTCTTATACATGTGAGCGAAAGTCACGAGTGTGAACCCTTTAAGTACCGATCGCAGCACGTCAGAACGGTCGGTGTACATACGCAGGCATGCCTTGCCGTCGGAAGCGAGCTGGCCGTGCGGGCACACGCAGCGCGCGCGCAGCCCGTTCCACAGGCACAGCGCCGCGCACCCCGCGCCGCCCTCCGCCGTGCCCGCCGCGCAAGGGTTCGCGCTGGGGCCCGTTTGGCGCGCCTTCGACCAAATCTAGCTCAAAATAAATGTTTGTTATTAAAAATTGTAACCGTAATATAATTTATGCCTTCGATTCCATGCACAAGTAACACATATAAGAGTAATATATATTAACTATAACACGTCAATTAAATATAAACAATAAAGTATCAATTAAAGGAATATACCTAGTACGGCCATACGTTCTGTTACAAATGAAAATGCATTGTTTTTTTTTTAATGAAGTAATGTAATATTACTATAATGTAAACCTCCATATTTATTAGCCGCAGCAAAAAAATGAAAAAACAAAAAAACATTCCATTCAAAATGGCCGCTTCTGTTTGTAAAGATTTTTAAAGAGACTCAATGTCGCCGTGTCGTTTAGAGCAGCAGCAGGCCATGTCCTCCAAAATTGACCATAATTTGAAGTCTAAAGGGTTTGAGCTCTGGGTTAGATGAAGGCCAGTCTTCAGCTCTTATAAAGTCCGGAACGTTGGTTCCAAGTCAGTCTTGGGTAGTTCATGCCTTGTGGTCAGTATGCCAGGTGTAGTCCTGCTGGAAAATCCAAGGTACATTATTAAAAACTGTATTGCTGAGAGGTTTCACATGATCCAAGACTGTATCTTGATAGACTTTGGCTGAAATTTTCACTCCTTTTTCACAAAAATGTAGTTTTTTGATTCCTTGGTAAGACGCGTCTCACCATCACTGACGCAGGATGATGACCATGACTACTTTGTACCTTTCCGATCACTACCACTTGAGCAAACTTCTTTAGAGCTGCGAGCGTACACTTTGTCATTTCGCTTATTGTAGTGTTCGTCAATCGTGAAAATGTTTTCATCAGTGAAGAGAAGGTTGTGGTGCCTTTCCTCTGCCTGTTGCATCGCGACAGACGGTTTGTTCGTTTTGATCGATCCACTCCATCCATATTTAATTGTTAAGATTGATTTAGGGCATGTCCTGTATATCGGCGATAAACACCGAGTATCAGATTTTGTTTTATAATACGGGACAGAGTCCTAGAGGGAATCTTCATTTCTCACGATAAGATTTTTTGCTGCCCAACGGGGTTTCGACGAATTCTGGCTTTAACAGCATAACAGCCTTTGTAGTTTTAACAGCACGCCTAACAGGCCGCCCCGATCTTTTCTGCTCATCGACAGAGGAAATGTTGTTGTATGTGTTGATAGTAGGATACACGAATATACGGCTGCTAGTAAGTTTTTAAAGTGTACGGACTATGAGCGACCGGACCGACTCCATGTCCACCTTGTGCAAGGCGATCAATGCAATCATATTTTCTTTAACACGCTCATCCTATTCCATATTGTAATTTGACAATGAACAAGAAAAAATATGTGAAATAACGCAAAATCTAAACAAGTTTTTGAAATACTATACGTGTACCAAATTCAAAATAATTTAAAAGTAGAAAAAAAGAAAAGCTTTTATGTAACAGTATATATTATGGCCAGATTAGTTATATTATCATAATTAAATAAAAAAATAATTTAGTTCATTTTATTTACTAGACAAGCAACATTTATTCTTCTTCTTTCTAAAACATCGGTTAACTCACGCGCTCTTCCAGTCATCGTTCCTACATTCCAACTCACAATCCTCACTCTTACGTCCCGGGCTCGCTTCTTACGTTGCACCCGTCCCTGATGCAACAACCCTTGTCCATTTCCCACGGGTGCCGGGTGATGCACCTGCGCGTCGCCTGGGGGGTACGCTCTAGCATTGTCGCTCCCTGATATATTACCGAACATGTTGTAAATAGTTTTGGCTAAACTTTTTACGACCGGCCGCCTGCCTGACATCAACCCTCTTTGGAAATGCTGTTGTTGAGCTATTTCAATTCTACTACTTCCCCAGAGAGGTGCTCATGCTCTCCGAGGAAGAAGACGTGCGGATGTTATGCAGCTATCACGGTTCTGAAGAACCTATTTCCCTTTGTCGCCTTTTACGACACCCATGGGATGAGTGGGGTGGCCCTATTCTATTCTGCCGGGTGCCACACGGCGTTATTTGATTCAATAAGAATTTTTCATTTTTGATTTTTAGCGTACAGGTTTCGGCTTGCAAACACCGTGTGATCGCGGGCCACGGCACCTGTAGGCAGTGTCGTCTCCGAGTAGTAGTGTATAAAGATTTCGATTCGAAGTACGCCGTGGAGACGATTATTCAAATCACTAGAAATACTATCTCATGTTTCAAAATCAAAACGGTACAAGTTGTGAATCTATTCTTACCATCAGATCCGTCCGGTGGTAGACAACGTTGTGCCGCATAACTGTGTGATCGCTCAGATTGGCGAGCGGGGCCGTAACCACGCTACCGCGCTCCAGCGTCCTGTCGGTGTCACGCCACACTTAGAACGGAAATTTTTGTTCGCTCGCACAATATGGACACTGCCGAGATATTGCCAACTTTGTATTATTATAATATCATCAGTCATGTAATAGGTTACATTGCACCATGATGCACCGCCAGCCGAAAGCTGATATAACTTTCTATATAATATATTTGCACAAGTGTTGGAACATGAAATAGTCGTGAAAATTTACACACAATAATCGATAATGCGTCCAGCATGTTAAGTGAGGAAGTAAGGAGGAGGAGGAGTGAGAGTTATTGAAAACACCATGGTCCCAATAAAGTAGCAGAAACGGAGCACATACGTATCGAGCCAGTAGAGGCGGGCGCGGTGCAGCGCCAGCGCGACGGGCCGGTGGAACGGCGCGCCGTACGCAACGCGGGTGCGCCCCTCGCCCGCGTACGTCATGCGCCATACGCCCGCCTCCGGCACCTCTGCCGCCCAGTACACGTGCTGCCTCTGCGCGAGAGTACGGCCCGTTAGCGCGCACGGTCGCCGCGTCACGGTAGCACCGAGACGTGACCGTGACCGCGACACGCTCACCTCGAGGTCCAGCGCGATGCCCGCGACGGCGGTGCCGTTGTGCAGTAACTCGCGGCGCGTGCCGTCCGGACGCGCGCGTTGCACCCAACCGCCGCCCGTCATGAACAGCCACCCGCGGTCCGCATCCATCACCAGCGCTATACACAATGCACATTGTACGATGCAAGTGATAAAGCAAGAGGTCCTTCGAGTACAAAAGCAGTAGTCTGAAAAGTTCCGCGCTCGGTTGGTTCATACTTTACAAATTCTGTATGATAGTCACCAGAAATAGCGAAGGGGTCGGTGTCGAGCAGCACATAGGGGTGCTGTCCGTCGAGCCGCGCGACGTGCAGAAGCGCGCGCCGCGGGTCTGCCCAGTACAGGTTGCCGGCGCGCCAATCCACTGCGAGTGCGGAGAGCGCGGCGCGGCCCTCGCCCGCGTCGCTGTCGCCGTCGCCGGGGCCAGCGCCTGCGCCGCCCGCCGCAGCAACGCGCCGCCGTGCGCCGCCGTCGCGCCGTGCGCGCCACACGCACTCGCGCTCCCCATCCACCCAGTACAGCCATTCACCCTCTGCACCATATACGCACACAACAAAATCTATCTTCTTACAGTACTTCAATACATAAACATTTTTCTATTGATTATTACGCTTAACTCACCGGCGTAATAATCGATAGCGGTTGCCATAGAGAGACCAGGGATGGGCGGCAACAGATTCGGCTCCAGGTCGTCGCTAGTAGCGTTTAGGCGTATTCCTTGCACGTCTGAGTCCAAAGGATAAACGAGAATTTCATCGATGGCTGGAACATAATGATTAAAGAACAAACGTTGACATAAATATAAACTTTATTCGAAGACATATAATAACATCTATGCAAATGTTTACTCGGTCAAAAGTTAACAAATCCATGATAAAAGTGATATTAGTACAAATCAAATATTGTCTAGTATAAGTGTCATGGTAGAAGTTAAACTAAAACATAATAAGATTGTTAGTAACAAAGGCGCTGGACCAGATGGCGTAGTTCCTATTTTTGCGAAATATTGTGCTGCGTCTCTGGCAAAACCTTTATGTCACATATTTAACACTTCTCTGGCAGAAAAATTATTTCCAAGCACATGGAAAGAAGCTAGAGTAGTGCCAATTTTTAAACACGATAACAAGAGCGATATAACAAAATAGGCCTAGAAGTACATTATCCTATGTTGTCTACTTTTCCTAAGGTATTAGAGGCTATAGGCAGCATGGGTTTTTAAGGGGAAGATCAACTACCTCGAATTTTACTGAATTTGTCGACAAACTGTGTACTTCGGTGGATAAAAATATCCAGGTCGATGCAATATAATAGGGGGATCTAATAGTAGAGAAAATGAGATAAAATATAATGACTATTGATAACTTAATAATTTATTTTTATATATAGTCTCCGAGTCTCTCTACATATCGATTCCAGCGCTTTGCCAAGGCCTCAATCCCTTCCAAATAAAAGTTTTCTCTTGGTTTTGCAAAAAGCTCTCCACGACATCGATCACCTAGTTATCGTCTTCGTACCTGTTTCCCCTTAAGTATTCTTCCAATTTGGGTAACAGATAAAAATCCCTAGGCGCCAGATCTGATGAATAAGGGGGTGGTCAACCAATTCGAAGCCAGCTTGCTGGATGGCAGCCGTCGCAACTGCGGACATGCGCGATGTCGTGATGAAACAGCACGCCCCTTCGAAGTTTCCCTCTCATTTTCTCTTTGATGGCATTCTTCAACTTAGGAATTAAAGCTGCATAATATTGGCCTGCAATAGTAGTTCCACGCTCCAGGTAATCAATCAACAATATCCCTTCGGAGTCTCAAAATATTGAGGCTATAACCTTGCCAGCCGATACCACGGCACGAAACTTCTTCGAGGTCGGTGATGATGGCCTTTTACATTGCGAAGATTCCTGTTTTGTCTCGGGATCAAAATGATGGACCCATGTTTCGTCCATTGTTACGAAACGAGACAAAAAGTTTTCAGAATCTTCTTGAAACTTGTCCGACAATATCTTCCAAATGTCAAGTCGTCGTCGTGTTTTGTTTCCGAGTGTCGGTTAACATTCTCAGCGCCCATCTTGCGGACACTTATCTCATATTCAAAGATTGTTTCAATATGAATTGAATGCTTCCATATGCAATGCCTGTTTCTTGAATTAAGTGTCGGATGGTAATTCTTCGATCGCTCAATAAAATTTTCTTGACTTGAGCAACATTTCCTTAGGTGACTGACGTCGATGGACGTGGTGATGGCCGCAACGATGTTCGTCTTTCGTGCTCGTTCTTCCTACTAGAAATCCAGAAGCCCACCTTGCGACAGTGGATTACGGCGGTGCAGACTCTCCTAATGTTGCCTGCAGATCGCAATGAATCTCTCGCGTCGTTAACTTTTCTAAACAGAGGTATTTAATAACGGCTCGCACTTTGTTTTTCTCCATTTTCGAGAACATATTCCGAGACGAAGCAAACGTAAGACTACATACAGAAAAACAAAAGAGAATCGAATTTTTTTTCTTTATGAATGTTTCAAATATATATCTGAGCTATGCCAGTATTTATTTCTTTTCTTACCAAGGAGTATATATGTTGTTCTCATTACTTTTTGATCCCTCCTCGTATACGGACTTCTCCAAGGCGTTCCATGTTGTAGACCAATCGATATTAATAAAAAACTTGAGTTTTACGGATTTCATGCTTCTCTCTTAAAATAGAATTCTTCTTATTTACTGAACTAAGAGCTGAAAGTGATACTAATTGGATTCCAATCAGAGTCGTTTATAGCAAAATTTGGTGTGCCGCAGGGATTTCATTTGGGGCCAATCCCATTTAATATCTTTATTAACGTTATAATAAGTTGTTTCAAGAATAGTGATATGCTCCTCTTTGCAGATGACATAATGACAGTTTATAAAGAAATTAGAACCATTGAAGACAGTCATTTACTACAAGAAGACATTGACGGGTTAGTCAAATGGTGTAAATTGAATAATGTGATTTTTAATCACGATAAAGCCTACCAAATATCATTCAACAAAAAAACAAACCCGTTACGTACAAAATATGAAATTAATGGAAAATAGATAAAAAACGTAAATATTATACGCGACCTAGGCGTTTTAAGTAAAATGGAAATATTGTTCCACCATTTGGAATCGACACTATCAGGTACACATGAATGAGGCTGAAAGAGTCGAAAAGAAATTTAAGACATGTTCCAATCGTCTGGTCCGACGATCTAGTGAAAATTGCAGGAAGCAGCTGGATGCAGGCAGCGCAGGATCCATCGAATTGGATATCTTTGGGAGAGGCCTATGTCCAGCAGTAGACGTCTATCGGCTGATAATGACCTGTGTTTCAATGACAAAATACCTAAAAAATTATTAACGTGCAAAGATAGATTACAGAATGATTTCGTTAGCTGACCAAAGAACGCTTTTGGATTTTTGCTTATTACACAAAATTTTAAACGGTAGATTGAACTTAACAGAACTTGTAAACAAAGTACCCTATGTCATTCCTAGGCCCAATTTGAGAAGCAAAAACTATAATCTTTTTAAAATTAATTTCTATAAAACTAACACTGGAATAATGGCTCCAGTAAATAGAATTTTAAAAGAATACAATACAATATCTAAATTGGTTAACATCGATATACAAATCAACTGGTTCCAATTGTTCAAGAATAAGATCAAAAAACACTTTTGCTTTAATATAACATTATCTATGTAATCACCTCATGCGCTGTGGTTTAAGCCGATTTATTAATTGTTTTTAAATTACTTTAACGGATTTATCTAATTGTACTATAAACAGGATTAGTTAGACTTTAAGTATGATTTGTACTAAAACTATTTTATTATCATTATATTTTAATGTAGATATCATGTTGGCTTTCTAACAAAAAAATAAATAAACATTAACATAAAAAAATCCGTATAAAGAATTTACTCTTACTATCCATTATATACGATGTATCTGCGACATCGTTATTACGTTACCAATGAATGCGCGCGCGCTGCTAGACCTCCAAGAGAGGGACTCGCTGCGAGGGCAAGTCGGCCGGTGCGAGAACATTAATAATAGAAGGAAACAGTTCGTACGCACTTATTGACTTGCCGTGGTCGCCATTACCTGCATTGTAGTTAATGCCTACATATCGTATCAGCACGCACGGACATGGCTGCTGAAGCTACTGTAGCAGTTCTGTCAAATAAAATCGAAAACGTCCTCGTGAGCCGGATTGAATGGAGATCGATGGTGACGCAACTCACGCGTGCAGTTAGTGCCGTCCCGCAGGTAGCCGTCGGCGCAGCGGCAGTCGCTCTGCTCCAGGCCGAGTGGCACGCACAGGTGCGCGCAACGATCCGCCCCCGAGCGGCGCGCGCAAGCCCCACCGCGCCCGCGCTGTGTTGCGCCGTCCCACACGCGCAACGACAGCACCGCCTCTGCAGAAAAACAGGTACTCCTTGCAAATGACATCTTGAAACACAAATATGAGAGTTCTATTTATTACAAGATTTTTCATAGTATTAGTAGTATTTTTACATAGTAGCAAGTGCTATGAATCATCAGCGCGTGTGCGCAGGCCCGAGTTACGTGTGGTGAGACGTACCGGTGTTGTTCCTGAGAGTACGCGCGCCATCGCAGCGCAGCGCGCCGCACGCGCGCAACGTGTCATCCGCGTCCGCCCACAACGCGCGCCCGCCGTGCACCTCCACGGCGAGCGGCCGCGCGCCGCCACCAAGCGGCAACTGTTGACATGCATTCATCAAGATGTCGTAAAAGCTTCACTCTGTTGTGTCAATCATTACATAAACTCAAAGATCAATTTGAAAGCGCAGCGTTAACAGACCCCCACTACGTGGACAGAACATAAAAAAATCCCAAAACTTAGTTACACGGCCCTGTCGGCTACTGGGCAATGCTTCCATCCCCTATCCATGATTTCATCTATGTGGCCCAAATCGAAATCTAAACTCATCTGCCGAATGTACTTTATGTCGTACCATCTATAGTAGAAAATGAACTCCAGCTGTTAGATGTATAAATTTATAATTTTTTTTTAACACCCCGTTTTCGTCCCCACTGTTGGGGCACAGGCCTACCCTCAATGTGAGGGCGATGAGCCTCAGTCACTATGCGGGCCCAATGCGGATTGGTGACTTCACACACACCTTACAATAAATTCTAATTAATGTGCAGGTTTCCCCGCGATGGTTCCCTTCGCCGTTTGTATTCGCTGTCGTTACTAAAGTTCACAAATGTACATAACTTAGATATTAAAGTCATCGGTACATGACGAGATTCGAACCCGCGACCTACGAAATGAGGGCCGTACGCTCTAACCATTAGGCCAGCAAGCTACTTTGAATTTATTTCGGCTAATCCAATTCTGAATGTCTGTACTCAGGGACACCCTGGGAGAAATGGGATTAGTTTGAGTTGTGCCATCTGCCACCGTAGTGATGCTTACGTTATTATAACAATTCATCTCTATGATGAGACGCAGAGCCGGTCGAGGGTTAGGAATAAAACCCGCTTGTTTGTTTTAAGACGGTCGTTTATTTACTGAGTCTTAAGTTTATTACTTTAACTTACGTATAGGTACATTGTATACGATATAAGCATGTTACGCATGCGTATAAGATGAGATGAGTCGCACACTACGAAAGCATATGGCTATATCCAGCGGTGGATGTCTAGCGACTGACGATGATGATGATGAAAGTTTAAACTTGTAACTCCGGGTATCAGTTGTGAGCAACATGGCATCTGATCATCCGATAAGATGCTATGCCAGCAGGTACTTACGGTTGACAGCTTGGCGGTGGCGACATCATAGTACTGTATCGTGGCCGTGCCTGTGTTGACCCAGTACAGTCGATTATTCTGGACGTCCATTACCAGACCTGGAAATATAGAGCAGGATGGTTTATGTGATAAAATTTATTGAAACTAACACTAATAATCGGTTAGGTTTGTTTCGTATTGCGTGCACGCATATTCGTGCTGCGTGCGCGCGCGCGTGTACGTGTGCGTGAGTGCGCCTAGCGTTTACTTGCACGTACCGGTGACTCCCACGAGGTCCGGGTGCTCGCCCGCACGCAGCAGCACCTTACGCGCGGAGCCGTCCCCGCGCGCGCTTTCGACGCGCTCGCCGCCCGCGGCGCTCGCGCCCAGCGCCCAGTACAGCTGGCCCCTGCCCGCGTTACATTTTATATCAACAACCGGCATCGCTCCTATTAGAGTAATGGATCGCCTTGAGACATAAGTTGTTAAATTTGTCCTCAGTAGTAATTTCTATTCCTGCAACGACACTCAAACAGGAACACGATAAAGCGGTTCTGTATAGTAACGGATATAGTAGCTGCAGTGCCTACCTACCTGTAGTCTATCAACAGTTATGTTCTTTAAGAGTGAAATTAAAGCATTTTATGGACATATTAAATAAACTAATTAATTCTCCATGCGAAGTAGATAATTTACAACTGTTAACCTATATCATCCTCTATCACGCGCACCTGATGGGATCTACGACGAGCGCAGACAGATGGTGTAGGTCCGTATGGCGAAGCAGTTGCGCGGTGCGCTCGCCGTCGGGCGAGGTCGCGACCAGCGCGCCGTCTCCGCAGTAGTATAGCAGACGCGCTGCCCAGTCCACCGCGAGCCCGCGCGGCGCCTGCGCGAACCGCGACACCACCGACGTCACCATGCCGCCCGTCAGGTGCACGCGCTTTATCTCATTCAGCTGCGGGTCAAAGCAACGAGTCGGTGTATTTCTGTCGAGTTGCACCCTATACGCAACGTCTACAGACAGAGCAGACTTGAGGTCAGCCCACATTGTAGCCAGTGCATGTGTACAAATACCTCGGTATCAGCCCAGTAGATATAATAGTCTGCGGCGAGGTAGTGCAGATGAGTAGGCGCAGAGACGTCCGGCCCCGCGACAGAGGGCACCAATGTCTCCAGCGGTGCCGACACGTCCACGCCCCTGATCTCACCCTCGCGTCCGACCAGGAGGACCTTCTCATGCACTGACAGAACATTTTGATTACAAATTTGTCATTGAGGAATCTGCGAGCGCAACGCGAAACCGTAGTAAGGGTGATGAAGAAGGCTTGCTATATTACCTTCGCAGGTGCGATGGTCTGCAGCCAGGCGCATGAGATGCGGGCACGCGCACACTCGCTCCAGCGGGGAGTCGATCAGGCATAAGTGCGAGCAACCGCCGTTGCGCTCACCGCACGGGTTGGAGGCCACGGGTGGCTGCCGGCTCGGGTGGATGACCTGGAAAACAAATAACTCTCAGTCAATGTTGTAGTGTGTGTTGCAGCATCCCAGCGAAGTTGCCTCACCTTAATGTCGAAGGGCTGCGAGAGTGTGCGCTGGACAATAGTGACATTGGAGCCGTCCCACTTGTTGGCCCGCACCACGCAGTTGCTGCGCCAGTCGGTCCAGTACACGTGCGACTCGAACACGGTGATCGCGAAGGGGTGCGCGAGCGCCGGGTGCCCGCGCAGCACCTCGCGGTGGTCACTGCCAGAGTACGTCGTCGTGTGGATCGAGTCTGACCTGTCGCACCCAACATTACAACCCATTAATAGACCGAGAGATCACTGTAACCATCCGTAACAGATTACTACTCCACTACACGATGGAGACAGCACAAACAATGTTCTACTCTCCTCCGTACCTGGCGTCGATCCAATAGAGGCGCTCGGCGAGGTGGTCGAGCGCGATACCGTTGGGCCAGGCGCCGTCGCTGAGCGCGTCGACGCGCACAATGCTCGTGCGCCGGCGGCCCGCCAGAGATGCGCGCTCTATGCGTGGCGCTTCCGCCTCCCAGTCGCTCCAGAACAGGTAACCTGACCGAGGCATCTTCTTCACATTAGCAAATCGTGTTTACCAACCCGATATTATAATAATACTACAACGTTATCCGACATAAAAAACTGAGCCCAGGCCCCCTAAAACATTTGAGTGGAGATGACGATATCATTCGCGTTGAAGTTAAAGTCGCCTCGTGTTTCTCTAGGTGCAATATGTGTTAAGTGTTCTGTTCTGATTGGATATTATCACAGGATGACTTTCTACAGGCCTAGTTCAAAACATTTTTTTTAATCAATGGATACACATAGAAAATGTAAACAGGGGGGCCAGCACTGCAGGAGTACCTGGGAACTGCGATGGTAATTATTAAAACAGTTTTTCGAATAAACACATACGAAAATAATACACTATACACATTGACAATTAGTGATAGGAATAAATACTAAAGATGTGTCATCATCATTATAATCATCAGCCTTTCTCAAACCATTGGTGGATGTAGGCATTTCCCAATGAATTCCACCAGATACGGTTGATCTTCAGCTTTTCGTATCCATCACGCCTACACCACTATCACTATCACCACGCACGCAACAATCATAAAGTGGACTACATGTTGCCTCACGGTGGAGTTTTTGTCATCTATGTGATTTTGTAATTTGTTTAAGAAATAATTGTTTTCATTACAGTGTGCATGATTTTTTTACACTTATTAAATGTTATTTTATATATTCCTTAGGACATTCCAATAATGGTGCGGTATTTCCAGTCTATTTTTTTATATATTATGTTACCGTCGGCCTAGTTAAGAAAAAGTTCCTGATCGGTTTATTAAACGCGGGGTCATTGGGTACTAGGCATGATGAATTTATTGCAGCCATGGCGAACCGCAACGTTGATGTTATGGCTATTAATGAAACATGGCTTCAAGCGGGTCAAAGTGAACTAGGGCGTATTCCTTCTGTTCCGGGTTACAGATTTACACACGCACAGTATTCACCAGGATGGCGGACTTGTGGTGGTGGGGTAGGCTTTTACTTAAAAAAAGGTATAACAATGCGGCAACTATTCCATCCTGTCTCCCCGCCTATTCATCAAATGTGGCTTTCATTAAACGTCAATGGCGTCAAATTAGTGTTAGGTACTGCATATAAACCGCAGTGGGTGAACGTGGATACTTTTTTGGATGCATTAACTAGCAGTGTCTGCCTTTTCTCATCATGCAATCTCTCAAATTATAAAAAAATTGTCAACTTTCTTAAATATACATCACTGGAACAAGTAGTTAACGAGCCAACACATTTTTCTGAAAACAATAGTACGTTGATAGACATCGTGTGTACTGACCCAAGTGTGTGAGGTCGGTCCCTGTAGATTATTTACCAGAACTCAATCAGCATGCATTTATTACATGTCTCCTTAATACAAAGTACGATAAACCGTTACCTAAACGAGTCTACTGCAGACCATTGCAAAACATTAATATGGAAATATGCGTGGACGACCTTAACACTTTCGACTGGAAAAGTATATCGACTTTATCAGACGTCAATGCCATGGTTAATATGTTTACCACTTACACACTACAGCTATTTGATTTTCATGCACCACTTAAATGATTCTTTGTAAAACAAAAAGATTAACCTTGGTTTACTCGTAATGTTAGGCAGATGATCAAACTACGTACAAAATACATGAGCATGCACATGAGCGGTACCATAAAGCCAAGTTGAATTCACATAAACACATACAAAAGTTTTAATGTCGCGGCAAAGGAAGCAATACGGAATGAACAACAGACATATATCAAACACTATATATATAATAATATAGTTAATTCTAAAATTCTCTGGAAAAATTTAAAAAGAAACGTTTTTCCAGATTTTAATAAAGCGGCCGAACTGCAAGGGATATTATGTGATACAGAATTAATAAATGGGTACTTTTTAAATGTACCAGGTGAGTGTGATGCTGTGTTATCGGAGCTCACATTTTACAAATTTAATGGGAATAATATTTTGTATTCTTTCGAACTAAAACCAGTCAACAACAGCGTAATATATACTCATAATATAATAAGAGTTAAAATAAAACAGTGATGGATCTGATGGTATTACGCTAGGCATAATACTTTCAGTGTTGCCTCGTACATTACATATACTTACTGAAATCATTTACAAGCTCATTTCCCGACTCATGAAAAAAGTTAATTGTCAGGCCATTGCCCAAGTCATCAAATCCGACAGGTTTTGAAATGTTAATACCTGTAGTATTCTTCCTTGTGTTTCTAAAATACTGGAGAAGGTGGTTTGCACCCAAATTACTGAATACTTAGAGACCACCGACATTTTACCTTCAATTCAATCAGGTTTCAAAAGGTCAAATAGCACCTCAACGGCTATGCTGAACGTAGTTGATGACATTTTATGTGATCAGGAAACTGCGCGAGGTACAATATTAGCTCTGCTTGATTTTTCCCCCCCATTTGGTACCATAAATACAGCTCTCCTCTTGTCTAAATTAACTTATTACGGCTTTGATATATTTGTAGTTAAATGGTTCAAGAGTTATTTACAAAATCGGGCACAGATGGTAGAAATAAGAAATAATGCTGGCGAAAAAGTTGTGTCTTCAGTACAACCGGTAGTCAGAGGTGTACAGTACGACAAGGATCTAATCTTGGACCATTATTATTTATTTTGTACATGGCTGACGTCATTTGTAGCATTAAACACACATCTATACACGGTTACGCTGACGACATTTAAGTTTACATATCTTCTAAATACAAAGGTTCTAACGCTGTAGTTATATAATTAAAGCAGGATTTGGATCGTATGAACGAATGGGCTCGAGGGAACGCACTGGTTCCTAACCCATCAAAATCAAAATGTTGTGGTAAATGGTACAAAAAGCAAGTATTCACCATGAATGGATTTGAGTCGCCAGTGCTAATTCGTGGTGAACAAATAGAGCAAGTAGTTGAGGCACGGAATTTGTGAAAGTTCTGAAAGTCACGTTATTGAAATAGTTTGTAATTTTTTTAATATACTTAAAGTTTTATATCGCGTGCGTATTATATTTATATCTAAATGTAAGAATTAAAAACAAGGTATGCGAAACTTTAGTTTTATCTAAACTAAACTATGGAGACCTAGACTGTTGGCTAACACGAAAAGGCTTATTCAACGTGTACAAGATGCTTGCGCGAGATTCTGTTTCCCCGTCCCCCTCGCGCCCCTCTCACCCCATTTTTAAATGACGCCAGTGTCTTAAAAATGAATGCAAGACACGAACTTCATTTAGCAACTCTTCTATTTGGGGTAGTTAAACATCATCAACCGTCATATCTCTACAACAAACTGAAATGGCTGCGCGATCTTACGACACGTGATACAAGAAGTACGAGATTGCAGTTAGTGCTGCCTCGCTTTAAGACATCCGCTTTCAGGGCTAGTTTCCGGTATAACGTTACAAAATGCTGGAACAACTTATTTTGAAACAATTTCTACTGAACCTACAAAAAAAAATGCTACTCTGTACCTAATTCGTAATGCTTACCAATGAACTCCTAGTTTATTTTCTACACAGTCACAGACTGCGCATGCGCCGCACCATTGGTTTGTATTATACATGTATATTATGTGTTTTTGTTTTTGTTTCTTTATTTTTATTCTGCTTTTATTGGAATTTTTTATTAACATTTTTTTCTGTATTTGTTTTTTTATTTTTATTGTTATAAGTAAATATAGTAATATTTGTATTTTAGTTATGATTAAATTTTTTGTAGAAAATTGTTTGTGGCATATTTGTATATTTTTGGAGTTGATCGCGTTTTTTTTTTATTTTTTTAGGCCCCACTGATGGGTTCAGGGTTGCGGTCTCTATATGCTGCAATATTACCTGATTGGGTTCGCTTTCTAAATGATCCAAGGATAATATTTAGTTTTATTTTAATTCTTTTTTTTACTGTGTATTTTTTATCTTGTGGGAATAAATGATATATTATTATTAACTGGATAGGCTACAACTGCTCTCCCTAGATTCGTACGGTCGTCGTTGCGACGTTGTGCAGGCCTTTCAGTACTTGGACGTGGCATCGCTGTAGAAACTCCAGAACCGACCAATTCTCGAAGGAGTCGAAGGAGTTTCGTCCTCCACACAAGGGCAGTTTATACTCTGTAAGTTTTTGTCTTATCTGCCGCAGAATGTAGATGTCGTCCACAGTGTTATAACTTTTACCACTAGCTTAGAGTATCAAGATGTGCGATTACTCCCCTGTCGCCGCCACTGCGCAGATCTGTGCTTGGTTGCAACTCTCCAGTTTTTAGGCTGTGCAAGCTATTGAACTGCTGCAGTCAATCTGTCGAGATCCATGCGGACTCAATATATATATTTCGTGAAGTGTTGCGCTCTTCCAAACCTGGCACATTTATTAGTTTACGACTGCAATTACATTTTATTGTTTACCCTAACCTATCTTACCCATAAATAGTTAGTGAAATTAGTGAACCAGTGAGTGTCTACTCCATAACGATCCTGTATTAAGACTTCTTGTTTAGATTTTTTATGTTTTACCTAATCAATAAATAAATTTACGTAACCCGGTTTGTATTCGTCAAGCCTTCGAAAGAGACAGTTCCTAAAAACCCTAGAAAATACCTTGTAGACCTGGGGACAGTAGCGCGATCGGTCTATAGTTCTTCATTGACATTTTATAATCTTTATTAAAGAACACGCAACCACGCTCCTGAACCAAAACAATTGTGTTATTCTTTCATGGATTACAGGATTAATTCAATGCTGCAGTTCTTTCAGGACTATAGCCTCTCCAGCCTTAAGCATTTCTTTTGAAATTCTGTCCTCTCCAGGACAATTATTAGGACAAAGCATTTTTCAGATGCTCAAGGGCTATCCTAATCTCTTCTCTGCTGATATCTGGGAAATCGGTGTGGCGTCGCGTTAGCAGAGTCCGGGTATCACTTGCGCGAGAGGTATATGTGGGTGGTAGTCCATGAGCTGTGTAAATAAAGTATGCCATAATAGTTCTCCACATCAACGGATATCTCTGGCTTAGAGGCAACGTTACGACCATCCTGTCTTGAGTCCTTTGTTACTCTTTATCGCATCTTCAATTAGTTTAGTTGCGACAGTGTCGTCTCACAAATTTTCGAATTTCCTTACTGGCCTCAAGGCCAGGTATTCTACCGTAGATCTGACAGACGCTGGCTCAGATCCCTCGACGCTTCTCTCTCTCACTAGAGAGCTTGGACTTTCAAGTCAAGTTTAGAACGTAATAGTTCCCAATGAACTAAACCAACAGGAACAGGAGTTATGGGGGGGTAGATTAGGGCGTCGAGTCAGTTTAATCATTCGGGATCTTTCCAACTGCGAATCGATAGTCAAGGTGCTCGCACAAGTCGATAGTCACCACCGCCACCTTCAACGACACACTACAGATTTCCACTATATTGATGATGAGAGCTTTATAGACAAGGAATCGCACACCGTCCTGGGAGCGCTCTTCGCCTACGCGATACTAGAAAAGATGTCCAGATTGGAGAATTACAATATCCTTACCCTGTCTTCGGATTTTCGATAACCCCAAGATCTGCCATCTCACTGATCTTAAACCAATTTCGAGTTCTTTCAGGTCCTCATTTCGCCTTTGTGTCCGGATGTTAAAAGTGCCAATATATAATATAATCAGTTGCAGATGTGTATTAAAACTAAATAAATACGATGTTACTAGTAGATGTAAATAAGAATTCTCCGCCTTCCGAAAGCGTACGGCCTAACAACTGAAGCGGTATGTATCTCCATGTCGCACCAGTACCAGTACCCAAAACACAACTGTGTAAAACCGTTCCGATGAAAACTATGAGAGAATGGCAAATGTTTCCATTAGAATATAATATAAATAAATCTAATATCTTTGTTTTTAAATCGTGTACTACTTACTGCTACTGCTACTACTTTTACGATTATGTTAAAGTTGCAAACTTCGGCGGACCCGGGTTTACGGATCCGGTATCCACAAGTTAATATTACTAAACTATGTATTGTTTATAACTATAACCTTATGTTGGAGACAGTAGATCATAACTAGCATGGAAGATATTAACATGTGACACTGGAGTCTGCTACGAAGAAGGGATGAAATTAACATCTTTACCATCCCAAATGTTAACCTCACCTGCACGTGGTGCACCTTGCTATCTAAGAAACGAGGCCCTGGCGACCGACATTATCTGGCGGGATAACCAGATTTGTTTACGGAACTGTTATCTAATATCTGGAGGTTTTCCTGCCTAAAGCGGGTGGGTTTTTGTGTGTCACATGTCAATCGGCACAGTAAAGATAAACCCCAAAAAATTGCCGAAAGATACGATTCGCTAAAATGGAAAGGTTTTCATTTTGAGGATAATAGACAGGGCGTCGCCGCGGAACGGCGCGCAGACACATCGCCCTACGTCTGCCAGTAGTCTGCCAGGGCTGCCGGGTAATAGACGTACTTGGCTAAACATGTTAATCCCAAATTGTAACCTAAAGGTCCGCTCCGCTATTTTAAATGTTTAAACACTAACTAGAATAACACAAAAACTGACCTCACTTTTTTAAGTCGTAGAAAGGTAGATTTTGTTTACATTCAGGAAATTAGATGGACTGGATTATAAAGCCGTGATATTGGAGAAGTCTATAAAGATATCTATGTAGGAGCTAAGCGTGGCAGAAATGGCGTGGGAGTGGTTGTTAAAGTAAATCACTTCGATAACATCTTAGAAGTCAACCGCAAGGACAATAGACTTATGTATCTTAAATTGCTTGCAGAAGGAAAAGTCTTGAATGTGATTCTTATGCACCTCAAATCGGTTGTAGCAAAAATTAAAAAGATTTATTCTGGACAACTTTGGTGTTTGTTGTTTGTTGGGACCCGGATTCAAATAACAATATCCCGATTCCCATCGATGCAGAATTTGTCACCAAATGCGATCAATGGGGACATAGAGTACAACATCTAGTATCGGATAGCCTCTGCGTGGCTAAAATGCTGAGAAGTGACTGTTCTTACTTGTGATAGAAGGATGCCTGTGAAACTCAAGGCATTGAATCTATAAGACCATCATAAGAGCTGTCCATATGCACGGTAGTGAAACTTGGGCCGTTACCCAAAAGAACGTGCATACCATACAAGTTACTGAAATGAAAATACTGAGATGAATGTGTGACGTAACTAAGCTCGATAAAATCTGCAACGAGTACGTGCGAGGTAGCCTTGGTGTGCGCTACGACGCCCACACCTTGCAAGAAAGTAAGCTGCGACGGTATGGTCCCGTGAAGAGAAGGTCGCCTGACCACGTTGGCAACTAGGCACTACAGCTTTCCCTCCCCGGTCGAAGACCCACAGGTAGGCCCATAACAAGGTGAAAAAATGTCGTGTCAAGGGACGTGTGGATACCAAGTGACTGACGATGATGTCGAGGACAGCGAATTGGAGAAAAAAAACATAGAAAGATGACACCACCACCATATGGGATAATACCTAGGAAGAAAAAGAGAGAGAGTTTGCTACGAAGAAATTACATATGTAAACTTTCTGTCAGTAAATTTGGTATTAATTCGATACAGAGAAAGAACAAGAGAGGCGTGCGCAGGTGCTCCGGTTCGTGCGTCGCTTAGTAAGAGAAGAATCATTGAAATTTTCATATTATATCAGCGAATATAGTAGGAGGCCATAAGTGAATACTTCCCCAAAACCTCATCGCAATATACTTTCTTCTTAGTAATTGCTGTTTGATGAATATCCAATATATTTTTTTTGCTGTGTGAGTGTTGCGCTAACTTCGTAACACAAACACAGGCCATCGTGTCCAACAAACAGCTCTGGACGGTAAATCAACTAATCGCTCTTTAGTTATTTTACCGTAAAACTGATAAAAAGTACTTGCCCTTCCTAGGATCCACGGCGATAGCGCGTGGGCTCTCCATGTTCTCCGCTATGAGTGTGCGCCGGTACTTGCCGTCCACTCGTGCCACCTGCAGCAGACAGCGCCGCGGCGGCGATCAACATGAATATAGATATACGGTACTACGAGGAGGGATCATAAAGTTGTGAGAACGACATATATATACTCCTTGGTAAGAAAATAAATAAACACTGGTATAGCTCAGATACATATTTGTAATATTAATAAAAAAAAATCTTCGATTCTCTTTTGTTTTGTTTCTGAATGTAGTCATTTGTTTGTTTCGTGACGGAACGCGTTTCCGGAAATGAAGAAAAGCGAAGTGCGAGCTATTATTAAATAGCTCTGTTTAAAAAAGTTAACGATGCAAGAGATTCATTGCGATCTGGAGATAACATTACGAGAGTCTGCTCCGCCGTATTCTACTGTCGCAAGGTGGGCTTCTCAATTTCGAGTGAGGAGAACGGGCACGGAAGACGAACATCGTTGCGGCCCTCACCAAGTCGAGAAAATGGTGTTGGGCGATCGACGAGTTACCATCCGATTTACTCGTAATTCAAGAAACGGGCGTTGCATATGGAAGTATTCAATCCATATTGAAACAATCTTTGAATATGAGATAAGTCTCCGCAAGATGGACGCCGAGAATGTTAACCGACACTCGGAAACAAAATCGACTTGATATTTGGAAGATATTGTCGGACAAGTTTCAAGAAGATTCTGAAAACTTTTTGTTTCATTTGGTAACAATGGACGAAACATGGGTCCATCATTTTGATCCCGAGACAAAACAGGAATCTTCGCAATGGAAATGGCCATCATCACCGACCCTTAAGAAGTTTCGTGCCGTGGCATCGGCTGGTAAGGCTAGCAAGGTATGGCCTTAATATTTTGAGACTCCGAAGGGATATTGTTGATTGATTACCTGGAGCGTGGAACTACTATTGCAGGCCAATATTATGCAGCTTTAATTCCTAAGTTGAGGAATACCATCAAAGAGAAAAGGATAGAAAGTGCGAAGGGGCATGCTGTTTCATCACGACAATGCACCCGCGCACAGGTCAGCAGCTGCAGTGGCTGTCATTCAGCAAGCTGGCTTCGAATTGGTTGACCACCCACCTTATTCATCAGATCTGATGCCTAGCGATTTTTATCTGTTCCCCATATTGAAAGAATACTTAAGGGGAAACAGGTACGAAGACAATAACGAGGTGATGGATGCAGTGGAGAGCTTTTGGCAGGACCAAGACAAAACTTTTTTTTTAAAGGGATTGAAGCCTTGAAAAAGCGCTGAACTCGGTGTGTAGACAGACTCGGAGACTATGTAGAAAAATAATTTGTTAAGTTATCGATAGATATTATATTCTATATCATTCTCACTACTTTTTGATCCCTCCTCGTACAATGCGAGTTTAAAAAAAATGTTAAATCACCTCGATTTGGTGTAGACTACTCTCTACCCAGTAAAGATTGCCGGCTACCCAGTCGACGGCCAGACCCTCCGCGGTGGACAGACCCTGCTGCACCACCACTTCGATACCGCTCAGTGCTGTTTAATCAACCACGTGACATGAGAGATACATTTAAATCATTTTACATGACGTAGCAAAAGGCAAGGCTTCCTGGCACTGTGGCCACACAAGAACCAGCCTTACGTCCGTACCTGGTCCGGCGAGCGTGCCGCGGTAGATGTTGTCGTCGACGACGTCGGTCCAGTATAGCGTGGTCGCGTTGTCGGCGGGATCGCGGCGCCAGTCGAGCGCGATCGTGTTCTTCAGCGAGGCGACGAGAGCGCGCGACGCGAGCGACGGCAACTCCACACCGCGTACCTCGTGCCGGTTGCTGAACACCAGCAGCGGCGCCACACCCTCTGTGTGTGTGTCGAGTCATTTGTTACGTTCAAAAATAGGACATGTTAATTTCATTTTTCAGTATTTAAAAATCTCACATCCCCCTTAACACCATAAGATGGAGCGAAGTACCTGTGCTCTTGCAAGTGAAGCCATCGTCCGCCAACCGGTAGCCTGCGTAGCACGCGCACTTGTAGCGGTTCTTTTGTGGCTGGCACGTCTGCGCGAACACAGGCAGTTACGAAACGATAACGATAAGATATAACACAAAATTTAACATTTATAGAGTCTTTTTCCACGCACGCACAGCCACGTCCGCTGCACACGCATGAGCGCGAGTGCGTATTGTTCACGCACCTGACTGCAGACGCCCCAGTCCGTACAGGCGTGTCGCAGCGCGCAGGTGAGGCCGTCCTCCCGCAGCTGCAACGGCGGCGGGCACGTGCACACCGGCCCGCCCGGCGCCGCTCGGCACCCGTGCGAGCACGCGGCCAGCTCACACATTGGCTCCCCTAATACGCCCGCACACAAATTCCAATGTAAATTTAATGATTTATAAATAATACTTTCATGTTACTACAACATTTAGTTTCTTTAAGTTTTTCTACCAAGCAGCATACTGCTGCTGCAAATCATACGTACCTCGCAGACTATCTAACGAATACAGAGGAGATGATCTAGATGACCTAGAGATCATAGTTAAAGACGAAACTTAATTTCAATATTAATTTAGCAACAGCTACATTTGAACCGTGTATATATTGGCATTTTCTCCAGTGGCTCTAAAAAGCAGGCAGTCACCCATACCGCATCGGTCTGCTTCGTCGGCGCCGTCCGCGCAATCCGGCGTGCCATCGCACAGCTGCTGCAGCGGCACGCAGCGCGCGCCCGCGTCGCATGAAAGCGCAGGCGGCGCGCACTCGGCGCTCGGACCGCGCGACGCCGGCGCCGACGCAGGCGCAAGCGTACTGCTGGCGGGCGTCGTCGTCGTGTGGAACTCTGCACACTCGGCCTCGTCCGAGCTGTCCAGACAGTCCACGCGCGCGTCACACCGAAACTCCTGCGCCACATCAAACATTATATAATCTCCATCTCAACACAGCACAACCTATACACACTATAGTCATTTACATTCTTACTTACCATTCGGATGCACTCCTGGTTATCGCATTGAAACTCGTGCTCTTCGCACAGCCCATGCCTCTCTGTGTAGTTGTGGTGCCGTGCTGCGTGGCTGCAAGCAAACCCGCCGGTTAGTGTGTGCGTAGTGTGGTTAAGTACTCAAACCAGGTTACAGCTGGAGAATTGCAACAAGTGTAATTTTACTCTGTTCCTTCTGTGAGAACTACTTAATGGAAACTTCGTGGGGGACACGGACCCGTGCGAGGGGTGAGCCGCGTGGGGCGCGCCCGTGGGCGCGGACGGTGGCGCTTCACGACAGCCGCGCTCGTCGCTTGCGTCCGTGCAGTCCGCGCGCCCGTCGCAGAAGTACTCCCATGGCAGACAGGCGCCGTTTGCGCACCGGAACTGCGCGCCGCCGCACTCCGGGCTCTCTGCGCAATTGCACGCCACATGACTAATCCTCCACTACCCTATACGCCAGGGGTGGTACCATTCGTGACGAATATACATGAAGCCTCTATTGATTTGGAAAAAAAATTATGTTCAATATAATATAAAACGTTGTTATTACTAAAGGCCCTCCCACAAAAGTAATATTAACGAGTTTCAGCACGAACTGTGGAATTTGAGGATTCTGTTTGTTTTTTTCTCTTTATTTTTGTTTTCACACATCTTCACCGGCCCCGGGCCGTGTCACTAAACCACTGGTTAAGAGCGGCAACCTGTTTTGTATAGGTTTATACCATATACCTTTACTTTATGGGCTTTTTTGCAGATGAAGTCGGGTCAATATGGGGATTGTAAAGTTAAGGTCTTGTAAACAAATCGCGTATTTCAAACAGTACCCATGCGTTTCGTAAAATTCACTTTACAATAGTAAAAGTATTAAATACTAGCAGTTACAGTTAACTCAGCTGTCGTTGGAATCTAAGTGAGCTCTACCGCAAGACGCGCGCGCAGTCTCTTATACTTAATTGATTATTAGAAGGCGCCACACTCGCACACACCGCGCCCTTGTTTCCTCCAACGCGTTGTGTAAATAGACATATTAATAACTCAACATTTGTTACAAATACAAGCGACAGATTCGATTGCGTAGTCTCCGGGTGCCAGGTGATAGGACGATGACGGAAGAACAAAGAACGTCTGTCCTGACGGCGTCACGACGGTACTCTTGTGGTGATGGATACACGCCACAACTTAAAGATCTTTCGTCGAAATGTTCTCTCCAGTTATTTCTAAACTACTCTCGCACTAACCCCTAATTGATATGGTATAGACGACAAAACGTCTCTTCTCCATCCGAAATAGCAATTTTGGCCAAAGCATCTACCCTATCATCTCCCTGTGATACCGGTATGAAAACGGATCCATTGTATCATCGCTTTCTTTCCTTGAGCTTTGAGTTCATACGATTTGATAATAACGATTACATGGTTTCCGTTCTGTATATCTAAAAAGGCTACACCAAGCCCATGCTTCCCTTTGGATCCCCTTGAAGCCAATATTAATTATAAGGATTCGGGCTAATAACTGCGAAAGCGTTTCCGTGATCTCCTAGGTTCCGCAAAGATATTTCCCTACGCAAAAAGTTCTTAACACGAGCATTAGACTCGTATTGGTACATGCGAGTAGGTAGGCGTATAGGTAGGTACGTGTGTGTGCGTGTGCGTGTGCCTGTGCGTGTGCGTGTGCCTGTGCGTGTGCGTGCGCGTGCGCGTACGCGTACGCACCGCAACCGCTCTCGTCGCTCGCGTCGCCGGCGCCGCAGTCGGGCGCGCCGTCGCAGCGCCAAGCGCGCGGCAGGCAGCGCCGCGAGCGCGCGCATGTGAACTGCGCCGGCGAGCAGCCGCTGCGCGTGCACGCGCCCGCCGTCTCGTCCGCACCGTCCGTGCAGTCTGCCGTGTGGTTTCGTGTTAAAAATATAAGTTTTACTTATACCGTGAACATTTTTGATTCCTAATATATTAAAGCCGAACGAACTTCTCTTTTCGGTCAGAAATTACGAAATTGCCTGTATAATAACAATGCAATTATAGTCAAGTTAATTTGATATTGAAGCGAGAAAATTATGTGAATTGACACAATGTAGAAAAGTTAAATTAAATATTGCGACAAAGTTCCAGGGTTAGACTGCCACTGAGCGAATATGGTACCGGTGGGTACTCTATAAAAACCTCAGGTTGTTATTATGACTATTATATATATTATAAACTTTAATTGTTATTATTATATCCAGAGATTCTTAGACTATTTCGTAGAACTGTTGCTTCTACCATTTAAAGGTCAGCTAGGAACGGATTTTGCCGGGTTCCTTCTCCGACAAGAGTTGTGGGGGTATTAATCACTAGCTCTGATCATTTAATATTATTCTTTTTATCATATTTGCATCATTCTATTTATAAACATTATATTTGCTACGGTCTCCTGCAGAAGGGTGAAGGCTGAATATCGGCGTTGTCCCTATGGAGGCTGATGCACTGAGCCCGGGCCTTTTGCAATACAGCACTATACACGGAATGTATATATTTTGTAATTGTTGTTGATTTTTAATAGAAATTGTTTAAGTTTTGATTTCGTCGTGATTTTTGTTTTCTTTTCATGATCGTGTTGGTGATTACTGCAATAAACTATCCGTCTGAATTTTTTCAAGATTGTTGTCGTGGGTGTGGCCGAAACACCCGTTAAATGAAGAAAATCCGAAATCGTAGAAATGTCACATGTCGTTGTCACCTTTCAATCCGTCGCAGACCCAACTCTTAGGTATGCAGCGGTTGGTGTCGCACTGCATGTTCTGCTCGTCGCTGCACGTCACGTTCGCTGTACGAAAAAGTACCGTTTGTTGTTTAAGTGTCCGTTGTAATGCAAAATGCAGGAAAGACGATCCATACCGCAGGGGCCGGTGGGCGAAGTGTCCTCGTCGGAGCCGTCCGGGCAGTCCGCGTCGCCGTCGCACGTGAGAGCGCGCTCGATGCAGTGCCTGCAACGCGACGCGCGCCTTACTTTACTTACTACGTGCATCGCCACGGTATAACTAACGCACTGTCGCACGACTCTCACTCGGGGCGAGGATATAGTCCTTTCTAATAAGTATGTGGGAGGGAACTCGTGAAATAATATTATATGTGTTTCTGGACAGTGCGGGGGTTAGAAAGACTTTCCGTTCATTCAAATACATAAGCAATATATGCATAAAACAAATTAATACATTTTAGTTCTTAGCTTGGATAAATCTTAAACAGCGTGGAGGCGCGCGCTTTTGCGTGCTAAAGAAATATGCAAGAGGATAAAAGTATATTGCAATCGCATTTATTAGGCTCACTCACCCCCGGCCGCAATGGAAGTGTCCGTCGGAGCAGCGCGGCATGGTTGGCGCCGCGCGCTCGGACTGCGGGCGACATGAGCGTCCGTCCTCTGTCAGCTCGCGACCGTCGGCGCAAGCGCACGCCCGGCCTGCATCCTCATCCGTCGCCAGACACAGCTCCGCACAGTCACCGTTGTTGTGCGCGCACGCATTACTACCTGTCGTCAAACCAGTTACAAATTTGATGTTGTTTTTCTTGGCTAGGTGTGCCCGTGGGCAGGCGGAGAAAAGTGGAGACGCGCTTACCCACAGCCGCAGTGTTGGAGACGAGCTGTATGTCGTAAAGCGGCGGTGTTAGCGCGGCCAGTTGCGACACGCGTCCGCCCTCCAGCCGTTTGATGCTGCCCGTACCGTGTTCGCTCCACAACACCGCTCCTGTGCACCGCACTCGTATGAGCGTTTTCACTTACACAGAACGAAACGAAAAGTATTAAAGCCAGTACCACCAGGCCACCAAGTAATCATTGTCGATTATTTTACAAATCAAAACTCATACCCAGGCCGCCACAGAATGCAATAATCACACAGCAGTAAGTAGATATGTGAAGTCACACGCACCCTCATAGAGCGCTAGTCCATAGGGTTTCCTGAGCGGTGAGGCCGGCTCGTCACGCGCCACCAGCTCGCGCACGGGCGGCTCGCCAGCGCGCATACGCAGCCGTTCGATTTTATTCAAGTAAGTGTCGCACCTGTCACAATTCAGTGTACAGGGGTTCAATATCAACAGTCCGTTTTCAGAGCTGGGTTCGCACGAGGCACGACAAGCTTGCCGATATATAATAGTTTTCAGTGTGTCCTTAAGTTGAATATAAATTTTAGATTGATTCAATTTGCATTTTGTAGTCATGAAGAAAATTCTTTGCTTAAAAATGAAACATTGGCGACGGCCGGCGAGAGCGTACTAACCAGTAGAGTGTGCTGGCGGAGGCGTCCAGCGCGAGCCCGTTGGGCCAGTGCAGCTCGGTGTCGAGCAGCGTGCGACGGCGCGTGCCGTCCATGCGCGCGTTCTCGATACGCCCGCGAGCCGCCGCCGCGCCCGCCCATGAGGACCAGTACATCGCGCTGCAGCCAAAGGTGCAAGGTAATGAATTCACAACTCATTGTGTGGATATTCCATTAATAGCGTCAAGCATTAAAGGCAGTCTGTCAGTGATTTTGTAAGCCTGTGCTTCTGCTTAGAGATTTTGCTACAGGTCGGTAGTTAACGTTCCGCAGTGATCAGGCGCAGTCGTTATACTCGGATAGTGATAGTTTTGGGATCATGAAGCACAAGGCACCAGCAATTTGAATAGATCAGATATGCAGCGGTGCGCATACGTACCCGTTGGGCGGATCGAGCACGATGGAGCGCGGGTTGTAGAGCTGGTCGCGCACGAGCACGCGGCGAATACGCGCGTCATCCAGCCGCGCCACCGACAGCCGCCCCAGCGTGTCGTCTGTCCAGTACACGTTGCGAGCTGCGCGCCAGCACGGCAGGCACCAACGTGCAAACACATCTCAACTCAACACCATCACGAGCAAGGTCGTAACAAAAACCTTCAATCGTTTCTACCAGAAATAACTCGAACGGAAATATATTTTAGTCGAGACAACGTATAAGGCATTAGAATCTTACCGATATGATCAATGGCAAGACCCTCACAGTTGTCTACGTCTTCGCTGAGGAACACTTCCTGCTCGCTGCCGTCCAAACGCTGCCGGGAAATCTCATACCTACACAGAAGCAAGTATGAAATCGTGGAGTTTCGCATCGCGTGCCATATATTCACAGAATAGCACACCTGTGCACATCGCAGTAGTAGAGGCGCTGCTCGCGGAGGTCCACGGCAGCGGTTGTGGGGCGCGCGGGGCGGGTGGCCGGCACCAGCGGCTCCCATCCCGCGTGCGCCGCGCCCAGTGCGACGCCCTGTACCATGCCCGGCGAGCCACGACACACCACCAGGTAACTGTCCAGCTCCACTCCTAACACAAACACGCCCGCAAATACAATAACAGACTACCGACGAAACGTGACGACTTTTGAGCTATGCTACAACCCACATGTATCCAGAATCGGGTTTTTACCAAAACTGGGCATATACATAATATTTACGTGTCGTACTAGTAAAGACGACAGTGCGCGTCGTGGGCGCAATGGGCTGTGTGTACTCACGTACGCATGCGCGCTCGCCCGCCAGCCGGAAGCCGTGCGCGCACAGGCAGTGCGCGACGCCGGCGCCCGCGCGGTACCCCACCACGCAGATGTGGGCGCAGCCGCCGTTGTTGCGGGCGCACGGGTGCTCCACTGTCGGGACAGATGCGCGCTTACTCGCTTATCTCAACGCTGTAGTGGGGGGACGCACTGGGGTGTAACGCGTGCGCGTTACCTGCTGGCTGCGCCTGGCGGTGATACGCGAGCACGGCGCGCGGGCTGGCGGGTAGCGCCAGCAGCGCGGGCCCGGGCGTGCCGTGCTGCGGGCGCGTCGCCGTCACGCGCACTGCGCGCATCTCCCACGCGGGCAGGTACAGCGCGCCCGACAGCAGCGCGATGCGCTGCAGCCGCTGGCTCTGCGCGTTACATTGCTTCAGTATCGTCAGAGAACAGATACACCATGTGGACTTAATTAAAAATGCGACTCGTGTACGTGCAATACATTTGTATGCACGCGTTAAGTTGGCAAATTAATAGTAGTGGTACAAAGGCATAACTTATTTTGTACCTGTTTATGCATATGCACGTAAAATAAAAGGTGTTTGTTACTATCTCAGTTTCGCCTGTATTTCACAAAAGCGATGCAATACACGCATACACACACACACACACTCACACACACACACACACACACCTAGTCGCATATGTATTCCAGCGACAAATAAATCGTGCCATCAATATAGTCAGCCTTTCTCATTCCACTGCTGGATTTGGGCCTTTCCTAATATCTTCCACCAGATACAGTCTTCAGCTTTTTACATCCACTCACTTCCGCCCGCTTTTATGATGTCGTCGGTCCATCTCGTGGGAGAGCGTCCTACAACCCTGCGTCCTGTACACGGCCAACACTTCAAGACACGGCAGATATGGCCAGCGTCAACAGCTTTTTAGTTCTCTGTCGAATTTCTTCGTTCCGGATGTTGTCTTTTAGAGAAATGCAAAGCATCTCTCTCGTTATCGCTCGCTGTACGACTTTGAATCGGTAGACCAACTAGATGGTCAAGTGTCACGTCTCTGTGCCGTTGCTGAGGGTGGGAAGGACGCACTGTTTAAAGATTTTTATATTTAGACCTTGGGGAATTTTGGAGGTGAGGATTTTACGGAATTTCCCAAACGCTGCATAACCGAGCCGAATGCATGTATTGATCCCCTTGTTTCTTTTTGTCCTTTCTTATTGAAATTACCTCGGCCAAGTTCTATAACCTGTCCGAGGTAGACTTTTACTTCTTCAATTACCGCGATCCCGACGGTTACTGGACTAGGGATGATTAAGTCATTAGACATGACTTTTGTCCACATTCATCTGCAGAGGACATCCGCCCCCTCCGCCTAGGTAAACGGCATTGTGATCGTTCGGGATCCGGCTAAGATTCTCTAGCGTTTCTGCCATTAAGACCTTGTCGTCGACAAACTGAAAGTGCTATAGGTACACGCCGTTAACTTTGATGCCCCGTGTTTTCCAGTCCAAAGTTTAAATTACGTCTTCCAGCGCAGTTGTGATCACTTTCAGGGATATTACGTCCCCCTTTCTCACACCTCGCTGGATAGGCTACAATTGCTCTTCCTGGATTCGCATGATCATCGAAGCGACGTTGTACAGGCACTTATTTCCATGTAGCGAGGGTCGATTTGGCATCCCTATAAGGATTTCAGAACCGACCCGGTGTCGATAAAGTCGAAGGTATTTTGTAGTCCACACAAGCTACACAAAGGAACAGCTTATACTCCGCAGGTTTTAGTATAATCTGCCGCAGGGTGTGGATGTATTTCACGGTGCAATAAACCTTCGCGAAATCGTACCGAAAAGATGAAAATCAGTCGTTGAGTAGTTGGTTATCTTATCTTACATAACATAAAATATTATTACAAAAAAAAAAACTACGTTGTCATCTTGAAAACTCGCAGTAATTGTTTGTCGAAGCAAACGTAAAGAGGTAGGAAGAGAGTACTCACGCTGTATCCGCGCAGTACTGTAGTGCGGTGCTTGCCCTCGTAGTCGACGCGCTCGACGCACTCGAGGTACGCGTCCGGCCAGTAGACGTGGCGCGCGAGCAGGTCGAGTGCGGGCGGGCCCGGGTACACCAGCTTGTGCGCGACGAGCGCCCGGCGCGTCTCCGCTGCGAGCGAGCCGCGCACCACCGCCGGAGGCGCCGCGCCCCACACCGACCAGAACATCAGCCTGCGCCGCACACGCACAAATAAACGCACACGTCACTATCGCGTCAGGGGGCCGACGCGCCCGCCGCGCCTGCCGCGACCGCCGAGTGCTGTGCTCACCCGTGCAGAGGGTCCAGCGCGAGCCCGTGCAGCTTATTGAGCCCGTCGAGCAGCAACCGGCAGTGGCGCGCGCTCGCGTCGCACACGTACAGCGCGTCGCGCGCCTCATCGTACAGGTACCAGTTGCGGGACACCCAGTCGATGGCGAGCTGGCTCACCGCTGCAACACAGGGGCGCGTCAGCACGCAGCGGGGCCCGTCACACCGCGGAACGGAACGGATACATACAGTCGACGTCCGGGAAGAGCGCGGGCGTGGGCAGCCGCAGAGTGTACCGCGTCATGTTGCCCGCCGACACGCACACCACTCCCGAACGGCTCACGTTGCTGTGTACGTAGCAGATGCTCCTGCGCACCAGTGCAGCCAATCAGCGCTCGATCACGACTCAACTAACTCGACTCAATTAAGAAACAAATGGAACAGGAGAGAAAAAGAGGGTATGAAAGCAAGTATTCCTGCGAAGTTTACGTTAAATGATCAGAATAATTTTGAACAAAAGCTTCTGTGAGGACCTGTTGTCGTAGAGGAAGTCGAGAGCGCGCACGCCGAGCGCGTCGCGCGACGTGTTGTAAGGTGCGCGTGCGCTGCTCGCCGCCACGCGCGCCACGCCGGCCGCCGTGCCCACCACCAGCCACAGCGGCTCGTCCGGCGGATCTGCACGCGCACCAGCATTACGTTCAATTTATGTAATTATCAGTTGGCCGCCCAATACTTCCGAGAAACTACATTTTCAAAATATTTATCTATTGACAATGAAAAGTGATGAACGTATATTTCTAACACTATTCCAAGTGTCTTGCTTTACATTTTTACTTTATTTTAATTGTGTACAGAAAATAGCTTCTATCACCTATTTATATAGAGACACAAGCTTCGTCTTATCATTAATGATCCACGTACCGTTGATAGCAGCGCAAGAGGTGCCGTCTGGCTGCATTTCATAGCCTGGTGCGCACGCGCACGCGTACGAGCCCGCGGTGTTGGCACAGCGCTGCGCGCACGTATCCTCGCGTGCGCACTCGTCGCTGTCTGCGCGCGCGAAAGTTACGTATAACAAATATATATCAAGACGGAAGAATACAAGACCTGGAGCACCATCGAGGAATCGAGAGCATTCTGCCGCGTCAAGATCGTTGGTAATGCGAGCGGCAACAAAATTTATTTGCGCTCTTGTTAAATAAGAAGGCTTCGTTCCAGTTATAAATTGGTTCCGGCGTGCACTCACCGACACAGCGCGCGCCGCGCGGCTCGTACCCGTCGGGGCAGTAGCACGCGAGCCCGCGGTGCGTGGGCCTGCAGCCGTGCGCGCAGCGCAGCGCCGCGCACGCCGCCCGCGTGACTGCAAAGTTCCAAGTGCTCAATCAACTCCTCCCTACACTCACTCGCGCGTCTCTTCAATAAACGGGAGCGCCAGCTTTACCTATTGCCAAGTTATTCCGTACGAACAGACATTATCTGTAGTATCAAATATTATCTGTACGGACAGCCTGTTACAGTAAAAAATGCCGTGCGGCGTTGGCAGTTAGAAGAGCACGCGGTTGAGATGGAAAGTGAGGGTAACGAGAGTAGGGGGATAGGTGGGTAGGACGCTGCCGTTCTGTTCGCTCACGCACAATTGTCGCAGATGTCCCACTCGTCGCTGCCATCTGCACAGTCGCGCTGTCCGTCGCAGAACGCGGCCACGGGCACGCACAGGAAGCGTCCGCCCAGCGGCGTCTCGCAGCGCGCCTCGTTACCCGCACACCGGAACTCCTTCTCGCCTGCGCGCGCAAGACCAACACAGTTAAGTCTGCGGAGGTGGAGATAGAGGTTCGGCGCCCGTGATGCACACTCACACATGAGCGGGTTCTCGTCCGAGTCGTCGTGCGGGCCGCAGTCGACATCGCCATCGCAGCGCCAGCCGGCCGCGACGCACAGCCCGCTGCGCTCGCACCGGAACTGCCCCGCGCCGCACGTCGCGTTCCAACCTGCTCCGCACACACAAATACGCGCACCTGTGCGCATTATACGCAAACACACAAACATGGAACTTGTTGCCTTTTACTGGTGGTGCGTTGTTCTCGTCGCCTACTGCGCCGCGATTCGGTTTAAAATCAGATGTGACATGATGCACACAGAAACTGACTAGCGCCTTACTGTTACGGGCAGTCGACGCACTAACTATCAGGTGAACACGTTAGGCATCAGCTTGAGCTGGTCATGTGAGCTACAATGAGAACTAGCACAAATCTTAAAGTCAGTGTGATGCTAACTGCAGTGCAGCTCGTCCGATGCGTCCGGGCAGTGCGCGCGCCCGTCGCAGCGCCACGCCGCGGGCACGCAGCGCGACCCGTCCGCGCACGCCCACTGCTCGCCGGCGCACGCGCCACCCGCCGGCACCGCGCCCGGCAGCCCCTCGCCCGGCACGCCCGCTGCACAAGTATTCCACTTTAGTGAGGTTTCGAGTGGCGAGCATGTTGAACCCGCGATTTAATTGTGCTTTTATCGGAGTCCGATGAATCTCTCGTCCAGACCGGGAAAATGGTGGGTAATCGAGCCTTTGCTAACACTGCCCCCTCCGCCGGTCTAAAACTTTGTTGTATAACTTTAAAAGCAAAACATAAACGATATGGATAAGGTAATTTATTAATTGCGGTCTGTCGAAAAAACGACACGTTTTTGTTGTTTGTCCCACATAAACAACGGGCGGCGTGTACTCTTAGTTACGTGCAAACACTGCGCACGACCAGCAGCGCTGCGAAAAACATACAAAGATAAAAACAAACTAAGGTACAATATTAAAGTAAAATACTTAAGTTGAAGGTAACGACTACAATCTCACAAACGTGACGCGACGTAGACCTGCAGCGCAGACCACCAGACGTCTGCGGCTGCAGCGGGATTACACACGCTGATCACCATTTTAGATTTAAATACCGCTAATTTGTTATAGTGTATTATATAATTGAGCTGTTTTTATTAATAAAATATTACATTATTACGTTCTGAATGCGGGCAGGCCTGGAGTAGCGCGGCCGGAGAGGAGAAACATTAAAGGAAGAATAAGCTGGGGAAACCCTTTATTGCCAAGCAATCCATTTAACAGTTCGCGTGAGGCGCGCACGCCCCGCACCGTGTGCCTACCGGGTGCTGCACAGGGTTGCACTCGCCGCGTCGCTCGGGATCAGCCCCTCGGTCTTTGGATTCCTTGCAATAAACGCAAGTGAACGTCTCTGTATAATCGGGTCTAAACGATGTCGAGCAATACCTGAGCTGGCTATAGACGTGTGCAGTGAACAAGTTTTCGGGCGGTCAGTTTATAAAATCTTTACAATTTGTGAATAGAATGCCTAACACGCGCGTACTGCAGATTATCGGATATGTTTTCGATATGCTGCTCGACGTTGGTGTCGCAGTTGCACCCAGATCGCGCACTTCTTCTTTCCTGTTCAATAAGCGCTACGTTGTTCACATTTTATACTGTTGAGACAGTGTTAAGATTGTAAATGAGCATTTCATAGGGTTCAGTGCCTTTCCATTTTACCGGAAGTATCCAGCTAATCTTCCTACTTTCTCTTGAGAAGTTCTATTGTCTCGAGACAATCTTATTTCCATTGCAATTCTTAAGTTATCAGCAAAAATAAGATATTTCTAGTTAGGAGTGCTTTATTGTCTATGTATATCATTAACAATAGTCCCCAGTACAAATACCTGTGGAACCCTTGATGTAGATAGGTACAGTCCCTCCAACACCAAAGCGAGAACATTTTTCCACCAGTAGTGATCACCGACCGACCGGCTGCGGTGGCCCGTCACTGTATAATAAGCGATTATTTTCGGAACTCTTTGTTGAAAACTTCCGCGCCTGCCACTTTTACATAGCAAATGTTTAGCTATTAACTTTAAACAAAACTGCACTACGTTATTAATAAGTAAATAAATACGTTATTAATATGTATTTATAAGTTAGTACGTTAAGACTTGGACGAGTGCACTCAATACTAACCTCGCCTCCCGCACGCTGCCGGCGCCGCGCGTTTCATTTAATTATTACAGCCTACCAAATGTGAATTATATCTAAAAGTATGCTTGGCGGCAGGCGAGGGTACGGAGGCTCCGAGCGAGCTCAGCGCTATGCTTGGAGACGGACGGACTCGAACAGCCGTATTAGTTACCCGCACACATTAGTTACCGGAAGCGATCTGCCCGGGCGACCCGCCGCTGTGCGTGCCGGTTGCAATAAAAAATTTGTTACTATGTATTTAAAATGCAATGTTTTCTGGACACCTGAGCACGGGACGCCCGGCGTGATCGTCCATATTGACGGCCCAGAGTTGATACCCCCGCCCACCACCACCACCACCACACCTCCCACCCGCTCCTAACGGTTCCCGCCTTGTCGTGGCAGTGGAGCTCAGTAGCTGTGGCTACCCAGCCATGGTGAAGCTAAGGGGAACACGGCCGGCCGATAGCGCAGGCGGTAACCGTTGTCATTTCGAGTCCTACTCTGTCTAGCGGAACTGTCAGGATGATGCCGTGGTTCGGTCCGAGAAGCACAGGTAGAACGACCCCACGCAGGCGCAGCTGCCGCATTCGATGGCTCATGTGGCTCGGGTTTATGACCATAACGTTTGTGCGCTAGGTATAGTTAAACAATATATATTTTATTAGTAGACGAACATCTTCTCTCGTCTCCTCCTACTTTGCCTCGCTTCATGCTGTATAAAAAGCGACGACGCGATATCGATAATGAAAACTATCCAGACATGAAATATAGTTAATTAGTTGTCAGTCTGCATGTGCCCAGTGCCGTTCTGCATTCAGTGCCAGAGGCGCGCGGCCGCTCCGCGATAACCCTCGCCCCTTGACTTGCCCGCCCGTCCCCCCTGCGTCACCACCGTCCCACCGGCCCACCACTCCACTGCCGCGCGCCGTACACTACGTAAACTCAAAGCTACGCATGCTATGCACCACTTAAGTACCAATGGGGGTAGGACCCCTACTCGACGCTGGCCAGCCACTGGCCTAGTACCACTTTCCTTATACAATGTATTTTTTTTTCCGTTTATTTATGGTAAGTACATTTACTTCATGAAGCAAGACTGCGGTCTGCAGGCTGCACGCTGCGGGCTGCGAGCTGCGAGCTGCGCGCGGCTCCCATTACCGCCGGCTCGAGTTACGGCCACTCGAGCCGGGCGGCCTCGCCCCGTCCCGTCCCGTCCCGCACCCGCACCCTCAACCCGACCCCCACCCGCCCCTCATCGCAACCGATCAATCAACGCACGGCGCACACGCACACACACACCGGATACGGACCGATCACCAAATTGAATCTCCTACACGAGCAGCTCGTTGTGCCAGCGCCTGCATTATCTAATCGAAGATGAACAAAAGCATTTTATGAATGTAAATATACCACTGATGCATAGGCTTTGCGGGTCACTTCCGCCGTCACCTAGAAATTTGTTTAAAATATTGACAATCCACATGTGCGCACGCCGCGCGTGTAACAGGTAATGTAGAACATCGAAAGGTAATAAATTCTGCACGAGCTGCTGTCATGCCACTGTTGTCCACTTCCTAGAAACTGCTGAAGTGCGCATTAGACGTGACCAAGATATAACGAAATGACTAGATAGGAGTGTCCCGTCGTAACACTTCAAGTGTCTTCCACCAGCGGGACCAGGCGGGACCAGCTGGAGCCCGGTAGGGCCCGGCAAGTCCGTCATTGTGATGGCGTTAACGCTTCCGGCGGACAAACTGCACACAAAATGATGACATGATGCTCTGAAATCTCCCATCCTTATCCGCGTCGCGTTTCGGAGATAAATCAATTACACGGCGCCGATCGCAGCCGGACATGAATATGGTTTTCTTTCGTTATGTTGATGCAGCATTTTGCGATGTTCTAATTGAGGTTCAATGAAATCATGCGGAACCCTCTGGCTCGTGAAACGTGTGCATGCTGTCATTATCCCCATTCCGGTTCTGGGTGGTAGTGATAGGTCATTTCCGAACTCGTTTCGCTAGCTGCCATCTTCGTGCTTCAAGATGCCGCTGGGACAGCTCCGCTGCGTTCCGCCCGGTAGAGAGATTGTTAAGATCGTTTAGTCTGGCTAAGTGTAGGCCGGCGGCAGTCCGTGCCTGCGCAGTGTTTTCGGAACGATTTCCTTCTCCGGCAGATGGACGGGGAGGGCCTCTCCAAAGCGCGCTATTAGCCCGCGTCCTCCGGCCGTGCCGTGTGCTTGATCATTAAGTAATTGATTGGCAACTCCAAAGCGGGGACTGGGCCCCTCGCATCCATTCACGGCGAGCCCCTTCGCCACGAGCCGGGCGATAAATGTAACGATTCGAAGCAGCATCTAAACGAATCTAATAAATAGCTTCCATGTTGTTACAGCAAGAATCGTAATAATTATTTTCCCGTGTCTACTACAGTACTGTTATTATAGTGACGATAGTGCATTAGTGGGCATTAAATGACATTTTATTATCATTTAAGAAATTTAAAAATGCGTACAGTCATTAGATATTATTTTTTTGAAGTACTTGTTATCAACTTCCGCAAACTTTGTTTTATAAGAGGGAAAATAAATCTTCCTACGGACAAGACAAAGTATTTAATAAATATCTAGAATAAAAGTTTTTAAAGGTGCGAAATTGGATTTTAATTTATTAAACTTAATATAGAACAAAAATGCGTTTAAACGCGATCCCTCCACTTTTCGTTACGCGTCTTATTGTAAAGTGCAGTAAACAAAGATGTGAAGCGACGACTAGCTCACCAGCGGCACCCGCGTCGGCGCACAGCAACGCCAGCAGCACCGGCGCCAGCAGCACCGGCAGCGTTGCTCCTCCGACCCCGTTCATCCTCACGGCGCTCACGCGCGCCCGCACATCGCCCGCCCTGGGGAACCCGTCCGCTGACCGCACACGGCTATTTGTGTTAGCGCACATACAACACACGCGTTTTGCACCGCAAAGCTTTCCAAGAGCTTTCCTGAAGATAGCCTCTCTCAAAAATGAAATGCACACTTGGAAATACCCGACGCGCCCGTTGTATGTAAAGCACAACACTTAAAGAAGCAAAAATCCATTTATTTTAACGTAGGGGTCGGTCGGCAAACGTAAACAAAGCTTCCGCCGCTCCGCTTCTCGACGCGTTGCGAGAGCGCGCGAGCCGCTCAGCCCGCCCGCCGCGCACCGCTCGCCGCGACCCGCTCCCCGGCACAACGCGGCGCGTTCGAATCTGTTTAGTGTTTGCTTTTAGGTTTAAACTTTTTTCAAACCAATACTTAGTTTAACATTATTAATAATAAGAACTTTGTGACTTAAATTCAAATTCTTAAATGCATTGTTTTAATTCATGATATTGTTCTAATTTACTTTGCAGCGAAAGAAAAAAAATTTATAGTCTGGTAACGAGATCTTAATGATATGATAAAAATTGCCGTATTTTACGATAATAATTTTTTTGTTTACAGATAAGTCATTTTTGGAAAAAAATATAAAAAAAAGAAACGCGTTCGTTTGTGCCAAGCAATTGTCGACTGTCGTAGTCAGCGCTCGGAAGGTGCGCAGCGGCTGACAGCTGACACGGGAAATTAAAACTATCATTACATACACTCGGACATATTCTATTATTTTAATCAAGGTAAAAAAGACTTCAGTCACGTAAACAGGTAGAATCAAATTTAGTTATTACCTCATTGACTGCAGGCAAGGGTTTCTAGAATTATATAATCCTTGATAGGTTATTAGCGCTAATATTAAATTTGTGTTATCTACAGCCATGGGACACGGAAAAGAACCTTATGCCATACCTCATTACAAACAGTTCGAGGTGAAAGGCATTCCGCAGCTAGAGGAACTTCAGAAGGCGCTCGAGAAGAAAGGCCTGAAAGATCCGTGGATCAGGTAATATCCAACAGACTTATCACTGAATCCGCCTGTATCGTCATAAGACACGTTTTTCATTTAAGTATATTGATATAAGGCAGATTATATAAATTGTTGTGGATATTGATACAGATACACTAGAAATTTTAAGTTTCATGGTGATACCTATTACAGTATTATTTAAAATTAGCAAAAACTGTGATTATTATAGTTTTACGACGTGTTATGTATAATCCATATTATATTGATAATAATATTGGAATTGTAATTAAAATATTACAGAAACGAAGCATGGCGCTATCATCCTGCTTTTGGTACTCCTGTATCAAGGGGCCTGAAGTTCTTCTTCCGTGGCTTTCCATTAGGTGTGGCTCTCACTGTGGTTACAGTGTTGATGACAAAGCTCTCAGGTGGGGACGATGAGCATGGTCATGGTCATCACTGATGTCTCATGTTCTTGCTTGTAAAGTTGTGTTGTGCAGATATTCTCAGCTGTTGTGTTATGTCAGCTGTTTAGTTATGTTTTAGATAATACTATAAATTCAATGATACAAAAAAAATATTCATTTATTGTTTGGAGAGATTAAAGATAATAGTCATAAAAGGTGTATTATTTTATGTCAAGAATTTTTTCCCTTTTTAAATATATTATGTGTAAAACAGCATTAAACACAATAAAAATTTAACAGCTTATTGTTAATAATGGTAACTATTTCCCATTCCCTAGCCACATGCAGTTTACATCCAATGAACTGCGACATACTGCACAAAAGCAGGTGTTCTAGTTATATCCATTACAATGTTTGTCGACCTGGTAATAAGTTTGATATCTGTATCCTGTGTCTTTAACCAAGTGTATTGCAATTAATTTACAGCTTTCAGATAGCAAATAAATACTGCTATTGCAATGCACAAAATTAAATGTATGCAGTTAGTTTGTAAAATTGATAGACCTCATTACCTAACTGTAGGAGGTAACAAATTCCAATGAAGGGTTGCGCTTGCAATTTTCATTAACATGTCAAAAAAATGTTTACTATTGTTATTACTGAATAACAATGTCAGCCTCGTTACTATTGTAACATGCCTTCTTAAATGCATGTTTTTAGTCCTGCATTGATTTGGCCGTTCCATGCATTAACTGGCCAAATCGATAAACAAACAAGCACCCAGTTGCCCAAATTATAAATGAATAGGAAGAATTGATGGATGGACAGTTTTATTTTATTTAAGTATATATGTTATGCACTTGGAGTCTTTTACCTGTATATATTATCACATTTATCATGTTACAGGCTAACAGAGTGAAATAAACTCTTAACTCAATGCATTGTTAAGTTAGTAAGAATTTATTAAAAACATATTTCAAAGGACCTCCACACTGACGGTGATACTTCGGAAGCGCGTTGGCTCAGCCAGCATAGTGTTCACGTGGTTCGGGGCTTCAGGTCGTCGTAGCAGGGCCGCAAGAAAATGTAGTTCTTTTTGGCTGGGTTGTAGTGCTCGTGGCCCTTGAAACACAACAAAACATGAACACAGAGCAGCCTCTGGTTGCGTGGCTTGTGTGTATGAAATATCTTTAAACACATGAAACCTCGTTCGTTGACTTGCTGGCCACCTCTGTCACTGACAAAGTGGCGGAGACAGCGCCCATTAGAACTTTTTATAGATTTCAATACTATTCGCGTTTCGTCATTTGGCTGCTAGCGATGCTATAATTTTTCGCATTCATTTCATCATTTTAGCTTCGTCCGTACCCGCTTAACATTTTTTTAAACCGCTATACCATACCACGCTACTCATACTGCACCTCTTCAGCACACACTCCCCTCCGACAGTCTGACCAACACCGGCTTCAGCATCAACTTCGTTTAGCTGTTTGTGTTAGTGCTGAGATTCCAGTTTCCTCCAGGCGAGTGCTGCTATGATTTTTATACGTTATACGTATCCCTATATTTATGGCTTGATATTATCTCGCTGCCCAATTTTAACTCCTTTCTCGCGCTATTTCCGGCGCCGCACCAGCATCCGACAACAAACGCCATGCAAACTATGTTACACAGGCTGCACAGTGATGGTTTACCTTAGACCAGTCATACCCCACGGCGTACGCGAACACTTGCCCGCTGTGGTTGAAGGCGCACTTTGTGAGCGGCTGATCCAACGTCTCCGAGGACTTCAGTTTGGTGCGCGCATCCTTGTCCCAGAAGGAGTAGGAGCCATCCGAGCCAACTGTCGCAAGTGTACCGTGCACCGGGTGGAACGCGATGTCGTTCACTGCATAGATGTCCTGCCGCACAAAGCATCATATGTAACAGAGCACAATAATGTTCCTTGACAACTGTTTGGCAGCAAAACTAGACACTGTAGATTGTACAGGTATCTGTAGGTAGACAGAGTGCAGCAACAGAGACCTGCTATCAGTGAGGGAGCACTATTGAATACATCTACAAAGTTACATGCAGTGTTACAATGTCTGCAGTGAATTGCACCATTGCGTGGTGTATATACCAAGTACAAGTGGTACTGTGAGTGTATTACCTGGTAGCTGCCAGTGGTGCTGCCGCCCGCGCGGTGACACTTGAATGTGAAGTTGTCTTTCGGGTTGGCCGGGTTCACATATTGTATTGCGACGCGGCCCTCTACACTGCCCAGCGCGAATCCTGTGGGCTGTTTCGTCTTCTTGTCGCGGAACACAGCGACGCAGCGGTGCTGGTACTTGAGCGGCGACTCCACGCGTTTGTACTCCGCCGGCTTTCCTTCCAGCGTGTACAGGCAGATGCCGCGGTCCGCCGTACCCACCGCCGCCATCGGATACACCTCCAAACATTACTTATCGGTTAACAACCATCACTTCCTACAAATGCTACAAAATGTATAATAAACACCTGGACCATTCACTTTGAGCAATCATGAGTATGCCACAGTATGCTACAGTTGTGCCAAAAGCAAAAGGTTCAGCCCAGTCGACACAGTATAACGCCGCTCACCACATCTGCGCAGTAACAACGTTCCGAGAGGTTCATTGTCATCACTGGCACTGCGCTGCGTGTGTCCCAGAACTGGAATGACATATACAACAATGTTTATGAGCTAGTTTCAATTATTAATTTGTTCATTATATATGTGTGTTTCCACTACAGCTGGGGTGCTACACGGAAATGAATAAAATTTTGGAAACTGTGTGACTACTTGTGTTATATATGTGGGTATTTGACTTGTATGTGTTATTGACAAATAAGATCAACCAAGTGGATGCTTCATAATATATTCACATAATGTCACTTTAGAACACGGCTACCTAGCTTCTCACAACACATAGTTCCTACTCATGTGTCTTGTCATTTATTCAGTACATAAAAACTTGCTTTGTTGTATTTACATAGTCATATATATGTTAGTCATTTGATAGATTGTAAAAGGTTTACGGAGACTATTGTGTTTGGAGTGTGCTTAGTTGTGATGAATGTTTACTTAACATTACACTATTTTGACATTCTCACTTTGAGTGTTTTGTCCCAGGAGGCAGTCATAAGACAGTTGTATGTAGGTGCCTTAATCCAGTGGCAGGTCTTCACGGGTGCATCATGTGCCGCGACCTACAGAATTAATATTTATGTTAAAACATAAATTGACAGTGTACCGATTTTGATCAATATAATACAGATACAGGTACAAAATTAAAGAGAGTAGTTTCATTAGTACTTATATTTGTAATAAAGAGGTGCATTGTTTAAATTACTTAAGTTCAAATTGTTTTCTGTTAAGTACTTACACAGAATTAGTTTTTAGTTGTAGTAACTAGAATTTATTTTTAAGTCTCCAAGAGAAAGACATAAAACAGTTTAATGGTACAAATTTCTTGCAATGTGCAATATATATATATACACATGTGTGCATGTGTGTTTTATTATTACAAACTACTACTACTACTCTATTATTTAGTGATTAACAAATTTATTCCGATTATGTTAAAAATAAATTGCTGAATCACCTCGCTACAACTGTACCTGTACACATTGGTTTGCTGCGAGGTCCCAGCACTTAACACTCTTATCTGTAGACGCCATAAATACTTTGGACCCATCCTGCAAATAAACAACATTATGTAATATTATGTATTGCTATATACATTGTAAATACTATGTGCAATTATTTCGAGTTTACTCACGTCGTGCCAAGCAACGTCAAGCACTGGTCCATCCATGACTTGTGCTGCTTTAGGCACAGTTTTGCCCGAAGCCTCCACTTCCCAGCATCTTACCTGTAATACAATTTCAAATAACAATTAGTTTTGTTTCATGAAGATTGCACAACTGTTACACAAGAATGTTCAATAATACAAAAGATATACGAAGGCTTGCTGTTTATGTACATATATTTTTAGGCAATGATGTTAGCCTATCAGAAGCTACCTTCACAAATTCGATATGCTATACTGACCCGGCAGTCCCAGCTCCCCGCCACGAGAAACGTCTGCGGAACGGACGCCGGCGAGAACTCCAACGAGGAGACCGTATCATCCGGTGGCGACGTCACCTCCACATCCTTGTTGGGATTATTTGTACCACCACCGAGTTGGTTAAACATTATCAGGTAGTAAATGCCTAAGTATAATATATTACCAACTTTTTTCACAAAAAGTAAATTTAAAACACGGAATAGAATATTTGGTGTTAATACGAAGACTGATAAAATATTATAATTTTATGATAAAATGCTTAAAATGTACACATAACCAAAATATGATTATTTTGAAATTGCTACAAATGTCAACTTAACCGTCTCTGAGCAAAACCGGGGCTAACGCCACAGACTACTAATGGTGAGGCAAGGGACAGTGGCGCTGCGGTACTCAGCGGAAAGAATGAACTGTTGTAATTAGGTTTTTTTCCGCAAGGTACAATCATAAATGCACAAACAAATTATAATCGTCGCCTTGAGACAAGATGTAAGTAGTTACCCTAGTAATTGCACTAGTTAGAGCGTCCTTCAAACCAGATCACAGTAATGTTTTCACATAATTATTTGGCTGCAGAAATAAAAGTTGCGGTGGTACATTCATAAAGGTCTTTGACACTAGACTCACCACTAGTAAATATGTTATAATAGGCAATAATAAAGTTATTTGAGTTGTTACTGAAGTTAATGATTTCTAAGTACTGAATTACTAAATTTTACTGCTTCACAGTGGCTACACGTGCTTTGCTGCTGCCTTATAACACAATAGTCTGCGGTTTTGGTTCCGGGGCTGCGTATCGAATTTTGTTCGCTTTACTGGCCTTTTATTGTAATTTTGCCACCCCAACAGCATCACTGCGCGTCGGCTATCTAATTAGTAGGGCGGACGTATCTCACGTCGAGCACGCTCCTCCACGTGTCAAATACAGGGTTGAGAGGTATTAAATTCAGCGAGCAGGTTTTAAAACTAGGTATTTGCTTGAAAATACGCGCACTAGGTACCTGAGAAAAATACTTTTAAGTTTTTTTATAGATTTCGAGTATGTTACTGCATAAAATCAAATAAACACATTTTCCAACTAGTTTTTTTACTGCGCCAGAACGGTTATGTCGTTTAATCTTACTGATTAACATACGTTTTATTTTAAAATGTTGGATAATCACAGTCAACAGTACGATTCAACAATAAAATTCTAAACATTAATTACTGCATGTATGAAATGAATACGTAAAACTCCTTTATCAACTAAACTGTTTTTTTAGTTATCTCTTCGTATGAACATCAAAATATATGTACTTATTATTATAAGTTTTTTTTGTTAGGTTAGTGTGATAATATTTTTTATAGGTTTATATTGAAATTAATTTTAGTATTCACCGTATCCAATCACAAAAATTAAAAATCAACATATACAAACACAATTGCCGCATGTATTATATAGTTTATTTGTAGACCGTCAAGACGAAAAAAGTATTATATCTCGGCATATGCTTAGGCACGATAGGTACGAAATGCTTCAACTTGTCATGTTGGGCAAAGTGGCGGGTAAAAGGAGTGTTGGTTGTCGGAGGAAATCGTGGCTGCGTAACATCAGGGACTGGAACGAGATCGCTAGTGCCGCCCAACTGCTCCGCCTTGCAAGAGAGTGGCGGAAATAACGCTTTTGCACCATCCGCGACCCCGCCGGCGCTGGCCGCTTTCGCAGTCCCACCTCAGAAGGGAGGGATGAAGCTTCCCTTTCCAGGGCGCGACGGAATATGCAGCGCGTCCCTTCCTCGGCCTCCTGCAGTCGCCCAGAGGCCATGAGAGCCAAGAGAGAAAACTCTCCCGGCTCCCTGCAGCGGATCCGATCTTGGGCCCGCCGCCACCCGTTAACGGCCGCGGAGGATAGGCAGTACGGCGCATCGTTATACCGACATTCCTTTTCCCCCACGGCCCCACCGCCGTCGCATCGCCGGTGCCAATCCACTTCTGCTGCAAGGGGCAGTATGAAACCGCCGGCCGTTCCAGTAACCTCCAATGGGCTGCAGGGGCGGCTTTATGCTGCCCTTAGCGGCCAGGCTGCAGGGGCGGTTTCATACTGCCCCTTACCTCCGAGGTGGAGTCGCAGACGGAGTACTCTCTGCGACTAACCGGTGTCGCAACGGCGATGCGACGACGGTGGAGCCGTGGAGGAGGAGGGGTGTCGGTATAACGATACGCCGTACTGTTTATCCTCCGCGGCCGTTAACGGGTAGCGGCAGGCCCGACATCTCCCCGCCGCAGAGAGCCGGGAGAGGTTTTCTCCAGTAGCTCCCATGGCCTCTGGGCGAATGTAGGAGGCGAGGAGGGGGCGTGTTGCACGTTCCGGCGCGCCCTGGAAAGTGAGGGTTCATCCCTCCCTCCCGAGGTGGGACTGCGAAAGCGGCCAGCGCCGGCGGGGTCGCGGATGGTGCGAAAGCATTCCCGTGATCCTGTCATCAAGCGATGCGGCAGAACATCGTGGGGTTTTAGTCGGTGCAAGTCCGACATAACCCGTCGTCACCCCCACGAGAACGAACATGCGTAGGCATTTCCCACACGCAAAACAAAAAAAACCTGTTGGGGAGGCGGGGGGGCGAAATATGGTGAGCTGACCGCAAACATTCGCTAGTCAGAGAGGTACCTTATGAAAAATTTAATTATTTAATTTGATCTTGTGATTATTTTTTTTTTTATTACCACTTTTGTATGACTATTAAGTCTCATGGACATTGATATTTGGCAAAACTTAAAGGAATTGAAATTTATGGTCTAAACCAGTGTAAATATATTTATTAATTTTTGTTAAATGCTTTATATTAAAAATTCCTATTTAATCTAAATGTACATTTAATTCATCAGTAAATTGCACTCGTGTGCAGCCGGAGCGCGTTGCTAGGGTTTGATGATCTATATTAATCAGCATTTAAACTAAAGCGTACGCAGGGTTATGACGACAAGGAAATGTCGTTATAGACGTAAATAAGATGCTGTGAAATATTTCACTTGGTAGATAAATTTAGAGTTGTTTAAAGTTCTATGCCGGTAAAAAATAGACATATTTAATTAACAATAGTTAAGACATCTTTACTTCTGTCTTAGTAAATATAATCATTAAAAAAAATAATGTGTAAGACACAAGAGATAATTTATTTTGTACAATTGAATTTATACTGTAATTCTTTTGTACCAGGGCGCCTTGGTATCTAGTCTTGCAAGTAGACCCGTGCCTTGCCTGGTGTCAAGCTTGTGTCAAGATAAAACGACTTCGATTAATTTCTGACTTTGACATTTGGATGTTACTTGTCATGTCAATGGATTCACCTCCGTCCGTTTCTCCGCTCAAGAGTTTGCCTATGTAACGTATAATTTTCGTATTTAATTTTTTCACTATTTTACTATTCAACTACACAGAGTGAAAATTTTTGTTAATCAATCTATAATGAGTACCACTGAGTACGTTCAAATAAAAGAGCTGAAGCCTGGTATGAAAAATATTAACTCGGTGTTTATAGTGCTAGAGGTGGGTCCGCCCACGCTGACAAAAGAGGCTCGCGAGGTGCGGACACTTCGCGTGGCGGACGCCTCCGCCTCCGTCAACCTCTCCGTGTGGGACGAACCGGGCGCGCTGCTGCAGCCGGGCGACATAGTGCGGCTGACGCGTGGCTATGCGTCGCTGTGGCGCTCCGCACTGACTTTGTACTCGGGAAAATCGGGGGATATTCAAAAAGTGGGGGAGTTTTGCATGTTATTCAATGAGCAGGTGAACATGAGTGAACCGCAGCCGGCGCCGGCTGCTTCGCCGTCCGGCCCTCAGCCCTCCAGCGACCGCAACGGTAACGGCGCCCATCAGGGACCACGGTCACTTATAAATACCCCATCAAGTCAAGGGGCACAACAAACTAATCAAAAGCAGGAGCGATTTTCCAGCAGTTCACAGGAACATACTGGCAAACATTCACACAAGACATATGTGAGAGGACGTGGTCATCAGCGCGGCAACAGCAGGCGATAGCATATAGAGAGTGTGACATGATAAGTGAAGGTCACTATTAACACCTGAAGAGATGTACAATCTCAAGGCAGTGTATTTATTACTTTAAATGAAATGATTGAGGAGTTCTAATGTTATGTGTCTAAAACAGTTTCTATGTAATATCTGTTTCTAAAAAAAATTTTCCTCATGGTGTTAAAGGTTTTTTAATGAACAAAGTGATGAATATTATACATTAAAAACTGATATTAGTTGCTGATAATAAAAACTGTTGTAAATAATTACCATTCAATAATGTTGTACACAGAGCAGACTGTAGGACATTTACAATATGGCATTTGAAACATTAGATACTAACATTTAACCTCATTCTGCTGCATAAATGGCTACAGCCTTACTGAATTCATTGATCTTGCGTACGGTGGATGCATTCCGGCGTTTCTCTAAGAGGTCTCCCAGTTATATTTTCCCTGAGCTATTCAGTGACTTACAAGTGGTCCATTTACCTTCCTACATCTGCAGTTTGCTTCCATTGATAACAATAACAAAGTTACAAATATCTCTGTTTGATTGGACATGCTTGTGTTGTGTGGACAGAAGAAGTTTACCCTAGCGGTGGACATGCAATACGAAATAATTGTAGGAATAGTCCTGAAATTTGTAAGCTGCAACAAATCACAACAATTGTTGTGAGCTTCCTGCCTACTTCATCTTCACCAGAGTTGCAGCTGTAAGTATGTCAATACATTGTTGACATGTTTGCACTTACCATTTCAAAAAAGTTATCAAATTGTTAATATAATAAAACAATCAAGTTCATTTCTTTCTTTTTCCTTTGTTTAATTAAAAATAATTACTTTTTCAATGTGTTTCCTCTTAGTCTATGTGAAGGTTTAATGACATATACCTCATTGCCTCTACTTTTATGTAATGCAGACATCTCTAGTGAATATTGGTTTATTTCCTCTATTTGCAAAGTTGTTAGCCAGTGGAGCGGGCTTGACAGTGTAGTTGCAAATAACAGTGGTTTGAGGTGAACAGTGGAGATGAAACATTATACCTAGTCCAGCCATAAGTTCTGTTACAAATGAAAATGCAGTAATGTATTTTTTAATGAAGTAATATAATATTAAAATTTTTACCTACATATTTATTAGTTTCGGCAAAAAATAAAAAAAAAATCCATTTAAATTGGCCACCTTTGGTTTTTATACAGGCCTTTAATCTGTTTGTTCATGAATCTATGGATTTATGCACTGTATCCAAGGAAATTTTCCACCACTGCCACTGCTTACTCCAAAGATTTTTTAAGAGACTCAAGTCTCCGTGTCGTTTAGAGTAGCAACAGGCCATGTCCTGTAAAGCTGACCATAATTTGATACCTAAAGGGTTGAGGTCTGGGCTAGATGACGGCCAGTCTTCAGCTCTTATAAAGTCTGAATCGTTGGTTTTAAACCAGGCTTCGGTAGTTCGGGCCTTGTGCAGAATCCTGCTGGATGTCCACAGTGTATTATTAAAAAGTGTATTGCCGAGAAATTTCACAACGATCCCAGACTGTATCCTGATACACTTTAACTGACATTTTCACTCCTTTTTGACAAAAATGTAGTTTTATGACTCCTTGACAAGACACGATCCACTAAACCATCACTGATGCAGGTTGATGACCTTGACCACGTTGAACCTCTCCGACCACTTGAGCAGCTTCTTTAGAGCTGCGAGCGTACACTTTGTCATTTCGCTTATTGTTGTGTTCTTCAATCGTGAAAATGTTTTCATCGGTGAAGAGAAGGTTGTGGTGCCTTTCCTCTGCCTGTTGCATCGCGACAGAAGGTTTCTTCGTTTTGATCGATCCACTCCATCCATATTTAATCGTTAAGATTGATTTAGGGCATGTCCTGTATATCGGCGATAAACACCGAGTATCAGATGTTGTTTTATAATACGCGACAGAGTCCTAGAGGGAATCTTCATTTCTTACGATAAGATTTTTTGCTTTCTAACGGGGTTTCGACGAATTCTGGCTTTAACAGCATAACAGTCTTTGTAGTTCTAACAGCACGCCTAACAGACCGCCCCGATCTTTTCTGCTCTTCTTCTGGACAGAGGAAGTGTTGTTGTATGTGTTGATAGTAGGATACACGAATATACGGCTGCTAGTAAGTTTTAAAGTGTACGGACTATGAGCGACCGGACCGGCTCCATGTCCACCTTGTGCAACGCGATCAATGCAATCATATTTTCTTTAACACCCCCACCACATTCCATATTGTAATTTGACAATGAACAAGAAAAAATATGTGAAATGACGCGAAATCTAAACAAGTTTTTAAAATACTATACGTGTTCCAAATTCAAAATAAATAAAAAGTTGAAAAAAAGAAGAGTTTTTATGTAACAGTGTTTAGGGCCAGAGTAGTTATATGTATATATAGATTTGTAGCATAGGGTGTTACTAACTGCCCTAACCAGAACGAACGACGTTTTGCGCGAGGCAGCTGGCAGCAACTGGATGAGTATACCGCAGATCGGACTAAGTGGTGTTTTTTAGGAGAGACCATGTCCAGCAATGCAGTGGCCTGCCACAGGTTGTTGATGATGCTGATGTTATATAGACTTCTTGTTCTTGTGATGCTATACAGAGCAGGCAGTGTACACTTTTTACTTGCTTAAAAAGTAAGTAAAACAAGTGCAGAACTTGTGCCCATTGAGTCATTGTTGCATAATTACTTATAAGCAGGTCTGTTTACTGTGTACAATGTGGAAAATTGATAACAAAACAATATTACATCAAATCAAATTAATTGTAACTCATACCCTATAACGAATACATACAACACTTAAAATATATTAACATACATACTAAGAAAAAATTAAAGAAACACGAAATATAAAAACTAAAAATAATAAACAAACATTTAAAAAATAAGAAGAAATCTCTGCAGTTATAAAAGAAAAGAAATCTAATCTGTTTGGCAGGAAGAGCTAGGACTATTTTTTTGTAATTTTTCAAACTATCGCTTTCTACGTAGCTTAGATTAGAAAATGTAAATGATGGAACTTGATTAGCCTTTCCTTAGGACACGTGAGAAAAAATCATTTACGACTGCCTGTCGTGGCATTACATTCCAAGTGAGTCCTCTCCCTGCTGGCCCACAGACCTTTCTGGAAAACGCGGAGAAGTTTCGCACTGGACACTCGGTATAAGCCTGAATGCTTCCATTATCCGCAAGACTATCAACTTTGCTGATAACTTTATTGTAGGACATTCAAATTAAAACAAGAAGGCATCCCTGACATCCGTGACAGTTAAGATTAACAATTAATGATAGTATTCACGATCAGAAAAAGGATCAAATCGTGCTGCAGCCGTAATTTTTTTTATCGGGGTTAAAATTAATAACAGCCTATTTCAGAGGAGCAAACCATGTTTGATCCATAATTTCCTGTCACACAATGCCTAAAGTCGCACGAAAGGACCAGTCTGCGTCAGACGCCGAGCCGTCGCGAGCTGACGCACCGCGTACGCCTGAAGCTGATGCAGCCGGGCAGCCGGGCAACCGGAACAGGTTGTGCCTAATGGAGGCTAATTTATTTTTGTTTATTGTTCCCGTTTGTCCTATTATTGGAAATGTTTCGTGTTTATATTTGTTACATGCCCGAGTTATTTAGTTAAACGATTTCTGATCTAATAAAGTATGTGAGAAGCAATGGCGGGCGTCACGTCACGCGTGCACGTCCAGTCTGCGTCTGTTTGTTTACGCGTTGACCTTCCGGCAGCCGCAGCCGCGTGGACGCGCGCCACTTGTCCACTCCGCGGCGGTGCGAGACTCTCGACAAAAAGTTTAAGGATACTAAGCTTCACCGGTGACGTTTGAGGTACTTGTCCTTGCCGCCAGCGACCCCGCACATGTGCCTCTCATTTTATTGCACCGAGTATATTCCCGACGAACTACTACAATTCATCTGTACTAGCGACGAACGAGGCGAACTCGAGCTGCTCGATGGCATGCGCCAAGAGGCGAGCGAGTGTGAATTCGATCTCGAGGTGTGTGGGGTGCTTCTCCACTTTGTTATTGCGCCTCTAATCGCCAGCTCTGTGCGGCTGTTGGCGAGTGGTGAGTGGCGGGCGGCGCGCGGCGCTTTACTCTGCAGTGTTGCCGAACACCGTGATATTTGTGGCCGGTGCGCGTACGCAGTGTGCCACGCGCGCCGCGCATTCGCCTGCGGGGCGGCCGTAAACTAAATGTGCCGATTGCCAAAAGCCAATAGTCGATAGACATTAGCAGGGAGCCAGTAGACCACAAAGGAATGCGTTGCACGTGCCACGCGGATGGGATCTGCCGCCTAGGTTGGAACCTGATGCTAACCGGAAACATTTTAGTAAGGTGCGCCCTATGCAGGCGGTACTTTCAGTTCAACTGACGCGGAGGAGCTGCGCGGCGTTTCATCTTCTCGAGGTTCCGGCGGAGGATACGACGAAGAAGAGATGTATATCATAAACTTTTTCTTCATTCTATCATCCTACTGTCTTGTAAACTAAAACTGACAAAAATCGAAGAAGTACTTTTGTTGATCAGCCCGGCATAATCTTTTTTTCGTTCAAGGGTAAATTCTTTCGTAACAGAAACCGTATTTCTTTTTACATATTTCATTTTAGTCTTAGACGTCTTTAAAAAGTTCGTCGCGACGAGCACAGTGTAGTGCTGTGTATATCATCCTAACTAGCGCCATGTTGTTAAAGGGAGACGGGGCGCGCATCATTTACTATCAGGTGACGTCCTGGTCGTCTCGCTCCTTATTGAATAAAAAAAAATTAGTTACATTTTTACTCTGCGATAGTGTGAGAAGTTAAATATTTTCGGCAATTTTTTTAAAAAATTCTTCTTCACTTTGTTTCACACTTTCTCTTGTACAAGCGACCTAAAGGAAGCGTTATTGTCACTTATTTCATAAGACATATTATAAGCATTTCTTTCAAAATATTGTGACCATTACTAACTATTTATAAATATATCTATGTGTTGTATTTAGTATGAATGTATTTATGCATAGCTAGAACGTACAGAATGATTTTTATACTATTTCTGGTGTACTGTTCCATCAAAGTATCATCTCTCCGCCGCAGGTCACCCGGTAAAGAATCAAAATGAGTTAACTAGTCTGTGGCGGTGGTAACCTTTTGCGTGTTCTTGATAGTCGTGGATGCGTAAATATTTCGTTAAATATAAATAAATAACGTAATTAAAGATTGCAAATAACCTTTAAAAATTCAGAGGAAAAAAAAGAAAAGAAATTACAAAAGGAAGAGGCGGAGAGTCGGCGGCGAGCGCGGCGCGCGCTGCTTAATGTCAAGGCCGCGCCAGCAAACGCACGAAGGAAAGAACACGAAGCCATAAAGTTCACGAACATAACATCACTAATTAAATGTCTCTCGCACGCACGCACGCATACACACACGCGTGCACATGTACAAGACGATAACTAAAACGTTGAAGAGAAGAAGAAGTAGAAGAGCTAGGAGTAACTAATAGGAAAAACATTATAATCGTGATTGTCATCAACTCTTGACGCGCTATCGCTACCGGGGGTCGAACTTCAATGTTAAGGACGTAAAGCATTAACTTAATTTATTAGTTGGCTAGATATCATTTAGTGTTTTACCCGGGTTCCTCCTCTCCGTTGGTAACCTTCGGCGTCGTCTCGGTGTCCGGAGAAGGGTCCCCGCCGCGCACCAGATACTCCTCGCTTCGCAAATCTTTTGCTTTAGTAACCACAACCGTGATCTCTCTAATTTTATTGTTTGACAGGTGACAATGGAGAGACCATTGTTGTATTGCGCTATCAGGCAGTAGACAAAGGGCGGGGGGCAGACACGTCACGTACCGGAGAGATTTCTTGGATGCGTTTATCCTGGCCCGTGTCCTGGGTTTGTTGAATGAGCCATTATAGCCGGTAGCACGGTATCAACAGTGAACTAGGCGTGCAACCACGACCTCACCTTAATATCCAGAGGTGTCGCGGTCGCCGCGGGGACGAGATGCATGAGATCAAGATTGGTAGTGGTCATCATCTTATCACGGCCAGGGAGGCTGGCAGTCCGACAACGAACTCAGGCCGGTCCGGAGAGCAATTGCAATTTCAGGACAAGGACGTAAATTGCAAACGGTTTAATATTGTGATCCGGAAGCGAATGGGACGAACAAAATGGCGCAAGCTGGCATCTGATCTAGGTAGGCAACTACAGCTACTGATGGTCTGGGTGAAAATAAGAACGACGCAGGCGATGAATGGTGATACGGAAAGCTGGAATATCCGCGGTAAACGAATATGAGATTGAGGAAAAAATTGCAGGACACGCGCAAGAGAGTTGGGCCCGCGGAGAAATATGATGGTGAGGACTAACGTAGAGCCATAGCGGAGTATAGGTAAAATATCGAGGTTGGACAACTGTGATTCTTCCGATCCGTGGCTATATCCAGAAACTTGGACCTCTGGAGGCAGACACAAGTGAGCGAGTCAGAGCCGCTCTAAAATTATTAACTGTACCAATATTGCATAGGGATTTACTACTTCCGGGGAAAAAACCATGCACAGAGGTGGGCAGCGTGTCCTCGTTCCAGATGACGACGTGTCTCGTGACATGGCATACCGTATAAGTGCAGTTAATAGCGGTGCGCACACCCACGGAAAGGGATGCTCCCCTTCAACGGGTTTTCGCCTTGTCGTGGCGGAGTGGCTTAGTAACCGTGGTCCAGTACACGGTGAAGCCAAGTGGAACCTATCCGGCCGGCCCGCGGCGAAGCGCTGGCCGAAGCGGCCGCTCCCAGTTCGAGCACCGATTGGGATAACTGGAGCTCACCGGAGCGGCCGGGGGCCGCAGGGGCGGCTGTGTGCTGCCCCAGCGGCCGGCTGCAGGGGCGGTTTCATACCGCCCCTCGCATCCGAGGTGGGGTCGCGGAGGGATTACTCTCTGCGGCCAACCGGTGTCGCACTGGCGATGCGGCGGCGGTGGGACCGCGGGGGAAGAGGAGTTTCGGTATTGCGATGCGCCGTTCTCCCTATCCTCCGCGGCCGTTAACAGGTAGCGGCGGGCCTAACATCTCTCCGCCGCGGGGAGTCGGGAGAGGTTTTCTCCCGTAGCTTCCATGGCCTCTGGGCGACAGGTTCGGAGGAACCGGTCGCCCGCACACGCATGAGGTTGAGGAGGGGGCGCGCTGCATGTTCCGGCGCGCCCTGGGAGGGTTCATCCGTCCCTCGAGGTGGGGCCGCGCAAGCGGCCAGCGCCGGCAGGGTCGCGGTTGAGTGCTTGCGTTCCCGTGACTCTGCCATCATGGCGATGAGGAGGAACATCGTGGGGTTTTAGTCGGTGCAAGTCCGACATAACTCGTCCTTGCCCCCGTGAGGACGAGTATGCGTAGGCATTTCCCGCACGTAAAACAATAAAAAAACGGGAAGAGATGCTGAGTTTACGCCGTTCGACATGATGCCAGATACAAGCAAGGTACTGAGTAACTCAGTACCGGGACTCAATGGGCTCATGGCTCGCATAGTCAAGCATGTGGGTGGCGGCTTCCGCTGAGTTTATTTATGTTTTCGCCAAATGTGTTTAGCAGGGCTGTTTTCCGGATGCGTACGCAGATGACTTGACTGCGATTGTCGAAGCATAGTCCAGAGTGGATATAGAGGTTGCAGACTGGTTGGTTTGTGTGATTGGGGTGTACGAAACCATTGGCATTCTCCCTCATGAAATCAGTTACGCTAACAGTGAAGGACAAGTATCAGTGCACACCTACTATATGACTTGGCGGTGATACGATCATGGCTGTCACAGCATCCACGTTGTTGGGAGTGAGGACTTTGAACGACACTTGAACCGTAGCAGACCCATGTAATCATGGGAGTTGATATTGTGAGGATGCAGCGTCGACGAAGTCTTTTTCGTGTCGTTTGCACGCCCCAAAAAGATAAGATTAGGCAAGGGACACAGTTAAAGAAAAAAAAAGTTGGGGTTTTGAGCCCCGATGATTTATCCCATTTAACTATCCTAGTTAAATGGGGCCATGGAGAGATGGTGAGGATTTGTCCAACAGTTAGAATCAACCAGAGATGTTACTAAGCCATGTTATTGTATTAACTGGGACTATCTTTTTCTTACACGTACTGATTTTATGGAATGATGACATTTCTGCACCATTTCGTGAAGGTCAAGTTTTGCGAAGGCGGCCGCGGCTCCGAGTCAATGTCACGGATGCGCGGTTTATTATTAAATTATTTAAATGTCAAATTGTATGGAATAGAATGTAAGCTGCGGCCGCCGCGGGGCGAGATAGGACGGGCCTCATACCAGCTTCTTTTTTTATTTTGTAGAGACCAGCGCTTGACTACGATCTCACCTGATGGTAAGCTGCGATATAGTCTTTGGTGGTAAAGGGCCCTGGTTAAGAAATAGCGTATTCACTATTCTCTTATAGATTTCACGTCATAAATAGACGGAAACATTGACGTCGGCATACTGGTCTAATCCTTCGCTGTTCGCATTAAGAAGGTGAGGGCGAAACGTCTTAATGCGTGGGATCTCGGCAACGGAGGGATGAATACCTGCGGTGTGGCTGTACGTCCGGTGGTAAACAGGGCGTCGGCGGAATCAGATCAGCTTTACAAGTGCCAGCGGGTAATAGAACCAGGAGGAATGAATATACACTTGCAATATTCCTATTATTTCTGAAGAATTGTTAATGACTATAATTTTTCGAAAGTTTGATTTAATATAGAAGTAGTTGCAGAAGATTGCTTCTATGCTCATGAAGCATGCGCACATGTGTGGCGCGAGGCGGCGGGCCGTCTCCGCGGAGCTGATGTCGTTGTTGCGATTAGCAGACTTTATCATTAATAACGCATTAGCATTAGTGAGGACTGCGGTCTGCCAGTCTCTCTGACCGCCGCAGCAGCCGTGCGCCGGTGCGCGCGTTGAACTCTTCCGCCGGAACCGGCCGTTCCGTGCATTATTAAACTAAACTGAAGGATTTTATTCGTTTGAGTCTGCTTTCGCTTTAATGCGGAAACGGTATGAAATGAAGTTGCGATAATAATTCATAACTTTAATGTATGTATAATTTTGAGTCGCTGAAAAATTAACGCGAAGTTGGGAGTGATCAGTCGGAGCGTTTCCACGTCTCATTACTTAAATACCGAAGGCTCGGTGACGTGCTGCGGGCTGCGGGCTGCGGGCTGCGGGCTGCGGGCTGCGGGCTGCGGGCTGCGGGCGGCGGGCGGCGTGCTGCGGGCGCGCTCCGGTCCGGTATATGAGCGTGCGGCGTGCGCGCGCCGCATAGTTTGCAAGATGTCGCGACGCGCGCCGTGCCTCGCCGCGCTCCGCCTCGCCGCGCTCTGCCTCGCCGGTGAGTCGCGCGGCGGTTCCCCCCGCACTCGGAGAGAACTGGTCACCTAGCTTTAAACACCTCTCTTCGGGACTCACTAACATTAATATCATTCGCGTGAATAGGTCTAGGTCGATACGGTCCGTATTGACTTAATTTCTCTTTTAGCTTTATGTAAATGAATATTAAAGTTAAAACATATCCGTAAACTATTTAATGTTGCCGCGGTTTTCACTGTGTGCACGTCCCTTGCGATCGGGGTGTGCATGCGCGTGTGCGTGTGCGTGTGTGTGGTGCTTCCGTAATGTTGCTTCTCGTGTCCGCTTTACATTGTTGTAATTGTGTGCTGCAACGTACCTTCCATTTGCGTAGTCGGGCAGCTCGGAGGCAATACGCAGTCATTTTAGCTAAAGCAATCGCGCTGCTAACTGGAGACTACGTCGCGGGCACTTTGCTTGCGAGGGGTCAGCGTGACGAAATCGGGGCCAAATTTTTGTGTTATATGTTAATTGATTACACCGGTGATAAAATTGTACTGCCCTTACGCAATGTTGCGGAGGAGGGCAAGCCGCCAGACGCCCACCGCTTTCGTAAGTCTGAGGGCCCGCACGCTGGACACAAGTTTTTACTTTGTGACAGTTAGTTTGGTCGGCCAGTTGAAGCCCTGAGCGGGACGCAAATTTTTAAATGAAGATTATTAAAAGAAATTTTATGTAATGAAGTCTTAGGTACAGATTTAACGTTCAATTTATTCCGAAGCCTAGCAGCAACAGTCGTAGCAGCAGCAGAAGCTGCAGTAGAAGCACTCTGTCGGCGACACCTCCAACCGTTTCAACACTCCTATCGGCTTGTTTTGTATTTTTCTTTAAAAGCGTTCTGCAGGCTGGTGCTTGACTTCGGCGGTATACCGCGTTGTATTTAATTACGTTTTAACCTATCTTGTGGTTACTGCTGCCTCAGTGGTGCAGTTGCTAAATGTCAACATTGTAACACAGAAGTCCGCGATTCAATTACGGGACTCAAGATAGAGTGTAGTGTATGCAACAGGTCTTTCGAGCCGGCCTGGGTGACCCCCTCTTACTGTATGCGCAACATTAACGTTGTCGCATTGCTGCGGCGTAGCTGCCGACCTGTGGGAGCCGAAGTATTCTTGATGTGTAATACCATGTGTAATTAAGATCAATTGTAACCTACTGTAAATAAAAAGGCAATGACTAATCCGGTATCCCCGCTGTCTCTGTCGACGTCGCTCGTTTGGCTGTATGATGTGCCAGCAGCTCGGCAGCTCGCGCCAGCCCGCGGCAGCCCGCGGCCCCGCATTCATTCCCTGAATTTTCCTTTCGAAATGGCGCGTGCGCCGCGCCCGCGGGCGCCGGTTAGCCTCGTCAAAGTGTCCTTTGTCAGAGGCACTTGTCGTGTGCCGACTATGTACGCGCATAACGCTCGCCCGCCCTGCAGCGCTGGGGAATTGAGCAGCTGCCTCGTGCGATCCCTCACTGTCGCTTCTTCGGAATAACATCCTTTTAAGCTTTCTAGGATAGGCACAGCGCTAATTTTATTTTCCTCGACAGAAACTATATTGAGAACAGTGCAGTGTGCTGTTGCTGCGCGTATCCATTTGTTGCTGGTGACAGTACAGCTCTGTGAGCCTGTCTCCCACTGAGCTTTGAGCTTGCGCACTGAGGGATCAGAGTCACTTCTACGGGACACTCCCTTGACCTCGAGTGAGACAGGCGAGGTCACCGGGTGCGGACACTCGGCCGCCGAGCGACCTTGCATCGCGTCGACAACAAACAGAGACAAAAATAAAATATTTGATCAAATGACAATATTATAGTGAAACCAGACGTCGCGTGTCCACACGGGGCGGGCGATACTTCCGGCCCACGGTAGAAATGGAATGTGTCGATCTCTTGAACGCTAAGTATTAGGTCCTTACGTATGAAAATGACGTTTGAAGGCGGTTTGGACTGCCGCATCGAAGTTGAATTTGTTTCCTTGTAAAAAGTTGTCCAAATTCCGGAAAAAATGGGGGCAAGGTCCGGGGAGTACGGTGGATGTCGCAGACATTCCAATTGCAGCTCATCTAACTTAGTGGTTGTTTGTTGTACAGTGTGTGGTGGTGGTGTTGCGTTGTCGTGAAGCAGCAGTGACCTAGAGCGATTGACCAATCTCGGTTGTTTAGCAGCTAGTTCTTCCTTCACGGTCTGCAGTTGCTGACAATACATATCTGCCGTAATCGTTTGGCCAGATTTTAGAAATCTGCAGTGAACGACACCGGCGCTGGTCCACCAAACAATTACAAATAACTTTTCCTAAATCAATTTTCGCTTAGAGCAGGATTTGGCTGTGTCTCCAGGGTTCAGCCATTGCAACTAGCGCTTCCGGTTATCATACAGTATCCACTTTTCATCACAAGTAATGATTCGATTTAAAATCTCTTCATCATTGTGTCGGCTGAGCAAAGTAACACAGCAGCAGCAGTCGACGCGTGTTCACAAGTTCGGTTCACTCAATGCATGAGGTACCATCGGTCAAGTTTTTTACTTTCCCGATTTGGTTCAAGTGGATTAATACAGTTTTGTAACTTATCCCGAAACCTGCAGCTATCTCTGAAGTGCTTTGTGATGGATCCGCTCCCACAATAGCCTTTAATTCTTCATTTTCCACTTTGGTCTCTGGCCGTGCACGGGTTGGTTTTGAAGGTCAAAATTTTCAGAACGAATACGTTGAAACCTAAAACGTACCGTGGTTTCTTTCGCGACACCAGCGCCGTCCACATCATCAATCCTTCGAGCTGTTCCTGCAGCACTGGTACTGATGGCACGGTAGAACTCGTACTCGTAAATACCGTAATATATTTCATGTTTACCATTGCGCGGCAATAAGCGACGCCAAAGAACATAATAATGGGGAAAAAACTAGTGAATGACTGTTTCCAAAACTCTAATCAAAATCTATTTTTGTCGCACACTTCCTTCCGCACGATTTGCTATTTATTTTTTATTGCAGCTGTTGGTTCACGACTTTGTGGGCTCCTGTGACATTTCACATTGAAAGAGATTCGGCACTCCCGACGGTGATCAGCGCACAGAGCTGATATATGTGCACAACGTGAAATGTTCACATCTCGCTAACGACCGCCCGCGCGCGGCCCCGCCCGTTCTCCCGCACCGCCGCACCCCCGCACCCCCGCACCGCCGCACCGCCGCACCGCCGCACCGCCGCACCGCCGCACCGCCGCACCGCCGCACCGCCGCACCCCCGCTCCTCCGCACCCCCGCACCGCCGCCCAGCCGCCGCTGCGGCGCGTAAGCTCCTTCGTACGTAAACCTAATAGCTTCAAACGCAATAAACAATGCGTACACACACACGCGCACGCGCACGCGCACCCCGCACGCGCACCCCGCACGCGCACCCCGCGTTAACGTTAATATTATTTTCACTTGCGGCCGCCGTGTTTAGCGTTACATATGCAAGGTTTGCGGGTCATTTACTACAGTCATGTAGCCAGTGATGGAGTAGTAACCATTGCGAGAACCGGCACAGGCACCGGCACTGCGCCGCCGTCAAGCAGATGCTGAGAACTTTTACGTAGGTACCACTGCAACTCTTATTTCCGCCGGCTAACAGTGGTTAGCAGACTATACTGTGTTCTAGTTTGAAGGGCGTTTTAACAAGTGTTGTTGTAATTACCGGGGTAACAAAACATATTGAACAACAACTTATCCGGCGCCGCACTATTGTAACCCGATCGCGCCGGTGACAACTACCTCACCTCGTTTGTTCGGTGTCCTTCCGGCGCATCCGCCGGCAGACGCGCTCCCTGCTCACCCGGATCACCACTCGCAAGGCGGCGCACCAGGTGGCGGGGGCGGCGCACCAGGTGGCGGGGGCGGCGCACCAGGTGGCGGGGGCGGCGTTGCTCAAACCGCAGTAGTTTACGTAAAACAATAGTTACGAAGTTATCTCGCCGTGTACTCACACACTAATGTATATTTTCGTGATGTTATAAAAATAATGTTGCCAGCGGCATCCATCGGCGTGGCCTCAGCCGCGGCGGCAGCGGACTCCGCTTCTTCCTCCTCTGGCTGGATGCAGCTCGTCGCAGGTGCTCACACCTCACTTACTATCACTCGACACTGGTATTGTTTTCTTGCACATTATGAACTGTAAACAAAAGAAAAGTGTTAAGTTTATTGACAGAACTCGAACTTGCGACGGTGAATTCCGCCATTGTACCGTACATTCATTGAATCTGAGGGATATGTCACTTGTCACTTGTTACTTGTCATCGCTGTTACAGAGTACGCGCGCAACAACATGGAATACGGAACCAACGGGGCGCAGTGGGCGCTTCCCGGCGTCGCGTCTCCCCGCCCAGGTACGCAGCGGCAGCGCGGCCCGTCCGGCTCGTCCCGCTCGTCCGGCTCGTCCGGCTCGTCCGGCCTGGGTAATATTGCTACAAGATGCTATATATCGGTTTATTATTATCATGTTGAGGTTTTTATTTTCGTGGTTCCCCAGTGGTGAGAAGTTAAGGGCCCGTCAATTCTTTTCTTTCTCTATTTATTTATTCATTTATGTTATGTTGTTCCCTATTCCGCATACTCTTCTTTCTTTCTTCTTTTCTTCCAAACCTTTTTTCTCACACACACCTCAGTTCTCCTATCATTTTCCATCCTTTCTTAAAGAAAGACAAGACACAGTTTTATTTTCGTTTTACGTTTTCTCACATCTATCTAGCACTGTTCCTTATTTCCATCTCACTTCCTGTTTACTACTTTTGTTTACCTACCACTTATTTCACTTAAAAACTATATTTTTTTTTATTTGTTTACACTTTATTTCTACTGTTTCATTCCTTTGTTATGTTTACTGTGGTTTGTTCTTTTCTATATTCTTCATACAGAATTTTAAGTGTGTAAGAAGACTGTTGTCATCACCCAGAGAGGCAATGATACCTGCGCTTATCATTTTCACCAACACGGTCTCACATTCACAGCGCTCTTTTCGGTACAAGGAACAGCTGGTGACCACGTGCACCGCGGACTGGGTCACAAATGCACGAAGGAGACTTCTTGAGTTTAAACCTGCGCAGGTACTCCGAGAATTTCCCGTGCCTCCTTCACTGGCCGCGTAGCCGGTCGCTTTTGTTAAGGCCAGCAGCGCTGCCTGGTGCAAAGTGCAGAAGTTACCCAACCAGAGCTTCTTATTTCCCACCTGTGCGGCGTTCTGCTTGACACAGAACGCCGCACCCACCTTGTCGTCGATGCGACTGCCGTCGGTGTATATGGCTGAATTGGATCATATTAATGTTATGTTATGCCCGGCTTGAACCGACCAGACCCGCCGAGCGTGTTGAATCGAACAGGATCTATATCGCTAAAGAGTGTTCCGCATGTTGTGTGCCGACAGGACAGGCTTTCCCCCAGCCCGCTATACTGCCGCTGCTGGTGCTTCCGATGCCCGTGCAGCCGCAGGAGCCGCCGACAGAGTCGCTGCGCGCAGGTACCTCCGCCTCATCGGCCCATTGCTCGATTGAAGATTTAAAACTAACTAGTTTATTCTTAAAATACGAGTTGACATGTTCATGACATAGTTCCCCGTTCCAGAATGCCCCGTTATTATGGACGAGCCCCAAAAAGAAGACATTAGTTATTTTTTAAATCAGAAAAACCAACAAGAACAGCTCCATCGCTTTCCTGACAATCGTTACAATGTAGCGGAGGATTTGTACCCGCCCGGGAGAACACAGCGTCCTCCGGCTCCGGAACTGAGTAAGGGACGGCCGCTAGTCTCCGCGTATGTACCGGAAGTAGATACAGGTCCAGCGCCCACGTTCAAAAAAATTGGTGCGTACAGATGTGTGTTTGTTGTGATCAGATCTCACAGAAGTTGGACAGGGTCTAGAATCCAAGAATCATTTCTCGCCGTAGTGTCATCTCAACGACTGGTGGAATTGTTCCGCGCGCAGACCCCCAGCGCCCCGTACGAGCCGCCTATCAAGCAGTCCGCTCACGACGACAGCGAGCGCGCGCCGCCGCCCTCCGCGGCCGAGTACGCGGTGCGCCCGGTGCACCCGTTGCACCCGGACACCGCGCCCGGCGCGAGGCCGCCGCCCTCGCCGCGCTTCGACCGCTCGCTGGTGGTGCGCGGCGTGCTGACCGTGCCGCGCGCCGACTACTCGGAGCCGTACACCGTGTGGTAAACGTTGGCCAACGAGCTCCTATGCAACCGATCAACTCGCCGAACCCTTTTGTATAATTATAAAACAAATGTTTAAAAATATCTAAAAATATACTCAAACAGGGAAAACCTTGCAAAGGATACGGAATACCTGCGCAAGTGCAGTTTGTGTTGCTGTGGTGGAGGTTCTGGAAGGTTCGGTGTACTCACGGCACATCCGTAAACAAATAAAATGTGTTCGTGTATGAACTTGGCGAGCTGATTGCTGGCGAAGTATGTCCTTGATAGTGCTTGTCCAGCAATGAGTACGAGCATGCGACGCGACCGGACTTCAATGGTTACTTTTTACATGTTCAATGGTTACTTGTTACATGGACTGCGGTTCGCGTTGCTGGGACTCACTTGTGGCGGTGCGTAGGTGGGACGCGGAGAGCGGCGGCGCGCGGGTGGACCACCATGGCGGCGCTGCCAGCTCGTACCGCTTGCTCGCCGCCGGTGACGTGCACCGCGCAGAGGTGAGCCCGCGCACCGGCCTGCGCTTTACTTGCGCCTTCCTCGCGTCCTGCCCATGCCTTCCCGGCGCACTCCTGGACGTCCTCCGCGCACCTTACACTCGCACAATGTACACACCAGTCACGTCCCGGCGCAGACGCACGCGGACCGCAGCGGCGAGCGGCCGGTGCGGCGCTGCACCATCGGCTCCGCGCTGCCGGCCGAGCCGCGCGACCGCGCCCCGCCCGCGCTGCCCACAGACCTCGACCAGTTTTCCTTCGCCGGTCAGTGGACTTTTATCTTCAAGAGGCTGCCGCTCTGTGCCTTCCACATCTTTTTTATTTTTTAGTATATAAAGTTCTTAATATTTTTTATAATACTTGAGAATTATGCTAAAAGTTCTCGTTCTCGTTCTCGTTCTCGTTCTCGTATCTATGCCAGTGTCAAACGTTTCAGTTTACGTGCGAGTCGCGTGTAAGTTATTTTAGATCGATCAGTTCGGCACTGGATCTGGATCTGGAATAAAAGTTAATTGATAATGGAATGTGCAGCGCTCGAGTTTTGTTGATGTATGCAAATTTTGTTTTGGTAAGTTTTAAACAACTTTCACCAGGTTACGTGGAGAGCGCGCGCGGCGCGGCGGAGCTGTGGCAGCGCGCGGTGGCTGGCCGCGCGGGCGAGGCGGGCGGCGCGCGGGGCGAGGCGCTCGCGACGCGCCACGAGCTGGTGCTGGCTCGGCAGCACGGCCGCCCCGTGCCCTTGTCGTACGTACGGTGGCCCCGGGCGAGCCGGTGTCCATCGCCGAGCACGCGCCGCGCCAATGCACTAAATTCTTCCAGCGATACTCTCTCAATTCGCTTTTAACTGCGGAGTAGAGGCAGATGCGCTGTATCAGCGGTTACATGGTGCTCGCTGATACAGCGTGATGAGGTGCGAGTGCGACGATGGTGAGACGTGCCAGACGGACCACGACGCTTGTTCTCTTTCAGTTACACCGTGACAGTGAACAGCACAGTGTTGGGGCCCGATTGCGACGGCTACCACCACGAGTACTTCGAGGTGGTCGAGCAAGAACACATGCCGAACATCTTCAATCTGGACCTAGGTGAGTGACAACTTCCATTTTTTTACTTTATCACAGAACCTGCCAATGGTCGCGTTTCCTTCAAAACCAAAGTTAAAAACTGTATCTCGTTCCCTTGGACGTAAATAATTCTCTTTCATTTTTTTTGTTTATTCAACGAAGCGACAAAACGAGCGGCGCGTTCACCTGATGGTAAGTGATATGGCTGCCCATAACGACGTGGCTCCCAAACGAGTTAGAATGATATACACTGCAACATATGTCCCCAGTTGCTTTCAGACATAAGAGCTTAAGTCTCGTTACCCCAGTAATTTCACCAGCTATAGCGCCCTTCAAACCGGAACACAGCAATGTTTACACAGTACTGTTTGCCGGTTGCAACAGGCCCTGCGGTGGAACCTACCTCTACCGGTCTCGGGCAGCAGAGACTTACCACCAGTATTTTTTTTTATAATCGTGTATGTACTCATGTTGTTATTGGCACGCCGCGCCCCTGCTGCGGCGGCTGCAGACGAGGCGTGTGACCGGGTGGAGTACGTGAACGGCTCCTCCGCGGAGCAGCTCGCGCGCCTGGAGCCGCTGCGCGAGTTCACGTTGCCGGCCCGCGATCGCCGCTACGACGCCGTGCTGCACCAGTATACACTCTTTGCTCCCTCCTCTCTCTGTATTACTCTCTCATCGATACTCTTTAACCTGTGCTCGGAAGCGAGAGCAGTTCCGTTGCGTGATGTACGCATGCAGCGTTAGATTAACGATAGAGTACAGCTCGGCCTGTGTTGGTGCAGCGCTATCGCTGTCAAGGTCGTGCTCCAGCATATTTTCTCTTCGAAGAATTGCCAAGCGTTGGCAGTGCGCAGCGCCGCACCGGGTATTATGCCGCAGTGAGAGTGTATCGCATGGAATTATATCGCGCGGTCGTGTAAACATTCGCAGGTTCGTGAATGAATACGAGCGCAGCTACGCAGACAACACGGAGGAGGCGGTGCGCAAGAACCTGCTCATACAAAACCACCGTTTCGTGTCGTCGGGCAACCGCGAGGGTGCGACCGTGCAGCTCGGCGTGAACTTCCTAAGCGACCGGCTGGACGCCGAGCTGGCGGAGCTGCGCGGGGTGGAGCCCGGCGCGGAGCCGCGGCGCGCCGAGCGCTTCCCCCACGCGCGCCGCCAGCTCGCCGCCGCCGAGCAGGCGCTGCCCCGCCAATTCGACTGGCGGCCACGCGGCGCCGTGTCACCGGTGCGCTGTGAGGACTCGTATTCATTCTGTACTAAACAGTTGTTACGGCACGGTGCAAGAGCGATGCTCTGAGTGCTGCGTTGTCGTTGCAGACCAGGGCTCGTGCATGTCGTGCTGGGCGTTCGCAGTGGCGGGTGCGGTGGAGGGCGCGCTGTTCGTGCGGACGCGCCGCCTCGTGTCGCTCAGCGAGAAGTGCCTCGTGGACTGCGCGCACACGTCTGTTCAGCATTACCCATATACTATACACTCTGATTAACCGACAAGATCTGTTCAAAAAAGATTACTAACAATTAGTGCGCCTCTGTAAAGCGAACCAGGGACCGGTGCCGGTGCTGGAGCCGGCGCCGGAGCCGGAGCCGGAGCCGGAGCCGGTGCCTGTGTACAATAATACGCCACTGAACTTCCCCAGTGAAGCTTTATGTGTTCGCTTAAATTGGCCGATTTGTTGGAAGCATACAAGCAAACGAGTTATTGACCGTGGACACATCTCAGGCACGGCGCTAATGGCTGCAAGGGCACCTGGCCCAGCCGCGCGTACGACTACATCCAGGACCGCGGGCTGCCCGCGCTCGACGAGTTCACACCTTACGAACCGAAGGTACCCGTGGCGCTGCCCGAGTTTTGAAATACGATTTTGTTAATTAGAAATGTATTTAATGCAGAACGTTGGCGCTTTTGGGCAGGTGGAGCGGTGCGCCAGCGCGGTGCCCGTCGCCCGCATCAGCGGCCACGTCAACGTCACCCAGCACAGCGTGCCCGCGCTCAAGGTGACCGACAATATGTAACAAAAGCAAATTCCTTCTCCTTAGGGAGTCCAGCCGTGGATAAACAAATGTTGTGTAAAATTAGAGATTGATATGAGAGGAGTTAAGATGAGAAAATGATACTACACGTTACCTTCACCGCGCAGGAGACGGTTAGGACACGTGCCCTGCCACTCCACTCGCGGCATATCGGCAGGGGTCACCATGAGGTACCAACTCCAATAAAAGAGTGTGCGCCATTGTCATGTGCCGTGGTTATATTATGTATTGTATTGTTGCCTTGTAATCGAGCTGTGTACCGGCGTGCCGTTACGCGTTTCAGATCGCCATACGGCGGCATGCGCCCACCGTGGTCATCATCGACGCGAAGGCCAAGAGTTTCATAATGCACAAAAAGGGAGTGCTGTACGACGAGCGCTGGTTTGTACAATACCTTGCCGTTACATAACGATGCGATGCGATGCGATGCGATGCGATGCGATATGATACAAATGGTGTTGTTTTCTATTTGGATATTAACAATTTATTCAACCGCTTGTCTCTTTGCCGGTATCGTAATGTCCTTAACACGTGGCAGCGGCAAAACGCGAGGGCGGCTGAACCACGCGGTGCTGGCGGTGGGCTGGGGTGAGCGGCGCGGCGAGCCACACTTCATCCTCAAGAACTCGTGGTCGAGCAAGTGGGGCGAAGGGGGCTACATCCGAGTGCAGGCGCGTGCCAACACCTGCGGTGTGCTCACCATGCCCTCTTATCCTCGCCTTGAAGGCGAGGATGTGCTGCGCGCGCTGCCCCCGCCGGCGTCACCAGCGGGGGACCTCGCCGCCCCCGCCGCTCCCGCCGCTCCCGCCGCCGACGAGCCGGAAGGCGCGCGCCGCGGTCGCGACACGCCGGACTATGACTACTGATTCCGGCGCGCCCTCCTCCTTTGTTAATGTTTTAAAACTCTTTTGAAAGACCATTAAAAAAGATAGTATATCCGGGTGTTTTTTTTTTGGTTGAGATATCAATATAATCTTAACCGTAAAAAACTTAAGAAATAGCAACAACAACAATCTGCAGCTGACACTGACACTACTACAGACATAGTACCAGGTTTCCAAACCTGGTAAATGATCCTAAGTACAGGCACCAGGCAACTGGGTATAAAAGTAAATAAGCAATAAATAACACAAGTATTGCGCATTATTCACTACTAAAATAAGTCTAAGCTGCATTTTATCTGAAACCGGACTTAAACTGTGAAGGGTCATTGCACTAACGTACGTATAGTTACGTAATAGAGAAGCATAAAATGTTTGTTAATTATTTTTCTTTAAATTTGTTTTATTATTATACCCTAATGATACTAATCCTCACAAACGTATAAAAGCCAGCAGACCCAACATCTCAATAGAGAACGTGTCGGAAACTGGCGCATGTTTAATTCGCGCACACACATACTATTTAATGGAAGCAGGGAACTTAGTGCAATTAAATAATTATAAAATTCCTTTGCTTCAAATTCCGAAATAATTGCAATAACAAATAACCACGCTACTTTTTACATTGATTATTGTGTGATTGTGATTGTGATTCGAACTTCAAATTGTCATCGCCTTGAGTCGGATGTTTGAGGCGCGGATAGGGGATTGTTACAATACCGCAGACGCACTGTTATCGGAGAGTGCGGGTTGAGAGTTTTGAAAAGGGATTCAGGAATTTTAAACAAGTTATTCATATACACTTAGATATAGCACAATTAAATAGGGATTTAGCACGATTAGGTAAGAAAGAGTTCTCCGGATGGTAGTTGGGACCGGACTGACTTGCCCCCGCGAATACTATGCTAGGCCCTGGTTTGGTAGGGCTTGGTCAGCATTTCCATTAGCATAAACCCTTTTTAGTTATATATATAACAGTACGTAACGCCCTTTGTCATCGCCTCGGGCGATAGGGTCACCACGACCGCTTTCGGTGCTGGGCCGGCCTTTTTGTCGGCGGATGCTGCCTGCCTTGCCGCACCTAGTGGTAGGCGGATAAGCTTCTCTGGGAGAAGCCTGTCCTCCAGCGATGCCAGACGGGCCGACACCATAGTCCCTACCTCCATCATGACGGTACGGCAGATCTCCTCGACCGACATAATCGCCGGTTCGAAGCGATCGGCACCGGTGCACCGCTTCTTCTTTGCCGGGCGAACCGCCTCCTATCGGGGAGACTCCTCGCCGGCGTCCGAGCGAGAGGGAGCCGGACGTTCCCGCCGCTCTCTCTTGTCGAAGTCCGCCCTGAGGTTAGCCAGTTCCTTGCGGAAGTCGGCCACCTCGGCGCGCAGGCGACAGGCAGGCTGTGGCGATGAGTTCCTCCGCCGCTTGGAGTTTTAATTCAAGTTGCCTTTCGGCGTCGAATGCGGCTTTAGCTTTGCTAAGGCCGACGTACTTGCCAGTGGTGGGCGGACGCCCATTACGCTCCGTCTTGTCGCCGGGACGCTCGATCTCGTCGATCTCGGTGGTCTTGTCGTCCTCCTCAGAGCAGGCCGATAAGCCGTCCCTACTGGGACGACGTCGTTTGCTGTCCTGCTAAAAGCGGGAACCGCCTGACGCCACCGTAGCGAGGCTGCAGTTGGAAACCGAGGGCAGACGGCGCCAAGCGCTGTGTGGGATTCCCGAGCCGTAAGGCCGGAACCCACCTGGGTAGTTTTGTCTTTTTCACTGTGATTCATTTTGTGTGCTGTTTGCTTATCCACAGCTTTGGGCGCTAACGACCAATACCTTTGACCATTCATCCCATCGGCATGCCAGACTTTAGGTTTGGGGTAATTTGAGAGGTTGTCTTCCTCTTGACTCCGGTCGCAATGACCGTAGTCCCCGCTCCCGTTCGGGGTGTGCTATAAGCGGGCTACGGGTGCGCCCGGCGTGGCCTAAGCCAACAGCCGCCCTAGGGGCAGACTGGCCGCGCGACTCGACTGCTTGCACGGAAGAGAAAACTTCCGTGGGCGATGGGGTCGTCACATCCTGACACTGTTTGACTGATAGCACTGGAGAGAAAAACTGTATCCACAAGGCATAAGCCTTCGCTTCAGCGGGCGGTGCGGTCGTCACATCCCTACGCCGAGTAGGTAGGTAGGTTTTTTTCGTTACCTGTCAGCAGCCGCGGAGGATAGGGAGAACGGCGCATCTCAATACTGACACTCCTCTTCCCCCGCGGCCCCACCGCCGCCGCATCACCAATGCGACCCCGGTTTTTTTTTTTAAGCGTTCGCCACTGCGTATTGTGGGTCAGGGCCTATTTGCATCAATCACTTAACATCCAGTTATTGCAATTCCACATTCTCCTCTGCCATTCTTCTTATCTAACTTACTCTACTTATCTTTTATTCCGTAACTTATCTTTCGCACTCCATCCCAATTCCTTCTTTCATACATCCTCTATGCGACCTCGGTTGGCCGCAAAGGGTACTCCCTCCGCGACCCCACCTCGGCTGCGAGGGGCGGTATGAAACCGCCCTTGCAGCCTGGCCGCTAGGGCAGCATAACGCTGCCCCCGGCCGCTTCAGTAAGCTCGAGTTATCTAACCGGTGCTCGAACCTGGAGCGGCCGCTTCGGCCAGCCCTTCGTCGCAGGCCGGCCGGTTGGGTTCCACTTAGCTTCACCGTTTGCTCGTCCACGGTTATTAAGCCCCTCCGCCACGACAAGGCGAGAACCCGTTGGAAAGGAGTAGGTAGGTAGATTAGGTTAGGTTAGGTTAGGTATTGTTTTTTTTTTTCTGAAATCGACTCTTCTGACGTAGTCAGAGCCTATGTTATCTATACACATTCATTCTAGTTCTCGCTTGTATACCTCTCGCACATTCATTCTGTATATGTTCTATCATACATTCATCGTCTTTTATTCTATTACTAATTCGGGTTTTTTTTTTTTTTTTTTTTTATTAACGTGTGTAACAAAATGATAACGGATTGCACACCCCGTACCAATACTGGGCCGGTAGTGGGGTATCGAAAAAAAATATTTCTTTATATAATGGTGTAAAACGAGTGGGGGGGTCGACGGGGTGCTAAATCCTAT